>CM077560.1:53426662-54028792 GCA_039657345.1 Stephania japonica | reverse complement strand
CCTAAACCCTAAACCCTAAACCCTAAACCCTAAACCCTAAACCCTAAACCCTAAACCCTAAACCCTAAACCCTAAACCCTAAAACCCTAAACCCTAAACCCTAAAAACCCTAAACCCTAAACCCTAAACCCTAAACCCTAAACCCTAAACCCTAAACCCTAAACCCTAAACCCTAAACCCTAAACCCTAAACCCTAAAACCCTAAACCCTAAACCCTAAACCCTAAAACCCTAAACCCTAAACCCTAAACCCTAAACCCTAAACCCTAAACCCTAAACCCTAAACCCTAAACCCTAAACCCTAAACCCTAAACCCTAAACCCTAAACCCTAAACCCTAAACCCTAAACCCTAAACCCTAAACCCTAAACCCTAAACCCTAAACCCTAAACCCTAAACCCTAAACCCTAAACCCTAAACCCTAAACCCTAAACCCTAAACCCTAAACCCTAAACCCTAAACCCTAAACCCTAAACCCTAAACCCTAAACCCTAAACCCTAAACCCTAAACCCTAAACCCTAAACCCTAAACCCTAAACCCTAAACCCTAAACCCTAAACCCTAAACCCTAAACCCTAAACCCTAAACCCTAAACCCTAAACCCTAAACCCTAAACCCTAAACCCTAAACCCTAAACCCTAAACCCTAAACCCTAAACCCTAAACCCTAAACCCTAAACCCTAAACCCTAAACCCTAAACCCTAAACCCTAAACCCTAAACCCTAAACCCTAAACCCTAAACCCTAAACCCTAAACCCTAAACCCTAAACCCTAAACCCTAAACCCTAAACCCTAAACCCTAAACCCTAAACCCTAAACCCTAAACCCTAAACCCTAAACCCTAAACCCTAAACCCTAAACCCTAAACCCTAAACCCTAAACCCTAAACCCTAAACCCTAAACCCTAAACCCTAAACCCTAAACCCTAAACCCTAAACCCTAAACCCTAAACCCTAAACCCTAAACCCTAAACCCTAAACCCTAAACCCTAAACCCTAAACCCTAAACCCTAAACCCTAAACCCTAAACCCTAAACCCTAAACCCTAAACCCTAAACCCTAAACCCTAAACCCTAAACCCTAAACCCTAAACCCTAAACCCTAAACCCTAAACCCTAAACCCTAAACCCTAAACCCTAAACCCTAAACCCTAAACCCTAAACCCTAAACCCTAAACCCCCTAAACCCTAAACCCTAAACCCTAAACCCTAAACCCTAAACCCTAAACCCTAAACCCTAAACCCTAAACCCTAAACCCTAAACCCTAAACCCTAAACCCTAAACCCTAAACCCTAAACCCTAAACCCTAAACCCTAAACCCTAAACCCTAAACCCTAAACCCTAAACCCTAAACCCTAAACCCTAAACCCTAAACCCTAAACCCTAAACCCTAAACCCTAAACCCTAAACCCTAAACCCTAAACCCTAAACCCTAAACCCTAAACCCTAAACCCTAAACCCTAAACCCTAAACCCTAAAAACCCTAAACCCTAAACCCTAAACCCTAAACCCTAAACCCTAAACCCTAAACCCTAAACCCTAAACCCTAAACCCTAAACCCTAAACCCTAAACCCTAAACCCTAAACCCTAAACCCTAAACCCTAAACCCTAAACCCTAAACCCTAAACCCTAAACCCTAAACCCTAAAACCCTAAAACCCTAAACCCTAAACCCTAAACCCTAAAACCCTAAAACCCTAAACCCTAAACCCTAAACCCTAAAAAAACCCTAAACCCTAAAACCCTAAACCCTAAACCCTAAACCCTAAACCCTAAACCCTAAACCCTAAACCCTAAACCCTAAACCCTAAACCCTAAACCCTAAACCCTAAACCCTAAACCCTAAACCCTAAACCCTAAACCCTAAACCCCAAACCCCAAACCCCAAACCCCAAACCCCAAACCCCTTAACCCTAAAACCCTTAACCCCCAACCCCCAACCCCCAAACCTAAACCCTCAAACCCAAACCCTAAAACCCTAAAACCCCTCACCCTAAACCCTCAAACCCTCAACCCACAATGCCCCAATCCCTAAAACCCTAAAACCGGGGTCAAATCGTGGCTTAGCCAAGGTCAATTCTCGATTTCACCCTAGGTCAATTCTCGATTTCACCCTAGGTCAATTCGTGGTTTGACCCGAGGTCAATTCGCGTTTTGACCCGAGGTCAATTCGCGGTTTGACCGCGATTTCACTAGTTTCTTCATTTTCCACTTTTTTTTACATATTTCTATATATTTTCCACGGTATACAGACACCGTTACATTATGTGATTCACTGCTGCTATTACACACATCACTATACATACACCATGCACATTATGTGATTATTCCATTGTAGATGAAAACAACCAGGCAACCTGGTGGAACAAAATTCTTTCTCTGCAACATTTCTACTCTTGATGTCCCCTACCTTTTCTTCCACCCCAACTTGTTCTCGATTGAAATTGCGAATCAAACTCCAACAAATCACCCTTTAAATCATTTACAATGAAGATATCATCATTAACAATATTCGTGTGATTTCTTGCCGCAACCGCCTATTCTACAAACAAAAGGGCGGACCTCATGCTGATTGAGGTTCGATTTCTGCAAGCACAATACAGCAAAAATCTATTATAAATCCAGCTCCAATGCTCTCGATGTAGCTTTTTGAACAAAAATAAAATAAAATTTATAAAAGCCAAGTACTTTAATTCCCTTCATTAATGTTATTTCAATAGTAACAGAACTCTATGAAATGCACACAAAAATATATAGCAAAATATGAGTACAATGGTAATGTGTACAATCATTCTTCTTTTGAGTATTTTTAATTAGAGATGTAAAGATGCTTGAAATCTAACATAAACAATATATATATATATATATATATATAAAACTTAATTATATTCTTTTCATGGTCTAAGGGTAACCGTGCCTTTTATAATCCCGAAGTCTATTAGTGGGGTTCCAACTTTTTTTTGCGAGTGATAGATCATTTGGTTCCATTTTTCTTACACAGTTTAATCTCGTTATTTAACTTCAAGATATATTCTCACGTGACTAACAATAATGAGTGCGGAGGAGACTAAACAAGATCGCGATGCTTGGAGAACTCTTCGATATCTGAGGCATTGAAATCGCAAATAGAAACCATATATTTCAATGGAAGTCTAAATGCAGACAAAATGGCAACAAACAAAGCAAAAGAGTAGAGTTGTGTATTGAGAGTACTCCAGTTGTGTTATCAAAAAAAAAAAAAAAAAACAATAGTGTTAACTACCAAATCAACATATGCAAATGATATTCAGATAAGTGATCAAAAGGGTGCCATATATGTTAGTAATGGGCTAAATGAACCAAATTAAGAGAGGGATTTTGATATTTTTACGGAGAAGATAGCATTTTTCAAAACCTTCCAACGTTTAACATTACCATTCAACAAAAAAGAATCATTAACAACCTCTTCGAATAGATTTTCCCCAACCACAATGAGGACAAATACCGATCTATAGATCTAAAAGTACAAAAACACAAGATAGCTAAGATTAGAGAATTTAGGTACCAACCAAACAGATCTCGAAAACTTTCTATGAGAAGCAAAGAAATTGTTACTCACAGAAAAAAAATAAAAATAAAAATAAAATAACAAACACAAGTTTACCTCCAAGTTCGAGCAGATTGGTAGAGAGCCGAGACAAGGGAGGGTAGATCTGAGACAAAAGGGAGAAGCGAATAGCCGGAGAGGTATCCGAGAGGAGTGTGCGACTGTGCGACTGTGCGAGAGGAGTGGGTCGAACTGTGCGACTGTGCGAGAGGAGACGACTGTGCGACTGTGCGAGAGGAGTGGGTCGGACTGTGCGACTGTGCGAGAGGAGACGACTGTGCGAGAGGAGACGACTGTGCGACGGTGCGACTGTGCGAGAGGAGACGACTGTGCGAGAGGAGAGGAGAGGATTATGCGACTGCGCGAGAGGTGGGTGTGCGACTGTGCGAAAGGCAGCGTCTAGGGTTTTGTTACCTTGTGTATATATATATATCATATGCGAGATTACTAAAATACCCCTGTAAAAGGCTACATGTTTTGTTGCAAATTTTTTCTGTACGGTAACCCTCTTTGAAACAAGATTTTTTCTGTACGGTAGACCTCATGTAAGTGGATCTTTTCACATCTAGTGAGGTTCAAATTATTCCTCCTAGGATTTGATTATTTTTCATGTCTTATATGCATTCTCAACATGTCAATATTGGTTCTAAACCTTTTCGATTCTTCAACTATTGGGTAGATCAACAAGAATTTGAACAAACTGTTAAAATAATAATTAGATCACATATCATTTATTATAGGTATTATATAAAAAAAAAAGTAATTAATGATGTCAGTAACTAAATAGAATGAGGTTAGAATTAAAAATGAAACATTCAATGCTTCCTTGATTTCTTAATATAACATGTATTGTAGAACAAAAAAACTGTTCAAAATGTGACAAATATTGTAGAGTGGAGTAGTTGTAATCTTTAATAATAGATCTACTTTGATTCATCAATCATAAAAATAAACACATACCTCCTTCCATTGCCATCCAAATTAAGAATTTGTTTTCCCCTCTGCCTTATCTCATAAGTTGGATGCCTTGATGAATCAACCTAAACCCTAAACACACCTTAAACCTTAAACCCTAAACCCTAATTAGAATTAATATTTAAGATCACTTTAAAAGAAAAAAAAAACATTTCTTATGTTTGTCGTCGTGGTTTTGCCATATATTCTTTGTCTTCCTTAGGCAATGAATTAAGGCACCTAGTTCGAGTTTTCCTCCCCATGTTGCGATTGATTCCACTTCTCCATAGTACTTGTCGAAGATCTTATAAAGTGACTCATTAGTGTCCACTTCAAATCTCAAGCTTGTCCACTTCAAATTTCAAGCTTGGATCATCTATGTTTAGTTTCAATTTAGTTTCAAAGCATTTAATTTAAGCTCACCCAAAATGCTCAATTTGTAAGTACTCGTGAAAATATAAGTTGACCATGATTTTCATTTGGATGGTTTGATTACGGGGTTTTGTTTAGGCAAAGTAGTCTATTAGAAGACCCAAGAATTGACTGAGAAGTTGTTGGTAGATTAGATGATAACGGTTGCTATGTAGACTCCTCATGTTTACTTATGTTAGCTTAGATTCATCACAGTCTGGTAGTAACAAGTAAATGCAACCAATCAAATGGGTTACTTTCTTAACAAAACGCAACATGTAAAACTAAAAGCTAGGAAAACTCTTAGAATAGTAATTCGAAGGTCCACAAAAAAGCAATACTCTTTTTTAAAATTAAGAAAAAATAAGAGTTTTTCTTACCAAAGTAATCCTCCACAATGCAATTTTTAATTATAAGAGTTGTTCTTAGACCAGGCTAAAGAGAGATCACACAAATTTTGTTATCCTCAGGGAGCTAGCCCCATTTCACTTGCAGAGAAACACCCAACCAGGTCAAGGAAACCCAATTAATCCAACACTTGAATTCAAAAACCCAAAAGGAGTTTTTTTTAGCTGTATTAGGAGATAATCCGGGCCAGGGAGATTGACGAGGACTCAAGGATCGACTACTACTTCTCCGGCTAAGGAAAAACAAGCATTGACTAAATAGAAGGCCCTTCAAAAAATAAAAATAAAAATAGAAGCTTCAATCTTATCGTTAGCTTATAGCGCTATCTACACTTAACACAAGGGATGTAATAGAAGTCTCAAGAATAACAAAACATTATTACTTAATAAACTTGTCGTATACGCATTGACATTTTAGTATTGATGTAGAGAATAATATTCACCTATTAATTTACATCATCTACAAGAGTACGTTGAATCACGAAGAAAAAAAAGTTACAGAATCATGCTCCTTATAAAGAGGACTTCGAACAACACAAGCGGAAAGGTTGTAGGAAGCAGTATAACGACTCTGGTGGATCAAGTATTCTTCTCTAAAACTGACAGAGCCGGAGTTAAATAGTTATTTGCTTTGTCCGGCAAATGAGCCACCTACGTCAACAACTTGTATGTTAGCTCCAAAATTTCTACCAAATAGACACCAGGGGAAAAAATAAATAAATAAAAATAAATTTAACTTAAAAGCATGTGCCTCACCAGCTCGTAGAGCTCCTCCCCTTGTTTTGCCATGTATTCATAGCATACCTAAGAAAAGTCAAAGTTGTCATTTTAACAGTCTAATCAACAAGTCAAGTGAAAAAAATTGAAAGTATATTGCCAATCCTACCAAAAAAAAAAAAAAAAAAAAAAAAAAAAAAAAAAAAAAAAAAAAAAAAAAAAAGGTACATTGCCAAAACACCAAAACTTGGACAATTCCGTTGAAGTGTGTGACTACAAAATTCTGAGAAGCGCATATGGCCAACATGGGACTTATTAGTAAATCTTTCACACACGCATACACAGACCTCTTTGTAAGATGTTTAGGTTTTTATCCAGAGCGTGAACAGGAGAGCTTTGCAATAGATCAAGGTTTTCAGCCACTCCTCTGCTTTCCAACTTTTAACTAGTGAAATAATGCTACCTGACTTATTGAACGTCTTACAGTTGGATGTTTATTTTGATAGCTAACTTTGTTGGTGTCAACATACCTAGGTGTCTCATTTTTTGAGTACTATGCTTTGCAATAGTTTATCTTAAAAAAGAGAAAAAGGCAAGTACTCACATCAAAGCTCTTGTTCCTAGCAGTTGAATCGTGCAGTGCCTTCACACATATGTCAGCTACGTCGGCGCAGCTGATATCCTACATTACGTGATTAATGAAGAATCGAGTGAGACAATCCTGCAGATTTCTCAAAGAGAAGTATCATAACAGAACCCTGAAGCAAGCAGGGGAATCAGTGGGAGGCCAGGGATTATGAAGGTTCTTTGAGTGGGAGATCACAAATTCGGGTCTTGGCACCCTCGTCGGTTGTCGTGATAATATATGAAACATATATGTGTAAAAAAAAATATAAAAAATAAAAATCTGAAGACACAATTTCAACTCTACCTGTGAAATCCTATTTCCTTGATCAAAAATAAGGGCACGCTGACCCCCAGGTTCTTCCTGAAACCAATATGTCTATGTTAGTAGTTGCCTAGGGTAGAAGAGAGGCTAATGTGTTGATTCAAAAGGAAACCACATTAATTTGCCAATCATAAGATAAAATTGGAAACTCTTTTTCATCCCTAAATTTGTGCTCAATACCTGATTTTCTGACAAGTCCCTCTCATACAAAAAAATAGACAACTCAAAATCTAAAGTTTGAGAGGTCAATCAGCAAGTAATCAAGTCTTTCACAGTCACACAAGCTCAAGTGTTAACACAACGAAGAGGCAAGTAAATGAATACCCGTAGAGGACCTGGACGAATAATGGTGTAACCAAGACCAGAACGTCTAAGAGAATCCTCCCCTGCCTAGAAAAGCTTAAAACATTAGTTATGTTAGACCTCGTAAGTCGCGAACATAGAAAACTCAAAATAAAGTAAGCCAGGGAACTTAATAAAGTAAAAAAGAAGTAACAATATTAGCAAATGATGCTAAAAAAAATGAAAACAGGCCGAGAAAAGGTCTAACCTTCTTGGCCTTAATAACCTGTTCTCGTCTACTAGGTTCAATCCCAAGTCCTGCACAAGAAACCAGTATGAAATCCGTTTCTTGCCCAATCTGCATATGTCAACAAATTCAATTCAGTTTTGAGGAACAAATTCAAGCTAATTCAACTCTCCATCCCATTCTATCAAATAATTCAACACTCTCACTCTAATAATTCAAAAAGATGAAAAGAATGTGCAGTTGTTAATCAAATTTCATATTAAAAAAAAAATAGAAATACAACTTAGAAGTTCAAAAATAGGAAGGAAGAAAAATAAATTGGAACATTGCATGCTGAGATTCAAATGAAACTCATAGCTGTATCTTGAATCATACAGCAATGTCATTGAGATCGCAGGTCATGTTTGCAGGACCCTATAAACTTGTTTCATCTTCGACCAAGTTCTTAATAACCATGCATGTACCATTCTATACCATGTAGATGGCACTTCAGTATTCAGAATTATGAATGGAACTCACAGGCAATGCTTTAATATACTCCAGTATCAGTTTGAAGCTTCTTAGATCCTGCTTAGATCCAGCAAGTCCTTCAACAGGTCTCTGCAGCATCAGTGGCAGCACTCACAATCACTAACCTCAACAGAGAACAATTAAAATACAAAATACATGCAGAATTGTCTACTGTACCAACTAATTTCTTTTTTTGATAAGAAACCAACAACTTGACTCCATCATTCAAACCTAAGACCACCCCCAAAAGTGCCTTTTTGCAAGTAAGTGATTGTGATTACTAGATGTACAGTACATTTAGCAACCTAGACAGACAACTGTAAGGTACAAAAAGGACAAGTTTACACTGCAATGAATTCCTACTTTCCAGTGTGAGTAATGCTTGAAAGAATATGGGTATGCATGTAACAAGTCTACAAACACAGAGAATGGCCATTCTTACTGCTTTATCTGACAACCTCCATCTCATGATCTTGCAGACTTTAGCTAACAGCAAATGTTTACGAAGAAAATGTCAATAATCATTCTTGATAATCAACGTATCCTTCAACTTTCAATTCGATGAGAATGACTCAGGCTGTGAAAACATAAGGGTAATGACATTGAACTGGAAATCATTATTGACGGTCAAGTCATCCCTCAACTTTCAATTCTATGAGAATGACACAGGCTGTGAAAATGGAAGTTTTATGGCATTAATCAGCGAAATGTAGCAAGGGAAATGGAGGAGCTCCAATAAATCAGGGTAGTAAGTTATCTACTTTTCCTACTGCGAATTTTTTCTCCTATATGCATCATCACACATCATCATACAATAAGGAATGATTTCACTTACTCATTTAATAATTTTCATATGATATTTTCTTTAAGAATTAGCATCGCAAACTATATTCAGTAAGATTCATAGAGTTATTCAAAATATGAACTAACCTGTCTTCTTGGCTCAAAACGTATAGTTAAAGTATGTACAAGAAAAGGGTCTATAGGTGGATCATCAGGATTCACAGGGCGGAATGATGAAAACGGTATCCTAACCTGCCAAATGCAACAAAGAGAGGTTCAACAGCTAGAAGATATATTCTCATCAGTAATTGCAAAGAGCTCATATCTTGCAGGTGCTCGAGATGAAGGAAGACTGCTCACTCTGCAAAAGCCCACTTTGGTGCTCATGCGAGCGAAATACAATTTTCTTTTGGTGGTATCTGCTAAAGGGCCAACTTCAAGAATTAAAATAAATGATCTTCCGTTTCCACCAAAAGAGAGGACTAAACCATCATACCTAAGAAAAATACGGAATTGATCAAGGATGGAGAAAATGGGAGGAAAGTGGTGATACATTCTGAACACACCAAAACAGGCAAACTAGCAGCACACATACAAAGGAGAAAAGCAATAACCTGTCAAGGGTGTGGCCCAAAGGAAGAGAAAGCTTTTTTGAGAGCTCAACGTACCCTCCACGAGTAAAGACATAGCCTGAAGACGATCGAAAGGGAGAGAAATTAAGAATGAGGCTCTTGTGAATTTTTCCATCAACAACAATCAGTCACAGTGATATTGTCATATTGATGCATATATAGATACCAGAGAAAACTGCGTTTCCAGTCTCTGTAAACTCAAACTTGGCATCCATTCCTCCGTCATATTTTGCAGCAATTACATCCTGCACGTAAGTTCCCTGGCGAACTTCCCAACCATCCAAAGATTCTGCAGATTTGAACTTGGCAAGCAAGAGCTTGCTCTTGCTGCTTTTTCCAGCTCGAAGTTGCGCCAATCGGTTGTTGTAGTCCTGTAACAGAATACATACTCTATCTTATTGTGAAGAATGAAAGAGGAGATAGGAATTAATAGGGAAATTCCAGCTAGCAAACCTGAAATGCTTTGGATGCGTTGTAGACGCCTTGATGATCTACTCTAAGGAGGTCCCCAGTGATGGTGGAACGAGCAGTTGCACAATATATAATCTTATTGCAACCTTCCACAGCGAGCTTTAGAGTAGAGGGGTCTCCAACATCTCCAACCACAACTTGTACAGACCTTGGAAGCATGTCTAGCACTTCCTTGTCGGCTTTTCTTACCAAGACCTAATCGATGATGGCATTGGAAGGTATACAATTCAGTTAAACTCAAAAAGCAAATTAATTAAAGAATAGTAGAGGGAGGGAGGGAGGGAGGGAGGGAGGGAGAGTAGAGTAGCATATATTTAGTACTTTGACATTGTATCCTCGCAGCATGAGTTTTCGGACGATGATCCGGCCGATTCTACTGGTAGGTCCAACAACAAGAACAGTAGTGTTCTGGGCGCCTGGAATGGAGAAGTCACACATGGGTCCCACCTCTCCAATGAGAAGGGTGTCGTCATCTGAAGGGCGAGTGGTTCTAGAGATCTGACCCAACCCAGAGAACTTACGCCATACCTCATCAAAGATCTGACGAGATCTACGCCCAAGCCCAACAGGATTCACGTCGTCCAGGGTAATAGAAACAGATTTTTTATCCCCCGCTTCTTCCTTACCATCGTCACTACCACCACCTCCTCCTCCTCCTGGCGCCGCTGCCCCTCGTGCTCTTTGAGGGAGGACTAGGAGCGATCGTCGTGTTCTTCTTCCTCTTTGGTTATTGTTGGAAAACCCAAACACAACAGAGAGCTCAGAAACCCTCGATTTTGGAGTATTGTAGCAGATAACTGTAGTCATCTTGGCCCAACCCAACCCAAGAGAAGGAGATACGCTTCTTTTTCCTAACAGAACATCCTTGTTACAATATTGCCCGTCATTGGCAATGCGTGGATTGGATAACGTATGACGTGGCTGGATTTCGTGCCTCTTCTTTCTCTCAATTCCACCGCACAATCTATAATAATAGTATGCACCATCAACAAGTAATAAAGAATTCCACGTCAACCAAATGAGTAATCATCACACACTAATCAACAACCAATTAATCAAAACCATATCAAATAAAAAAACCAAATTAAATCAAACCCTAACAATTGAACCCCTAATTAACAATAACCCTCAGTCAAAGTACAGTCAAACTGCCAATCCACACCAAAAAAATTTACTCACAAAAACAAAAAAAATAAAGGCAAAACATATGTTTTAGTCCTTGAACTTTGAATCTTTTATACTTTTAGTCCCTGAACTTTTATTAGTGTACATTTGGTTCTTGAACTTTCATTGTTGCACATTTGGGGTGGCGGAGGACGCGACAGCGGTGGCGGGGAGGAGTTCAAAGGGTGGGAGGGGTGGGGGTGGGGGTGTTGGCGGACTTGGTGGACCCCAGCCCTGGGGCGTGAGCGGGGGTGAGGGTGAGGGTGAGGGTGAGGGTGAGGGTGAATGTTTGTGGCGGGGTTGTTGAATTTGGCGTGGTGGGGTGGGGCGGTAGCAAAGGAGGAGGAGGAGGAGGGCGTGCTTGGAAGGGGGAGGAGGAGGGGGGTTTTGGAGGGGCTCATGGAGGTGGTCGTTAGTGGAACTGGGAAGGGGAGGGGGAAGGCTAGGGACCTCTTGGGGGTTCTCAATAATGATGTCAGCGGTGATGGAAATCAACAAGATGATGCTACTTTGGGGAATGTCAGGTTTTATTTTCATCATCATCATCATCATCATCATCATTATGATGTTGTTTCTTCTTGATACCAATCACACGATGCCCTTTTGTTACCTGACCTTTTTTCTTTTTGTTGTATAGTTTTTTGTGAATTTTAGAAGAGATCACTCGTGATGATATTGGTTTCTTGTAAATTCAGAGTCTAATACTATGGGATTATGGGATTTGAATTTCATTTTACCTTACAACAGATATGTTTCGGGAAATGGGTTGACCATCAATTGTGATGCAATTGGTTTACTGGTAGTAATACTCGAGGAGATTGTAGAATTTATACAAATATTATGTGAAATCTGCAGTACAAGGAATGATTATTTTTTATTATTATCATTTGTTTCTAGATTAACTTTGCCTTTAAAGTGTAAAGTGTAAGTACGTGATGTGATTATAAGTAAATATTTTGTCACCCGCCTCGGCATCGCCCAGGAGCCGCCTCAACTAAGCGGGGCTAAACCGCTTAGCACCGCCTCACCACATTGAAAACATTAGTCTCATGTAGACTATGGACTTGGGCATGAGAGCTAAGTATTGTAACTTCAAATGTATTTGTTTTGAAAGAATGAAATAATAAAGTGTGTGTCGTGACTCAGGTGCATAGAGGGAAATTAAATCCGAAACACAATACACTAGTCTTGCAAGTGTTCCCGGATATGATTAGATCCAGTCCGACTTGGTATAAAATGTTTGAATAAAACTACTATGGCTTCACTTTAGTGACTTCGGATAGACCATGTGGGTGGGATGGACTTTACTAGAGAGCACCTTGGTCGGGTGTTGGTCTAGTGGGTTGCACTTGCAGGCCAATGGGTAATTGGTCACCGGGTTTTGTTATAAAAACAAGTCACAATACATTGGCCATTGACTGAATGGTTGCATGCTATTATCTTGTTCATATACTTCCTTGATGCCCTGTTGTAGATACTATTGTTTCATTTAGTTATCTTGCATTGAGGGTATTGTGTAGATTATTAATGGCTAAGGGACCACCCACTTTACTGAGCCCGTTGAATGCTCACCCCTTTAACATTTTTCAAGTATCTCAACTGCCACGATAACTATGCGAAAGGGAAGGCTTAGAGTAATTGCGACACCTTCTCATTTTGTGTACGTTGGTTGTATCTAGTTATTATTATTTTGTTAAACTATACGTATAAATCATGGACTCAACTTGGGTAGCTTAGTCGTGGATAATAATTGAGAACTTCGTATATGTTGTAAACACCTGTAAACTTTTACAGGTGTTTTGGATTTGTAGATAATCCAAAATACAAAGGAGACTGCCAAAATTTAGATAGAAATTTTGAGTTGAAAAAACTGGAAACAATTAGATTGACTTAATAGGCCTTGAGTTTATTTTGCAAAAACTTTAATTGGCCTTGGAAAAGGCTTAGTAGTTGTCTTGTAAGTTATTCCACAACTGTTGCTTGACCTGCTCGGTATTTGGGGAGTTAAGCAATAGTTTAGGCCGAGCGGGCATAATGTGGAGTTGGGGTTGCCACACTAGGCAAGGAGAACACAGGTGAAAAAGAGAAAATGGTAATGGTGGGCGGTGTTTTAAAGTAGTGCACAACCAAGGTAGCATGGTGGCGACTTGACAAACCTCCAAGAATGTTGGCAAGAGACCAACCCCCTATGAAAACTTAGCACTGGACGATTTGTTTTGTGTTTGTTTTGTCTAAAACTATAAAACATAACTGCTTCAGTTATAAATCTTAAAATCTCTCTAATGTTTAATGTGTACATTGAAAAATCTATTGTGGTTGAAGTGCTTATGGAATTGACTTGCATTACTTTTTCAACACTTACACATAAAATTGGGGATTTTTGCTTGATCTATGCATCGACAAATATTGAAGTTTGAACTTTCTTGGTATAATTCCCCTCTCGTGTAACTAGCTCTCACAATGTGTTACTTGTCTTTATCGTTTTCAATGAGGATTTTTGAGTGATTGAACTTGGTTAGTGAACCAGAGCCTTGACCTGTGCTATGACATTTTAATGGGTTAGAAAGAATCTCGGAGGTGTGCACTCCAAGTATTTGATTAAATGCTTAGAAGAAGAGTTGTCTTATTTGTTTCAACATGAAAGTAGAAATAAATATTGTTAGGAAAGTTAATCAGTTTAGTGGGCTGAACATCACCATATGCAAGCATTTGTAAAAGTCTAATATATTTATATGGGTGGCTAGATAGTAAACTCTTGGCTTATTTAAGCAAAATATCTATCACTTGATTTGGAAAGAAATTTGGTATTCATGGAACCACAAAATATTGGTAAAAATTATTTGATTGGCATTACTTGATAAGCATATTTACCAATTGAGTTGGGTGCGTAATTTTATATTCATCCCGTCTCCAATAAAGATTGAGGTGTTCTTGAGAAGTGAAGTCTACATAATTTTATTTTAAGGTTTTTAGAATGGACTTTTAGTGTGTATCTAGTTTCATTTTGGTATCTGAAATTTTAATGTGGCTTTAGACCATGTGTTGGTCTTGAGCATCCTTGAAAATTGAAATGGAGATGAGTAATGTGATTATTTATGAATCTAAGGTTGCAATTGTTGATGTTGGATACTTTAAGATAATGGGTTTTTATGATTCCAAGGCATTGGATTGCTATGTTAAGTCTCTTAGATGTGACTAACCTAATTGAGGCTTAAACCATTTAAAGTTCAGTTTATGCAAACATAAAAGCAAATGACTCGCGAGATTAGAACTGAGCAACTGAGATTTTTCTACCTAAAGGTTTTGCAATAAACTTCACCTATGTAGAGAGCATTGTGTGCACTACATAGCTGGTCCCAAGTCCATATGAAGGAGGAGGGGTCTCAAGAAATGGAGAAGGGTTGTGATTGGTTGACAACCAACACAAAACATTTTTCCCTCTTTATGAAATGAATAAAACAATTGTTTTTCCTTTTTTTTTCTAGAGGCCACAATCAAACAAATATTTGGGATTGTTCCTAGCTAAGCAATTGTTGTTCCTAATATGGAAAATAGACTGATTGTTGACACTATAAATTATTTCATGAACTTTGGTTGATTTGAAGTCATAAAATTATGGAGTTTACTTTAAATGTGTTAGAAAAATACGTTAAGTGGAAATCTCTTTTGTTATCTCGTATGTCATCATATTTTGTGTATTTATGTGTTGCGTTGTGATTGTATTGCACATACATATAGGCCCTGTTTGGTTCAGCTTATGGTCTTGTTTATTGTTGATGTGGCACTCAATAAGCTGCTTTTGTATCGTTTGTTTACATTTTATGTTTTTTGGGATTGGCTGACGTGGCAACCAAAACTACCACAATAAGTGCAATTCTCAAAAGCATTTCCTTACATGCTTTTTGTTTTTTATAGGTACTTATCCACCTCATCAAAGCATAAGCTGAACAAAACGGGGTAGTACACAAGTTTTATAAGTACTTATCCACGTCACTGCGTTATATGTCTATGTATGGGGATGCATAGAGATGAGATGGGAGGTTGACTCGTCGCTATATATCTCTCTCTGTGTTCTATATGCATCAAGATGAGATGAGAAACTCGTCGTATGTTTTTGTACCTTTCAAGGTGCATTGAGATGAGATAAGCACAACCTTTCATGGATTGAATTGCCATTGCGTATTGCGAAAGTTTAATTATGGTTCCACACTTACTGATTTTGTAATTTAAATGTTGTGGATTTTGGTATGAGAGGTCACATGGTCTTATGAACATGCTTACATTACCTCATCATGAGTTCTTGATGACATTTGAGAATTCTATTTAATGGGCACTTTTTTTTTTGTTTACTTACTAATTCACTCTTATTGGTCATAGTACACAAGTCTTATAAAGGCAAATTACATGTTTTCTAGCAGCTTAAAGTCAGGTATCTTTTATTCAAAGTATACAAATGCCATTTCCTATTTGTGGTGTTTTAAAACTTTTAATGAAATGTTTGATGTTTTCTATTTTCTAAAATATTATATACAATTATAATGGGGGGCTTGGGTTTAGGAAATGGCATTTGGCAGCCATTTGAATAAGATGAATGCTCCCTATAGGTTAGTGTTGAGTATGTCATTGAACAGTTGAATCATAGCATGACAAAATGCTCACATCTTGACATACATTGTGAATTTCCTTGTTTAAATGGTATGAATAAATTTGTGCATGTCTACGACAGGTATTGGCATTTTTTGGAGAAACTATACCTGAATTTATGTAGGCGTTTCAGTGCCTAATTTTAGCTATTTTAAGAATGTTAGAACAAGTTTCTGTCATTTACTTGTTCCTTCATCTAATAAATGAATTTTTTTTCTAACGTACAGAAAATGTTACCAAGTGTAAGAAATACTACTTTTTTTATGTTGACAAGAAATATTATGTTTAAAAAACAGTAAGAAATAGCAATAATTAACAGGTAAATTTAAATATTTAACAAATAAAAAAGAAACAACTGTGCACCATATACATACCTAATTAACATTTAAAAAACTTACATAAAAGGCAACTTAAAAGTGATCCTCAGCAAAATGCACTTGTCCCGACATACCAAACAGGCTAAAGCAAGAAGATTGTTGTATCACTTTAAAATTATTACAACCTTTGCAATAGAAAAAACTATGATATGAGTTTAATTAGCTTAAGCACTCAAAATATTGCTTTGAATAGCATCGAATTAATTTTTCCACAACATAGCAAAACAAAAAATAAAATATGCACGTCATAAATACATGAAAGAAATGAGAAAAGCAATCATAACCTAAATAATTATGCATGCACATAGACCATAGCAAAATGATAAAAAACCAATAAAAATGCATAATCATCTCTGTGTTGTAGTTGATAATTCAAGAATGCAGTGGGGTTCCAACTTTTTTTTGCGAGTGATAGATCATTTGGTTCCATTTTTCTTGCACAGTTTAAACTCATTATTTAAATTCAGGATATATTCTCACGTGGCTAACAATAATGAATGCGGAGGAGACTAAACAAGATCGCGGTGCTTGGAGAACTCATCGATATCTGAGGCATTGAAATCGCAAATAGAAACCCTATATTTGGATAGAAGTCTAAAGGCAGACAAACTGGCAACAAACAAAGCAAAAGAGTAGAGTTGTGTATAGAGAGTACTGCAGTTGTGTTATCAAAAAAAAAAAAACTATAGTAGTGTTAACTACCAAATCAACATATGCAAATGATATTCAGATAAGTGATCAAAAGGGTGCCATAAATGTTAGTAATGAGCTAAATGAAGCAAATTAAGAGAGGGATTCTGAGATTTTTACGGAGAAGATAGCATTTTTCAAAACCATCCAACGTTTAGCACTACCATTCAACAAAAAAGAATCATTAACAACCTCTTCGAATAGATTTTCCCCAACTACAACGAGGACAAATACCGATCTATAGATCTAAGAGTAAAAAAACACAAGATAGCTAAGATTAGAGAATTTAGGTACCAACCAAACAAATCTCGAAAACTTTCTATGAGAAGCAAAGAAATTGTTACTCACAGAAACAAAAAATAAAATAAAAAAAAATAACAAACACAAGCTTACCTTCAAGTTCGAGCAGATCGGTAGAGATCAGAGACAAGGGAGGGTAGATCTGAGACAAAAGGGAGAAGTGAACAGCCGGAGAGAAATCTAAGAGATGGGAGAGGAGATTCGAGAGACGCCAGGTGAGGGAGCGCCGAGAGGAGAGGTAGCGCCGAGAGGAGAGGGATCCGATAGGAGAGAGGGAGTGCCGAGAGGAGAGGGTCGGGGTGTGCTGCGCGTGAGGTGAGGAGAATGTGAACACGACTCTTATCTCCACTTATTACATGCATTCTCTACCTATCAATTTTGATCCTAAACCATTTCGAACTGTTGGTTAGATCAACCAAAGTTTGTACAAAGTGTTAAAATAATAGTTGGACCACATATGTAGTGCATTCACATATATCATTTATTTAAAGTTTAGAGTTTAGTATTTACAGCTTACGATTTAGGGTTCAAAGTTTAAATTTTACTGTTAAGAGTATACGTCGTTGAGTCCTACGAGGATAGGTTTAAGGCTTCATGATATGATTAGGGTTTATGGTTTAGGGTTTAGTGTTAAGGTTAATAGTTTTATGGTGGTGGGGTTTTGGGTACGGTGGGTTTAGAATTTTAGGGTTTGGGGGTTTAGGTTTTAGGTTTTAGGATTTATGGTTTAGGGTTAAAGGTTTTATGGTTTTATGGTTTAGGGTTTGGGTTTCAAATTTGGGGGTTGGGTTTTAGGATTTTAGGTTTAAATGTAACAACCTCAAATTTAACTTGATTTGTGTTACACTTGTCGGTATTGTGACCCAGCTACGTGAATACTGGACGGTATTTCGAACTTCGAGAGTCGACACCGAGGTAATTTTATGATTATTTGATTGTGTGTATTAGTATTTTACGGGTCTCGAGCCATTCAGATGATTTTTATTTGAGTGAGGTTTCGTCTAGTTAAACGGGGGATAAAAATAAATAAATAATAGAAATAAATGAATTTTTATCCATTTAATTAATTAGTTGATGGGACGTGGCGAAAAAACAGGCACGACGAACCAAATTTGGGAGAAATACGGACCGAAGAAATGTAAGATCAATGTGGGAGTTGGATAGTCTCGCAACATACGGGCTATGGGATAGAAATTTTTAAAGTGACACAGCATAATGAGGAGAGCCATGAGATTGGCATTGAGGTGCGTATGTGTGTTAAGTTAAGATGAGGAGGTAAAAGATTCATAAGGGCAATTGTTAAAAAAATAAGCAAGTCTTAACTTAAGGGCAAAAGGGTCATACTGTAACAGCCCATTTTCCAAATAGACCACCACGGGGGCCAATGCGGACCCAAAGTCTGTCTTACTAGCGACAACTGTGCTCGACATTGATTTATATCATCCATTTTATCTTTTTAAACCTTATTAATTATCCATTTACTAATTAAATTGTATTGAAATCAAAATCATATGTTAAGTCATTATAGAATCCTCAAATTCACACAGCGGAAGCCTTTCTAACGCATTACTCGGATAATGATACTATAAATGCGTAACGTAAACCATAAACCTAATGTGAAAAAACCCATATATAACCATAAATACCTCTGAAGTCTCAAAAGATCAATATACACAAGGTATCTCAAAATTTCCTAAACCCAAAATAAAACAAAATAAATATAATACAAACGTACGAGTCAGGCTATCTCGGCTCAACAGTACTCTAACAGCTTGTCTTTGCCCCTGCTCGTACTAGGATCTGTACTCAAGACATCACAAAAGGCAGATGACGAGTCCAGAGTGAGTATTCCCAAGGAAATTAAGTGAGCAATACTAAAAGTAAATACTGGAATTTAAATAAAGCTATTAAATAAACATGCAAAAATAAATACAGGCAACTGCGCACATCGCATGAATAAATAATAGGAAAAGCTCAAAGTGTGTTCCTAGCCCCTAGGGTCAGACTACACCATAATTCGGACTCTTCCACAGAATACTGTCGGCGAGTCCAACTCAAGCAAGGCAAGCATCTGGATCTGCTCGATGGCCGGCGTTACACCTACGGCGCACCGACACACGCCACGACGTGATACCCGGGTCGTATTATTCACCGAGATCGATCTGGTAGCACGTGTTATGGTGTAATAGACATACACACAAGAATGGAATGGAGGGAGCCCCGCTCAACGTCTGCCCATATAAACATAACCAAGAATAGAGTATTGAAATGAAAGAAATTGAATTCCAATGCCAAAAGGAGTAAATACTCAATTAATTTTAGTTGGGATACTACACACCTCAATTCGCACTCCGCGTCTCGAAATCTAAACCCCAGTTTAGCTCCAATAAACACCCGACAATCAAAAGTATCACCCAAATGTACCTAAGATTATTTGTTATTGAATTAGCTTCAATTGGATATATAATGTCAATTTTACGCTTTTCGAGGTAACAACCCCGACAATATCTCGCTAAAATTCCAATAAAATCCCAAAACTCATTTATTTGGTCAAAATATATTTTTTTTCTACATATTTCCTATTTTATGAGAATTTTCTATTAATTTTTTAGATTTTTTTTTCAAAAATGTTTTTTTATTTAATTTGGGTTGGGCTGAACCAGGTCCGGTTCGGTCGAACCCGGTTCGGCCCAACCAGACCGACCGGGTCTGGGCCGGCTCGACCCGACCCGTTTGGGGCCAGGACCGAGTCGACCCGACCCGGTTCCTCCTTCTTCCCCAACGAACCAGGGGCTTCCCTGGTTCGTTTTTTTTTTTCTTTCTTTCTTTCTTCTCTAATGGAATTGGGAGGGTAGGGAAACGACAAATGTCGTCTCCCTCCTCGGACCGATTTCAATTCTTGGCCATGGCTTCGCCATGGCCGAGCTCATCACCACACCAACATACAACAACAACAACCGAATAACTCACTCACCTCGCCTTTCCGCGACAACCTCGTCGAGTTCTTTCTCTCGGCCTCTTCTCCTTCTTCTTCCTCCCATAGTTTCTTTTCGCTCACATTTCTTCTTTGTTTTTGATTTTTATCGAGAAAGAAAGCGGTTGGATTGGGGAAATGACCAAAATGTCCTTGTGTTCATCCACTTTTCCTAAACAAACAAATACCCTTTTTGGTAATTTCACCATTATTCATTTATTTTCTGATTTTCACATATATATATATATTGAGGCCCTCCAGGAACGTCGAGACATACATGGGTGGTCCACGCCCAAGTTCCCGATCGGAGATGACCCACGGTGACCAAACAGTGGGTGAAAGATGGGTGCACAACGAGAAGTTCAAACTGTCGAGAGAGAGAGAGAGAGTAAACTGCCGAGAGAGAGAATAGGAGAGGCTCACTTAGGTGTCTCTGGTGGGTGGTGGAGGTTCCAGCTTCATAGGAGGTGGCGGTGGTGACGGTCCTGCCGAGAGGAGCGAGAACTGCCGAGTTGAGAAAGAGAGTGAACAGGCCGAGGACAAAGGGAAAGTGTAGGGGAACGTCGTCCAGATCTCCGGCCACCTCTGACTTGGTCAAAGGTTCGGTGAGTCGGTGGTGGCAGTGGGGGAGAGGGGAGGAGAGTGTGGGGGAGCCGTTTGGAGAAGATAATGAATAGTATAGTTTTTGTTTGTTTATATATATGGAATAAGGGTATGTGTAACGGTCCGAATTTAATTCGTCGTTTTTTGTGACGTATTGCAGACGTGGCGGACAGCTCAGACACCTGTGGGACCCGCAACTAAGCTAGAGCGCGCCTGGAGTTAGGTAAATAGTTATTTTGTGTGTTGTTTGTCTAATTTGCGATGTTTATGTTAAAATAGGTTAAATGACATCGTGATGTATGTAATTATATCTCAAATGACGTGTGAGATTGTGTTAAGTATTTGTCTCGATTTACGTGTTGATACGGGTACCGGGTAGACTAAAAGATAAAATATTAGGCCGGGGAAAATAATACACACATTAAATGAATTAAATGTGATAAAATAGTAAATTGATGAGTGCCTAGGGACACGCGGGGTCGTGGTCGACACGCGTGGGTGGTACGGTAGTGTGCACGCCCGAGTACGCTCGTTGGCGCACACGACGAAATGGTAGGTGCGAAAATATAGGTGTGTATATATATTTATAAATATATATGGGTAATTATATATATATATATATATGAAAATCAGAAAATAAATAAATAAAGGTGAGATTACCAAAAAGGGTATTTGTTTGTTTAGGAAAAGTGGATGAACATAAGGGCATTTTGGTCATTTCCCCAATCCAACCGCCTTCTTTCTCGATAAATCGAAAACGAAGAAGAAATGTGAGCGAAAAGAAACTGTGAGAGGAGGAAGAAGGAGAAGAGGCCGAGAGAGGGAACTCGACGAGGTTGTCGCGAAAAGACGAGGTGAGTGAGTTGTTCGGTTGTTGTTGTTATGTGCGTTGTTGTTGTATGTTAGTGTGGTGATGAGCTCGGCGGATTGAAATCGGTCCGAGGAGGGAGACGACATGTGTCGTCTCCCCACCCTCCCAATTCCATTAGAGAAGAAAGAAAGAAAGAAAAAAAAAAAACGAACCAGGGAAGCCCTTGGTTCACTGGGGAAGAAGGAGGAACCGGGTCGGGTCGACCCGGTCCTGGCCCCAAATGGGTCGGGTCGAGACGACCCAGACCCGGTCGGTCTGATTGGGCCGAACCGGACCCAGTTCAGCCCAACCTAAATAAAAAAAAAGAATCTGAAAAATTAATAGAAAATTCAAATAAAATAGGAAAAATGAAGAAAATATATTTTGATCAAATAAATGAGTTTTGAGATTTTATTGGAATTTTAGCAAGATATTGTTGGGGTTTTTACCTCGAAAAACATAAAATTGACATTATATATCCAATTGAAGCTAATTCAATAACAAATAATCTTAGGTACATTTTGGTGATACATGTTAAATCTTTATGTTGTTAATTTAATTTTTCGCTGCGTAATTTGAGGTTAAATGATATTAAAGGAACCTAAGTTTCTTGAATCATTAATTATTAACACATAACATCAAAGTTAATAGGAAATTGATTGATGATGGATAATCAGGTGTGGGACACAGCTGGCGGTTATGTGATCAGTTGTGGGCCAGCGTGGCCTCCTGTGGCAGACCAATGTGGAATTTGGGGTCGCTACAATATGCGTGTCGATGCGGGTACCGGGTAGACTATAAGATGAAATATTAGGTCGGGGAAATAATACACACATTAAATGAATTAAATGTGATAAAATAGTAAATTGGTGAGCGTCTAAGGACACGCGGGGTCATGGTCGACACTCGTGGGTGGTACAGTAGTGTGCACGCCCGAGTACGCTCGTTGGTGCGTACGACAAAATAGGTGTGTATGTATATTTATAAATATATATAGGTAATTTAATATATATATATATAATTGATACTATTTGGACACTGTTTTGGGGCTGCCGTAGCTGGTGGGACCATCCTCGGTCACGACTGATCGGAGGAGAATCTACAACGACGCCGCTGGCCGGAAATGACCCCTCCCCCCATGTTCAACAGTTGCGTTTTTGGAGTGGTGGTGTATAGTGTTTGTGATTTTGATTTTAGGTGTTTGGAGTTTAGTTGGGAAGTTGGGGTGTGGGTGTGCATCTCAAGGTGGAGAGTGTGTGTGATATGGGTGTACACAGTGTGTGTATGTGTGTATGTGCACCACAATTGGGGTGTGAGGTGTATTAGGTGTGTGTGTTTGGAGTTCGGTTGGGAAGTGGGGGAGACTGTAACAACCCCAAATTTTTAACTGACTTGCGTTACATTTGTCAGGATTGTGACCCGGCTACGTGAATACTGCACAGTATTTCGAACTTTGGGAGTCGACACCAAAGTGATTTTATGATTTTTTTGATTGTGTGTATTAGTATTTCAGTATTTTACGAGTCTCGCGCCGTTCGGGCGATTTTAAATTAAGTGAGGCTACGCCTATGTAAACGGGGGAGTAAAACATACAAATAATTAATTTTCTAATAAATGTAATTAATTAGTGTTGAGATGTGGCGAGAAAACGGGCCGGCGAGACAATTTACGGAGAAATACTGATCGAAGAAATGCAAAAAAATTCATGTGGGAGTTGGTTAACTACGCAGCATACGGGCTATAGGATAAAAATTGTTAAAGTAACACAACATGATGAAGAACAACCATGAGATTTGCATTGAGATGTGTGTGTGTGTTGAGATGTGATAAAGGGACAAAAGACCCATAAGAGCAACTGTTTTGTGGTGTGTGAGAAGTAAATTGGAGGGCAAATGGGTCATTTCACCTATTTTATATATATATATATAAATAAACAAAAACCCTAAATACACTATTCATCCTCTTCCTTTTCTCACTGCCGCCCTTCCCATTCTCACCTCTCGTCCCTGCTCTCACCGGGGATCGAACATGAGCCTCGTCGGAAGTCCCACTGCTCGTCGAAGGTAGGTGCTCTCCGTTTCTCCCTCTCCCTCGGTTTCACTCGCGATCTCTCCTCCCTCACTTGATCTCTCGATTTCTTCATCTCTCTTGTCGGTCTTCCACTCCACCCTCCTCCGCGACTGTGCCACGAGCTCGCCGGAGCTCACTCACCGGAGGTCGTCTCTTTCTCTCTCTCTCTCTCTCTCTTTCTTCTCTCTCTCGGGTTCATGGTCTCACTGTCTCCCTCTCTCGGTCCATTCTTCCCTGCCTTGGCCGAGCACACCACCAGTTGTCAGAGGTCCAGAGGTGGTTGGGGTTCATCCTTCTCGTCGGAGACCTTCCTTTCTCCTTCTCTCCCACTCGTTCTCTCTTTTCTCACTGTTTTTACTTATTTGATGCATGGGCGGTTGTGCCATGTCTTGGCCACTGCTGGAATGACTGGCGATGGTTGGGGACGGTCTGGAATGGGTCATCGTGGCCCACCGGAGCTCCCTTATCCGAGAGACCTCTGAACGTTTGATAAATAGAGTAGTTGTTGTCCATACTCTGTTTACACATGTGTTAACTGTTTTTACGCCTCGCCAGAGTTGTAGAGCTCGGGCGGCACTGCTGGTCGGACCACCGTGACTTGGGGAACGTCGAAGACCACGCTAAACCCGTGCTTGCGTCTCATGACTCCCGGAGTGGTCCATAACATCGAGGGTAGTGGAGTGTTATGTTTTATTAAATGTTTCCAACTATTTTGGGTTGTTTAGTGCCCTCGTCGAAAAACACCACAACTGGTGGTGCCGCTGGCCGGACCACCTCTTGTGGGGGGTTTTCGGGGACTATGCCAAACTGTGGTTAGAACCTCGTAACCTCCAAAGTACCCAAAACAGCGTGGTGAATGCGAATTGTTGTAATTTCATTTGATGTTGAAGATAGTTTTCTTATTTATGGGTGTGTATTCGAGTTCCGACTAGGTGAGTTGTTTCCGGCCATTTCCATGCCAAGGAGACCCCTCCCAATGTCGGATTGTACCATCGTGTTGCCATGACCGTCATTGATATTTGATGTATGGCTATGAAATTTTTGTTGTTCCTTGTCGACCAAACCGTTTTGAGTTTTCCAACTTTGTTTTAATGTTTTAGCTTGGGTATGATGAACTGATTTTTCAAACTAACTAGAGCGATCGGTTATCTTGATGAACACACGACGAGTGTATGAGATTTACAGACATATGGTTTATGGTTCCGATTTGAGGGTAGGTGTATGTGTACGATTGTTAAACAGCTGTGACGTCGTGGTCAAGTCATCGGTCCTCGAGACTATGGCGTGACCCCATATAACTGAGCCGAGCCTACAAATCATGAGTAGGCTTACATGCGTCATAGTTATCAATGTTATGATATCATAGTCGTAGTTATTGTTGTTGTTTTTCAAACCTAAGAGAGTATACGTTTTCATAATAATTTGACGAGTCATGTAAATACTTAAAACATTGGGGATACACTAGGGTTTAAATTAAGGATTAGTTAATGACTCAACCCGTTAATTAGAGTTTCCAACCTTGTCAGGTAGTGGGAAACTCAGGAATACGCGTTAAGGACGTGAGAGTGTCTACGGGTTGCGATAGTTCAGGTAAGTACATTTGCCACAAGCATTTGTACGTTTGTAAGCCAGTAAGAAAATGCCATGTGATTCATTATCATTTATTCAGTCTTTTTATGCTTTATTATTGGTATTCCATTCCATTTCTTATTGTGTGTTTCCCGGCGTAAGTGTTTCGTCTCCAAAGTACTAGGACCTGCACTAGAGGGATAAAACGCGGGCACTCGTGCGCACGAGTGTGTGACCACCCTTAGTGACCGTGTGACACTGAGTACTGGGTGGGTGGGTTCGAGTACCTCCTGTCATAGCTGTGTCTTTGCTTGTGTCAATGCCCGGGAAGACCTCGCAAGGTCTTCGCCGTTATGCTATGATTTAGACCACTTATGAGCCTCTTTTGATTCCTTGGAACACACTTGAATTTCAATTAATATCTATTAATCTGTTTATCATGGATCTTGTCTATTTAATTTCCTGTCTTTTTACTGCATGATATTTAGACTGCTTTACTTATTTTATCATGAATTACTGTTATCTTCTTCTAGCATTACATTCAATTTTCTTCAGTTGCTCACCGTCTAGTTTGTGATGGTGGGTGCAGATAGGGTGCAGAGCAGCAAAGGCAAGGGGCCCTGCCTAGGTGATCTACTGTGAGTATTAGCAGCGATATCAGAGAGACTCTATAGTAGGTGTTTATATTTTTGCTGATGTGTATATCGTTTTATACTTATATTGTTGGGATCATTGAACTTGGTATTTCTTTTGTGAGACTGGTATCATGTATATATGCCTATCGAATTGTACATGAATACCCGGGGTTTTCCACACTTATAGAATTCATAATTTCCCTTTGATTGAGTTTTTCCCTTTGTTATAATTATTTTAGTCTTCCGCTGTGTATTAATGCAATAACTTTTTCATAAATTACTGAATTGATTAAATCGAAGGCTGACTAAGCTCGTCAGGTTGCCAAGTGATGACTCGGGGCCTGCACGGTTTAGGCTGGGCGTACCCAATTGCACGGAGAAATTGGGGCCGTCACATTTGTGCTAGGGCCCAACATAATAAGTACACTTTATGGCTCGTAACAAGGGTATAAGATTATGGTAATGGGCTTGAGTAGTTAAGCCCAACAAGAGACCAATAAATAAAACACTCAGGTGAATATGGAGTTAGTGTTTGTGCTCAACAAGAACAATAACCATAGAGATGGATTGGTCCACAATGGTTTAAGTCGCCTTAATTAAGTATATTTGAACTAAATATACGAGAAACACCCTAAGACGAGGTACTAACCTTAAATCAACATTCAGGATTCAAACCTTTATCAGGTAGTCAGGAAGTCGCAGGGAATGCGTTAGAGTCTCGGAGTGGTAATGGGTTTCGATTAGTAAGGTAAGTACACACTTGTCTTATATGTGTGTATGTTAATAGGCCAGTAAGGAAATAGCATATGACACATTCCTCTATTCATTGATAATGTTGAATTGAGCCTTTGTTTGAAATTCCATTCCATATTGTTTGCTGTATGTTCTTGGCATGAGTGTGTGGCATGAAGGTATCATATGGTCCCGCACTAGCTAAGAGAACGAAGGTGCCTCCTGCAGAGGTAATTGACCACCCCTAATGTTGTGTGTACTGGGTACTGGATTCGAGAGGTGTTGCGATGCCTCTCGATTTCAAGCTGCGTTAATGTTGTGACATTGCCTGGGAGATCTTACGAGATCTTTGCCATATTGTTGTGAAATAAGACCACTCATGGGCCTCTTTTGAATCTTAGAACATGCAAATTTCTATTGTTTATCTATCAGTCTATTTATCATGCACTTGATTTACTTACTTTCCTGCTACTTTATTTTCGCATGATACTTAGACTGCTTTACTTGTTAGATCATAAATTACTGTTATATTCTTCTGGCGCAATGACATGTACGGGGTGAGAGTTCTCCACTAGATTGTTGGGGACTCTACATTCACGTAGGGGTCTTAGAGGAGATTCTGTCATCAACTCCTAGCCTTTGAGGAGATTTTATCCTCGGCTTAACGACTTTAATTGGTCAGGACCACTTGTGTCTTTCCTTTGTATTCCGGGACACTCAATTTCGATTGCTTATTTATTTATTCACAGGCTTTATATATTCATCTGCTCCTTGTCCTTTTCTTTCTATCTGCATGAATTGACTGTTCATTTATTTAATTCGAAATGATGTTGTAACATCCCTCGATTTCTAACCTAACTTGTGTGACACGTGTCAGGACCGTGACTCAGCCACGCGATACTGGACTGTATTTCGAACCTTGGGAGTCGACACCGAGGTAATTTTATGATTCTTTGATGTGTGTAATAGTATTATAATTTAAATGCGTGTCACGAGCCATTCGGGCGATTTTTTAAAATGAGTGAGTTTTCGCCTAGGTAACTGGGGGAGAAAATACAGTAAAAAGATAATTAAAATAATTATTTAACAATTATATAGTTCAATTTTGTGAGATAAAAGTAAAAGTGTGAACGTGACGGGAAAATACGGGTCGATGAGGTAAGATGGGTCGGGGAACCCTTGGGTTAAAGTTTGAGACTTGTGGGTTGGTAAAAATGGGTGGACACAACTAGGACACACACCACTATTCCTACCATACCTATTCAAATTTTAAATAACTCACCCAACCCCATCACTCACATCTCACACCCCACCTACTCCCATCACTCACATCTCACACCCCACTCACTCCCATCACTCACATCACACTCTTACACCTTCCCCCCACTCATCTCACGTCACACCCACTAAAATTAAACAACTCTCACTCACGTCACTCTCCCATTCTCACTCATCTCTCTCACGTAATCTCTCCCTCACTCTCTCCTCTCACGGTCTCTCTTCTCCTCAACACTCACGACCTCCATCTCCCTCATCTCACCACCGTCTCTACTCTCACCAAAGGTGGCGAACCAGGGACGCCGGGAGGTGGCCGTCAACCGGAGGTATGCATTCTCTTCCCGTTTCTCTCTCTCCCTCACGCTTCTCTTCTCTCTCGGCCTCCCTCTCTCTCGGTCCACTCACCTTTCACTGGCCGAGTCCTCGCCGTCGTCGAAGGTTCGGTGGTGGCGAGGAAGCTCGTCGGAGGTCCCACATCCTCCCTCTCTCTCGTGTTCACTCGATCTCTCTCTCCCTCGGTTTTTCTCTCTCTCTCTCGGGTTGCTCTCTCTCTCTCACGACACCACCTCTCCCACTGGAGATGGTGGTGACCGGGGTTCACTCCCTCACCGGAGACCTCTCTCTCCATCCCTCTATTTCTTTCTTTCTCTCTCTCTCTCTCCCTCGCTCACTCACTTGTTTTTGTTTTCCTTCATTTTTTTGTGTGTGTGTGCATGTGGGCTGCTGGGGTGGGTGCCGTGACGAGGACCGGTTGTGGGTGACCTCCGGTGACTCACCGGAGTCCAGACCGTCCCGGAGCAACCCCCTCATGGTCCATGCAAAGTCCCTACTAGTGTACACACAATAAGTTGGTTTTATAGGGTTTTTACCCTCTCGCCGGAAAACGCCCTCACCGGCAACGCCACCACCGGACCACAATGACTGAGATGTTGTTGGGGACCCCACCAATCTCCTACGTGGGTCCCACAGTCTTCGGAGTGGTCGAAACAGCCCTATTTAGCGTTAAAAAGTCGTCATTTCATGTGAATAGGTGCGGTGGAGCCTCGCCGAAACCGCCACTCTTGGCGGCGCTACGGCCGGACCACCACCAAATGGAGGTTGTCGGGGATCTCATCTAACATTGTTGGAAGTCTTGCAATCCTTGGTTGTGTCCGAAATATTTTATGTGTTGGAAAAATTGTTATGTTTTATACAAATATTAAGTTTAAGAATTGTTTAGTCAATGTGTTTGGACACCGATGTTCGAGGGTATTTCCTAGCCATTCCATGCTAAGGAAACCCTTCACTAACGTCGAACAACACCAGTGAGGTTCCATGCTCTTTTGTACATGTCGGTTCGGTTTTCACGTGGAGTTATGGTTAAGTGTTGGTTGGTAATCAAACATCGCGTGGCGATGAATGGCTATGACGTCGTGGTCATGTTGCCGGTCCTCGAGACCATGACATGACCTACATACGACTGAGCCGAGCCTATGACTCGCGATGAGGCTTATAAATATTGTGTTTTCAAAACCCGGGAGAGAGAGTATTCCTTTGTTGATTAAATTGTCGTGTCGTCCGAGTCATTCAAAACATTGGGGATAATGATAAGTTTAAACCTAGGTTTAGTGAATGACTTGACCTATTAATACGAGTTTCCGTCCTTGTCAGGTAGCGGGAAACTTGGGGATACGCGTTAGGAGTCGCGAGAGCGTTTTACGCGGGTTACGATAGTTTCAGGTAAGTACACTTGCCTTAAAAAGCATTTGTACGTTAGTAAGCCAGCTAAGAAAATATCATGTGATTCATTTTCCTTTCTTTGTGTTTGTTATTATCAAATTATTGGCTTTCCATTCCATATTCCTTGTATGTGTTCTTGGCATAAGTATGTGTCTCGAAGGTACATGCGGCCTGCACTAGAAGGGATAAAACGCGGGCACTCGAGCGCACGAGTGTTTGACCACCCCTAGTGATTGTGTGATACCATGTACTGGATTGTTGTGGATTGTTGTGGTATTGTTGTGGAATATAGACCACTTATTGCCTCTCTTGACTCGTAGAACACGCATGTTTCGATTGCTATCATTTTCAGTCTATCTATCATGCATTCTTGATTATTT
Organism: Stephania japonica; assembly: GCA_039657345.1. Lineage (NCBI taxonomy): Eukaryota > Viridiplantae > Streptophyta > Magnoliopsida > Ranunculales > Menispermaceae > Stephania > Stephania japonica. The sequence continues at coordinate 53,998,861 of CM077560.1, read as the reverse complement.
AAATTCATGTCTTTTAGTACCCGCATGATATTTAGACTGTCTTGTTTGTTATTTCATGAATTACTGTTATATTCTTTTGGCTTTACTTTCGATTTCTCTCAGTTACTCACCGTCTAGTTTGTGACGGTGGGTGCAGATAGGACGGAGAGCAGTAGGGGCAAGGGACCTTGCCTAGGAGACTTTTTGTGAGCAGTTGGACTTGAGGTACCGAGATGTAGGATCTTGTTTATTTCTTTTTGTATGACGTTTATACATATATGATTGTTTTGGAACTGGGGAATATGTTTTGAGGTGGATTCCATCAATCCATTTTGTTGACTTAGAACTGAACATGTTGGGTTTTCCACATTTATATAGATTCCTAATTTCCCTTTGTTTGAGTTATTTCCCAATATTTGATTAGAATATGATTTTTGCTTCCGCTGTGTTATAATTGCAATAACTCTTTCATAAAACGTGAAATTTTGATGTTTTGAGGCTGACTAGGCTCGTCAGGTTCGCTGAGAACGGTCTCGGGACCTGCACGGGTCTAGGCCGGGCGTACCCAAATGCATTGGGAATTTGGGGCCGTCACAGATGTATTTATTGTTTTTCCTGCTTGGCGTTACTTACCTGGGCTCGTCATTTTTATGTTTGACAAAGTGCAAATCCACTTATTACTTTGATAACTCGCTAATTAATTGACTTCACTTTCAAATGATTAACAAATTATTGAATGGTAAGGATAGGCTCACTGGCCCCACGCGACTCGGCGGGATTAGCTCGGGGGTTTGCATGGGTCCAAGCCGGGCGGCGCCTGATTTTAGGGTTGTAGAACTTGGGGCCGTCACAGTTGGTATCAGAGACTAAAGGTTGAACAAAAGACTATTGAATTTAAATCACAATTCACTAAAACATAGGAAAACAGAAGTTAGGATAGTTGTTGAACTTAGAATGGAACCTTCTAAACCTAACTTAAGTTTGTTGGAAAATGAGGAGAGTTGGGGAAAAGTCGGAACTTGTAATGTACATGCTATATTTGAGATGGTGTATTATCATGATATCGATTAGCTATTCACTGATTCTGAGTATCGCCTAATTGCAGACTGCAATGGCGGATCAGCCGGGTTCAGGTGATAATAGTTGGACGCCAGGTCCTATAGGAGTCAGTATGGAGGAGTTTTAGATGTGGACTCAGAGTATTATGAGTCAGGATCATAGGCTTGAGGAGATCCTGAGACTATTGAGAGCACCCCATACAGCGACACCATCTACGTCGACTACTTCCCTGTTGCCTACTGCACAGGAGACTGGTACACCAACTACTGCGGCGACGTCGACAGCTCCTACTCCGATTTCAGCGATGCCGGAGACCATAGTAGCTCCGATAGCACAGATTGGGGTTGTATTGCCTACTCAAACGGAGGTGATACCATCGACACCAAGTACATCACTCATTGAGACACCTAGTACACCAATTACTCCGAGTACTAAGGCTACGCCAGAGGGGAGGCAGGCCAGGGAATTTCAGAGGCATCAACCCAAAAAGTTCTACGGAGGTATGAATCTTGAGGCAACAAAGATCTTTTTGAGGAGCCACGAGAAGATTTATGACATTCTAGCTACAACGGCCCACATGCAGCCTAGTATATCTTCTACCTCATTGTTCGGAGAAGCCGACGTCTGGTGGTGCACTACGGTGGCTACGAAGGGGAAGCCCAAGATTGGGCTGAGTTCAAGGAGAGGTTCGAGAAGAAGTACATTCCTTCTACGGTCCGTAATTTGAAGAGGACCGAGTTTCAGAATATTCGGCAGAGAGCCGACGAGTCCGTGATGCAGTACGTGGACCGATATCTATGACTGATGGAGTATGCCGGAGGAGCAGTAGATACTGACGCGGATTAAACGTATTACTTTGTACATGGACTACTCGATTCAATAGGTTCGATAGCAGTGACGACAGCTCCGAGCACACTACAGGCGACGTATGAGAGAGATATGGCTAGTGAGGGATTTAACAGTACACGCACCGGGGCACAGGCTATTTTATCAGCACCTTCTTAGTCGGGGAGGCCTTCGGGGGATGTTAGGAGGAGGAAGAGATTCATGCAGTGGTCGCAGAGAGACCGAGCTCATAGTGTAGCATTAGTAGCATCTCCACCCACTACAGCAGTTGTATCATCTGTTCCGGCGCAGAGTTATGCTAGTGTTCAGCTACCACAGACTCAGTCGGGCCAACATAGACAACAGCACCAGAGGACTGAGGCCAGAGGCGGCGGTCGGAGCAGAGATACTGATGAAAGATTAAAAGGCCAAAACTCTATTTTCGTTTTAGAAACGACTTAGGGTTTTTGGTATGCTTTGGATCGTTTTGGAGAGAAACAAAAAAGGTTTGGTATTCTCTCGAAGCTATCACTTCAAATCTCGGCCGCCGTTCGAGTGTGGACTGCTGATAGAGGGTGTTCGTCGTTGGCAGCACCTTAGAGATCGATTAACCTTTAGAAAGGTACATTGCGACTGAGGTATGATTAAGTTTTTATAGTTTAAGTATTTTAATGGAATCAGATTCGGATCCTGTTGGGGTTTTTGTCAAAATTATTTTGTAATCTCCGCTGCGTATGAACCCCAAAACCCAACATGGGTACCGTTGTCGATTGTGTCTGACAGAGGGACACAGTTTACATCGCAGATCTGCCAGAGCATGCAGGCACAGTTTGACACGAGATTGAATCTTAGTACCGCCTATCACCTACAAACTGGAAAATAATCTGAGCGTTTGATCCAGATTCCCAAGGATATGCTGAGGATATGTGTGCTAGAGTATGGTGGATCTTGGGAAGAATACCTTCATCTGTGTGAGTTTGCATATAATAACAGTTATCAGGCCAGTATCGGCATGGCACCATTTGAGGCATTATACGGGAGGCTGTAAAGATCTTCATCTTGTTGGGCGGAGCCCGAGGATGTGGCAGCGATTGTGTCGAAGATTGTGGTAGACCACACAGAAAAGATACGTCAAATCGATTTGAAATTGAAGCGTGCGCAGAAGAGGCAGAAGAAGTATTATGACTTGTATCATGGGGAGTTAGAATATCAAGTCGGGGGGTTTGTATATCTGAAAGTATCTCCATTGAAGGGGCATAAGAGGTTTGGGATCAAGGGGAAACTTGCGCCAAGGTGCATTGGTTCGTTCAGAGTGGTGAAACGGGTAGATAAGGTCGCGTACGAGTTAGAGTTATTGTAACGACCCAATTTTCAATGGCCGTTATTGATGATGAAATTGCAGACGTGGACGCCAACGACGACGTTCGTGGGTCCCATAGTGAAGACAGAGCACAACCGGATAGGGTTTACAGTCCGTTTTGTGTGCTCTGGTGGTGAAGTTGCGATGTATAGGTCAAAGTTAGTTAAATGGCATCACAATATGTGTGTTTATATTGCCATTGACGTGTGAGATTGTGTTAAGTATTCACCTCGATATGCATGTCGACGCAGGTACCGGGTAGGCTAAAAGACGAAATTTAGACCGAGGGGAAATAATACACGCATAAAATGAATTAAATGTGACAAAATAATAAATGAGTGGGCGTCTAGGGACACGCGGGGTCGTGGTTGACACGCATGGGTGGTACGGTAGTGTGCACACCCGAGTACGCTTATTGGCGCATACGACAAAATTTTAGGAGCGAAAGTATAGGCGAATATATATATTTATATATATAGGTAATTTAATATATATATATATATATTATGACATCCCATAATTTTAATTAGAGAATGTTCGGCCTAAAACCCTAATTAAGCCCCGGTAAATCAGATCGGACCTAATTAGAGCCAGTAGCCTTACCACATTTCTTGACAACAACCTGTATATCTTGATTTAAATAAACAACATAAAACAAATGCAGCAGAAAATTTAAAACTTTTTTGATAAAACACTAGTTATATAATACTGGCATGAACATCAATATTGAGCTTGTATTCCCACCCCAATTATTACAAATTATAAAGCAAAACAATTTATATATATAACAAGAAACTCAATACACCGTAGAGAACATACTAAACCCCTGGTCTTCTCCTTTCCTGAGTTCCAAGTCCTAGCGTACATCCATACGTGGAGATGTTAAGGTGGGTGAGCTCCTACTTGCTCAGTAAGTGACTCTCATACCAACCATCAACTACCAATTAATATCAAGGCAATGTATAACAACATGAATCAAATGCATATCTACAAGAGCATATGAATCAATATAAACAATATATATAACAGATATAAGTTCCTTGGTTCATTGCAATGTACCCGTGATTTGTATTTCTGATATTCATATTTGCACTGAGTCGCCCTCTCACATTCTTCAAGAACCAGTCACTGGGCATCTAACCAGTTCTTGTCAATGTGCCGCCAACTCATAAAACATTGAGTCGCATTTACTCATCATCATTAAACCAATCATTGCTCATCTGATTGGTTTATGATTAATGAGCTGCTAAACTCAACTGGAAAGCATTGATCGAGATAATTCCTAAGTCACTGGGGCACGGTGATGGTTAGCAACTCCACCACAGTTCCAAACTCCAGGTTGATCTGTCCCGTCAAACCTCTTTCTGAATCCATTTTCATTTCAAAACATTTTTGTAAAACCAAAGTCAAATCACAGTACATTGCCCCATTCCCAGTCCAGTACACTACATGCTCTAGTAACACTATTTTACATTGCATAATTGATAAAAGTTACTAGTCCCACTTACCTGTCCTGAGCTTCTATATTTTACCGACTTGTACGACTCTCCAGAGTCCTCAAGCTTTTTCACATCAGTTCATTACCTAAAATAAACCAATTGTCATCAATTTAAGTCTAATATTCATTTATTAATACCCTAAATTGGTCCCATTCGAATTCGGAATTCCAAAACTTAGTTTACAACCTATTTGAACCATTTCACGTTTTTCGAGGTAAAAACCTCGGTGTAAAGTCTCATCCGACTTTCGAATTTCTCATTTTTCATAGAAATCCCTCAATTTCTATTTGTTTGGTCAAAATACTATTTTTTCATATTTTTTCCTATTTTTTTGAATTTTCTTTTCCATTTTCTCTCTTTTTTTTTTTTTTTTTTTCTCTCTTTTGTTCAGTGCGAACCGTCCGAACGGGTTCGGCTCAACCGAGCCGAACCGGTCCGGTTCAGACACTATTCATTGTCTTCTTCACGAATAGAGCTTCTGCTCTGTTCGTTTTCATTTTTTTTTATCGATTGGGATTAGCTCCCAACCCAATCCCAATCAACTCAAAATCTCAACCTCAACAGGGAGACAACTCTCCCTTCCCTTGTTCTCGGTTCGGCCATGGCGTTCCATTGTTCTCGGTTCAGCCATGGCTGAACCTCACCAACCTCAACAACAACAACTGCCACACAACAGCCTCAACAACAAGAACATCAATTCAAATTTACCTCAACGTCGACGTCCACGAGCTCCTAAGCTCTTCACTCCCTTCTCCTCTCAGTCTCCTTCTTCCCGATCCTAACTCTCTCTGCTCTCTCATTCTCTTCTCGTTTTAACGAAGGAGAAGGCGGTTTAGCATAGAAAATGACCAAAATGCCCCTCATGCTTATCCCATTTTCCTTTAAATCAGTTACCGTTTATGGTAATTTCCCATTTTCCTAAATTTTATTATATATTTATATATACTAATTTATATATAAATATATATATTTATCGATACATTGCGCCAAAAATTTCGGTTAGCACGCCAACGAGAATTCTCGGGCATGCACCCACTGTATGTCCTACGCATGTCACTCGTGACCCCGCGTATCACTCTGCGCCTGACAAATTATCATTATTTTATTATTTTCCATTTAATATATATTTATATATATCCATAATATATAAATATATATTTATGCATATAATTACGCCTATAATTACGTAATTTCCACCGCTGAGCACACTCGAGCGTCAACGCTATCTCGCGTCTCATGTGTGTCCACATGACCCACACATGGTATTCGGCATTTCCTCGTTAGTCCGATTATTCACGTATATGTACTAATACACACCAAACAAACGCGATACATCACACAATCCCACACACATGTTAATCATGACAAATCGGGCTTAACCACGAGCCTAACTCGGATTAATTACTATTCGGATTAACATTAATCACCTGCTTAAAGTAACGAGTCGTTACATATATATTAAAAATCATAAAATTAAGAAAATAATTGTGAAATGACCAAAAAGGGAATTTGTTTATGAAAGATGAGGATAAGAACATAGGGGTATTTTGGTCATTTTACCCCAAATTATTGATAACACCACTGACACTACCATTTTCCACATTTTGATCGACCGAGAGAGGAGGAAGAAGAAGAAGAAAGGAGAAGAGAGAACGAGAGAGAGACCAAGGAGGTGAGTTGTTGATATTGTTGTGTTGTTTTTGTTGTTATTGTTGTGCATTGTTGTTGGTTGATGGTGGGGTGTTCGGTGGGGGTGCTCGGGCTTGGACGAACTGCCATGGCGGTTCGTCTGAGATGGACATGGCATGGGAGATGTCTCCCATGCCAAGAGAAGAGGAGGGGTTGGGGTTGAGAGCCAACCCCGATCGATTGAAGAGAAAAAAAATAGAAGCAGAACGCACTGTGTGCGTTCTGTTGGGGAAGATGATCCCCTGAATCGGGCCGGCTCGGTTCAGGCCAACACATTCCCAAATTTAAAAAAAACAGTTTTGAAAAAAAAAATTGGAAAATTCATAAAAAAATTTTAGAAAAATTATATTTTGATCAAATAAAGGAATTTTGGGATTTTCTCGGGATTGACGAGATGTTGTTGAGGTTTTTACCTCGTAAAATGTAAAAATTGACATAATATGTTCAATTGAAGCTAATTCAATGACAAACGATTTTAGGTACAATTCGGGTGATAATTTTGATTTGTCGGGTATTTATTGGAGCTGAACTGGGGTTTGGTTTACGGGACGAGGAGTGCGGTTTGAGGTGTGTAGTAACCTAACTGAAATTTACTTTAGTACTTACTGCTTGATTTATTTGAACACTGTCATGTTTATTCAATACTCTCTATTTCCTATTACTTTATGGTGGTTGTGTTCGTCCCCACTTGGTGCTTATTCATTGCGGCTTATTACTTTACGGTGGCTGAGTACTCTCACCTGGTGTCTTTACGGTAGTTGAGTTTACTCCTACCTGGTGTCTTTATGGTGTTGAGATCACTCCCCACCTGGTGTTTATGCACGCACTTTGATTCCTCTGTTATATTTATGCATGCGATGATCTTTCACAATTGCATATATTCTTTTGTTCCGCATGTTTATTTATAGTATTTTGATTCCAATAAATTTATTTATGTATTTACTTGGTGAATTTCTTTGGGATTATTCACTCTAGATTCGTCATCTGCCTTTTGTGATGCCTTGAGTGCAGATACTAATACGAGAGCGAGAAGGGCAAGGTTGAGGATTATTTATGATTGACTACAGACTACCCTACTCGTATGTTTGTTTATATTTATTTGTTTTATGCTTGGTTTTGGGGGTTTGAGAGATAGTCTTGACTTATATATGACTTGGAAGATGTATTTTGATATTTTACGGACCACACTTGATATATATTTATGAACTACATTTTGGTATGGTTTCCACATTAGATCAATTGATGTTTAAACGTGTTACATTTAGGATCATTTAATGATTTGAGACTTCCGTTGCATAATTTGAGATTAAATGATAATAACGAGTCCATAAGCTAACTTGAACTATAATTTAGGAAAATAACATTAAGTTAGCAATATTTGATTGGTAAAGGGTAATGAGTGGTCGTGGGACGCAGCTGGATAGTGAGTTGGCAGAGTTGTGGACCCGTGGTGCACGCCGTAATGGCTGATGGATTTGGGGCCGTTACAGTTACCACCTCCGATGTCAGGGATTCATCCTGTCTTTCACATATCGATGTTGCGACTGGATAGGTTTAGGGAGGGCAGATGACCGACAGTAGATTTGAGTCAGATAGACCTAAGGGATAATGTCACATACGACGAGTAGCCTATCCAGATCTTAGACCGCAAGGTCAAGACCCTGAGGAACAAGGAGATCCCATCAGTCCTCGTCAAGTGGCAGCACCACGAGGACGAGGAGCTGACGTGGGAGCTAGAGTCATATATACGCGAGTGTTTCCCTTACCTCTTCTGAGTTCGGTAAGTCTTCCCTTTAATTTTGTTTAAATTTCGAGGACGAAATTCCAATTAGTTCGGAAAATTGTAACGACCCTAAAAATTTAACCCATTGCACGTGTCAATACAGGTGATACGTGGGCCCACGCTGTGGTATAGTAATCAATTCTCGGACGTCGACACCGAGGTATGTTAGTTTTGTATGGTGTTTGTATTATATTATATTTCATTTGTGCAATTGCAAGTTTTTAACGTGTAAAGGCGTTATGTATGAATGTTGGTAGTCCGGGGAACAAATCTAATTAAAAACACTGACAAACCATAAATTATAAAAGTATATGCGTGTTGGCATGTAGTGTGATAGAGTGCGTGTGACGGACGAGTCGTGACAAACCACCAGATTGTTGTGCCTGGAGCGGCGCCGGAGCCGGCGGTTTTCGACGATCCGAGGTAAGATTCAAACTCTCCTCGTTGTTCTCTACGCGTTGGTGCGTAGTTTGCGTGTTTTCGTCGCGATGAGTTTTGGATGCCACGTCGAAACTTCAAAATCGATCGAAGTTTTCGACGTCCCGACGATCCCCGCGATGATTAATAAGTTATTTACAAAGGTTGTAATTGATTTGGGTGAGTTTTGAATTTTTGGCAAATTTTTGAAAATTTTCAAGGATTTTTCATTTGGATTAAAATGGTGATGATTAATGGTGGAAATGAGGTTTTGATGATAGTAGATTGTTGAGTTGTTGTTAATGTTGTTGTAGAAGAAGGAAAAGAAAAAAACAAAGAAAAAAAAATGGGGTTCTGTTCGTTCGTTGGAATTTTCCAGCGAACAAACGAAGAAGAAGATGGTCCGACCCGGGTGGATCGGGTCCGACCTGGTCGGACCCGGCAGACCCGATTGAATCGGGTTTGACCCGGTCAGGCTGGTCCTGACCCGACCCGCGACCCACCCACATATTATTATAATAATAAATAATTATTTATTTCAATTAAATATATTAAAAATGATTTTAATTGAAATAAATTCCAGAAAATAGGAAAAAATCAGGAAAACTTCTAGAAAATTATATTTTCATCAAATAAATAGAAATTTGAGAATTTCTACAAAAAGTGAAATATTCGAGATTTTTATGAGATGTTATTGCGGGGTTTTTGCCTTGAAAAATGTGATATTGGAAAAAATAGCTAGAAATTTTGGAAAAAAATCATAGGAATTGATATAAATTGAATTATCAGGATTTTTGTACACACGGGGACCGTAAGGGGCGTGTTGGAGTCCGTGTTAACGTGAATTAGCTTGGATCGAGGTAAGTAAACCATTGAGGAACACTAAAGTTATTTCTTGAGCTTTTTATTATTTATTGATATTGTTTTGATACTATCTTGTCATTCCATTTCTTTTGAGTTGTCCTAAGGCAAGTGTGTCAAGCGTGATCCTTGTAGAATTTCGAGCTCGCGGTGTATTATACCGGGGTTTACGGCTGGGGATACGTGATTGGTTATAATGACATGTACGGGGTGAGAGTTCTCCATTTGATTGTTGGGGACTCTGCATTCGCGTAGGGGTCTTAGAGGAGATTCTGTCATCGACTCCTAGCCTTTGAGGAGATTTTGTCCTCGGCTTAACGTCTTTAATTGGTCGGGACCACTTGTGCATTTCCTTTGTATTGCAGGACACTCAATTTCGATTGCTTATTTATTTATTCACAGTCTTTATATATTCATGTGCTCCTTGTCCTTTTCTTTCTATCTGCATGAATTGACTGTTCATTTATTTAATTTGAAAATGTTGTATTTATTGTTGTTCCTGCTTGGCGTTAATTACCTGGGCTCATCATTCTTGTGTTTGATAGAGTGCAGATCCGCAGTCCAGCAAAGGAAAGGCCGTTCAGTTAGGTGATATACTTTGAGCGGCCCTCTTCTGCTGACATAGGTGACTTTTTAGTTGTATTAGTTACTTATATTATTTTTTGTACATGGGGTTATGGGTTGAGAGATTTTTTGATGTTATGACTTGGATGATACTCTCCTTGCTTTACATGATATATACGATATACAGGATTCCCACACCCTAGGTTTTTGTCCTAACTTAGAGCTTTCGAAGTTGATTGATTAGTTGAGATTAATTGCTTCCGCTTATTACTTTGATAACTCGCTAATTAATTGACTTCACTTTCAAATGATTAACAAATTATTGAATGGTAATAATAGGCTCACTGGCCCCGCGCGACTCAGTGGGATTGGCTCTGGGGTTCGCGCGCGTGCAAGCCAGGCGGTGCCCGATTCTAGGGTTGTAGAACTTGGGGCTGTCACACCGACCCGGTGGGGTCTTCTTCCCAAAAATCGAACCAGTGAAACTAGTTCGATTTTTTTTTTCTCTTTTTTTTGGGTTGTTGATCGGTTGGGAAGGGAGATGACTCTCCTAGGTCATCTCCCTCCTCAGACAAACTACTCTTGCAATTCGTCCGAGCTCCTGAGCTCCCCCCCACCTTCACCATCGAAACATCACAACAACAACCACTTACATCAACAATAGCAACATCCAACACAACATCAACAACACGAACAACTCACCTCGTCCACGCTTTATCTCTCTAACACGAGCTCGACCTCTTCCTCGTCGATTCCTTCTCTTGTCACGACTCTCTCTCAATTTTTCTTCTCCACTTTCGATTTCGATTTTGTGATGAAAATTGGGGTGTCGGTGGTGGTCATTGATAAATTTTTGTGTCAAATGACCATTTTGCCCCTATGTTCTTATCCACATCCTTAATAATCCAATGCCCTTTTTGGACATTTCACAATTGTCTTTAATTTCTTATTTTAATATATATATATACATACATATACATATATAAATATATATTTGCCTACAATTTCGTTGTGCGCGCCAACGAGCATACTCGAGGGTGCACACTACCATACAACCCACCCCGTATGTCACTGGGCTACCATAAATTTATTATTATTATATTTTATCTTTCGGTCGTTCACCAAGTTCATTTTCCCGACCCGTGTACCTGTAATTCACCTGTTGAAACCCATTCGACACGTTTTCTCGAGGCGATCACTACTCATTTATCGACGTCGCCACCCTATCACACAGACACGAGTATAACTCGATAATACACGTCATTACACAAAAATAGCATAAATTTTCAGGTCGTTACATAGTTCATAATCGGCATGCGGTGTTTAGAACTAGATACCGCATTTGACCATAAAACAAAAGTACTAGACACCACTACTGTAATGGCACCATCTGCATGATGGTTCCAAAATTTCAATACACTACTTATGGGCTTAGTTTTCACAACCTGTAATTCCAAATGCATAACGAGTCGTTTTTCTTAAATCAGTCTCAAGATCAAATGTTTTGTGTCTTTTTGGAATCTTCATTTACTCTACTACTGTTTTATTGTTAGTTCAACCTTTTAATGTGTTCTTCATACCTTTCAATCTGTAAGTCAACTTTGGTGTTAGCTTAGTCATTGAAGAAAACAAAATATAGGAGAAGCAAAGGCATTACACAACTTTGCAAACTAGCTCAACATATCGCATAGAAACAACCCCTACACTTACATGGTTGCTTAAACTCTCACATCTTGTTCACTCTTATGTCATCATGTAACGGCTCTTATTTATTAACACCGTTATTGTTATAATTATATCAGATTTGGATGCCAGCTCAGATGACATGTGGACGCTGCGTATGGATTAGGCGGGGTTTTGGGATTTGTAGATTTGACAGTGTATGTTGGTTGTAAATTCTGTAATGTAATTGATATTATAGTCATCACAGGTGTGTATGTATATTATTTTGGTTCGGGCAAGGTTGAGAGCTGGGGTTTAGTCATGATCGATACGCGTGGGTGGTACGATAGTGTGCACGCCCGAGTACGCTCATTGGCGCGCACGACGAAATTATAAATGTGAAAATATAGGTGAGTGTATATATTTATATATATAGGTAAATTGAAATATATATATATATATATATATATATAAATATATACATATTAAATCAGAAAATAAAAATCAGAAATGGGAAATTACCATAAAGGGTATTGAAGTAAATAAGGAAAGAGATAGACATGAGGGGTATTTCGATCATTTTCCCTAAACCATCACCGCCTTCGTTCTCTCGATAAATCGAAAGAGAGAAACAGAGAAACGAGAGAGACGAGGAAGGAGGGAGAAGGAGGAGGAGAGCTCGAGAGTTCGGGGAGCTCGTGACGTCGAGACGTCGAGGTGAGTGGTGTTAGTTTACTTTTGTTGTTGTGGTGTACGTTGTGTGGTGGAGGTGGTGGTGAGCTCGGCCATGGCTTTGCCATGGCCAAGAATTTGAATCAGTTCGAGGAGGGAGACGATATGTGTCATCTCCCCACCCTCCCAATTCCATTGAGAAGAAAAAGAGAAAGAAAGAAAAAAAACAATCGATGAAAAAAAAAACAGAACTGTGAATACAGTTCTGTTGGAGAAGAAGGTCGTGAACCGGGTCGATTCGGCTAGGTTGAGCCGAACCCGGTTCGGCTTAATTCACACCTAAAAAAGAAAAAAAAAAGAAAATCCAAAAAAATATGAAAAAATAGTATTTTGACCAAATAAATAGAAATTGAGGAATCTCTATGGAAAATGAGAAATTCAAAAGTCGGAGGAGACTTTATACTGGGGTTTTTACCTCGAAAAATGTAAAATTGACATGATATGTCAAATTGAAGCTAATTCAATGATAAATAATCTTAGGTACATTTGGGGTGATACTTTTGATTATTGGGTGTTTATTGGAGCTAGACCGGGGTTTGGATTTTGGGGTTGTTGGAGTGCGAATTGCGGTATGTAAAATCCAATTGAACACAACTATTGCATTTACTTATTTTATTCGTTGAGCTTAATTCTTTGTCAATCTGAATCCATTTATTATGGGAACGGTAGAGTTCCGGCTGTTACTCGGTTGTGTGGGTTGTTTTGGAGTATATGGTGACTTAGGACACAGTCAACGGGGTCATGGGAGTTGAGTACGACTAGGCCACTGGTCCTAGGTTCACTGGGGTAACTGTTTCACACCCAGTTTGTTTTATTGGTGTTGGTATTCATGCATTTCCTTTTGAGCAGTTGCCTACATTATTTCCTTGTTATTGCATGATTATTTGACACTGTTTATTGGTTTCTATTTATATTCCAAATTGAAATGCCTGGTGGTTTTCCTTGGTATTTTACTTACTGGACTCGTTATCTGGTTTTTGTGATAACTGAGTGCAGATCCTAGTACCAGCAAGGGTAAGGAGGTCATTGGCGATTACATTTGACTTACCACTTCAAAACTTGTTAGTACGTGTGCTGGTACACATATGGTTTTGATATTTGGTAGTATTTTGGGATGGGAAACTTGTTATTACTGTACTTATATATAACATTGTTTCAGTTAATCGCATGTATGCATGTACAGTCCGGGATTCCACTATAGGTGCACTAATCAATACTATATTAAAGTATTTGACTGTATTAAGGTCTTCCGTCGTGAAATGGTAATATATGGATAAAATAGTATGAAATTCAAGAACATCACTTCACAGAGTATATGTGGATTAATGAGTGACGTGGCAGGTACTTCTGGAATGTGTCTGGAGAAGTACCTGTTACACAGGGCGACCCTGGAAATTTGGGGCCTTGCGGCTTTGGTATCAGGTCGATGGGGCCTTGAAGTAAATTATAGAAATGAAAAAGAGCATAAACTTAAAACGAATTAGATGTGGAAACCCGATGAATTGTATAGAACTTTAGTTGGGAAGTGAATGAAGTGGGTAGAATCAGGCTTGTTAATTGATATATGTATTGTTGAGTTGTATGTATATATTATGCGCATACGTATATTGGAAGCTAATTGGTTACGCAAATCGGTGCAGATCATTATGGATGGACAGGCCCTTACTACTAACTCTCCACTACTCAGCAGGAGGTTGGGGAGATGAGTGATCATACCAGTAGGGAGGTAGCAGATTATGCAGAGGGTTACTGATCAGCAGCTACTACATCAGACTCAAATGGTTGAGTTCATGGAATACATACGTAGTTCGCGAGTACCAGTAGTAGCACCCATTGCTGGTTAGTTACACCTACGACTCCAGCGGTAATTGCACCAGCAGATGACATACAGGCAACTGGGATAGAGGCAGAGAGAGAGAACTGAACCTCTTGGGATGATAGCTGAGACTACGGAAGTAATACCAGCTACCACTGAGCAACGTGTAGGAGGTTCGACTGCCAGAAACAGGATGTCCGAGGCAACGAAGATGGTGAAAGATTTCATGAGCTTTAACCTTACATATTTCACTGGAGTTAGTGATCCTGAGGTTGTCGATCGATGGTTGATGACACATCAACGTTTACACCAGCTGCTAGAGGTACCTGAAGCAGACCAGCCACGTATATCCGGTTATTGCTTGAGGGGTTAGGCAGCAGTTTGGTGGACCACCTACACGGACACACATACTACACCAGTAATGTGGGCGGAGTTTAGGCAGATATTCCTCGATGAATATATTCCCACGGAGGTGCAATTGAGATTGAGGGAGCAGTTCTTGAGTTTGAAACAGGGTACTATGACGGTGTCGCAGTATATGGACAGATTTAGATATCTTATGATGTATGCCATGGATGTGGCAAATACTGAGAGACTCCAGATCTACTATTTCAACCGTGGTTTGGATGAGAGGATCGGAGGTGTGATTGTCGCAAGTGGAGCCGAGACATTGCAAACTGTTTATGATCGGGCATTAGCTCACGAGACATACTTGCGACATCGGGGTGAGCTTGGGGATAGGTTTGGTCAGAGTTCACGTTTAGACCAGAGGTCGAAGAGACGACAAGATCAGTTTGATCAGCCGAGGCAGGATCAGGGTAGACTGGATAAACGTCCAGAGCAGCAGAGAGTGGACGTTAGACAGCCTGTTCATACGGTAGTTCCGAATGAGCCGCAGCAACGACAGCCTCCGCCGCAGCATCAGGAGAGGCGTCAGGATGACCATAACAGGGGTCAGAGAGACCGGGGTCAGGGTCAGGGATTTGGTGACTGGCGGACTAGGAGGCAGGACCCGCGCAGATGTTATAGATGTGGTTAGCAAGGGCATTTGAGATGGGAGTGTTGAGCGTCATCACCTCGATGGGAACAAGGTCCCAATAGGGACAACGCATGCGTTAGCACAGCCAGATTCAGGAGCTACCCGCCAGCTAGTGGAAGGTATGTTGTATATTTATAGCAGACTTGTACATGCCATGTTTGATTCTGGTAGTACTCTTTCTTTTATTGCTGGACGGTTAGTTGGGGAGTTAGGGTTAGATGCACACACACTTGAGACCCATCTTGTTCTCAACACGATCTAGCGGGGATAAGATTTACCCTAATCGGATAGTTCGTGATGTCATGGTTGAGGTTTTCGGACATCAGTTACCAGCCGATCTACGAGTATTGGAGTATTTAGAGTTTGAAGCACTCTTTAGAATGGATTGGCTGTCAACGTACTATGCATGGATAGATTGTTTTGAGAAAAGGGTAGACTTTAGTATTCTTGGTTTAATGGAGTTTTCATTGACCGGGACTGCGTCAGAGTTACCTATTACTAGGGGTAGATTAGCGACTACTCAAAAGATTGAGGAGTTCGCAGCGGTAGTTGGGCCTGATACTCGAGTGGCTACCCAGATTGAGGACATACCTGTAGTCCGAGAATTTGTTGATGTTTTTCCTAATGATTTACCCGGATTACCACCATCTCGAGCGATAGAGTTCATTATAGAGTTGATACCAGGGACCCAACCTATCTCTAGCAGACCGTACCGGATGTCACCTGTAGAGCAGGAAGAGGTTAGGAGACAGCTAGAGGATCTGTTGGCAAAGGGATTCATTCATCCTAGTATGTCACCCTGGGAGCACCTATATTATTTGTAAGGAAGAAAGATGGATCATTAAGGATGTGTATTGTCACAGCCCAATTTCCTAATCTTGATTAACTTGCTTAATCAGGATCACCGACCCGTGACGTGGGGCCCGCATGAGACGCGCATATTGACCGAGGCACGTGGCGAGGTAAATGTTATATTTGTACCGGTGTATGCCTAGTGTTGTGTATGTGTGTAGACTAATTAAGTCCATCTTTGCAAACCATGACGTCGAGTTGACGTGAGCGGGGACACGCCTTGGAGTGCGTGCAAGTATGAGTACCTAGTGGAATTACCGGGGTAGCGAGACTAGGCTAGGAAATAACAATTTATTTCAAATTTACCTTAACATAAATTAAGTTATTTAATTTAGTTGGAAAATACGACGTTCGACGCACGGGGAAAACGCCTCGAGTTGCGTGCGAGTCGGGACGCCGAGTGCCGAGGAGTTGAGAGTCGGTGTGACCATTTAGTTAAATTTTATAAATTTGTGTGACAAATTAATTATGGTCCATATGGGATTAATGTACATTAATCGATTTAACCTATAGTTATTTAATTAAGAAATCACATTTTTATACCCTATAGTTTGTAATGAATTAAACTAACCTTAGGATGGACCTTGGGATCCGTGCTGCCACACACTCCCATAATGGGAGTCACCCAAGTTGTGTCACATGAGAGGCTGGGATCGCCTAGTTAGTAGCCATTAGATTTACCTCGAGATGCGCAATGCACACTAGATTCCATCAACACATATATATACAACTTGATGAGATGGGATTTCACTATTTACATGCAAATCAAAATCAAAACTAAGGAGAGGAGAGAGTTCTTGAGAGATTTGAGAGGAGATTTTCGAGCTAGGAGTGAAGATCCACAAGATCCGAGTAAGGTAACCATCATCACCTCTCTATTTTCCATTAAAATAGGTAAAAAAATGGGGTATTTTTATCTAATTAGTTTTTGGGTATAGAATTATGTTTTTACCGTTTTTTTTAGAATTGAAGTCGGGTTTATGGTGAAATGAAGTTTTAAAAATTGATTCTACAATTGAAATTCGGGTAGTTTGTGTAAGTTAAAAAAAAAAAAAAAAAAAAAAAAAAGACATGCATGTTGAATCGGAAAATTCATGGTAACTTGTGTTGTTGATGTTGAAATTGGCATTTAGAGTTTGGAGGTTGAAGATGGTTTGGGAGAGGAAAGAAAAGAGAAGAGGGAAGAGCAAAAAAAAAAAAAAAAAAAAAAAAAAAAAAGAAGCTTCTTCTCTTCACGCGAACCGAAGCTCGGTTCGCGTGAGGAAGAAGATGCACACGGGCCGGGCCCGTGTGCATCTTCTTCTGGGGCGGGCCAGGGGCTGGCGGGCTCGGCCCATGAGCCGAGCCCGCCCCAGCCAGCCGAGCCGGAGGCGGAGTCGAATCGGGTCGAGACCCCCGCCGACCTCGACAAAAAAAAAATATATAAATAAATTTTAAAAAATATAAATAATAATAAATAAATAAATAAATAAAAATATAAAAATAATAAAAAAAAGATATATATATATTATTGATTAAATATATATATATAATAAAATAAAATAAGATATATTATTATTATTAATTAATCATAATAAATTAATATATATATTTAAATATATTAATTTAATTTCTGGAAAATAAGGAAAATGGTAGGAAAATTCCTAAAAAAAAAAAAAAAAAAAAAAAAAAAAAAAAAAAAAAATTGGAAAAAAATTATAGAAAATATAAGAAATTGAGAAAAAGGTAGAAAAATAATTCGGGACTTCTCGAGTGTTTTTGGTACCCCGATATAACTCGAAAAATGTGCCAAAATTAAAGATTGACATAAAATTATATATTTTGGTTTAATATTATAAATTCACTTAATGTCGTGGCTTTTAAATAAATAAAAATGATATAAAATGAACTTCAGAATTAAAGGGAATTCTTGGAAGTTCGGTGCACGAGTCTGGGGTGTTGGGAGGCCTGGATAGCTAGGACTATTGCGTTGACTTGTAAGTGAAACTGTGGGAACTCTTTACTTTATTTCATTCCAGTCATTTATAAATTTTCGGTCTATTTGTAGACTAGCTAATTTATTTCCCACATCATGCTTTCCTTGTTTCTACTCATATTGAATATCGATATAGCATGATGCCTTGTTTATTATATCATTGACTCCATGTTTCCTTATATGCTCAATGTTGGTCTTGGAATGTGGCTAATGGATATTTAGAAAATGCATGCTATAGGGTTATCTCGTTATGTTGGACTTGTCTTCTACTTCCCTTGGGGCTTTGTAGCCTAACTTATGTTGAAATCGTAACAACTTTAGGATATATATTCTTGAAAACTAAAGTAGGGATTATCTAGTGTCCATTGCACATGAGATGCGCGGATTCACGAGGATTTCGGTCTTTCGGGGTCTCCCAAGACTCGCCACTACACTTGGGCGGCACACGTGACATGGATCACGGGGTTGTCGGCAAGTATAAATGATTTAAATACGCGAGCACAACTCCGCAATTTGAGGTTATTAGGAAAAAAAAAAAGAGAGATTATTATCATATGTTGAGCATAGCTCCATACGGTAGTGGAAAAGGCTAGGTGATAGTTCTCACCGCCGACCGGACGTAGATCATCTCGACTTAGCTTCGTGTCGGTTTATGGGTATCTCGTTAACGTTGGTATTTACTTGCATTATTTATTCAAAGCATTTCTTCAAATACATATGCTTTTAAATACCTTTTGTTTAAATTGGAAATGTAGTATTAGATTTCCCAGCTTATCACTTAAATATCACTATACTCACCGTCTAGTTTGTGACGGTGGGTGTAGGTCCATCGAGCAAGACACCAGTGCCGGCAAGGAGAAGATCGGCGACTACCTCGAGCTCCGAGCGCGTAGCGCCCGTACATGTAGGGTACTTTTTGTATTATGTTTACTTATGTCTTTATCTTTTGGGATGTTATTGGGATGAGCGTTAGATTACCCGACTTTTGGCTTTCACTCTGTTTATATATGTTCGCCGTTTACTTGCATATATATGGTGATCGTTATTTCCTGGTTTCCACACATAGGCTTTATAAAAGAAAAAAATATAAAATAAAAAAAAAAAAAAAAAAATTTCCGCTAAAATATTAAAGACTTCCGCTAAATAAAATAATTGTTTAAACAAGAGAACACATGTAATAAAGGCTGACTAATTCGTAATCGAGTCCTATGTGTCGTGATTAGGACTTAATTACGGGATTAGGCCGGACGGTGCCCTAGATTAGAAGCGGGGCCGTCACAGGTTGGTATCGTAGCTTAGGCTTTAGAACCTTAGGGCAAAGCATAGTGTTGAATAAGGATTTTGATACTAATTTCCTGATTGGTATCAAAGATCATTTATCAAGGAGTAAAGCATAAATTTGAATAAAATACACACCCTAGAAGTGGAAACCAGATGAACCTTACCTAGGAATTATTTTGTTGGGAATTGAGTGAAAGTGAGTTGCGAATTTGTATATATATGCTATCTTTTTCAATATGTACACGTATATACGTGGTATACTTCGTAATAGTGATAGGAAATCGTTATCCACATGCAGACGACGATGACGGATGCACGCGAGACAGGCAATGGGGGTGCTAGCAGTAGTCAGCCTCCTACTACATCAGACGACGACTATCAGAGGTTGGCGGATAGAGTAGCGACACGGGACGACAAGAGATGATCGATTTCATGGCCTTCATGACAAAGACATGATCACCGCACTTACTCAAAGCCGTCGCCACTACTCTGCGCGACTACCACACATCCGACGACCGGACCTACTACTATACCACCCAAATGCGTTCCGATATCGCACCCGTACTAGACCCACCTATTGTTCAGACACGGTAGTGACGCCGACTCTTCCGGTAGTGACCGTTTCGACGCAGAGAGGTAGCGATGATGACTCCGACTCCCACACCTACACCTTCAGCTCGGCGGTGGGGATTCACCGGTGAAGGACTTTCTCCGCCTTCACCAAGGTACTTCGACGGGAGAGAAACTTTGAGAAGATTGAGGGATGGATATTATCACAAGAGAAGCTACATCGGATTTTGGGGATCGAGGATAGACTACGCCCGATTTGTCTTCTTATACGCTACGAGAGAGATGCCGACGTCGGTGGCGTACCACCATAGCTACCGATGGGGACTTTGAGTCATGGACGGCCTTTAAGGCCAAGTTTTATCGCGGTATTTCCGCCGCGATCATGATGAGGTTGAGGAGAGAGTTTATGAGTTTGAGGCGAGAGAGCGATGAGTCGGTTATGGAGTACCGAGATAGATACGGGTATCGAGGCGGTTCATGGGGGATTTGGTCCGAGATGAGTTGGGAGATGTGTATCATTTTGGGGCAGGTCTGAGAGCAGACATTGGCTATCACGTAGTAAGCACAGGCGCTAGGACACTTACCGAGATATACGAGCGTGCACTTTCGCACGAGACCTACTACCTTGGTGTAATAGGCGACAGGCGTGCTTAGGGCGAGAGATTGACATTAGAGCAGCCGTAGATTTTGAGAGGAGACGACGGGGTGGCAAGGCACCTAGGACATGGGATAGAGGTTCTCAAGGATCGGGGATGACTTCACGTTTCACATCGGTGGTACCTCAGGTGTCTTATGTCGCGTCAGCACAGAGCTCAGGGAGAGGACGTTCCTTACCACCACCATCGATTAGGCCAAGCATTACCGGCGCCGAGAGACTTACTCTTCCGCACCATCGCACCACGACAAGATCGCAGCCGGGGTGGTAGAGGCCGAGGTAGGGGTCGAGGCGAGAGGGACCCCGTCGGGGACAGAGACAGACTCCGGTTCAGGGACGCCACGGTCCGGCCAAAACAGATGTTTCATGTTATAGGTGCGGACGGGTGGGACATTTGGTGAGGGAGTGTCCACAACAAGACGGTGTATCCACCACAGAGTCGAGAGGCACTCACATGGTGGCACAAATGCCGATACTAACGCTACGCGAGTCTCATCGAGGGTATAATTTCTATCGCCGGTAGAGAGTCTTATGTTTTGTTTGATTCGGGTTCCACTATTTCCTTCATTTCGGACGCATGTTAGGCATACTAGGATTGACACCGATTAGGCTTGGAGTACATTTGATATTGAGCACCGCCGCCGGAGATAGGGTTTACCCTAATAGTCTAGTGGAGAGAGTTCCAAGAGATTAGTGGGATAGAGTTACCCGCCGACTTTAGAGTCCTTGAGATGTTAGAGTTCGACGCTCTCTTCTTTGGGATGGATCGGTTATCGCATACCATGCTCACATAGATTGTTTTAGTAAGTCTGTCATATTTGAGATCCCAGACGTCCGATGTTTGTACACCGAGGTGGTACACCGAGAGTCGATACCACGAGAGGTAGATTGGCGACTAGTGAGGAGATGGAGACTCTAGTAGCCTTGTATACTATAGCAGAGAGTCAGGGACCCCGACTTAAGGACATACCGATTGTTAGAGAGTTTTCCGACGTCTTTCCTGAGGAGTTGCCAGGACTGCCACCGCCGCGAGAGGTAGACTTCATCATTGAGTTAGTACCAGGCACCAAACCGATCGCGATACCACCTTACCGCATGGCCCCGAAGGAGCTAGAGGAGTTAAGGGCTCAGCTTAAGGACATGGGAGAGAAAGGATTCATCACACCTTCGATGTCACCGTGGGGAGCGCCAGTACTTTTTGTGAAAAAGAAGGATGGTAGTCTACGACTGTGCATCGACTACAGTCAACTGAATAAGGTTACTATCAAGAACAAGTACCCGCTACCGAGGATTGATGATTTGTTTGAGCGGTGAGAGAGGAGCGCAGCTCTTCTCCAAGATAGACCCGAGGTCGTGTATATCATCGCTTAGGATCGTGGACGAGACCGGTCTAAGACAAATGTTCGCACCGAGATATGGACACTACCAGCCATTTACGGTTATGCCGTTCGGGCTAACCAACGCCCCGCCGTGTTTATGGACCTTATGCACCGAGTATTCGTGCCATTCCTTGACCAGCTTCGTAGTAGTCTTCATCGACGACATTCGATCTATTCGAGGACACGGGAGGATCATGAACAAGACTCGGGAGACATTGCGAGATGTTGAGGAAGCACCGTTTATATGCCAAGTTCAAGCAAGTGTGAATTTTGGCTTTCGAAGTCAAGTTTTGGGTCACGTTGTTGGAGCAACGGGGATTGCCGTAGATCCGGCCAAGATTCAGACGATTATGGATTGGCCGGCACCGACGTCAGTGACGGAGATCAGGAGTTTTCTGGGATTAGCAGGCTACTACCGCAGGTTTGTGAAGGATTTTTCTAAGATCGCTTCGCCGATGACTAGACTGACACAGAAGGACATCGTGTATGATCGATTGAGAGGAATGCGAGAACGCATTTGAGCAGTTGAAGAGGTTGTTGACGACCGCACCAGTATTGACACTGCCTAAGGTTGGACAGGGATTCCTAGTATACACTGATGCTTCACACACGGGACTTGGATGCGTGTTGATGCAGGATAGCGGAGTTGTGGCTTATGCTTCGAGACACCAAGATACATGAGAGGAACTACCCGACGCATGACCTTGAGTTAGCGACGATCGTATTTGCGCCGAAGGTGTGGAGACACCACTTGTATGGAGAGAGGTTCACACTTTTCACCGATCACAAGAGTCCAAGTATCTCTTCACACGTAAGGAACCGAATATGAGACAGCGCAGTGGTTAGAATTCTTGAAGGACTATGACTTTTCCTTGGAATATCACCCAGAAAAGCGAATGTAGTCGCCGACGCACTGAGTAGGAGACCGACCAGAGACGCCGAGGTTGTCAGATGTCATATGACGCACGAGTACGGATTACTTGAGGCAGTGATGACAGTAGGTCAGTCAGACGTTCCTATCGATACCCGAATTGAGATCTCGCGCACGCACGAGAGTACATACCGTGTCTACACACGAGTGTGTGGAGGTCGAGGACCGACAGTTGTACCAAAGAATTCAACGAGCTAGCGCGGAGTTTAGATTGTGTTGATTGGACGAGACATCTCGATCGTGTCCGAGATTCAGGGCGGATTGTGGATACCCGAGATGCGGAGCGAGAGAGGAAATTCTTCAGATTCACACCATTCCCGATTTATCGTTCATCCAGCGGACTAAGATGTATCACGACATGAAGAGACATTTCGGTGGCCTGGGATGAAAGCGGATGTGTCGAGTTTATCGGAATTGTGAGATTTGTCGCCAGTGAAGCGCGAGCATCGTAGACGGCGATCGTTACAACCATTACCCATTCCGAGATGGAAATGGGAAGACATCGCCATGGACTTCATCGAGAGGGTTGCCGAGACACCAAGAAACATGATTCCATTTGGGTGATAGTTGATAGACTTACAAAGTCCGCTCATTTTTTCGCGATTGCGCCGCACTACACGTTTGATCACCGAGTATACTTGTTCGAGAGGAGATCATTAGCCGCATGGGGTACCGTTGACCATCACATCGACGAGAGATGCTACGTATACTTCCGGATGTGGCGAGTATGCAAAGAGCAAGACGGTACACGCCTACAGCTCAAAGACAGACTTTCCATCCTCGGGATCGACGGACGACAGAGAGATCGAATCGGGTCTAGAGGACATGTTGCGAGCCCGTGTATTAGAGTTCGGCGGATCTTGGGAGAGTACCTACCATTGTGTGAGTTTGCATACAACAACAGCTTATCGCTAGCATTGAGATGGCACCATTTGAGGCTTTATATGGCGGCGACCGTGTCGCTCACCCTCGTGTTGGGTGAGCCGAGAGACGAGTGACAATAGGGCTGAGATTGTTGTTGACCACACCGAGAAGGTACGATTAATTCGACAGAGACTCAAGGCACCCAAGAGAGACGAAGAAATATGCGAGACAAGTACCACAAAGATATCACTTATTCCGAGGGAGCCTACGTTTATCTTAAGGTCTCCCTCGAAAGGGTTTGCAGAGATTTGGTGTGAAGGGCAAGCTCGCACCGCGTTTCATCGGGCCATTCGAGTTAGGAAACGGGTTGGAAAGGTTGCATACGAGTTAGAGCTTCCTCCGCGATGTCGTGTTCATCCGGTCTTCCATATTTCGATGCTTCGACCGGTGAGTCGAAGGCGCAGCGCACGAATCGACGCTTGACTTGAGTCGATCGACTGAGTGAGGATTTCTCATATGAGGAGCAGCCTATCCGGATCCTAGACCGAAAGGTACAACAAATTGAGGAACAAGTCTATCCCAAAGGTGCTCGTCAAGTGGCGCTCCACAACGATTCGAACTCACTGGGAGCGGGAAGACTATATGCGAGATCGTTTCCCGTACCTTTTCGAGTCAGGTATAATCCTAACCTGAATTTAATTTCGAGGACGAAATTTCCATTTTGTTGGGAATATTTGTCACGGCCCAATTTCCTAATCTTGATTAACTTGCTTAATCAGGATCACCGACCCGTGACGTGGGGCCCGCATGAGACGCGCATATTGACCGAGGCACGTGGCGAGGTAAATGTTATATTTGTACTTGGTGTATGCCTGTTGTGTATGTGTGTGTGACTAATTAAGTCCATCTTTGCAAACCATAGACGTCGAGTTGACGTGAGCGGGGACACGCCTTGGAGTGCGTGCAAGTATGAGTACCTAGTGGAATTACCGGGGTAGCGAGACTAGGCTAGGAAATAACAATTTATTTCAAATTTACCTTAACATAAATTAAGTTATTTAATTTAGTTGGAAAATACGACGTTCGACGCACGGGGAAAACGCCTCGAGTTGCGTGCGAGTCGGGACGCCGAGTGCCGAGGAGTTGAGAGTCGGTGTGACCATTTAGTTAAATTTTATAAATTTGTGTGACAAATTAATTATGGTCCATATGGGATTAATGTACATTAATCGATTTAACCTATAGTTATTTAATTAAGAAATCACATTTTTATACCCTATAGTTTGTAATGAATTAAACTAACCTTAGGATGGACCTTGGGATCCGTGCTGCCACACACTCCCATAATGGGAGTCACCCAAGTTGTGTCACATGAGAGGCTGGACTGCCTAGTTAGTAGCCATTAGATTTACCTCGAGATGCGCAATGCACACTAGATTCCATCAACACATATATATACAACTTGATGAGATGGGATTTCACTATTTACATGCAAATCAAAATCTGAAACTAAGGAGAGGAGAGAGTTCTTGAGAGATTTGAGAGGAGATTTTCGAGCTAGGAGTGAAGATCCACAAGATCTGAGTAAGGTAACCATCATCACCTCTCTATTTTCCATTAAAATAGGTAAAAAAATGGGGTATTTTTATCTAATTAGTTTTTGGGTATAGAATTATGTTTTTACTGTTTTTTTTAGAATTGAAGTCAGGTTTATGGTGAAATGAAGTTTTAAAAATTGATTCTACAATTGAAATTCGGGTAGTTTGTGTAAGTTAAAAAAAAAAAAAAAAAAAAAAAAAAAAAATCAGACATGCATGTTGAATCGGAAAATTCATGGTAACTTGTGTTGTTGATGTTGAAATTGGCATTTAGAGTTTGGAGGTTGAAGATGGTTTGGGAGAGGAAAGAAAAGAGAAGAGGGAAGAGCAAAAAAAAAAAAAAAAAAAAAAAAAAAAAAAAAAGAAGAGCTTCTTCTCACGCGAACCAGAAGCTCTGGTTCGCGTGAGGAAGAAGATGCACACGGGCTGGGCCCGTGTGCATCTTCTTCCTGGGCCGGGCCAGGGGGCCTGGGCCGGGCTCGGCCCATGAGCCGAGCCCGGCCCGGCCCAGCCCGGAACCGGCCGGCCTGGGGACCCGACCCGACTGGGTCGGGATCGGACAGACCCGACCCGGCCCGACAAAAAAAAAAAATATAAATAAATTTTAAAAAATATAAATAATAATAAATAAATAAATAAATAAAAATATAAAAATAATAAAAAAAAGATATATATATTATTGATTAAATATATATATATAATAAAATAAAATAAGATATATTATTATTATTAATTAATCATAATAAATTAATATATATATTTAAATATATTAATTTAATTTCTGGAAAATAAGGAAAATGGTAGGAAAATTCCTAAAAAAAAAAAAAAAAAAAAAAAAAAAAAAAAAAAAAAATTGGAAAAAAATTATAGAAAATATAAGAAATTGAGAAAAAGGTAGAAAAATAATTCGGACTTCTCGAGTGTTTTTGGTACCCCGATATAACTCGAAAAATGTGCCAAAATTAAAGATTGACATAAAATTATATATTTTGGTTTAATATTATAAATTCACTTAATGTCGTGGCTTTTAAATAAATAAAAATGATATAAAATGAACTTCAGAATTAAAGGGAATTCTTGGAAGTTCGGTGCACGAGTCGGGGTGTTGGGAGGCCTGGATAGCTAGGACTATTGCGTTGACTTGTAAGTGAAACTGTGGGAACTCTTTACTTTATTTCATTCCAGTCATTTATAAATTTTCACTATTTGTAGACTAGCTAATTTATTTCCCACATCATGCTTTCCTTGTTTCTACTCATATTGAATATCGATATAGCATGATGCCTTGTTTATTATATCATTGACTCCATGTTTCCTTATATGCTCAATGTTGGTCTTGGAATGTGGCTAATGGATATTTAGAAAATGCATGCTATAGGGTTATCTCGTTATGTTGGACTTGTCTTCTACTTCCTCGGGGGCTTTGTAGCCTAACTTATGTTGAAATCGTAACAACTTTAGGATATATATTCTTGAAAACTAAAGTAGGGATTATCTAGTGTCCATTGCACATGAGATGCGCGGATTCACGAGGATTTCGGTCTTTCGGGGTCTCCGGCACTCGCCACTACACTTGGGCGGCACACGTGACATGGATCACGGGGTTGTCGGCAAGTATAAATGATTTAAATACGCGAGCACAAATGACTCCGCAATTTGAGGTTATTAGGAAAAAAAAAGAGAGATTATTATCATATGTTGAGCATAGCTCCATACAAGTGGAAAAGGCTAGGTGATAGTTCTCACCGCCGACCGGACGTAGATCATCTCGACTTAGCTGTGTCGGTTTATGGGTATCTCGTTAACGTTGGTATTTACTTGCATTATTTATTCAAAGATTTCTTCACTACATATGCTTTTAAATACCTTTTGTTTAAATTGGAAATGTAGTATTAGATTTCCCCAGCTTATCACTTAAATATCACTATACTCACCGTCTAGTTTGTGACGGTGGGTGTAGGTCCATCGAGCAAGACCAGTGGGCAAGGAGAAGATCGGCGACTACCTACGAGCGAGCTCCGAGCGCGTAGCTGCCGTACATGTAGGGTACTTTTTGTATTATGTTTACTTATGTCTTTATCTTTTGGGATGTTATTGGGATGAGCGTTAGATTACCCGACTTTTGGCTTTCACTCGTTTATATATGTTCGCCGTTTACTTGCATATATATGGTGATCGTTATTTCCTGGTTTCCACACATAGGCTTTATAAAAGAAAAAAATATAAAATAAAAAAAAAAAAAAAAAAATTTCCGCTAAAATATTAAAGACTTCCGCTAAATAAAATAATTGTTTAAACAAGAGAACACATGTAATAAAGGCTGACTAATTCGTAATCGAGTCCTATGTGTCGTGATTAGGACTTAATTACGGGATTAGGCCGGACGGTGCCCTAGATTAGAAGCGGGGCCGTCACATGTATAGACTATCTGAAGTTGAATCAGGTAACAATCAAGAATCGTTACGTTAAAAGGTGCGAAATTCTTCTTGAAGATTGATTTACGTTCAGGATATCATCAGTTGCGGATTCGAGAAGAAGATATCCAGAAGACTGCTTTCAGTACCAGATATGGACTATTTGAGTTTACAGTATTACCATTTGGATTGACGAACGCTCCAGCGATTTTCATGGATTTGATGCATCGAGTGCTAAGACCTTACTTGGATCGATTTGTGATAGTTTTATTGATGACATATTGATATACAATCGAACGCGAGAGGATCATGAGAGTCACCTCCGATCAGTGTTGACGACGTTGAGAGAGCACCGACTATACGCGAAATTCAGTAAGTGTGAATTCTGGATGAGGGAAGTGAAGTTCTTAGGACATGTTGTCAGCAAGCAGGGCATCTCTGTTGAGGAATATAAGGTTAGAGCGGTGATTGACTAGAAGAGGCCGGAGACTGTTTTTGAGATACGGAGTTTCTTGGGTCTAGTGGGTTATTATCGTCACTTTGTGCGGGATTTTTCTATGATTGCATCACCAATGACGAGGTTGACAAAGAAGGATGTTCCTTTTGAGTGGTCCGAAGAGTGTGAACATGCATTTTTGGAATTGAAAAAACGGTTAACTTTTGCACCAGTATTGACGTTACCTGAGGCGGGGAAGAGTTTGATTGTTTACACTGACGCTTCAGGAACTGGACTCGGATGTGTTCTGATGCAGGAGGGACGACCTGTAGCTTATTTATCCAGGAAATTAAGACCACATGAGTGTAATTATCCCATACATGATTTAGAGCTTGCAACTGTTGTATTTGTGCTCAAAGCTTGGAGACATTATTTGTATGGGGAGAAATTTATACTTTACACCGACCATCAGAGTTTACGCTATATCTTCACGCAGAGAGATCTAAATATGCGTCAGAGGAGATGGTTAGAGTTGTTGAAAGATTATGATTTCACCATTGAATATCACCCTGACAAGGCCAATGTGGTGGTAGATGCTCTGAGTAGATGCAGAGTCAACAGTCAAAACAGTAATCAATATATGGGACTGTTGGAGGTAGCATCGGTTATGAGCATGGTAGAAGATGCATCTATGAGTGATGTACAGATTTGTGGGCAGATGAGGGTACCAACAGTGTCACTGGAGTGGGTATCGGAGTGTTAGCGGGCTGATGGGCTTTATGAGCAGTTCAGCGGGTTAGCACGGGATCCCGAGTGCACTGATTGGTCGGAGACATCTGATGGATGCATGCGATACCAAGGAAGACTGTGGATACCTGCGGTGCCAGAGATACGGATTGGTATATTAGAAGATGCTCACCGATCACGTTATACAGTTCATCCAGGCAGAACCAAGATGTATCACGATTTGCGGAGATCGTTTTGGTGGCCAGGGATGAAGACTGATATTGGAGAGTATGTTCGGGGATGTCACATATGTCAGCAGGTGAAAGCGGAACACAGGCGACCTGGTGGATTGTTACAGCCGTTACCCATTCCTCGGTAGAAATAGGAACATGTTACTATGGATTTTGTTAGTGGGTTACCACAAACTTCCAGACGACATGATGCAATTTGGGTGGTAATAGACAGACTAACGAAATCAACGCATTTTATACCCATTTCGATGCGATATACGTTCACTCAGTTGAGCAGACTATTCGAGCAGGAGATTGTTCGATTACATGGGGTACCGATTTCCATAGTATCTGATAGGGACCCCAGATTTACTTCGAGATTTTGGGAGGCGATGCAGGAGCAGTTTGGCACCAGGTTGCAGTTTAGCACTGCTTATCATCCACAGACCGATGGTCAGTCTGAGAGATTGATACAGATTTTGGAAGATATACTTCGAGCTTGTATTTTGCAATTTGGAGGTACGTGGGAGGATTATCTACCTTTGTGTGAGTTTACTTATAACAACAGCTATCAGGCTAGTATTGGTATGCCACCATTTGAGGCACTGTATGGGAGGCCCTGCAGATCACCAGCGTGTTGGGCGAGCCGAAGATACGATTCTCATGTGGGTCGAAGATAGTTGTTGATCACACAGAGAAGATTAGACAGATTCGGCTGAAGCTTCGAACAGCTCAAGATAGACAAAAGAAATATGCGGATAGGTACCACAAGAATCTAAGTTAGGAGGTTGGCGACATGGTTTACTTAAAGGTTTCTCCTTGGAAAGGACAGCAAAGGTTTGGGATTAAAGGGAAACTAGCGCCATGATTTATTGGACCATATCGAGTTGCAGAACGAGTTGGTTGTGTGGCGTATAGGTTGGATTTACCAGTGGAGTTAGCAGGGTTTCATCCTACGTTTCACATTTCGATGTTGAGATTGGCTAGGACAAGGCCACGACCTATGGTTGACGTGCAACAGGTTGAGATTCAACCTGACACTACTTACGAGGAACGACCGATAGCTGTATTGGATCGTAAGGTTCAAACTCTCAGGAATAGGGATATATCTAGGGTTCTCGTACGGTGGCAGCATCACAGTACAGAAGGACTTACCTGAGAGTTGGAATCGACCATGCGAAATCGTTATCCTCAGTTATTTCACGGTAAGTCTTACACTAATTTAATTTTCGGGACGAAAATTCTTTTAGTTGGGAAGAATTGTAACGGTCGTTATTTATTAACGCCGTTATTGTTATAATTATTTCAGATTGGACGCTAGCTCAGATGACATGTGGATGCCGCGTATGGATTAGGCGGGGTTTTGGGATTTGTAGATTTGACAGTGTATGTTGGTTGTAAATTCTGTGATGTAATTGATATTATAGTCATCACAGGTGTGTATGTATATTATTTTGGTTCGGGCAAGGTTGAGAGCCGGGGTTTAGTCGTGATCGACACGTGTGGGTGGTACGGTAGTGTGCATGCCCGAGTACGCTCGTTGGCGCGCACGACGAAATTATAAATGCGAAAATATAGGTGAGTGCATATATTTATATATATAGGTAAATTGATATATATATATAAATATAAATATATACATATTAAATCAGAAAATAAAAATCAGAAATGGGAAATTACCATAAAGGGTATTGAAGTAAATAAGGAAAGAGATAGACATGAGGGGTATTTCGATCATTTTCCGTAAACCATCACCGCCTTCGTTCTCTCGATAAATCGAAAGAGAGAAATAGAGAAACGAGAGAGAGACGAGGAAGGAGGGAGAAGGAGGAGGAGAGCTCGAGAGTTCGGGGAGCTCGCGACGTCGGGACGTCGAGGTGAGTGGTGTTAGTTTACTTTTGTTGTTGTGGTGTACGTTGTGTGGTGGAGGTGGTGGTGAGCTCGGCCATGGCAAAAGCCATGGCCGAGAATTTGAATCAGTCCGAGGAGGGAGACGATATGTGTCGTCTCCCTACCCTCCCAATTCCATTGAGAAGAAAAAGAGAAAGAAAGAAAAAAGCAATCGATGAAAAAAAAACAAAAAACAAAACTGTGAATATAGTTCTGTTGGAGAAGAAGGTCATGAACCGATCGGCCCGGTTGAGCTGAACCCGATTCGGCTCGGTTCACACCCAAAACAAAAAAAAGGAAAAGAAAATCTAGAAAAATAGAGAAAAATATGAAAAAAAAAGTATTTTGACCAAATAAATAGAAATTGAGGAATCTCTATGGAAAATGAGAAATTCAAAAGTCGGAGGAGACTTTATACCGGGGTTTTTACCTCGAAAAATGTAAAATTGACATGATATGTCAAATTCAAGCTAATTCAATGATAAATAATCTTAGGTACATTTGGGGTGATACTTTTGATTGTTGGGTGTTTATTGGAGCTAGACCGGGGTTTGGATTTCGGGGTTGTTGGAGTGCGAATTGAGGTATGTAAAATCCAATTGAACACCACTATTGCATTTACTTATTTTATTCGTTGAGCTTAATTCTTTATCAATCTGAATCCATTTATTATGGGAACGGTAGAGTTCCGGCTGTTACTCGGTTGTGTGGGTTGTTTTGGAGTATATGGTGACTTAGGACACAGTCAACGGGGTCATGGGAGTTGAGTACGACCAGGCCACTGGTCCTGGGTTCACTGGGGTAACTGTTTCACACCCAGTTTGTTTTATTGGTGTTGGTATTCATGCATTTCCTTTTGAGCAGTTGCCTGCGTTATTTTCTTGTTATTGCATGATTATTTGACACTGTTTATTGGTTTCTATTTATATTCCTAAATTGAAATGCTTGGTGGTTTTCCTTGGTATTTTACTTACTGGACTCGTTATCTGGTTTTTGTGATAACTAAGTGTAGATCCTAGTACCAGCAAGGGTAAGGAGGTCATTAGCGATTACATCTGACTTACCACTTCAAGACTTGCTAGTACGTGTGCTGGTACACATATGGTTTTAATATTTGGTAGTATTTTGGGATGGGAAACTTGTTATTACTGTACTTGTATATAACACTGTTTCAGTTAATCGCATGTATGCATGTACTGGGATTCCACTATAGGTGCACTAATCAATACTATATTAAAGTTTTTGACTGTATTAAGGTCTTCCGCTGTGAAATGGTAATATATGGATAAAATAATATGAAATTCAGGAACATCACTTCACAGAGTATATGTGGATTAATGAGTGACGTGGCATGTACTTCTGGAATGTGTGGTGGAGAAGTACCTGTTGCACGGGGCGACCCTGAAAATTTGGGGCCGCCACACATCAACACTATTTGCGGTTTACCAGCATGGAGAAAAAACAATGAAGAGTGCGCTGCTTACCAGCAAGGCAAGGACTTACACCTCTCTCTATCTGTGGTTAATTTGTTGGGGTTTTGATCAATGGTTGATGCTTGAACGATGCATAATAAATAAGGTTTTAGTTTTCATGCGCTTTGAATCAAAAGATAAAAAGATTTGATGGGTTTTCTATCAAAAGATAAAAAGCTTTGAAATTTGAGAGTGTATTTATTATCTTTTACCTATTTTACCCTTGTGCAATTCAAACATTTATGATTCTTCAATTCATTTAATATCAAAAAACGTATATGTAAATTGCACTCATAATGAAAGTTGTCTTAATTTTTGTGTTTTTACTTTAAACAACTTATATTTTTGACATGAGACAAAATGTCCCTTAAGGTTTGATGAAATATGCACTCTAGTCCGTGTGTTTTTATAAATATAAACTTTAGTCCCTCTAGTAAATTGATTAAACAAACTCATCCTTGTGTTAGTGTTGACTTAAAATATTATTATTATATTAATTTTTGATGATGTGACAATTTTGTTCTACAAATAATACCCGCGAGGTTTTACGTATTTTCCCTTATCTTAAAATAATCCACTTTAGTCACTTTATATGTATTTTAGTATTTATGTATATATTTATTTACTTGTGCTATAATACATCCATATAAATGTTTTAAGTTAATAACAAAAATTGATAAATCATGTTTAATAAAATAGCTTAACATCCACAATAATAAGCCCACGTTGATTTTACCATGAAATGAATAAATATATATAAAGATTGTTTTACATAAAAGTAAATAATTATCAATTAAATTCCTACCTTTGTCTCCTCAATTTACACCATTATATATATATTTTTTGAAGAACTAATATTCTATAATTTGTTAAGAACAAACACAAAATATTATTAAAGCTATAAAAATAAGTAAAATAACACTAAAAATGATTGTTATTTTTTTTTTGAAACCCAAAAATAATTGTTAATTAATTAATAAGAATGTGTAAATTCAACACAAAAAGTTTGTCCTAAAAATTATTTTTATATTAGAAAAGCTTAAGTGGGGAATAAATAAGTCTTGATTTTTTTTTCTGGTTTAATTTCTTTTTTAGAGAAAAAAAATGTGTTGGGTTTAATTAGTTTTTGTGTTTGTCTTTAATAGTGGATTTTAGTCTTCTCCTCTTAACTCAATCATGATTTAGACAAAAGTTTGTAAAAGACACTAAAATATATATTTTTTAAAATACAAGGACTAAAGTGTATATTACATTAAATTTAAGAGGGTAGGGCATTTTATATTTTATCCAAAAAATAATAAATAATAAAATAAAATAAAAATATAGAGAAGAAAAGGAAGGGGGCATATTCGGTTTTGGAATAATAAAAACGAAAGGAGAGAGAGGTGGATCCGATAGATCGATTGATCGATCGATCGAGATGGCGTATCGGAGAAGACAAAGTGGGCTTTCGAGGGCTTCGACGTTCGAAGAAGAAGTGCGAGAGGCGCCCCCCGACGACGACCTCCCCTCGTCTCCTTCCTCCCTGGCCGCCCAAGCAATTAGAGCCTCCTCAGCTCATCGAGATTCCTCCCTCTCATCTGCTTATGGACAATCCGCTTACAGACAACCACCGGATCATCCCAGATCTCCTCCTCAGCAGGTTCCCTCTGTCTTCTTCTCTCCTCTCCTCTCCTCTCCTCTCCTCTCTCTCTTAGGGTTTCCTTTCTCTCCTAATTCCTATTATGGAATTCATTCATTCATCCTCTATGTATTTCTCCCTTGACTTTTTTTTTTGTATAGCTTGTTTCCTGGATCGATAATCTCTGACGGGTTGGTCCAACGGTAACGGTAAGGGCGACCTTGTGATTGTGTGGTTAGGCGGTCCCAAGTTCGATTCCTCAGCTGGGTCAAGATTGTCTGGGCCATCTGACCGATTGCACCACCTCTTGTGGAATAGTCTGGCTTGATATAAAAAAAATAAAAAATAAAAAATAAAAGAAATCCAAAGTCCTACATAGAATTAATACACACATTTTTCAAGATTTTTTTTTTCTTTTCTCTTTATAGTAATCACTTATCAATGAAGCATGCTTTTTGTTCTGATGTAGGATTCGCCCTCATATGAGTACACCTCCATGAATAATTTGAACGAACCCAAATATGGGTTTTGGGGAGTTTTGGCTAGAAAAGCTAAGTCTGTTCTTGAGGATGATAATCTCGCAAAGCAATTTAATAGACCCGACAAACCCTCGCCTAACACGCTGCTTCATTCCCCTTCACATCATGAGGTCAATCAGTTATTTCTATACGCTTTTCAATTGTAGTCTTTCCAACAATGTCATGTATTTTACTGTCATCTCAATTATCTCATCTTTCATTTCCATTCTCCAGATGCCTCGCTCATATTCGTCACCTGACAAGAGTCGAAAGGCTGATAGTCCTTCGCTCCATAAAGGCTTAGACGCAATTACATCTTCCCTCAACTACATTGGTGGAACCATTGGCAATGCCTTTGAGGTAATGTTGTTTTTCCTCTATAACTTAATGGTGAAGTCCCTACATATACAGATTGACGGTGCTCTTCGCTGAGTGCAGGAGGGTCTGGCGATTGTTGAGAACAGGACTGCGGACATTATCCAAGAAACTCGCAAATTGAATATTAGGAGAAAGGGAAACAATTTTGAGAGAAAGACTCAAGCTTCAGATGTTTGTAGTCCAAGCCAGCAACACCAGATGGAAACGGAACAAGAAACTCAACTGAAGGCATCTCGCGACGTAAGGTGGCAAGTTGTGTTTGTTTGCTAATCTCATAATAAGTATTCTGCACCTGCAGATTGAGTTCTTTGCCAAAATAATGATATTTTAGTTGTAGTAGCGCCTAGCTTCGTATTTATGAAGTTGACCTACTCACTTATGCCAACTGCTTTGAACCGTCTGCCCTGTAATTCCATAAATTTAGCTCCACAAAAAGATTTGGCTCATGAAACAGAATCGCATCAGAATCGTGATTGGATTTGTAGCAGTATTTGATATTTGGCATAAGGGTGCCCTTGTTGCAAAATACTTTGTCATTTGACATTTAAAAGTTAATTATTGGCAAAAGATGGAAATTGTTTTGAGAAATAATTAACTGTCTGCAACCATTACCGTTTTTGATATTCTGTATTTTTTTTTTACTTTATTTCCTTAGCCTTTTTCCATTTAAGTGAGATTTACTTTTGGTGAAACTTGTGATAGGTTGCAATGGCAATGGCAGCCAAAGCCAAGCTTCTTCTGCGTGAGTTGAAAACCGTGAAAGCTGATCTTGCATTTGCAAAGGAGAGATGTGCTCAACTAGAAGAGGAGAACAGAATCCTACGGGAGAGTCGAGATAAGGGTGTAAATCCTGAAGATGATGATCTGGTATGCCTTCTATCTGACCAGTTTCACTCGACGTAGCATATTTTTCAATTGGTCTAATAGGACCTTATGTTTAATATTGAGCATGCTTTTTTCCAAAAATATGGTTTTGCCAAAAGTCTGCTGAAGATTCAAGTTACTCTTTAGTTACTATTGCTTTTTTATTCCCTTACCCTTTTGATCTTAACTAGCATCATATTTCATAATACCTATAATTATCTTTCCCTACAATATCAAGTATGTAGACTATTTCACCCAGCTTTTAGGAAGATTCGTGCATCTCACTAGATATTATCTTAGAAATTTAAATTTTAAGTGTTATGATTTACTTTCTAGAACTTAAGAGTATGTCATATGTGCATGCAACTTTTCATTACTTTTATAAGCAATATTTATAAGCAACAATTTATAATTTATAAATAATTTATAAATTTATAAGCAACCCTTACTCAGAGAAAGTTATGAATTCATTTGTGCTTATTATAAATGATATCCGTATATTGAAGTAATTTATAACTTCCGTCTTTTTTTTCAATTGGTGACTTGAACAGTAATAAAATGTAGCATATAACAGAGTTTTGGTCCAAACTTCTTTTTTCTAGTTCAATATTTAAACTTGTGTACTATTTATTGTTTTCGCCTTTTCAAGTTCCATTGAGTTTCACCTTGATGTACTTTCAGTGGTTGGAAATGTTGCTTAATAAGACTGTTGTTTTAAAGAATAATTCTCAGTCATCTGTTTGAATTTCAATTTAATGATTGTTAAAAGTCAAAAATCTGTTTGAAATTCAATTGCACTAAATTTGGCATTGAGGCTATGATGTTGTCGTAAAAGTAAAAAATCTGATGGAACTTTTATTTTATGTATGTTATGCCAATGTCTGACAAATTGACCAACTTCATAGATTTTTACATGCCCAATTGATATAGATGATGTATGTTTCCCTTTTGGTGTCTTGTAACTATGCCTTGGCTTGTGCTTTTGTTGTCACATGATTCACATCTGATTTGCAGCCACATGTATTCACTCCTCTCCATTAATTATGTAGGACTGACACATATGCCCAAATAATTTCTTTCTTTTTTCTCTTCATGGAAACATAAGTGTCGATGTAACTTAACAGTTGTGGTCACTGAAAGTTAATTTGTGGATAGTATATGCCAATGAAATGAAATCATTGAATCCGGGAGTCTCGTCATTTATTTTCTTGCTCAAATGAGAAGGATTTTTTGTCGGCCAATAAATAATTACTGGAAACGTGACGAAAAGTGTCAACTTTATCTTTAATGAGACTCGCAGATTCTTCAATCACTTATTCAATATTTTGGAGTTCAAAATTGAGTTTTAGAAATTGCTGTGATTAGTAGACATGACATAGATGTGTTTGTTGGTTTCTATCATCAGTAACAAACAATCAATTTAGACAAAACACTGACATCTTAAATTTTTCTTAGATACGCCTTCAACTGGAGACATTGTTGGCTGAGAAAGCTCGTTTGGCTCATGAGAACTCTGTTTATGCTCGAGAGAATCGGTTCCTGCGGGAGATAGTTGAATACCATCAGCTTACCATGCAGGATGTTGTTTATTTAGATGAAGGAATTGAAGAGGTGACAGAGGTTTGCCCAATATCTATTCCAGCAGTCCGAGACACTAGTCTTGTAGGTGCAACTCCTCCTATTTCCCCTGCCGGAACTTCATCTTCGGTAAGCCCAGCAGATACGAAAGATATTTCAATTTCACTCTCTTCACCACCAGAAGTGGCAATCACTGCCAAGACTGATGTGAAGGATATTTCTATTTTACCATCGCCGCCACCAGTTGTGCCAATTCCTCCCATTGCAGCACCTGTTATTGGCGATCCAATATCTAAAGAACAAGATATGCCGTGCTCCACCTCGAATTCTCCCTGAGTTACTATTCAGCTATTCAACCATTGGTTTTGTATGTAACATTATTTCAATTCTTTTTTTTTTTTCCCCTCTTTTTTCTGTTTCTATAGTCAGTGATGCTTCTGTTGCATAAATGCAAGTCCTATTTGTACTGTATTTTAATCATTTTGAGGAGTTGTGTTATAGGATTTTGTATTGGAACGGGGGTGTTGTATTTTTGTCATTGACTACCGAAGGTCTGGTTATGAAAGTTTAGTCGTCATCACTCACTGGTTCTGGGTATTGGTTGTGTTGAGCCTTGAACTGTTGCGTGTTTGGAAAGAATTCCAACATGGAAGATACTAAGTTGACCCAAACGGCGCTAAAATGGACGCACCCTTGTGTCCATTGACGTGTGTTCTACGTGGGCATGTCCATTTGGTCCTCAAAATTTCAAGATTTTACCTCACAAGTAATTCACGGGTGGATCACAACTAAGTCATCATCCAAAATACATCAAAAATAAAAAAAATAAAAAAACTCAAAAAAATCAACATTAATCACTTTATTAGTATTCATTACTCTTCAAACTTAACAAAAAGATAAAAAATAAAGGGAAATGAAAGTTGAAGGACTAAAAGTGAAATGATGATAGTTTTTTCTTTTTTTTTTTTTTTTTTTTTTTTGAGAATGGTTCAGATCAGTTTTTGAGAAGTGTTTTCACTTATTTTATCCTCATTGACGCTTTACTTGTGCGCATTGAGTGTAGTTAGTAACGTATACCAACGATTATCATTCCATGGAACAGCAATTAAATGTGTATATAAAATATATGCTCATTTGTTCGAAAATCTGCAAGAGGACACCCAGCCCAGATACAACATAGCCCCAATGAATACAACCCGCAAGTACAAGAGCCTTCCCTTGAATTTCAGAAGCACCTAGCCAGCAATGACAAAAGCAAACACGGCAACTGTAAACCAAAGATATTCAGTAGTATCTCCATGAGAAATGGAAATATGCTGCCATAGGAAGGATTTTGTGGTTCCAAGGAATTGATGCTGCGAGCTTTTCCCAGCAACAGATAAGCTCAGAATAACTGGAAGAATAGGCTGGTTGACCCATCTCCAAATGATCTCAAATCTGCCGGTTTCACCAACGCCCTGCACAATGGACACGTCCGTTCTCTCTCAAACCTGCAAATATTGGCACCATGGTAATTACTACAAGCACTTAAAAGAAAAGATTAATGTGTAGAAGCTCATAACATGATGACTGTAATGAACAAAAAGTCAATGAATACTGTTTACGACCAAAACAAAAACACAAGTTATGGTCACCGCCCAAATCAAAAGTGATCCTGAATTCATAGTGAACCATAAGGCACAGAAATGAATCAAATAACAATTTGTCATGGTCAATTTGTCAATGCAAAATGTTGAGAAATGACAATTTGTCATGGTCAAGACGTTGACAGCACATGAAAAAGAGCAGTAAGCATAACATGAAGCATAAATTAGATTGGCACAAAAAAAAAAAAAAAAAAAAAAAAAAAAAAAAAAAAAAAAAAAAAAGAGGCATATTCATATGGTACTTGGTAACATCCGTGCCCAGAGATGATCACAGTAACGCCTCATGCCACTCAACTTTGGTAAAGCACACAAATTCGAGACAACACCATTCAAAGTTACCAATTTGAGGACATCCCATGCATTTCCTCATACCTAAACTAAATCTAATATTGACCTCTTATCATTAATTTTCCCTGTTTCTCCCTAAAGTTTCACCCTTGCAGCTCACCCCTTGGTCTTGTTTCACTTGTATTCTAAACCTCGCGCCCAAAAAATAGCAAGGAGAAAGCAAGCAAACCACTCTTAGAATTTCAGAAACAATAACAGTAAAATCTTCCACTTATCAGAAGCTACAAAATGTATAAAGATTGCCTCCAATTTAAGACGGCATTATTCATCAGTAGCTGATACCCAGAAATTTTGCAATTTAAGAGAGATGCAAAACCAGACAAACGCACATCTCACCTGCCATGAATAAATATAACATAACTTTTAAAACTCTAAAAAGGAAACAAATCAAGCTGAGGGGCAGCAAGCACTTTCAAAAACCAGGGTGGATATGACCCTATCACCTCCAATAATAAAAATAGGATGGTTGAAATAAATCAACAAACAGCAAACTAGTCAATGTTTCTACCTGCACTGATGATTAGTGTAATTAATTTCCAAAATATATTATGTATCGATTGTCGAACAAGGAGTGCAACAGACTGACAGCACTAATGCCTCCAGCAATCGTCAAGGGATCTTGAAAATCAAAGTCAGACGCTTACCATTCAGATACACAATCTTCACAAAATATATGTTTACAGCGGAGAAGTATTGGAGCATGCATCTTCTCCTGACATATGGCACATAGATCCCCTGCAGCATTCACCTGCAATGTGACTTGTTAATACACACAGTTACGCAAAAGATTTTCTTGACACTCTAAAAGTAAGATATGAAAATAAAAAATTGGAGCGCAACTAGTAAGCACAGCTAATCATGCATAGACTGCAAACCAGCCAAATTCTAGCAATTTTTAATTGGTCAATTTTTTATTTTGTTTTTTTTCAAATTTTACCGTTTGTAAAGAATGAAAGCACTTCTATTCCTGAAGAAATCTCTAACCACATTTTATCTGCATTTGTTTGCTTTCTTGGAGATTAACTTACTTTACAAGTACTTCAGTATTCATATTCAAATTTCAATTACTAAATGTGAATCAGGATCACATCCTCAGGTAGCAATAGCTTAAAATCTAGACATATCATCATATCATCGTGTCATCATTTCATCAATTTATCTGCATCATTAACATGTTTAAAATATAAAAATCAATGAAATTTCCAACTAATGTCATATCACGGTATTGCAAAAATATAATCAAACCAGGTTTGAGGCAGTATCAGTGACTTTCAACAATGTAAGGAAGCAGTGGTTTTAGTAGCATTGTGGAATATTTACAAGAAAAAAAGGAGTTCAGGGATAAGCAGTCTGACACTAGAAAGGCATGGGGAATAATATCCAGATTCAATTTGATAAAAGTCGAGAATGCCCGTCTCAGATTCGTGAAGGAATTGACTGAGCATTGTGTTCATTATCAGTTGAATTTGAGAGTTCAATACCGTAGCAGAAACGCACTACAACAACCACAAAGCCTCAACTCCAAATTAGTTGCAGTCAACTAGCATAAACGCATTTGCCGTAATAAATGCTCACTAAATTTACAACAGTTTAGTTCTTACTATTTAAAAAATATCTGGACCATATAAATTGCAGTGAGACTCTTACTGATTTATTTGACAAACAAATAGTAGGATCTTATGCAGTTTCAAATGAATAGGTTCTAGACTTTTGTGTTCGAAAAAAATGTTAGAGGGTGAGCAACTCACACAGGGGATTCTATGTTGTTCTCCGGGAATAGCCAGTGCTCTTCTTGTATGACTCTCCTTCACTGATCTAATGACATGTAAATTGTTTCCTTCACAATGTAGTAGCACAAAGTGATTCCTCCCTGAAAGCCGCAAACAACTTACTGTTGCACTATGCTCCCTAGGTTAGCTTGTTTGCCCCTTATTTCTAAACATTTCAGCTCTTTACGAGTACTCTGGTCATTGTTCTCAAACCATAATTGCATTCTAAAATCGACCAACTTGGGATTCGATTTAAATCATAAATCGAATTGTAAGTCACATGATTTTTTTTTTCCATTTTTCTTAAATACTTCTACAATCTGTGTTATAACTTATAATTCATATTGATCTTTGATATTCATAAATCTTCAATTTCCTCCTCGACACTAGTCGTCATCCTCAACTTCATAAGAGCATAAGAGAAACAATGGGAAAAAAGGAAGCTTACTTCAATGAAAGAGGAGTCAGAAAAGTGATAAGACCTTGCTCACGCTAATACATCAATTTCGGAAGTGGGAACACATTAGCAACACCATAAGTATGAGCATAGTTGCGTAATTTGAGCGGGAATGAGTGCACATTTGAGTGTTTTGTGTTAGAGAATGAGTGCTTTGGAGGGAGTATAAATATGTGTTGAGAGAGAGAAGGGTATTTTGTTATTTTGAATGTAATTTGGGGACTCTTAGGAGTTTGGGTTGAGAGAGTTTTAAGACTCTTCTCTAGGCTTTCTAGTTCTTATTGTGTTTTCGTTTGCTGATTAAGCAATAAGATCTCGGGATTCTATCAGTGATATCAAAGCATCAACATGGGGCCGAAGATTGATTATTGGATCGATGTCTTGGAGGAGCAGATGAAGCAATTCCCAGTCGAGCTTCAGAAGATTCCAACGTTGGAGAGTGCCATTGGTGAGTTGAGATCGAAGGTTCAAGGCTTGATGCATCAGATCAAGTCCATGAGACTTCATCCCAACATGTGTCTAGATCTAGCCAGATCGACGAAGCTCCTGATCAATCACATCAGATCTTCGCCGATCCGCCAGATCTGGTGGCGTCGGAGTTTTTTTTCGATTGATAGTGATCCAGATCTAGTGAAACAACAGTTACAAGATCGTAGATCTGAGGTGAAATCAGAGTTTCGAGGGCTAGCGGTGAAGATCGACGAACCACTTCTTCAACCTCGCACTAACTCGTCGAAGGTCTCGAGTATTCATCACGTCAGAGAGTCTAGTGGAGAAGATCAACCATCCACTATACCACCACCGCAACCACCAGATCCAGACGTGCTTCGAGAGGATTCGACTAATGTCGCCCTAGATCCGCCTCCTTGGCCACCCCCATGACCGCGATCTCCTTTGATGTTGGCATTTCTTCATCGAGTTTATGTAGTCTTCGGCAATCAGCCCTCTCCAACGTATCAACGCAGCCACTAGTCTTTGAAATGGCCCAATCCCTTGCTCGTGATGAATATTGGCAAAGGGTCTTCTTCAATGGTGTTGGCTTTTGAGTGGTTCTCCGACCTAAGTAGGACACTGGCCAAAGGTATTTTTCAACTTAGGTCCACGAGTTGCAGGTGCAGTCAACTGGTTCGCCGATGTCGATCCGCCACCATGGTCGTCGTCTGCATCACTTGCACTGGCCATATTCGCCCTTAACATGTTAAATGTTGGAAGTGACAGAGCTCATGGTTGACATGACACTCGAGCAGGTGCCATTGCTTCCTTGCACAACACGACGTTCCATTGCCAATGTTATTATTGTGGGTCAGATCAGATGATGCATACACGCCACCACAATGGGGTATGTATTATGAACCGACTTCCACGCACATCATGTATTTGGGGTTTTTGTTGCCCTACAATTTAAGTTTCTTTGAACATGTTCCATTGCCAATTGTCTTCCACCTAGGACTTATCTGAAGACCATGTTAATTCTGATTTGGGGTTTTTATTGCCCTACTATTTGAGTTTCTTTGAACGCTTCCCTAATGGAGCTAGAGCGCAAGGGGTACACGTACTTTCTGTTGGGCGTTTGATTTGAAATGCTTCCACCACCAAGCTCATAAAGACTTTTGAGATTGTCTTGGCAAAGCAGAGAACAAAGAAATTGTGGCACTACTTGCTTTTGATTAGTGCCCATTTTTGTCACATTGATTCCCATGGTTTCGGTTGTTGCATTGCCAACTTACTTCAGTCGAGCAAATCATACAGTTATGCTTGCCACTATGATGCACATGGTTGAGAGAAATTGGGTCATGGAAGTTGTTCGTCATGAGCAATTTGGGGATAAGCGTAATTGGATGCAAGTTACTTGCTTTCTGGGTTGGTGTCCGTGC
Source organism: Stephania japonica (assembly GCA_039657345.1). Taxonomy (NCBI): domain Eukaryota; kingdom Viridiplantae; phylum Streptophyta; class Magnoliopsida; order Ranunculales; family Menispermaceae; genus Stephania; species Stephania japonica. Next base: position 53,955,250 of record CM077560.1, on the reverse strand, counting down.
TGGTATGTGGAAATAGAACTTGCTGTTTTGCCCTTCATTTTTGAGGAACCCCATCCTCATGTTCACTTCAACTTTCATCATACGTCGCCAATTTAGTCTAGGCAGCATATGCATTTTTCCTTAATGATTGGGCTGACTGTTCTGCTCTTTGAACTTGATGATGTTATAGTCTGCGCGGTGTGGGGATTGGCCAATGCAACTATCGATAGGGCTTTATTGGGTTTTGTGTGGACCAATGGTTATGGTTGTGATTTGGGTGCAAGACTCATTTGGATATTGGCATGGTTCTTCTCTTGTGTACATTCCTTCCATTGCCATACCGTTAGATCTCGCTCTTGGTATATCCATTTTCTCTCATATGTTCAATCCTTTGCCTACCACCTTGAGGACAAGGTGATTTTTCAAAGGGGGAGTAATGATAAGACCTTGTTCATGCTAATACATCAATTTGGGAAGTGGGACCACATCAACAACACCTTAAGTGTGAGCATAGTTGTGTAATTTGAGCGGGAATGAGTGCACAATTGAGAGTTTTTTGTTAGAAAATGAGTGCTTTGGAGGGAGTATAAATAAGTGTTGAGAGATAGAGAAGGATATCTTGTTATTTTGAAAGTAATTTGGGAACTCTTAGGAGTTTGGGTTGAGAGAGTTTTAAAACTCTTCTCTGAGTTTTTTGGTTCTTGTTGTGTTTTCATTTGTCGATTAAGCAATAAGATCTTAAGACTCTATCAGAAAGTTGGGAGTTTGTGTGGATGAATTTTCTTGGCTCTAAGAACAAAGCCAAAGCAAAAACAAAAGAGAATAAAATCTATAGGTTCAAGCGAAAGACAAAAAATGAGAGGATCTTCAGGTAAAGAGGAAGAACCTATGTTTTGAACAATATTTTTGAATGTTTTGGGTACCCTGAAAGAGAAAAGAATGGAATCTTTTTTAAAAGGGACCACGGTTTGGGATAAAAAGCATATTAGAAGACTTATCTCTTAAATACATATAAAAGAACTTTTGTGGGCTGCTGGTCGAATTCTACAATTCAACTTATTCGACTGATGCTTCAAATTTGAATCAGTAAAGAAGGATTCGATTTGAATTGCATAATTTAACAACTAACTCCAATGAGAAAACACCTCTCATTCTCATTACTTGTTCATTATATGTAGCTAGCATTCTGCGTTGCTCTTCAGAAAATAGCTGCTTCTTGTATCATTATTGCTTACAAAATAAATTTAGGATTATATCTATGAAAAAAAATTGTAGGAAATAAAAGAAAATATACTCTCAAGCATAGCTTGTCTTAGCAGTTTAAAAAGATTTTTTCTTCAGTTTTTGTTTTTAAATAGGTGGTTATTCCTCAATCATAAAATGTTGACTCACTATAAGCAAAGAATCAAATACAAAACGTTTCCATAACCCAAAAGCTAAGGCCTTAGGTATTATGAATGACAATTTTGTTGGGCATCCAAAATGTTAGACAAGAAAATGTATTGAAGTCAATGTCAAGCGAGTTGCTAAATAAATAGAACCCTGAAAACTGTGGATCTACAACAACATAGCCTCAATTCCAAATAAGTTGGGGTTGGCTACATGGATGATGGATCAAACTCTTTCATTGTGCTCGGTTTTAGAGCAATTGATGGTGAGCTTTCCAAACCATTTAAATATCTTCTAATTAATGCGTCCCAAGTAAGCTTATGGCTACCCCACCTCGTTGAATTTCTTCAATTTTTGTTGAGTCGAGTTTTCTAGTGGGGGCATTTGTAAACCGTCTTTGGAGGTGTCCAAACCACCGCAACTATCATTCTCTAATCTTTGTGTCAATTGGTGCTACTCATACTTTTCTTTGAGCTTTAGTATTTCTTATTCTATCTTTAGGAGTTTGACCACACATCCGTGATCCACCTAAGCACCCTTAACTTCACCTTATATGCACTTAAGTGATATTAAAAAGAAACCAAAATTACATGTACTGTGCATAAAGAGGGAACCAAAGCAGTTATCAAGGGAATATCTTGTGCAAAGAAAGGTATCAGATACAACAAAAGAAGCAGGTGAGAGGATATCACTGCTAGGAGCAAACTAATGAGTAGCATATAAGAAAAAGTTTCATTATATGAAATTCCTGAAATTAAAACATGAGATTTCAAAACTGAATGGTGCTTCATAAATGATTTCAAAGTAGCTCTTGGATTAATTACTATATAGAACTTTACAAGATGACTCTAGTTCAAGTAGCAAATGGAGAATTATTGACAAATACTCCCCTATGCACTTCAGACTCGTCAAGAAACAAAACCAGAATATTCTCAGGATAAAAGGGCAACCTGATCAAAATATAAGATACCTCTATAAACTATTCTACCTCCCAGCATAAGATGGAAATATAGAAACATGAGAGGCTTAGCTGAATCCACTGACTGGAGTATCAAACCAGAAACTCAATGTGGTGTGACAGGCAAAAAAAAACAAAGAGCTGCCTAATAAAGAAGGTGATGAGACTACAAAACATTGACAGCTAAAAGAGTATAATCATACGAACCATGAAACTTGACACACAGTTACAGACATCAACTTTGCTCCATAACCGAACTCAGTAAAACACAGAATGAACCAAGACTAATTCTTAAAATGAAGCCAAACGCTATCTTTCATTTTTCTTTAAGATTCCACAATAACTCCCCTCAATCTCTAAGTCCCAAATTAATTGAGATCGGCTACATGGATCAAACTCTTCCATTGTGCTCGACTTAGTGGTCTCAAGAATCAACACAATATGCAAAATACAGAAATCGATTTTGCTCTCAAGAATTTCTAATAATAAATAAATACATCAGTTCAAATATTAAAAAAAAAAAAAAAAATTAAAAAAAAGGTGCCTCCAAAATATTCATGTAGCATGCCAACCACGGTCAGAAAGACCTTCAAATAAAGAAAAAGTTCCCAAAAACTCAAAAAACAGTGAAAGGCAGCAAACAACCATGCAATTTCATATTTTCAATTAGGAAAAAGATGCAACTAATATGAATAAAAAAACTTCTATTGGTAAGCGTTTATACCTGCTCGGATGTGGCATAAGACCCATAATGAACCTCCTTTCGTGATAACGCCTTCAAAGCAGCAAAAAAAGATTGCACCTGAATATATAATTCCAGAAAAGGATGAGGATAGGATGTGGACCATTTGCGCAAGTTCAAAGTCCAACATTATGAAAAACATGTTATCACATAGGCAAGACTGGTTGGATAGGATAGGATGAGGATAGGATGTGAAGCATCCAAGGATTTAGGAAATATGTTATCACATAGGCAAAACTGGTTGGATAGGAAAGACATACCTTCTCAACAACAGACGTAAGCTTGAAAGTGAGATATAACCCTGTGGTCAGAGAAGAAAACAGGCTTCCATATTCCTTGTTTAAAAAGAACCTGTACCACACAGGAGTTGGTAACAACGCCCGGTACAACAACAGAAGATACTCAACAAGAGTTAGCATCTGGCCCTGGAGAATTTGAAAGGGTAAACAAGTTATCAGTGTATACCATATTATTAGTTAATTTGTTTCATCTATCAGTACATGAAGCCTAATAAGCAACAATTAACCTCTATTATACAAATATCGATAATTTTATGTAATTTGAACAAGAACATCCAGTTGTTTGAACACAATTACATGTTTTTTTTTTTTTCCTAGTTTCTTCCGTTTCTCTGCTCAATAGATTGTTCAGTATTGCTATACTGCACAAGATGCAGTTCACTTCAATTTTATCCGTATCTTAAATCATAAATCATCACACCTGAACAAGTAATACTTAGAGATGCCATTTACAACTGTGTATTTCCCTGCTCTACCAACCTTTAACAACTATGTATACATTACTACAACTCTCTCATCATGCATTAATTTTATGAATATCTTCATTAAAATTAACTTCTTAAAAATTTCTAACAGAGATAACTAAGAATGATCTTCTTGGTGTGTCTCTGTCATCAACTATCGCCTAACAATCTCGCTTGCCTCTCAGGAACACTTTTCCTGAAATAACATTTCATAAAATATTACATACAAGGTCATAATGATACCTGAATATGCTAACAGATCTCAAATTAGATTGCTTCACTTAAAAATTTAGGGCAAGGCGTGCAATAAAATAATAACACGCCATTGTAGTAGCATATAAGTGTATTTATGTGTGTCTACTTAGTACTTACATACCAAATGGAACTTTTGCAAAGCATACGATTCAATTTGCACACCTGCTTACGGTAATTGCGGCCTCGGCTATTCCTGTAATACATCAATAATATGCACTTGAAAATCATTGCTGCTTGTCGTACCATTGTATCTGAAAAGTAATACAATTATATAAAACAACTTTGCATGCATCAGTACCACCCTTTGTCGTTTATTAGATAAATTCAAACATAACATCATTAACCAGCAAAGAAAGAAACAGGAAAAGATGATCTTGGAAAGCAAAAAGAATACAGAATAACTAAAAACAAAAATGCAAAATGAGAAGGAATGTGATTTTGAGCAAAAGAAACAATACGGAGGAGATGATCAAGAAGCCAACATTGGTTGTTCTAAGAAACGCGAACTTAACAAAGCTCAACAAATTAGAAGCATGACTCAAAAAGTAAATTGATTTTTTTTAATTTTCAGATGCATTAATGGAAGTGGTGGAACCTAAAAGATATTACGCTAAAACGGCGACTTAATAAGAGAGACAAAGACCCTAGAATAAAGTGATGGAACCTAAAAGATAGTAAACAAGTAGAGTTTAGAGAAAAACTACTAAAGGAAAATATTTGGAATCTTAATTTAGATGCCAATACAATGTGGCTAGAAATGAGTAGTTGCATAAGAAAAGTAGCATCAAACGTGTTAGGTATATCTAAAGACTTGGGACCACCAAAAAAAGAAACATGGTGGTGGAAGGAGGATGTCAAAAAGTAGATAAAAAAAACAAGCTAAAAAGTAGTTAGTCAAGCTAAAACAAACTTCATGGAAGATCTATATACAAAGTTAGGTAATAGAGAAGGCAAAAAATATATTTATAGGCTAGCCAAATTAAGAGATAAAAAGAAACAAGACCTAAGTCACGTTAGATGTATTAAGGACAAAAACCAAAATGTTTTAACTCGCGAAGATGATATTAAGGAGAGATGGAGAAGCTACTTCGATAGTTAATTTAATGATAGTCAAGTTGATATCATAATAGATGAAAATTCACACCAAGAAAGAAATGTAAACTATACACGCAATATTAGGATTCCAGAAGTTAAAGAGGCATTGAAAAAGATGCAAATAGGGAAAGCATGTGGCCCAGATGAAATACCCATAGAGGTTTGGAAATGCTTAGGAGAAATTGGGTTGACTTGGTAAACAAAACTCTTCAACAAAATTTTAAAATCAAAATGGATGTCAATGGATTGGAGAAGATGCACGCTTGTACCAATCTCCAAAAACAAAAAAGACATTCAAAGTTATTCAAACTACCGGGAAATTAAACTTATGAGTCATACTATGAAACTTTGGGAGAGGATAATTGACTATAGACTAAGAAAAAAAACAACAATATCAAAGAATCAATTTGGCTTCATGCCTGGAAGGTCAACTATAGAGGCGATTTTCCTTGTAAAAAGATTGATGGAAAAATATAGAGAAAAGAAAAAGGATCTTCATATGATATATGTAGATTTAGAAAAAACATATGATAAGATTCCTAGAGATGCTCTTTAATGGGTTCTAGAAAGAAAAGGAGAGCATACTAGATACATAGACACTATTAAGGACATATACGGGGAGTAGTTAGAGGAACTACAAAAGAATTTTCCATTACGATAGGACTACATCAAGGATCGACTTAAAGCCCATATCTTTTTACTCTAGTTATGGATGAACTAGGCATATTCAAGAGGATATACCATGATGTATGTTATTTGCAAATGACATTGTCTCAGTGGACAAAACAAGAGATGGAGTGAATAGGAAATTAAAACTTTGGAGGAATACATTAGAATCTAAAGGCTTTAAGTTGAGTACGATGAAGACCGAATACATGCACTGTGAGTTTAGAAATACTAGACATAGAGATGACGGAGTGGTAAAATTAGGGGAAGTAGAAGTTCCTAAGGTGAAACACTATAGATATCTAGGATCAATCATACAAAATGATGGCAATATTGAGAATGATGCCACGCATAGAATTCAAACTGGATGGAAGAAATAGAGCAGTGCAACAGGTGTGATCTGTGATTGAAATATCCTTACCAAGTTAAAAGGAAAATTTTACAGAACCGCAATTAGGCGAGCTATGCTCTATGGAAGTGAATGTTGGGCAGTAAAACACCAATTACATAAAATGAACGTAGCAGAAATGAGGATGCTTAGGTGGATGTGTGGTGAAACTCGTAAAGATAGAATAAGAAACACATAAATTCAAAGAAAAGTAGAAGTAGCACCAATTGACACAAAGATTAGGGAAGGGCGGTTGCGGTGGTTTGGACACCTGCAAAGACTGCCTACAAATGCCCCCACTAGAAAACTTGACTCAATATAAACTGAAGAAATTCAACAAGGTAGGGGTAGACCGAAGTTAACCTGGGATGCATTAATTAAAAGGGACTTGAATGGTTTGGAATGCTCATCATCAATTGCACAAAATCGAGCACAATGGAAGAGTTTGATCCATGTAGCCGACCTCAATTAATTTGGGACTGAGACTATGTTGTTGTTGTTGTTGCATTAATGGAAGTGCAACCAATATATTTTTTATCCTCTTTCCAATTTTAGCACAATAATGTATCAACTTGAGTAGTTCTTGCTAATCTCCAAGATATCAAAAGCCCTTTCATTTCAAACTACAACTCATGAATGAAAGTAATCATGCAAAACATGCTCTCTTTTTTTCTTGATAGGAAATGAATGCCATTCGTACTTCTTAAAACAGTGGATGAATGAAGGTAAATTTTCAAATTTAATATCATTAGCTTACAATGACTTCCTATCTTTCTAACCGAGTAAGACTATTGTTGCTTGTGATGGCTGACAATATTTACTAATGCTAAAAACAGTGAACACTACACGTATCGAAGAAGATAGTGTAGAGGACTATAGGGATAAGTTTTTCTAAAAGGAAAAAAGGTAAGGATGACTAGAATGGCACACAAGATAGGGCATTAAGTCATCCCATCGAGGCATATGTAGAAGCTTTGCACAAGTTCCAATTAAACAAAAAAAAACTGTGCAAATAATATTCTCAAAATAACAAGATCTGTTGGTTATCCATTCACGTTAGCTTCTTGATATATTTTAAAACATTTGTCCCACCATTAGTTGACATAACAGTGTAATATGCACATATTGATATTGAAACTAAATCTTCAAAAATAAGACGAGTAAACTAGTGAGCCCTTCCCCTCATACCATTGACCATGATGATGAAAATCGCATGCCAAAAAGGGGGGATTGTTTTTGGTGGAAGCATGACTAAAGGGTATAGGATATCATCATTTCGATACCACCAGTAAACTCCAACTACATGAAGCATGAAAACGATGCTAATACCAATGAGCACGGACATTTTCCTCTCCCCCTACAACAACGATAACATTATTAAAAAAAAATAGAAAAGGAATGAAAGTTACATATTCATAGCTAAAGAAACGTCCAATACATATTCATAACCAAAAAAAGCATTAAAAAAAGGAAAAAAGCAAATATTAGATGCCTAAAATAGAAACAAATCAATCTTATCACCTTTAAAGCAGTCTGCTTCCTCAGAATATCATTTGATTTGAACATCACAGCAGCAATCCAAATTGTGACAAAAAAACCTGCAAATTAAGTCAACCTAATAAGTAGAAGATTTAAGAATAAGACAAAGTGAAAGGGTTGAAAGAAAAGAACCGGAGGACTGAAATGACAATATGAGGTGCCTACAAAGGCTACAATGACATGGTTACTAAAAGCGTACACATATTTATGCAAGTCAAAGTGCCAAAGAAAACAGTTCAAATTAACAAACTATGCTTCCCTTACTTTAACAACAAACAACAAAGCATGGACCCAATGTTTAATGTGGTGGATAATGTGATAAATAATCTTGAGAATCTTTTATAATTAACATTTAATGCTTACGAGAAAGAGTATCTGGCATTCGACTTCGGACGTGTGCATTAATTGCTATATGTTGGTCATTAAATCCTTGACAACACACAAAAACATAGTTCCCATCACGTAGGCTATACTCGTACTTTTATTTGAATCTTTGTATTTCTTAGTGATTGCAAGCATTGCCTAGGCATCGCCTAGGTGTTTTATGGAAGAGCCGCCAAGGCAGTAGACCAGGGGGCGACGCCCTTCTAAATACCAAGCAGTTTTTTAGAAAGTTGAAGGGGCCAATTATAATTGCGTTTCTTGATATGAATGCCTACCCAACAACAAAACTTAACACAATTCTAGATGCTTATTAGTATATTCTTGAAATATATTTTGAATAGAAACCACAGTAATTAATGGACAATTAATGTTACTCAAGAGACCTATACATAAAATTTAATTATTAAGGGATCTCTAAATAAATATTTTTTTTGTCTTTTAGGAACCATCTTACCTTGCTCAGGTGAATTGAGTTGAGATCCCCACGACACCTTTCAATCATTGGTATTTCTTATTCAATACTCACAAGTTTTACTATACATCAACCTAAATATCCTCATCTCGGCCACACTCATTTTATGCATGTGTTGATTCTTTATTGCTCAACATCATCATTAACAACAACAGAAGCCTCAATTGTAAGTTAGTTTGTATCAGATATATGAGTCAAACTCTTCCACTCCGTTGGATATAATGCACTTGATGGAGTGCTTTCAAAGTCCTTTAAATCATTCCTAGTTAATGCACTTGATGATGTGCTTTCACAGTCCTTCAAATCCTTCCTAATTAATGCACTTGTCCAATCAAACGGTTCCACTAAGTTTAGTCTGACACACTAGATGGCATGCTTATAATCTTTAAATCCTTTGTAATTAATGCATTCCATGTTAGCTTGTGTCCACCCCTATACCGTCAATATCCTTCAATTTCTATAATGTCATGCATTCTAATTGAGGCATTTGTTGAATGTCTTTGGATGTGTTAAAACTTAAAACTACTACAAACGCTCCTCTTTTTTTTGGGTATACAATCGCTCTTCTCTAATGCATGCATCTATCGGTTCTACTCTTATTTTTATTTGAATCTCTTTATTTCTTATTCTATCCATACTCGCACATACACCAAAGTAACCTCTTCTCCATCATGCTCATTTTATGTATATGTTGTTTCTTTACTACACAGCATTAAAGAAATAAAAGTGAGAGATATTGCAACGACAAAAGAAATAAATAAATAAATGAAAGATGAAAAGAACAAACTACACAAGGGGGATGGCCCGGGGGGAGCAACAATTATAAATTAATCTGAGCGCGGCAATTTTATGGCAATGGCAATTGCTAATATTGAAGTAAGGAAAATGTTGGAGGAGTAAGAATGAAGTACCTTGCAAATGTTGCCTGATGAAAACGACGAGCAGAAGCAGAGAAAAGGGAAGAACCTGCTCGATCCAGCGAGCGACCTGCTGGATGTCGTATCTCTGGTAAGAAGAGTCCCTGTTATTGGAATTGGCATTGGCAGCATCCGCATCTGCTGGACTTGTGTGTCCGCCAGTGTTAACAGTGGACGTGGAAGTCGGAGATGGAGATGGAGATGGAGATGGAAGGCGGACCACACCGGTAGTCCTAGTCCCAGGAGCATCAAGTTGATGATGATTATGATGATGAGTAGGGAGAGCGATGTAGTCGGCGATATCAGCATGGGATGGAGGGGGAGGGAGAGGGGGAGGGGGAGGGGGAGGTGGAGGGGGAGCAAGAGCAGGTCCCACTCTGAGGCGTTGTTGTTGTTCTTGTTCGCCAGCGCCGATAATACGAATGGAGACTTCACCGCCACCGCCCGGGGCAAGGCCAGGATTAGAAGCAGAAGGAGAAGAAGAGTCATCATCGAAGCGATTGCGAAGGTGATCGCCAAAGCCACCCGAAGTCTCCTCCAAGAATTCCGAATGATTTGACGACCTGGTGGTGGTGCGCAGAATTCCGGAATACTCTAGCAAAGCCGATAAGGGCGCGCGAATGAAGTTCGCGGCGGTGAACTGCATTCCGTATCTTCTAGGATCGGCGATGCCAGCTGACGAAGAATTCCGATACTCAGAACTACTACCGGAGGTTTCCATCAAGCCCTAAATTAATTACCAACTACCAGTAGCAGTAGTAGCAGTAGCAGAAGAAATTGAATCAAACAGAAATAACTACAGGAAAGAAGAAGAAGAAGAAGAAGAAGAAGAAGAAGAAGAAGAAGAAGAGGGGATCGGAATGGAAATTGATGCAATCGGACGATTTTTCTTCCGCATCGTCGTCCTAGGGTTTCCTACAAACCACGATTGGATTGGCTGATGCGATTGCGATTGCCGGAATGAAAATTGACTCTTCTCCCAATCCCAATCTTGTGTCGTCGATGCTATTATGGTCTGGGCCTCGCCTCGTCTCCACACTCTGATTGATTGGCCTTCTCTTCTGTGTCGTCGTTCAACGTGTGTGCGCTTTTGCGTGCGTGAGAGGGGCGAGGAAGATATCAAAAATTATTATTCATAAACAACAAAAAAAAACAGAGAGTCAATGTCAAAGAATTGCGTTTCTCGTGCGGACTCGCTTGCCCCGACCCGCCCGCCCGCCCGCCCGCCCGCCCGAGCCCTTTTTATTTTTTTCATTATAGGGATGCATATGGATAGGGTAGGGTAGGGGATGAGGACTTCATCCCATACCCATACTCATACACACTTAAAAATTTATCACTCATCCTCATACTCATATTCATTTGGGGATGAATTCTCATACCCATCCTTATACCCATCGAATCTCCATAGGGATGAAGAACCCCAAATTGCTTGAGTTTATATGCACTTTCCTTTGGAATTTAATTCCTTATTTTTGGGTGGAGTGTCTAATGCCTAAGTGCATCAGGAAGGTACTCCGAATTTGTTGCTAGACAGGGAAACGTGACCTTACCTGCGAGTTTGGTGCTAGCCGGAACAAACGTGACCTTACCCCGAGTACTGGATTGTAGGTCACTGGACATGGGTGAAACCTCCGGGGCGCTGTTGAAGTCCCCACGCCATACTGAATTAAGTTGTCGACTTGCATAGTCGCAGTTCTAGGAAGTCGAGATGTGGCACCCGCTCTCGATGGATTGGACCACTTGGTTGTCTTATTTGATTTCTAGGCACTCATTATCGCTGCTATTTACTTTTCGATCTATTTATCATGCACTTTCCATTATTTATCTGCCTTTAAATTCCTGCATGATCCTTAGACTGTTTTTATATTATTCATGAATTACTATTTAGATTCTTGTTATTATTACTTTCTACTTTAGTGTACTCACCATCTAGTTTGTGACGATGAGTGCAGATCGGGCAGAGGCGAGCAAGGACAAAGAACTGGTGATTAGTGACTTCCTCTGAGGATTCTTGGAGTAGTTTCTCCTCTTGCTATTTGTAGGTTCTGCATTATTGTTTTGTGATTATTGTATATATGACGTTTTGATAACACTTTGGGCATTTTGGGATTGAGTGGTATAGATTCATGTATTATCGTTTTTTCTTATTGTTTATCACTAGATATGCATGATTATTTGTATTTGCAGGGTTCTACGCCGTAGGTTGTCCCGACTCTATTGTTATGAGTTATTTAAATTGTAACGGCCTAATTTTGAATTGCGCCATTATACGAGGAATTTCGGACGTGGACGCCAGCTCAAATCCACAGGGGATGTCATGGACGGGCTACAGTATGCCCGGTCGAGCATAAATTGTTATTTTTAACTGATTGATTGCGTAAATGTGATGATAATTGCTATTTCATGACTCATTACATTGTATGTGTGTATTTATGTTGTTTAGACCGTGCAAGGAAGTGTGACGGGTTTTCTCCTCAGAAAGTGTGTCGACGCAGGTACTGGGTAGGTGAATTACGGGTACACTAGGCTTGAATAGTATACATATGATAAATTAATAAAATGCATTAAATAATTAATAATAAATGGTGTTATATGGATTGGTGACTCAAAGTTGTGTAATTTAGCGAGTCGCGGCACGGGTGTCGGGTATCGGAACACCTGAGAATTCAATTGTTGGTGCATGTAAGGATAAGAACAAGGGACCAAGTCCACATTGGAGTCACATTTTAGTTGAAATATTGACTCAATTAGGACCTTAAGATTAAGCCTTGAGATGCACCTACACATTTGATGACTTTTTAGATTGTATATAGTCATTTTTGTAAACAAACCACCATCTTCTCTCTCTTTTCTCTCTCTTATCCGAAAATTGAAGCTTAAGTTTAGGGTTTTGGAGCACTTTGGTAGTGATTTTGAAGGAGCTAGACTTGTTGATTCATCAAACAAAGGTTGGATCCATGATCTCCTTAATTTTCTTTATGTTTTGATCATAATTTTGGGGTTGTTGATGGTGTTGTTGTTGAGCTTGAAAAATTGGTGTTTTAATATTGAATTGGTGTGGTTAGTGTTGCTGTTGTTAAAGAAGAAGAGAAAGAAAGAAAGAATTGAAGAGAAAAATAATTAAAAAAAAAACAAAGACGCATTTTGGAGAAGAAAGGGGGGCCTAGTGCACGCACGAGCGTACGCGCACACACCCCTGGGTCGGGCTAGTTAGGTCGAACCGGGTCTGACCCGATTGAGTCGGATTTGACCTGGTTCAGGGGCACATCCCATATTATTTAAATAATATATTTTTAAAAATTTTAATTAAAAGCAATTTAAAAAAAATTAAATTACATAAAAATATGAAGATAGCTAAACATTATAAAAAATTCAGAAAAAATGTGAGAAAATAGAAAAAGGATTTGAAAATAGGTTCCGAAGTTTTTCGGGCGTTTGACACCCTAGTGTAACATGAAAAATATGTCCCAACTAAAAATTAGAATAAAATTATAATTTTTGTTTTCAAAATATAAAATCAATTAATTTGACACTAAATCACATAAAATGGTTTATTCGAATACCCAGAACTAGGAGACTATAGTCAGATGTCGGGCGCACATCCTGATGTTAGAGCGGGATCAGATCGGGTATTTTGAGGTAAGTAAAACCCTTAAGAAACGTACTCGAGTGGTTATTTGTTTAGCTTTCATTTGATTCAGCTGTTACTGTTTATCGTTGTATACTCTTTCCATATGCTTACTTATGTTACAAGGTTGGCATTTTAATTTTGTCACAGCCCAATTTTTGCTAATCTTGATTAGGAGTGGGCACGGGTCAGGTTTGGGTCGACCCGACCCGATACCCGACGATCCGACTCATGTCGGGTCTTTTGTAAAACTGACCCGTAACCCGACCCGACAGGTAGTAGACCCGATATAAACCCGACCCGTTTAGGGTCGGGTCGTCGGGTCGGGTCATCGGGTGACCCGGTTTCATGAAAAAACAGCGCCGTCAGGTCGGGTCGGGTCTCCATAGCAGAAAAAATTCATGAGTCCTACTCCTACATGCACAGAGCAGTGAGCAGAACAGTATATATATGAAAACTAACCATCTATTGCACTAAATCGAACACAATGGAAGAGTTTGATCCATGTAGCCAACCCCAATTGGATCAAACTCTTCCATTGTACAACAACCAAATATATCAAAAAAGGAAAAATAAATAAATCAAACCTTCCTCATGAGGGAACATTAACCAAATAAAACAAACAAAAAACCCATGATTTGCAGCAACAATCATGATTAAATTTCAAAGCTTTCTTCAAAAACATAAACATTGCACAATCATCTCAAATACCCGCCAAAAATTTGTACAGCACAAAACTAGATTCATCAAGAGCACGCACAACAAGGCACTAATTAGGATACAAGTGGTGGCCTTTATCAATGCATCAACAAAGATGAACAACAACGATGGCAGTTATGTTCATGAAATCAACAAAACCACACACATACGAAATAAAAAACCTAATAAAGACAGCAAATTAGGGCTAAATTAGGGTTTTTGCTCCTACAACTCTCCCAAATCTCTCGAATACGAGAATATGAGCTCAAAGAAGTGTTCAATTACCTATGAAGATTGAAAGAGAGAGAGATCTTCAACGCAATTGCAGACTTGCAGTTGCAGACGGAGGTGAGGCGAAGCCGCGGAGGATGTGTGCAGCGAATGTGTGCACTATGCAGGCGGAGGTGAGGCGGAGGTGAGGGCCGTGAGGCGGATGAAGAAGATGACGGTGGATGGCGCGGAGCGGATGGCGGTGCAGTGCAGCGAACCGAAGCAGGAAGAGCCGAAGAGGGGGTGATCGATGAGGAAGGCGAGGGAGGCTCTGCTCGACGAAGAGGGGATGATCGATGATCGATCGAGGCGAGGGAGGCGAGGGGATGAATGCACAGCAGAGTTGGGGAGTCGGGAGTCGGGACTCGGGACGATGAGGCAGCAGAGTAGCAGAACTCAGCGGGGGCGGGGCTTAGTTACTTAGGGTTATTTGGTCGGGTCGGGTCGAGTCGGGTCCACTTTGATCATACCCGAAACCCGACCCGATACCCGACGGGTCGGGTTTTTTGACCCAACTCTTTTTTTTAACCACTCTACCCGACCCGCCACCCGCCACCCGAGTCGGGTGACCCGACCCGAGTCGGGTCATCGGGTTTCGTGCCCACTCCTAATCTTGATTAACTACTTTATCAGGATCACCGAACCGTGACGTAGGGCCTGCATGAGATGTGCACACAGACGAAGGCATGTGGCCGAGGTAAATTTTATATTTGTATTGATGTATTCCTAGTGTTTTGTATGTGTGTAGGCTGACTAAGTCAGTACTTGCAGCTATCGACATCGAGACGTGGTCGGGATACGCCTCGAGTTGTGTGCGAGTCGAGGTACCGGGTAGAGAGACTTGTGGTAAGTCTAAACTTAGTTAAATGCAATGTAATTAAATTAATGCACATTAAACCATAGTCTATGGTCACAAATTAATTAAATTGAATTGGACACATGTAATTATAAACCCGGTTGGACCGGGTCAGACTCGGTTCAATGGTCCAATCCCCCCAAATAAAATAAATAAATGAATATAAAATAAAATAAAATAAAAATAATAATTATATATAAATACACATGTATCTATATATATACATATACACATATGTATATATACATAAGATATATCTATGAAATAAAATATTAATAAATAAATAAATAAATGATATAAAATAATCTTTTAGGGACCTAGGGGTGTTATGAGAGTTCGGGAGCGCTAGTCGGAGTATCGCGAGACCGGATAGCCATAGTTATCTTGTGACTTGTACGTGAAACTGCAGGAAATCTCTACTTTATTTCATTCATATTATTTCTCTTTCAGTCAATTTGACGACTTGCGATTAGTAATCTACCATCATGTTTTCCTTGCTCTGTTCAAATTGAATGTTGAAATAGCATGATGTCTTGTGATAGTTTCATTGACTATTTTTCTTGATATGTCGTATTTTGTTGTGGGCTATGTTGTGACTGATGTTAGAAATGCATGCACTAGGGTTACTGTGGTAATTGGTTTGTATTCCATTTCCTTTGGGGCTTTGTAGTCTAACTTATTGTTGATATCGCAGAACCTTAGAAATAAAAATCCTTGAAACAAAAGTTGGAGATTATCTAGTGTCCATTGCACGAGAGATGAGTGGATTCACGGGGTCATTGGACCTCGGGGTTTCCGGCACTCACCACTATTACTTGGGTGGCATCACGTAGCTTGAACTATGGGGTTGTCGACAAGTTATATATATATTCAAAATTTACAAAGTATGTTGAAAGTATCTCCATACGATAGAGGAAAAGACTGGTTGATATTTCTCACCGCCGACCGGACGTAGATCATCTCGACTTAGCCTGTGTCAGTCTATCTAATTCGGTTAACTGTGATATTTATATGCATTACTTTCTTAGCACATTTTTTTGCTATATTATGCATTTAAATATTTGTCTTTACTTTGAAAATGTAGTATAGAATTCCCCGGTTATCACTTAAATATCACTATACTCACTGTCTAGTTTGTGACGGTGGGTGTAGGTCCGTCGAGCAGCACTAGACTGGGCAAGGAGAAGATCGACGACTACCTCTGAGCTTGTAGCGCGTAGCTGCTGTACATGTAGGTCATATTTTTGTATTATGCTTATATACGTCTTTTGCTTGGGTTGTTAATTGGGACGAGAGTTAGTTCACCCAACTTTTGACTTTCCCTTTGTCTACATGCTTGCCGTTTATTGCATGTTTATATTGTGATCGTTATTTCCTGATTTTCACATTTAGGATTTATATATAATTCTTCCGCTAATACATTAAAGACTTTCGCTAATTTGATAATCCTTATAAAATGATAAATAGTAATAATAGGGAATTTCTTATTCCTAAACTCAATCCACGATATAATAGGTAGTACAGGCTGACTAATACGTAATTAGGTCCTAAGTGTTGTAATTAGGGCTTAATTACGGGATTAGGCCGGGCGGTGCCCTAGATGAAAATAGGGGTCGTTACAAATTCGCCGCTGGATTCTGGGTTTATTCCGAGGTGTGTGGGCGAATTTAGGTAGGCTGGACAATAGGGACAGACTCAGGTGATTGACAGGTAGAGGAAGAGGATAAGTCCCCTAGAGAAATCTTGATATCTGGATTAGGGTTTAGTCCTGCTACACGACATACACCCATTTTGGTGTTTCTCGTTGTTATTTAAGCATATATTTTATTTACAGTTGCATGTTTTACTGCGCATGTTTATTTAACAGTTTATTGGCTTTCATTGTTATAAATGTGACAGCCCCAATTTCCCTGTGCAATTGGGTACGCCCGGCCTAGACCCGTGTAGGCCCCGAGTCATCACTCAGCAACCTGGCGAGCCTAGTCAGCCTCCGATTAATCAATTTAACAATTTATAAAAGAGTTATTACAATAATACACAGCGGAAGACTAAACAAGTATAATCAGGGAAATAACTCAATTAAGGGAAATATAGGAATCTATAAGTGTGAAAAACCCCGGGTATTCATGTACAATTCGATATGCATAAATACATAATACCAGTTTCATTTAAAATACCAAGTTCTATAATCCCAAAAACAAATGTATGAAACGATATACAAGTAAGCAAAACATAAAAACTTACTAAATGGTCTCCCCGGTCCCGCTGCTAGTACTCAAAGTAGGTCGCCTAAGCAGGGTTCCTTACCCTTACTGCTCTTCACCATATCTGCACCCACCGTCACAAACTAGACGGTGAGTAACTGAAGAAATCGAAAGTAGTGTCAGAAGAATATAACAGTAATTTATGATTTAAAAAGTAAAACAGTCTAAATATCATGCAAAAATGAAAGAGAAGGAAAGTAAGTAAATCAAGTGCATGATAAATAGACTAATAGATAAACAATCGAAATTTGCATGTTCTATGATTCAAAAGAGGCCCATGAGTGGTCTAATTTCATAGCAATACGGTAAAGATCTCGTAAGATCTCTCCGGGCAATGTCGTAACATTAGCGCAGCTTGAAATATAGAGGCATCGCAACACCTCTCGAATTTAGTACCAGTACACAAAATACTAGGGGTGGTCAGTTACCCCTACAGGAGGCACCCTCATTGTCCCAGCTAGTGTGGGACCATATGATACCTTCGAGACACACTCATGCCAAGAACATACAACAAACAATATGGAGTGGAATATCAAACAAGGGATCAATTCAACAATTATCAACGAATGGAAGATGTATAAATCTGTAACAACCCCAAATTTTTAATCTGACTTGTATCGCACTTGTCAAAATTGTGACCCGGCTACGTGAATACTGGTCAGTATTTCGAACTTCGGGAGTCGACACCGAAGTGATTTTATGATTCTTTGATTGTGTGTAATAGTATTTTAGTATTTTACGAGTCTCGCGCCGGTCAGGCGATTTTAAATTGAGTGAGGCTACGCCTATGCAAACGGGGGAGTAAAACATACAAATAAATGAATTATCTAATTAGTGTTGAGATGTGGCGAGAAAATGGGCACGGCGAGACCATTTACGAAGAAATACTGACCGAGGAAATGCAAAATTCATGTGGGAGTTGGATAATTACACAACATACGGACTACATGATAGGATTGTTAAAATGACACACCCAAGAGTGAGGAGCCATGAGATTGACCTCGAGATTCGCGGGTGTGTTGGATGAAAGGCCATGCAAGTGACAACACAAACCTACTTTAAGTTTTAATAAAGAAAAAGATAAAAAATAAAAAGACCAATAAGGGCAAATGGATTTGAAATGGGTATGAAATAAGTGGAAGGGCAAACTGGTCATTTGACCTTTGTATTTAATATATAAACAAAGCCCTACTGTTCACTCTCATTTGTGCTCTCTCTCACCGAATTCACTCCTCCTCTCCCTGTTCTCGTCGACCTCATGGCAAGCACCACCGGCCCTCAGCGGCCCAGTGGTGGTCGGACTCCCATCGGAGAACCTTCGGGTCTCTCTCTCTCTCTCTCTCTCTCTCTCTCTTTCTTTCCGATCTGCTTGTTCGCTGTCCGCCGCTTTGTCCGCGCTGTGATGGGTGGCGATGACCGAGAGGCGATCGGAGGTCACGCCCGGTGGCTCACCGAGCCTCGACGGTCTCGGAGCACCCCAATTCACAACATTAGTTGTTGTGGTGACTGGTTTACCCTCTTCATCACCTATATGCCCTGTTTTGTATGCATCACCTCTAACCAAACTGTTTGGCCGAGAGGTGTCACGGCTGATGACCATCGGCGCCTGGGGTACTGTTGGGGTTTCATCATGATCAAGTTGATGTCTCCCAACCTCCAGAGAGTCTATAACAGTAGCAACAAGTGTGTAATGTCGTTGAAATTGCTTTTATTTCATTTTATGTCTACTTGCTGCCCTCGCCAGAACTGTTGTGACCGGGGGCGTTGCTGGTCGGACCGCCAAGCGTGGGGGTTGTCGGGGACCTCTTCATGACCTCGATGATACCACGCAGCACTGGTTGTGTTCGATTTGGTCGTGTTGGGATTGTTGTAGTGTCTTGAACTGATGTGATGTGGTTGTCATGTTGTGTGGACTGTTTTGAACCCTCATCGGAAACTGCCCCTAGGGGTGGCGCCGCCACTGGACCACCAGGACTGGAGGTTGTCGGGGACCCCACTAAGCCTTGGCTTGGGTCCCACAGCCCTCCGGAGTGGTCAACAACAGTGAAGTGAGCACAAACTTTTGGTATTTCATGTTATGTTCATTTCATGGGTGTTATGCTCCTCCTCGCCGAAATCCGTTGTCGTGGACGACACCACCGCTGTGCCACCATGATCGGGGATGTCTAAGACCAAGCTAAGTCCATGCTTGTGTCTCACAACTTTCGGAGTGGCCTAAAACAGCGGCATTATCGATATATTATGTCATTTATGTAATGTTATGCGTGTTGTAACTTTCTCGCCGAAACCACTCGTTGTGGCGGTACTATCATCGACGCGATGACATGGGGAACTCGCTTGAAGACCTTACCATGCCCGTCATGGAGTCTCATATCCCCGGAGCGTCCATACCAATGATGATGAGTCGTAATGGCGGAGATATGCACAAGTTGTTTATATTGCGTCGAGTAGTTGTCAATGCGACATAGGGCGTGCACACGGCCTTTCCATGCTGTGTTGACACTCTACGAATGTTGGACCACACCCTGAGTTCCCTACTCGCCGGTGTATGGTCATGTTAAGTTTCGTATTGAATCGTAATTTTTGGGCGACATCGAAGTTGTGTTTTCGTGTCGATGAATGGTTATGACGTCGTGGTCACGCCGCCGGTCCTCGAGACTATAGCGTGACCTATTTACGACTGAGCTGAGCCTAAGATGTGTGATTAGGCTTATATATGTGTTGTGAATTCAAAATCCAAACGAGTTGTGTTTCAATGGGTTTATGGTCGTTGTATCGATTGGTTATTAAGTTGTCAAGTCATTACAAAACACGGAAGTACTAAGAAGTTAACTTAGGGTTGGTTAATGACTCAACCTCGTTAATTAGAGTTTCCAACCTTGTCGGGTAGCGGAAACTCGGGGATACTTACTAGGAACGCGGGAGTGTTGTTACACGGGTTGCGATTAGTTCGATTAAGTACACTTGTCTCAAAACTTGTGTACGTTAGTAAGCCAGTTAAGAAAATATCATGTGATTCATCTTCATTCCATTGTGTTTGCTATTATCTATTTGTTGGCATTCCATTCCATATTCCTTGTATGTGTGTTCTTGGCATAAGTGTGTGTCTCGAAGGTACATGCGGCCTGCACTAGAAGGGATAAAACGCGGGCACTCGTGGCCACGAGTGTTTGACCACCCCTAGTGATTGTGTGATACCATGTACTGGATTGTTGTGGATTGTTATGGTATTGTTGTGGATTTTAGACCACTTATGGCCTCTCTTGACTCGTAGAACACGCATGTTTCGATTGTTATTGTTTCCAGTCTACCTATCATGCACCTTGTTTATTTAACTTCTTGTCTTTCAATTCCTGCATGATATTTAGACTGCCTTGATTGATAATTCATGAATTACTGCTATATTCTTTTGGCATTACTTTCGATTTCTCTCAGTTGCTCACCGTCTAGTTTGTGACGGTGGGTGCAGATATAGCGGAGTGCAGTAGAGGCAAAGAGCCTTGCTTAGGCGACTTTTTATGAGGATTAGCGGCTGGACTTGAGGAACCCTAGAGTAGGTTATATGTTTTTGCTCATTTGTATATCGCTTTATATATGTATGCTTTTGGTTTATAGAACTTGGTATTATTATTGAGACTAGTATCATATATGTTGAGTTATCGAATTGTACATGAATACCGGGGTTTTCCACAATTATAGAGTTCCTAATTTCCCTTTGATTGAGTTATTTCCCCTTGTTATATATTGTTTAGTCTTCCGCTGTGTAATATTGCAATAACTCTTTCATAAAGTACTAAATTGATTAAATTGAAGGCTGACTAGGCTCGTCAGGTTACCAAGTGATGACTTGGGGCCTGCACGGGTCTAGGCCGGGCGTACCCAATTGCACGGGGAAATTGGGGCCGTCACAAAATCACATGTTATTTCCTTACTGACCTACTAACATACACACATATAAGGCACGTGTGTACTTATTTGACAATGCAAACCATGAATAACAACACTCCCGCAAATCCTAACGTGTATTCCCGAGTTTCTTGCTACATGACAAGGTTGGAAACTCTAATTAATGGGTCGAGTCATTAACTAACCTAGGTTTAAACCCTAGTATTTTTCCAACGTTTTAAATGACATCGGAAACATTTTAAGACTCGTTAAATCGATCAGAAAGCTAGACAAAAACACCACAACTCTTTTGGTTTTGTAAACCATACCATATGTAAGCCTATTCACGAATCATAAGCTCGGCTCAGTCGTATGTGGGTCACTCCATAGCCTCGAGGATTGGGAGTGTGATCACGACGTCCCAACCATTCATCGACACGAAATACACATTCATGACTTCACATTGTACCCTAGCCATGCATTAACATCATACAAGAAAAAATGACTCAACCACCAAACCAATAACCACTCGTTCTTTATAAACCAATGTACACAAATCCCATACATTTAACAAAGCTTGTCTACTCACAATGAGTTCGACCATGTCAAGAACGTCACCATGATCGAACCCTAAATCAATCTAACCGAGCAACAGTTGAGATGACGACGACCGTTATAACAACTATGTTGGTGTTGTCTGACTTTGAAGAGGAGTTTCCTTGGCATGAAATGGTCGGAAAACACCTCGCCTAATCGGAACTCAAACGCACACATACCAACATGACAACATGTAAAATAACCACAAAATAACTATATTAGTATTGGTTCAGACACATCAAGGGTTACGAGAGACCATTAAGGAAATTGGTGAGGTTCTCAACAATCCCCCACGAGTGGAGGTCCGGCCAACAGCGCCGCCAGTCATGGCATTTTCCGACAAGACTCTCAACAGCAAACAATTTTGATAACACCAAGCACACTAACAACAACAACGCATACGCAGTAAACCAAAAGTGCTCTGAGGGCATAGGTACTCGGGTGGACCTTTAGGGACCATCCTCGACCACCGAACTCACCGAAGCAGCGGCCAAAAGCGGCGGCAGTGGACAGACTCAATGAAGAAGAAACCTATAAATACAACAGTCGACTCATCACATAACTTGACTAGTAAACAATATGTGCAGCGAGGGGGGTGCTCTAAGACTCATTCAGCCATCAGTGAACCACCAGTGTGGATCTCCGGCCAGCCCCTGTCCTAACAGACATCCTTTCAGCCGGCTAAACGCAGAACAGGGTGTATAAACGTGCTCCCACAGTGGAGTGACTCCACAGTCTGAAATCTCCATCTCCGCTGCATGGGGAAGGTGCTCGGAGGTTGGCGAGTCTCTGGAGATACTGCAAGGTCATCTCCGGTCACGCTTCGAACGTGGCAGCCCTCCACAGCAACGGCAATGGCGATGCACAGTGAGATCCGAGAAAAGAACAAAAGGGAGAAAGAGAGATCATAGACCTCCGGCGTGGTCGGTTCTGGTGAGGCCGAGTGGAGGGAGGAGGAGTGGCGGCAGTGGGTTAGAGCAAAGAAGAAGATGAATAGTGAAATAAGGGTTTAGTTGTTTATATATATGACTAAATGGGTAAAATGACCCTTTTGCCCCTCATCCTCCTTATCATACACTTCAAAAGGCTGCCCTTATGGGTCTTTTACCCCTTTATCACATCTCAACATACATACAAATCTCGATGAAAATCCCATGACTCTCCTCATCAAGTTATGTTATTTTAACAGCTTCCATCCCATAGTCCGTATAGCTATCCAACTCCCACATAAATCTTGCGCTCCTCAGTTCGTATTTCTCCGTCACGCGCGTAGTTTCGACTTGTCTCATAAATAATTACGTAAATTATACAAAATTTCATTTATTTGTATTTTAACAGTGTTTTAAAACCCCCGTGTACCCATAACCCAATTTTCCTACTCGTTCACCGACTTAATTGTCCGGTCACTCAAATACGAGTATAAATATGTAATACACATCATCATTCACAAATAGCCAAATTTTCTGGGTCGTTACAATAAACGTTGGTTTATGTTCTTCTGGGTTTTACTCATTGGACACGTCATCTGTCTCTTGTGATGGCTTAAGTGCAAGACCTACTATGAGCAGAGGCCAGGAGACCTTAACAAACTACTTGTGATTTCCCATTGCTAAAAACTGACTTGTATGTATATATATTTTGTTGTTTTGACTTTATTTTGGTATTGGGGACTTATGAGATACATATACATGTATGTAAACTCTTTTGCTAATTTATATATAGTGTACATTGCCAAGTTTTCCATATAGTATTGATGCTCTCTAATTTAGTGAAATGCAACTACATATTACATATTTTAAGGCTTCCGCTAAATTTAAGTACTTAAAATGTTAATAACTTTACTGAATGAGGCAATGATGATCGTTAGTTGGTCATGGGCACAACTGACAACTACGTGGCTGTTTGTGGGCCCGTGTGGCCTCGTGGTGAACCAATGTGGATTTGGGTCATCACATAAATTGCTTAAGTTTATATTTCGCTGCATAATTATTAAAACTTGCTAACTTAATAACTCTACTTTAAAATAGTAAAATAATGAGAATATAGTGATTGGAGGCTGACTAAGCCTGCTTTAATGTGACGGCCCAATTTCCCCGTGCAATTGGGTACTCTCGTCCTAGACCCGTGTAAGCCTCGAGTCATCACTCTGCAACCTGACGAGTCTATTCAGCCTCCGATTTAATCAATTTAACAATTTATGAAAGAGTTATTGCAATAATACACAACGGAAGACTAAACAATTATAATAAAGGAAATAACTCAATCAAAGGGAAATGTAAGAATCTATAAGTGTGAAAAACCCCGGATATTCATGTACAATTCGATAAGCCAAGATACATGATACCAATCTCATAAAAAATACCAAGTTATGTAATCCAAAACATATATATGAAACGATATACAAGTAAACAAAACATAAAAACCTACTAAATAGTATCCTCGGTCTCGCTGCTAAGTCCTCAAAGTAGGTCGCCTAAGCAGGGCCCCTTGCCCTTGCTGTTCTCCACCCTATCTGCACCTACCGTCACAAACTAGAAGGTGAGTAACTGAGGAAATTGAAAGTAGTGCCAGAAGAATATAACAGTAATTTATGATTTAATAAGTAAAGCAGTCTAAATATCATGCGGAAATGAAAGAGCAGGAAAGTAAGTGAATCAAGTGCACGATAAACAGACTGATAGATAAACAATCGAAATTTGCATGTTCTAAGATTCAAAAGAGGCTATTGAGTGGTCTAATTTCACAGCAATACGACAAAGATCTCGCAAGATCTCCCCGGGCAATGTCGCAATATTAGCGCAGCTTGAAATCGAGAGGCATCGCAACACCTCTCGAATCCAGTACCCGGTACACACAACACTAGGGGTGGTCACTTACCCCTGCAAGAGGCACCCTAGTTGTCCCAGCTAGTGCGGGACCACATAATACCTTCGAGACACACACTCATGCCAAGAACATACAATAAACAATATCGAATGGAATTTCAAACAAAGGCTCAATTTAACATTATCAATGAATAGAGGAATGTATAAATCACATGCTATTTCCTTACTGGCCTACTAACATACACACATACAAGGCACGTGTGTACTTACCTGACTAATCGCAACCCGGTACCCCTCTAAGACTCTAACGCATCCCCACTGATTCTCGACTACCTGGCATAGGTTGGAACCCCAATTAATGGGTTTAAGGTTAGTGTTTAGCCTTAAGTTCATCCCCATTGAGTTTGATTTAAAAACAGTCTTAAAACGACTCAAATAGTTATGAAAAGTCCATTGGTTGAGTGGTATGCGGGTCATGTTGTGAGCCCATGGCCCTACGGCGTGATTGCGACGTTTTATACCTAAAATCGGCATATACCACACCTAACACCCACATTGTACTTTAGAAGATTTAAAATCGGTCCTATATCGTATTTTACTCTAGCACAGATACTCACACCCCACGAACCCACATACCCACACCAAAACGCTCACAACAAGGACACTTATACACACACCGCACACTTTAAAACCCACATTACACATATAGTGGGCCTTATACACACACTATACATTTTAAAATAAGTTGCACATATAGTGGGCTTTATTTGAAGTAAAGAAAGTTATTAGACCTCTATTGGGCCTATATTAGTAAAGGCCCATTCACGACACATCTTCTTCCTCAACTTGTTTACATACCGTCAAGGAGGAACAACAACAACCTGTCCTCACAACCGTGACTCACACAACCACCAACATCTCAACTGTGACACACACTATACGCATCCCACACCCTAATTATGAGCACATACACCATCACGCACCCCACACAACCCATACATCACGGATTACATCAACACATAACACTAATCGAACCCACTGCCAATACTTCGAACACCCCACTGTTGTACATGAGGGGGGTCATCTCCGGCCAGTGGGGTCGTCGAAGGGCCACCTCCGATCAGCCTTGACCAGGGACAGACCACTAACCACGGAAAGGGCAAAAACCATCAACAACAGTGCCCAAAAAGAAGAAAAAAAAATAGTGAGCAACAAGAGAGAGACAGTCGAGGGAGAGCTAAAACAGTTGAGAAAGAGAGAGGCAGAGAGGGAGAGCTAAAACAGTCGAGAAAAAGAGGCAGAGAGACCTTACTCCAACGAGCTCCTACCACCATTGGGTCTCTAAGGACTAGTAGTGCTCAACCGAGGTGGGGGAAAAAGGAGGAGAGGGAAGAGAGAGAGAGGAGAAGCTCACCTAGGTGTCTCCGGTGGGTGGTCGAGGTGGCAGCTTCGTGGAGGGTGGTGGTGGTGACAGTCCAAGGAGGAAGAGAGGATTGCCGAGTTGAGCGAGAGTGAGCAGGCCGAGAGTAAAAGTGAGAGAGAGAGGAGCCTCACCCCATCGACGGCGATGCTCTGGTCCCTCTGGCCTCGTCGGGGTCTGCCAGTCTCAGGTGGGATGGTGGTGGCAGTGACGAAAGGTGGGGAGAGAGTGTAGGTGACGACTTGGGTGTGTAGGGGATGATGAATAGCGATTGGGGTTTTCGATAATAACAATATATATATGTACATTTGGTTGGTGAATTTATGTGACGACCCCAAATTCCAAAACCCTAGAATCGGGTGCTGCTCGGTTTGGACCCGCGCGAACTGCCGAGCCAATCCCGCCGAGTCGTGCGGGGCCAATGAGCCTATCCTTACTATTCAATCATTTGTTAATCATTTGAAAGTGAATTCAATTAATTAGCGAGTTATCAAAGTAATAAGCGGAAGCAATTAATCTCAACTAATCAATCAACTTCGAAAGCTCTAAGTTAGAACAAAAACCTAGGGTGTGGGAATCCCGTATATCATATATATCATGTATAGCAAAGAGAGTATCATCGAAGTCATAATATCCAAGAATCTCTCAACCCATAACCCCATGTACAAAAAAACAATATAAGTAACTAATACAACCAAAAAGTCACTTATGTCAGCAGAGAAGGGCCGCTTAAAGTATATCGCCTAACTGCACGGCCTTTCCTTTGCCGGACTGAGGATCTGCACTCGGTCAAATACAAAAATGACAAGCCCAGGTAAGTAACGCCAAGCAGGAACAACAATAAATACAGTATTTCGAATTTAATAAGTGAATAGTCAATTCATGCCAATAGAAAGAAAAGGACAGGGAGCGCATGACTATATATAAAAACTGTAAATAATTAAATAAACAATCAAAATTGAGTGTCCCTGAATACAAGAAAAAGGCACAAGTGGTCCAGACCAATTAAAGTCGTTATGCCGAGGACAAAATCTCCTCAAAGGCTAGGAGTCGAAGACAGAATCTCCTCTAAGAACCCTACGCGAGTGCAGAGTCCCCAGCAATCTGGTGGAGAACTCTCACCCCGTACATGTCATTACAATTAATCACATATCCCCAGCCGTAAACTCCGGTATAATACACCGCGAGCCCGGAATTCTGCAAGGATTACGCTTGACACACTTGCCTTAGGACAACTTAAAAGGAATGGAATGACAAGATAGTATCGAAACAATATCAATAATTAATTAAAAGCTCAAGAAATAACTGTAAAGTTCCTCACTGGTTTACTTACCTCGATCCAAGCTAATTCGCGCTAACACTAACTCCGACACGTCCCTTATGGTCCCCGTGTGTACAATAATCCTGATGATGTAATTTATATCAATTTCCTTAATTTCCTATGATTTTTCCAAATTTCTAGCTATTTTTGCAAAATTTCACGTTTTCCAAGGTAAAAACTCCGCCATAACGTCTCGCAAAAATTCTGAATATTTCACTTTTCTTAGAAATTCCCA
The DNA here is from genome assembly GCA_039657345.1 of Stephania japonica. Taxonomy (NCBI): domain Eukaryota; kingdom Viridiplantae; phylum Streptophyta; class Magnoliopsida; order Ranunculales; family Menispermaceae; genus Stephania; species Stephania japonica. Next base: position 53,927,700 of record CM077560.1, on the reverse strand, counting down.
AATTTCTTTTTATTTGATGAAAATATAATTTTCTAGAATTTTTCCTGAATTTTTTCCTATTTTTCTGGAATTTATTTCAATTAAAATCAATTTTAATATATTTAATCAAAGTAAATAATTTTTATTAATATAATAATATGTGGGTGGGTCGCGGGTCGGGTTAGGACTGGCCTGACCGGGTCAAACCCAGTCCACCCGGGTCAAACCCGATCCAACCAGTCCACCCGGGTCAAACCCTGTCCAACCAGTCCACCCGGGTCAAACCCGGTCTGACTCGGTCGAACCGGGTCGGGTCACCTTGTTCCGGCCCGGTTCCAAGCTTCTTGTTCGTTGGAACGAACAGAGGCATTCTCTTTTTTTCTTTTTTTTTTTTACAAAACAACAACAAGACGACAATAATCACACACACCTCACCACCATCATCACCACCATTTTCACCATTTAAATCCACCATCCCCTCAACAACAACCTCGACAACAAATCTCGAAAACAACCACAACGAAAACACTCACAACGAAATCAATAACTTCTTACATGGATTTCACCTCGACGTCGCGTCTACGCTCTCCGCGAACCGCCGCTCTCCTCTCCTTGGTTTCTCCTTCTCTGTCGATTTCTCTTCTTCTCCAATTTTTTGATCGAAAATGGGGTTATGGTGACGGTGGTGTGATGAAATTTGGGTATTTTGGTCAAATGACCAAAATATCCCTCACCCTTATCCATACCCTTTACAACTTTATTGTCCTTTTGGTCTTTTCACCATTTCACCTACCAACTTTGATAACTCAATTGGGTGACTTAGTTGACTTTTGGTCTTTTGATCTCATCCATTTTGAACAACACTCAAAGTTTTCCTCGGGTATTCTCGCACCCGACTCATAACACTAATTTTGTTCGTCACGTCACCACAGATGTACCGACGTAACAAACGGACTTTAGAACCTTTTAATTATTATTTATTTAATATTTTTTTTAGTGTTTCTAATTAAATTTGTTCCCCGAACTACCAACGCTCGTACACAACGCCTTTACCCATTAAAAACTTAAAATTGCACAAAGGAAATATAATATAATACAAACATCATACAAAACTAATATATTTCGGCGTCGACGTCCGAGAATTGATGATTGTACCATGGCGTGGGTCCATATATCACCTGTTTTGACACGTGGCACGAGTTACATTTTTAGGGCTGTTACAGTCTTCCCAACTAACTGGAATTTCGTCCTCGAAATTTAAACGAAATTAAAGGAAAGACTTACCGAACTCAGAAGAGGTAGGGGAAATACTCACGCATATATGACTCCAGCTCCCACATCAGCTCCTCGTCCCCGTGGTGCTGCCACTTGACGAGGACTGATGGGATCTCCTTGTTCCTCAGGGTCTTAACCTTGCGGTCTACAATCTAGATAGGTTGTTCGTCGTATGTAACATCCTCTCTTAGGTCTATCTATGTAACAACCCCGAATTTTTAACTGACTTGTGTTATACGTGTAAGAATTGTGACCCAGCTACGTGGATACTGGATGGTATTTCAAACTTCGGCAGTCGACACCGAGGTAATTTTATGATTCTTTGACTTTGTGTATTAGTATTCTAGTATTCTACGGGTATCAAGCTGTTTGGGCTATATTTTAATTGAGTGAGATGTCGCCTAGTTAAACGGGGTTTTCGGGAACCGTTTTAGTGGACATTATTAGTAAACAAAGTTAAATGAAATATATACCTTGGTTGAGGAAGATACAATTTTATTAATAAATTATAACTTAGACATGAGGAAACTTAATTGAATACTAAATGTGGGACCGCCTCGAGAAGCGTGTCGGACGCGGGACACTACGTACCAAGTAAGGGGGAATTTGTGTGATCTTATTCATAATTTAATAAAATTAATCTAATGGGTTAATATAGGATAAGATTGTTAAAGTGACACAATATGGTGAGGAGAGCCATTGGATAGGCATGAAGATGTGTACATGGGTTAGATTATGTAACAACCCGCAAATTTTAACCGACTTGTGTAGGACCGTGACCCGGCCAAGTGATACTGGACAATATTTCGAGCCTCGATAGTCGACAATAAAGTAATGTTATGTTTCTGTGATGTATGTATTAGTATTGTAGTTCATTTCAGGTCTTGCGCCGTGCGGGCAATTTTTTTGTAGACTGAGTGAGTCTTCGCCTAGATAAACGGGGGAATAAAACATTGTTAAAATACAAATAAATAGATTTTTAGATAATTTATATAATTATTTAAGGGAACAAGGCGGGACTACGCGCACGGTGAGTTGAATCGGACCGAGGAAAGTTGTTTGAATGCGGGGAGTTGGATAACTACGTGATATACAGTACATGGGATAAATTGTTAAAGTGACACAGCTGTAAGTTGAGGAACCGTGAGATGGACCTCAAGATGAGTGTGTGTTGAGATGAAAGACCATAAATGTGACAACACAAACCTACTTTACTGTTCATGTAGTATTCATCATCATTTTTTTATATATAAATATATTTATATATATATATATATACAAACACACTCATCTCTCCCATTCTCACCTTCACTACCGTCCTCACAACCTCTCATCACCGTCACCCTCCTCCTCCCTGGTTCGCCGACCACCGGCCTTGGACCTCGCTGGACCTCTCGTCGGAGGTACTCTCCCTCTCTCTCGATCACTGTACTGTTTCTCTCTTATTCTCTCTTCCTCTCGGCTTCTCTCTTGAGTTTCTTCCTTCATCTCTCGCTCACGCCTCACCCCACTGCTGTGTTGTTGTCCGTGACGCTGCTGGGCTAGGAGGGGACTTTCAACGTCGGAGATGACCAGTGGTGGTCACCGGAGTCGAGGTAACTCTCTCTCACTCTCTCGGTTACTCCTTCTCTCGGGTTTTCTCTCGATCTCTCTTATTTCTCTCTCGGTATCACCTTGATCTCTCTTTCTCGGCCATTATCTCCCTCTCCTTGCTCGGATCTACTTGGTGGCCAGCCGTTGATCCTCGCCGGAGCTCCATCACGTTCTCTCCCTCTCTCTCTCTCTATCTCTCTCGGGTTCTCTCTTATTTTCTCCTACTCTCTCGTTCTTGCTCACTGTTTTCTCTTGTTTGTGGTTTGGTTGGACTGTGGTGTGTGTGCACCCCACGGTTGGGGTGCATTATGATATGTAGGGTGAACACCAAATCGTGATGTGTGGGGTGTGTATGTGTCACATTGTGGGCTGTTTTTAGTGTCTTGCCGAAAAACGCCCCTATGGGTGGCGCCGCCACTGGACCACCGGGACTGGATGTAACGACCCGAATTCTATTATTGAGTTATTTTTGAGATATTCTTTAATTTCTCATTTGATATCCCGTACATCACGTACTTATGTTTCAATGTTAACTCTCAGTTTGAGATCCTTATTTTTTTTATTCAACCTATCAATAACGAATTTAGATTTAATTTTCTTTTACATATGTTCGATCAAAAACTTGAATGTTGTAATTCAATCAATTTAGAAGTCAAATCCGAATCAAAACTTTTTTTTTTAAAACTATCAAATTTTCATCAAAACCGCTTTTCAAACCGAACTAGGCTTAGTTTATAGAAATCATCTTAAATTCTTCTCGTATTTTCAAGCAATTTTTAAAACCATTTTCGAATCGTTTTAGTCGATACAATTCAAAAGTAAACTATAATTGTAAGTAGATTTTGTATTCCAAATACACAGTGGTGACATAGATCCAAACAATACGTTGTATTTTCATCAAGTCAAAACTTTGAAATTTAGTAAAACTCTTTATGTAAGGATTAAAATTACGACGTCAAATTCTTGAAATGTGTATGAGTCTATTCGCTTTATCTTTTGAACACCAAGGAAAATAAATAGTTTCTTTTTTGTACTTGTTTGCCTTTTCAAAATTTTGTAAAGACATGTTGAATCCTTCCATGAAAACTTCAATAAAGTGCGGCAAACATTAACTTTAAAACAATACAAAAATCATGGTCCAATATAGTCGAAAAATCATTTTTCGATAAAAAAAAAATATAGATCACCTGAAATAACTTAATTTGATCTATAGTAATAACCTTCAAATCGAATTTATAGGCCAATGATTCATATCCTTAATCGAACGTTAGAGGTTTTAACAGTACACGTGTCCTCTATATCTTAAATTAATTTCAGCCTCCTGGCCAAGCTAACTTGTTTATCATTGTTTGAAACCAAAGATTCACTTGCATCCTTACTAGAATCGTTAACTTCTATTTTCAACAAGATATCGTTAATTTTAATTATCCAAATAGAGTTTTCGGCGTCAGAGTTACTTCTCTGAAATGTGACCATGTCACAATTCCATCTTGCATATTTAGCGTGACGTCTCATTGTCCTTTCAAGACTATCAATTCTTACTTAAGTCTTTATTTGCCACTCTATCGTCAAGTATAGGCGCATCTCGCCATACAATTTCACTCTAAGTTTAGTTGTTCTATCAGAACCATTCTTGCAGCAAAGCGTTGTAGACTTCATTGCAGCGCATGTCGAACCTTCTACGGACTTTCCTTCGATTTTCTTGTGTCGTTAATTGTCATTCCCAACTCGTGGAACCAATGTTTCACGTCTTAAGGAAAGACATTTACCTATATATCTAACGATATATTTATATATACAAAGTAGCAAATAATCATCACATTAAGTCTTTTTCAAATTTCTTTTATCCCATCCCATCCTAGGATTTATCATTATTGCGTTTAAGTCGACTTTGAACCAATGTCCCATACCATTGATTTGTTCGACTTAACTTGACCTTTAAACTTAAAGGCTCTACATCTTAGGTTTCTCTAACCTAACGTTTCCCTAGGTTCTAATCCCTATGCTCTGATACCAACTGTGACGACCCGCCCCCGACCTAGAGTCGGGTCGCCCGGCCCAGACTGCTACTTAGACCTGATACCTGAACCAGACCCAAATAACGGTCTGGCACGCCTAAACAAATAAACCTGCGGAATACACATTGGCTAAATAAAGGATAATAATTGTGGAATAAATATAAAGACATATCCTAAAGCCAAAAGATTTAAGTTCATAGAATATTAATAAAACTATACATGGGTTCATACTCATTTAAACTAAACAAGTTTATTAAATCTCTGAAGTGGATCAACTAAAGGTAACTAGGATTCAAGCTACCCAAAGATCTATTTTTCCCAAAGTTGAATAGTTTCAAAATCAAATATACATAATATATATATCAACAAAGGCTCACATCAAGAAGAGACTTCAAGCTCGTCTCTCCCTTGCCTCAACCTAGCGCTGTCGTGGATACCTGAGATGTAAGTGGGGTGAGCTAAAAGAACCAACGGAGCTCAGTAATGCGGAAAACCCGCTCAACCATCAAATATGCAAGTAATACCTAATAAGCATGTAAAGTCTAGCATGTATTTGGAAAACAACCAAACAAGGATTCATGGAATAATAACATGTAGCAATATTTCATAAGAGATGGACTTATAAATGAATCATCAAATACTATAATGGATATAAGGTTTGTAATCGAATTTATAACCTAAACAATGAATCATAACCTAAACAGTGCAAGATAATTCTCGAAATTGGGGTAAATATGAGTTTGAGTGCCCTTGAATTGAAACTTTAGTAACAAGTCGTACAAGATAAACCTATATGAGTTTTATGTACACAGATTTGTACTTTATGGTTGAAGTATCCAACAAAACGTATATGCAGTGCGACAGTAGTAATGCACGAGTGTAATACATTGAAATATAAGTTTGAGTTATGAACTTGAAATAACTAGATCGTAGTGTGACACGAGTTCTTAATAACCACATCTGGAGTATAGATTATGTAACTCCCAATAAACGATATGAATGTCAGGTTCGAAACATGAAAGCTAAATCACCTTCGTTTCTCAGAGTGTGAGGTACTAAACACATTATAAGAGCTAAGAGTTAGCTTAGAAAGATGAGAATGGACCATTGTATACCAAAAAGGGGTCATGACTAAGTCAACAATGTTTAAAATAATCACCTAGGATCGTGAGAATTGATCAGTGCGAGGATGCAATACGATAGATCTCCTGAAAATCGAGATATAGTGATAAAAGATCTTGGTATGAAATAAAAAAAAATGGTGATGCAATGGAGCGCATTCAGATGAATGCTGAAACCTACTTAGAAATAATGTCGATGTTAAAAATATTCCACAAGATTTTAAAGGTGGAAGCTTGTTTACGTCAATTAACAGTTAAGTGTGACGGAAGAGTTACAAAGTGGATCATTAGTCAAAAGTTGACTTGAATTATGAACCTACAAGAATGAATGTCGATAAACATGTAATGCCAATAATATTAAGGTATTATTCTAGAAAGGAATACTAAGTCTGCCCATTTGTAGCCTTCACAGATAAGCCGCAAAGACATGATGAGTCATTCAATGATATGCGTAACCGAGATGTTGATAGAGATGGTGTGCTAGTGCTCATGTTATAGCAGATAGCTATCCTTGTTTCCCTACTACCAGTTGGTGGTATGGTTTCAATGCCAGATAGGCAGAGATGTTCGTTGACACAGATATGCACCAAATCATATCTCAGTTTGGTTCTACCTCTCTGTAAGTTGAGCGACTTGAGCGTATATTGCGACTTCGATGAAGATTATAAAGGACTACCTTAAGATCACGTGACGACAGAAGAACTTGGCAAGTGGCTGAGTATAATGATTCTATTGAAACCTATAAGAGAGGCCTTATGAATTTCGGTCAGTGGGACGGAAATGAAAATGTTGAGATAGTATAGTCAAGAGTAAGACTTTATTTTACGTGTGGTATAAGCAGAACGTGTAAGAGAGAGAATTGACACCAATTAAATAATGGGTCATTAGGAAAACCATTACGAATGGACCAGTCAAATTATGAGTGTACCTTATTTTGACTTTCGAGGACAAAAGTTCTTAAAATTGGGGATATTGTAACGACCCGAATTCTACTTAACCCGACTCGAGTGTAATTTAGTGATTTTCAATACTGAATGTGTGCAAGTGTGCTTTGTGAATTGTTTAAGTGTGAAAAGTATAGCTTAGGATAAATAAATATTGGGCCTAACAAGAGTTAAGTGGATGTAAATGATTTGGAGGCCCATAAGGGTATTTTGGTAAAATAACAAGGTTGTATACAACCCTACTCTAAAACCCTACCTATATAAACCTTTTATAAAGTTTGTAGCCTCTTTTGGGTTGAAACCCCAAACTTGAGATGGAAGAGAAGTGGAGGAGGGTTGATGATGAAGAAGATGATGATGAAGTCCATTTAAACATTCAAGAAGGTAACACACCCTCCCCTCATCCCATCTAAGCTTTTATTTGTTTATTTTATTGAAAAAAATGGAGTTTAGACAAGTTGTAAATAATCATAACCATAATCCCCAACCCTAATGCTATTTAAGCAAATCAAAGAAAACTCTAGCCTCAATCTTGTTAAACACCCACGTAGAGAGGAGGAGAGCAAGAGGAGGGTTCAAGTTCAAGAGAGGTACAACTTCACTTCCCTCTTTGATTTCTTTATTATTTATTGAAGATTTGGAGACCAAAAGGTCGATGGCGTCGACATCGGCAAGAATGCGAGGAAAATAGAAAAGAAAATAAGAAAGGAAAGATTTGATCTATGTTAGAATGAGATTTTGGAAAGGATTTTGAGTCAAAGACTCCATTGAAGGCATGGTGAGATTCTAATACTCTCTAGATTTATTATCTTGGTGTTGGTATTGGTAATGAGAGTTGATGATTTGCAAAGTTTGTTCAATTTTTCTTAGATCTAGTCTTGAAATGGGTTATACAAATTTTTAAACTTTATGATAACGAGTATTATGGATGAATCAATCTTATTTACCATGGTTTGATGGTACATGCAAGGATTTTCCCATGATTTTAGCAAATTGAACGCGGTTGAAGTTTATTGATATGGATTTGGTATTTAAGGTTGATTTGAGATTTAAAAAGGGACTTTGAATCTTTTCTTTGGGAAATAAACTTATTCGATAAATTTGTGGACTTTGACTGAATATTGTCATTTGGGAATTTAAAGTCTAAATTGAGTCTTGTATGGTGATTTGGATCTTTTTAATTATAATTAATCGAACATCTTCGATTTATATTGGAAAAATCAAGTCTTAGCGAATTTTCCTTGTTTTACATCACCGCATTCCTATTTTACTCGAATCATCGATTCTAATTTTAAGTGTCGATTTTAAAGTCATGAATGACCTTTAGCGAAGTTAGCTATAAAATAGGGTGAATCTCTAAGGTCTAGACAATTAATGTTAAACTTGTATGGTTGTAGATACATAAAGTAATTATTCTTTCAAATTGTCTAGATTCGCGAGACGGTTCACATTGAGCCCAAACGCGAGAGGATCGAGATTAGGATCTGCGATGAGTGCAGGTAAGTAGGGAGCTTGCTCAATTATCACATATGGCATGATTATTAGTTATGCTTAGGATTCATAATTTGAATTAAAGACTTGGGATTTATGGGTTGCGTCGTGGTATTGGCTCGAATATACGAATCTATGAAATGTGAATGCACTGTTATTCATGGCCCCAGAATGTGTAGAGTTTACCACCGAGGGTCGTTAACACCCCAGGGTGTGGAGTTTACCACCGAGGGTCGTTAACACCCCAGGGTGTAGAGTTTACCACCGAGGGTCGTTAACACACCAAGATGTGTGGAGTTTACCACCGAGGGCTTTACTTGACTAATTGAATTCATAAGTATGTCACGTAGGGACATGAGTTGGAGTTACCTTCTCTTGTACTCTTGAGACATAGAGATGTGCATCGGTGATGGCTTGGACGAACCTACTGTTGATTTGATGGGACAAACGAGAGGGCACATAAGGCCTGTGTGCTAGCTGGTTGTTTCCATCACTTTGAGAGTAGGAGAATCGGTCACCGGATTCTTGCCAATATCTAGTATGCATTGAATGGAACATCGACTTATCGTATTATTATATTTTATAGTACATAATCTCGCGAAACCCCCTCATTTATATGAAAGTTTGAAATTATGAAATGATTTGTCAATCTCTTTAATGCTATGCATGACTATTGTTGTTATAATTTGATGGCTTAAGAATACGTCATATTTGTTATGAAAGGATGAAATCCTATTTATTTGTGGCTTACAAACCTTATGTCCATGATAGTATTTGATGATTCATTTATAAGTCTATCTCTTATGAAATCTTGCTACATGTTATTATTCCATGAATCCTTGTTTGGTTGTTTTCCAAATACATGCTAGACTTGCTTATTAGGTATTACTTGCATATTTGATGGTTGAGCGGATTTTTCGCATTACTGAGCTCCGTTGGTTCTTTTAGCTCACCCCACTTACAATACAGGTTCATCGACGAGCGCGCTAGAATTGAGACAAGGGAGAAACGAGCTTGAAGTCTTCATTTGATGTGAGCTTTGAGTTGATATATATCATGTATAGTTTTATTAATATTCTATGAACTTAAATCGTTTAGCTTTAGGATATTTCTTTTTATTTATTCCGCGGGTTTATTTGTTTAGGCGTGCCAGACTGTTATTTGGGTCTGGTTCATGTATTGGGTCCAAATGGCGGTCTGGGCCGAGCGACCCGACTCTAGGTCGGGGGCGGGTCGTCACACTGGAGGTTGTCGGGGACCCCATCGAACCTTGGCTTGGGTCCCACAGCTCTTCGGAGTGGTCAATAACAGTGAGGTGAGCGCAAACTTAGACATTTCATGTTAATGTTTATTTCATGTGTTTTGTCATTCTCTCTGTCAGAACCCATTGTTGTGGCGAAGCCACCGCTGTACCACCATGACCGGAGATGTCAAGGACCAAGTTAAGACCATACTTGTGTCTTACGACTCTCGAAGTGGTCCAAAACAGCGGCATTGTTATTTATTTATATCATTTGTACATGTTATATAAGTTATGCTTTTGTCGTTGTAAATCACTATCACGACAGCTTTGTTGTCGACGCGATGACTTGGGGGATTGTCGGAGACCTTATTATGTCTATCATGGAGTCTCACAGCCCACAGAGCGTCTTTATTAGTAGTGGTGAGTTTTGTGAGCGTCATTTCATGTGATGTCATTATTGCGCGTCTCGTCACAAACTATCGTGTATGGTCGGCACTGCCGCCGGACGCCATGACTAAGGGAGTGTCAGAGATCACAACCAAACTTTTGTGTGTGTCTCATAACTCCTGGAGCGTCCATATCGATGGTGATGAGTCGTTGTAATGGCGAATTCAAATGTAAGTACTTTATCGCGTTGAGTAATCGTTAGCGTGACTTAGAGCATGCCTACGACTTTTCCATGTCGTGTTGGCACTCTACAGACGGTGGACCATACTCGTGAGTTTCCTTATTTTCTGGTGTATGGTCATTTTGAGTTCCTATTGAGTTATTATTGTTGAGCGATATTGATATTGTGTTTTAAGTCGATTGGATGGTAGTGACGTCGTGGTCACATCGCTAGTCCGCGAGACTATGACGTGACCTATTAACGACCGAGCCGAGCCTATAATTCATGAGTAGGCTTACATGCATTATGATTATCAATGTCGAGATATCACAGTTGTAGTTGTTATTTTAGTAGGGATTCAACCTAGGTTAGTTAACGACCTATGACGTGACTATGACGTGATATTGTGTTTTACTGGGAAAATAGTAGGGATTCAACCTAGGTTAGTTAACGACTTGACCTATTAATACGAGTTTCCGACCTTGTCAGGTAGCGGGAAACTCGGGGATACGTGTTAGGATTCGCGAGAGTGGATACGATTTGCGATAGTTCAGGTAAGTACACTTGCCTTAAAAAGCATTTGTACGTTAGTAAGCCAGTTAAGAAATTCTCATGTGATTCATTATCGTTTATTGCTATTCTTGTTATTATCCATTGTTGGCATTCAAATTCCCTTATTTTCTTGGTATGTGTGTTCTTGGCGTAAGTGTGTCTATATAATATCATGTGACCCGCACTGGTTGGGGAAACTTGGGTATTTCTTATCGGAATTACTGCTACCCACAGTGTTGTGTGAACCTGGGTACTGATTGTGAAGGTGTCATGTGGCCCGCACCAGTTGGGGAAACGTGAGCCACTCTCTACAGGAGTGCCTGACCACCCCTGGTGTTGTGTGAACCTGGGCACTGGATTGTTGTGGTTATTGTTGTGAATATTGACTGCTTATGACCTCTTTTGACTCTTAGAACACACATGTTTCGATTGCTATCATTTAAGTCTGCCTATCATACACTTTGATCTATTTACATTCTTGTCTTTAAATTACCGCATGATATTTAGACTGTTTTATTTGATATTCATGAATTACTGTGAAATTCTTCTGGCATTACTTTCGATTTTCTCTCAGTTGCTCACCGTCTAGTTTGTGACGGTGGGTGCAGATATCCCAGAGTGCAGCAAGGGCAAGGGCCCTCTACTTGGTGATTTCCTCTGAGGACCTCTCAGAGTACGTGACTTCAGAGATAGGTTAGATTTGATTTATGCTTATTACTGATTGTATGATGTTTTTATATATATGATGTTAGCTATTGAACTGGGGATCACTTTTTGGGATGGATACTACGAACACTCGGGGTTTCCACATTTATATAGATTTCCTACTTTTCGTTTGATTGAGTTATTTCCCAATACTTGTTTAGTTTTCCGCTGCGTATAATTGCAATAACTCTTTCATAAACTGTTAAATTGATTAATTGGAGGCTGACTAGGCTCGTCAGGCTCGCTGAGTATCGACTCGGGACCTGCACGGGTCTAGGCCGGGCGTACCCAAATGCATTGGAAATTTGGGGCCGTCACAGATTATGATGATGAGCCAAATGACTCATAAGGGTAGCTATTCAAGGGTTGTGTAAGTTTAAAAATTAGGGACAAAAGGGTCATTTCACCTTAAGTCACTTATATAAAAACGTCTTTATACCCTAAAACCCTAACCACTATTCATCGTCTTCCTACCCACTCCAAGCCGTCACTGTTCACTCCTCCCTCTCGCCACTGCTGCCGCCTCCCACCGGCGACGTTGACCCCGACGAGGTGAGTCTCTCTCTCCGATCTCTCTTTCTCTCTTTCGTTTCGTCCCTCACTCACTCTCGTTTCTTCATACTCACGCTCTCGACTCTCGGCTTCTCTCACACCACAGTCCTCCCACCCTCGGCTGGATGACCACCACCGTCACCATCGGCGAACCTGACGTCCCAACACCCACCGACGACATTGCGGTGAGCTTCTCTCTCTTTCTTTTTCCTTTCTTCTCTCTTTCGGTACACTCTCTCACTCTCGATCGCCTCCCTCTCTCGTTTTCCAATCACCACTGCCACCCACCACGGTGCTGGAACCACGGACGATCACCGGAGGTAGCAAGGTGAGCTTCTCTCCTACGGTTCTCTCCCTCTCTCCATTGTTTTGTTCTTCCACATATTTCACTGTTTCATGATTTTATATGGTTGTTGCAACTGTTTTGGGTTGACGGCGGCCACGGTTGGATGACCATCGCCGAGGTTTGGATGGTGCTGACCGAAGACCCCCCATTCGACGACACTACTGGTCGGGGGAGACCTCATATGGGACTGTTTTTCTTGGTGTATCGTGTGGACAGTTTTGGGTGTGATTGCTTGATATGTGTGTATGGCTGTTTTGGTGTGGATTTTGTGCAAGGGGTGTACACTGTGTGTACACCACAGTGGGGTGTACACAACAATTGTATATGTGTGAGAATGAACAAATGTGTATATAATATAATTTCAAGTAATAAAGTAACGTATTAATGCATGTGGACATGGTAAATCACAGTGGGGTGCACACAACAGCGGGGTGTTGTGTGCACAAAATAACGGGGTGTGTAAAGCGTAAGTGTGCACACCAGTGGGGTGTACACAACAGTTGTGTGTGTGTAACCATAATGTGTATTATTGTATGTTTGAGAATAAGTAAACAAGACTATAAATATAGACACTTGTTTTAAATGAACATAGACTTATAATAAGGCCCAACAAGGGCTCAATACACTCATTTTAATATAGGTCCATAACAAGTCACAATTGGTATGTATATGGGTTGTTTAAAACCCAATAAGGGTTTAATATAATAGGCACAACTTAAGGCCCAAAACAAATACATAAAATGTAAGAATGAGCCCATATATCCAGGCCCAATAATTGTCCACATATTAAGCCTACTTAGATGGATATAGGCTTGACATATGAACCCAACAAGAGCCTAACCAGTGTGTAAAGGGCATCAACTATAGTATGGGTTACGTTAATTAAATGAATTTAAACCAAGTTTATGGGAATCACCCTAAAATTAAACACGAACTCTAAAACGACATTTGGGGTTTGATTCGTTGTCAGGTAGTCGAGAAACACGGGAAATGCGTTAATGTAACAACCCTCAAATTTTAACCCGACTTGTATAGCACCTGTTAGGACTGTGACTCGACTATGTGATACTAGACAGTATCTCGAACCTCGGGAGTCGACACCGATGTGATTTTATGATTTTTTGATGTGTGTAATAGTATTTTAGTCTAATGCGTGTCACGAGCCATTCGGGCCATTTTTAAAATGAGTGAGCTTTCGTCTAGGTAAACGGGGGAGAAAAATACAATAAACAACATAATTAAAAGAATTATTGAATAATTTAATTATTTATTTGTACGAGACAAGGCGAAAGCATGCGTGTGACAGAGAAATACGGACCGAGGAAAAACGGGTCGGGGAAAAGTTGTTGGAAAACGCGGGTGTTGGTTAAATACACAACAAATAGACAAATGTGTAGAATTGTTAAAGTGACACAATTCAATATTAGAACACCTTTGGATTAGCCTTGATATGCGTGGTTAGGTGGAGATGAAGCGCTATGCTTGAGACAACACCCCACCTAACTTACTATTCATCCATCATTAGTGTAAAAAAAAAAAACATCTCTCACCCACATATAAACCTCACGGCCTTACTCCTTCTCTTCACTCTTCCTCACGCTCTCTCTCATTCACCTACCTCACCACCGTCCCTGCTCTCACCGGCGACCGGACACAATCCTCGCCAGAGGTACCTTTGCTCGCTGGAGGTACGTCATTCACTCTCCCCCTATCGGTTTTCTCTCTCTCAATCCTTCTCTCTCGGTTTGCTCTCTCTCTCTCGGTTTGCTCTCTCTCTCTCGGTTTCTACTCTCCTCTTTCGAGTCTCTCATGAAGAGCCACCACTGGCCCTGGCTGAACCAGTGGTGGCCGGGGTTCACTCCTCACCGGAGGTCTCTCTCTGCCTCTCTATATCTCTATCTCTTTCTCTCTCTCTCTCATTCCCTCTCTCGTTCTCACTGGTCTTCACGTTGTCCAATGTTGCCGCCTCTGGCCATCGCTGCCGTGGGTGACGATGGTCGGGATGGTCGGGGACGGACCCTCGTGGCCCACTGGAGTCCTCATATTTCCGGGGAGACCTCTGGTTCGTGATACATAGGGTGTTGCTGCCCATATTTGATTTTATTGCATGTATTGATGTTTTGGTTGTTCTCACCGGAAAACCACCTCACCGGCGGCGCCACCGCCGGACCACCATGACCGGGACGCTGTCGGGGACCCCACCAAACTCCTACGTAGGTCCCACAACCTTTAGAGTGGTCGAAAACAGTTTTATTATGCGCGAAAGAGTCGTCATTTCATGTGATATGTGTGGTGGAGCCTCGCCGGAAACCGCCACTGCCGGCGGTGCTACTGGTCGAACCATGACCAGTGAAGGTGGTCGAGATCTCACCTAACATTGGTTGACGTCTCGCAGCCCTTGGTTAAGTCCAAAACAACGTTGTTAATGTGTTTTCGTCGCGATTTCATGTGTTGTCAACTTCGAGTCCATATTTGCTTGTGTTGAAGTAATTCCGAACTGGTGGAGGGTTTTTCGGCTTTCCCATGCCATGATAACCCTTCCCCGATGTCGGACAACACCAGCGAGGTTCCATGTTCGTTTGTACATGTCAGTTCGGCTTTCATGAAGAGTTATGCTTGAGTATTGATTTGTATTGAAACATCGTGTGGCGATGAGTGGTTATGACGTCGTAGTCATGTCGCCAGTCCTCGAGACTATGACATGACCCACATACGACAAAGCCGAGCCTATAATTCATGAGTAGGCTTACATGCGTTATGATTCTCGGTGTTGTGATATCGCTGTCGTGATTATTGTTGTGGTTTTCAAAACCCGAGAGAGAGTATTCGTTTTTCGATTAAATTGTCGTGTCGTTCAAATCATTTAAAACATTGGGGAAAATAAAAAGTTTAAACCTAGGTTTAGTGAATGACTTGACCTATTAATACAAGTTTCCGACCTTGTCAGGTAGCGGGAAACTCGGGGATACACGTTAGGATTCGCGGGAGCGTTGTACGCGGGTGACGATAGTTCAGGTAAGTACACTTGCCTTAAAAAGCATTTGTACGTTAGTAAGCCAGCTAAGAAAATATCATGTGATTCATTTTCATTTCTTTGCGTTTGTTATTATTAAATTATTGGCTTTCCATTCCATATTCCTTGTATGTGTGTTCTTGGCATAAGTGTGTGTCTCGAAGGTACGTGCAGCCTGCACTAGAAGGGATAAAACGCGGGTACTCGAGCACACGAGTGTTTGACCACCCCTAGTGATTGTGTAATACCATGTACTGGATTGTTGTAGATTGTTGTGGTATTGTTGTGGAATATAGACCACTTATGGCCTCTTTTGACTCCTAGGGCACACATGTTTCGATTGCGTTTGTTTTCCAGACTGTCTATCATGCAACTTGTTTATTTAAATTCCCGTATTTCCATTCCCGCATGATATTTAGACTGTCTTGTTTGTTATTTCATGAATTACTGTTATATTCTTCTGGTTTTACTTTCGATTTCTCTCAGTTGCTCACCGTCTAGTTTGTGACGGTGGGTGCAGATAGGACGGAGACTAGTAGGGGCAAGGGACTTGCCTATGAGACTTTTTGTGAGCAGCTGGACTTGAGGTACCGAGATGTAGGCTCATGTTTATTTCTTTCTATATGACGTTTATATATATAATCGTTTTGGGACTGGGAAATATGTTTTGAGGTGGATTCCATCAATCCATTTTGTTGACTTGGATATGACTATATCGGGGTTTTCCACATTTATATAGATTCCTAATTTCCCTTTGATTGAGTTTTTTTCCAATATTTGATTAGAATATGATTTTTCTTCCGCTGTGTTATAATTGCAATAACTCTTTCATAAATCTTGAAATTTTGATAATTTGAGGCTGACTAGGCTCGTCAGGTTCGCTGAGAAACTGACTCGGGACTTGCACGGGTCTAGGCCGGGCGTACCCAAATGCATTGGGAATTTGGGGTCGTCACAGTTGGTATCAGAGTACAAGGTTATATAGACCTGACTCTTGATTTAAATTCATAAAACACAAGCAATTTCAACCAGCGAAAGTTAGGAATGGTCGAACTTAGAAGTGAAAACCCTGTGATCCTGTAGAAATTTAACTGGGGAAGTAATGGGTTGAGTCGAATTATTTTAATACATATTATGATTTTTATGTGTATTATTATAGTATACGGTAGCTATAGATTGATCCAAGAAGTTCGTTCTCTTGATTCAGACAACGATGGCGGATCAGACCGGTTAGGGCGACGATAGCGGCACATCCGGCACACGATATGCTAGTGCGGACGATGTGCATGCCTTAACTCAGAGAGTTGCGACGTAGGATTCGCAGCTACAGGAAATGTTACGACTGTTGAGGACACTCGTACCAGCTACCACTACACCATCGACTCTGACTACACCATTGCCATATACTACTACCCGAGGGGCAGAGACCCCGATTGTTGCGGCATCTACGGCTCCGATTCCGTTAGAGGCAGTACCTGAGGGAGCTGTTGTTGCACCTGACACGCAAACCAAGACGGAGACACATCCTTTATCCACAGAGATAGCTCGAGCGACAGAGACACCAGCTACGCCAGCAGCTACTATAGAGGTTACTCCACTTACGATGCCATCGAAGAGTCCGGGAGCCACTGCTGAGGCGAAGCAGTGGAGGGAATTTAAGAGACATGATCCTATGAAGTTCTATGGCGGCACTGATGTTAGAGCAGCAGAGTTATTTTTGAAGAATCATATGAAGATTCATTCGATCATTGCTACGGAGGGCGACATGCGAGCGGCTATCTCTTCGTCGATGTTACATGGAGAGGCAAATGATTGGTGGACGACAATCATTACTACCAGAGGTGTTCCGAGAGACTGGATCGACTTCAAGACCCAGTTTAATCAGAAATACTTTCCACCGACTGTGCTTCGAGCAAAGAGGAATGAGTTCATGGCGTTGAGGTAGGGCGTTAATGAGTCAATGATGGAGTACATGGGTAGATTCTCATCATTGTTACCTTATGCTGGAGGATCAGCCGACACCGAGACTGATCGAGTCTATTATTTCACTGAAGGTTTGTTACCTGCGATCGGTGGTTCCGTAGTCACTACGCAGCCGGAGACTTAACAGATTGCATACGAACGGAGTCTAGCTTGGGAGGGTTACCTACTTACTCATCCAGAGGAGGCCAGACCGGTCAGATCAGAGTTTCGATCGGAGCAGTACCATCAAGACAAGAAGAGGAAGAAAAATAGGTGGAATTTTTGTGATCATAGTACTCCGAGTGTAGGGTTCGTTGCACAGCAAACTACTCGTCCGACATAGACTATCCCACTAGTGCCGAGTTTTACCAGCCATCCATCGCAATCTAGTCGATCAAGACAACAAATGCGATCGCGGCGTACTCATCGAGAGTAGGGTACTGATCAAGGAGACAGGCAGAGGAAGACACAGAGGTCTGGTCAGACTCAGACTCAGAGTTTCGCATAGGGAAGAAGCCGGAGCGAGACTCAGGGATCGCAGGATACCCACACATGTTTCAGATGCGGAAAGATTGGTCACATTCAGAGGGATTGTCCTCAACCACCGAGAACACTGCCACAGCATCACCAGCGCTAAAGGGAGCGTGTTCAGGCAGCTGTTGAGTCAGATCAAGGGGCGTCCCGAAACCTTGTTGAGGGTATGACTTTCATTTCCAGTATTTTCATGTGTACCATGTTCAATTTGAGTTATGTTGTTTTCATCTATTGTTATGCGCATGGTAGAAGAGTTAGGGTTGATACTCGTTAGACTTAGAAGAACCCGATCCTAGGCATGGTAGCTAGGATGCTATATACCCTAACGCGATTTGTTTTGGGCATTTCGATAGAAATAGGAGGCTACGAGTCGCTAGTAGCCATGTGAGTACGGGAATCGTTAGAATTCGAAGCCTTAGTTGGTGCGAGCTAGTTACGAATATTACCTGCTTAGATCGGCTGATACGAGAAGACAAGTTGGAGACCTTTGCAAGTGTCATGCGTGCTGGAGCGAGACAGAGGCGTCGACTCAAGTTCTTGGAGCACTACGGCTTCTCGTTTTGGGTACCATCCGAGGAAGACCCACATTGTTGCTGATACTTTGAGTTGTAAAGGATTTGATGTCGAGATAATTCTGTGCCAGAGGACCATTAGTGTGGTTTACGTGAGGCATTCGAGTTGATGAATTTAGCGGAAGTGCCGACGATTATCATGACACATATACGTGATCTGACGAGGTTGCAGACCGTCTCATGTGGCATTGTGTGTGAGGAACATCAAGACGATGCGTCATACGAGTGGTGCGGCGAGATGGCGGATAGTTCAGATTTCTTAGACTAGAGTCAGTCGACAGACTCATGCTAAAGGTATCGCGGGCGACTGGGGTTTTCCATTGGTGGCTGATACGTGTGACCTAAGATGTGCGCTGACATGCGACATCTCTTTTGGTGGCCAGAGATGATTTTCGAGGTGTCGAAGTTGTTCGAGCGTGTGACATACCAGCGCGTGGAGGCTGAACATTGACGACCTGGAGAACAGCTGCACCACCTACCCATTCCTCGCTGGAAGTGGGAACGTATTGATATGGATGTCGTCAGTGGTTGCCCCGATCTTCTCGTGGTTACGATAGCATCTGGGTAATTGTGGACAAAATTGCGAAATCTGCAGTACCTTCACTTGTGCGAGGTTGTGCACGACAACAGTTGTCAGGCAAGTATCGGTATGGCACCGATTGAGGCACTCTGTGATAGGCCTCATAGATTCATTTCCTACTGGACTGAGCCAGAGGATGTTGTGGCAGTTAGACCTGGAACTGTTGAGGATCATGTTGAGAAGGTACGATAGATTTACCAGAGACTTAAGAGTGCCCAAGAGTGGCAGAGATACTTGACGAGTATCAAGATGAGCTTCAATATGATTCAGAGAGACTATGTACACTTAAAGGTCTCTCCACTTAAAGGGTCACGAATGGTTCGGAGTCAAGAAATGACTCACTCTGAGGATTATCTGTGTCTTCAGGAGTGGTAAAGAGGAACGGTAAGGTCGTTAGTTTAGTTTACTTATTAGTAAATTTCGAGGACGAAATTCTAATAAGTGGGGGAGACTGTAACAACCCTCAAATTTTAACCCGACTTGTATAGTACTTGTCAGGACTATGACCCGGCTACGTGATACTAGACAGTATCTCGAACCTCGGGAGTTGACACTGAGGTGATTTCATGATTCTTTGATGTGTGTAATAGTATTTTAGTCTAATACGTGTCACGAGCCATTCGGGCGATTTTTAAAATGAGTGAGTTTCCGTCTAGGTAAACGGGGGAGAAAAATATAATAAACAACATAATTAAAAGAATTATTGAATAATTTAATTATTTATTTGTACGAGACAAGGCGAAAGCATGCATGTGATAGAGAAATACAGACCGAGGAAAGACGGGGTCGGGGAAAAGTTGTTGGAAAACGCGAGTGTTGGTTAAATACACAACAAATAGACAAATGTGTAGAATTGTTAAAGTGACACAATTCAAAATTAGAACACCCTTGGATTAGCCTCGAGATGCGCGGTTAGGTGGAGATGAAGGGCCATGCTTGAGACAACACCCCACCTAACTTACTATTCATCCATCATTAGTGTAAAAAAAAAAAAAACATCTCTCACCCACATATAAACCTCACGGCCTTACTCCTTCTCTTCACTCTTCCTGTGACGGCCCCTATTTCCCCATGCAATTGGATACGCCCGGCCTAGACCCGTACAAGCCCCGAGTCATCACTCGGCAACCTGACGAGCCTAGTCAGCCTTCAACTTAATCAATTTAGTAATTTATGAAAGAGTTATTGCAATAATAAACAGCGGAAGACTAAAACAATTATAATTAAGGGAAAAATAACTCATTCAAGGGAAGTAGATGAATTCTATAAGTGTGGAAAACCCCGGGTATTCATGTACAATTCGATAGGTAAATATACATGATACCAGTCTCACAAAAGAAATATCAAGTTCAATGATCCCAACAATGTAAATAAAAAACGATATACACATCAGCAAAAGTATAAACACCTATTTAAAGAGTCTCTCTGGTGTCGCTGCTAATCCTCACAGTAGATCACCTAGGCAGAGTCCCTTGCCCTTGCTGCTATTCGCCCTATCTGCACCCACCGTCACAAACTAGACGGTGAGTAACTGAATAAAATTGAATGTAATGCCAGAAGAAGATAACAGTAATTCATGATAATACAAGTAAAGCAGTCTAAATATCATACGGTAATAAAAAGACAGGAATTTAAATAAACAAGGTGCATGATAAATAGACTAATACATGTCAATCGAAAGTCAAGTGTGTTCCAAGGAACCAAAAGAGGCCCATAAGTGGTCTAAACCATAGCATAACTGCGAAGACCTCGCGAAGTCTTCCCAGGCATCGACACAAGCGAAGGCACAACTATGACGGGAGGGACTCGAACCCATCCACCTAGTACTCGGTGTCACACGGTCATTAAGGGTGGTCACACACTCGTGCGCACGAGTGCCCGCGTTTTATCCCTCTAGTGCAGGTCCTAGTACTTTTGAGACGAAACACTTACGCCAGGAAACACACAACAAGAAATGGAATGGAATACCAATAATTGAGTATAACAAGACTGAATAAATGATAATGAATCACATGACATTTTCTTACTGGCTTACAAACGTACAAATGCTTTTTAAGGCAAGTGTACTTACCTGAACTATCGCAACCCGCGAAACACACTCTCATTCCTAACGCGTATTCCCAAGTTTTCCGCTACCTGACAAGGTCGGAAACTCTAATTAGTTGGTCGAGTCATTACTAAACCTAGGTTGAATACCTTAATGTTTTCCCCAATGTTTTGATGATTTGAACGACTCGATGCAAATCGACTGAAAAATCAAACGAAACACAACTCTTTTAGATTTTTGAAAAACCACACCATAACTCGAAATAACCATGTATTCGAACACTCAATACACATCTATACTAAACAAATACCCGACCCTTGTATATTCTCACGTATGCATGAATTCGAATAACCAAATCATGTATTCATGCCATGAGTTTTGAAATGAAATAAACTCAACACAAAATAATAAAATCCCGATGACAAAAACACATGAAATAACACATTCACGTTTACTACCGCGAGGAAACCATGCATGAGCACGCAACCCAACATAAATTCGTTCTCACACACGACGTGCTATTAATTCAAGTGATTTCAATAAAACATTCAAACTAGATTGATAAAACCTTGACTGAAAACTCAACACCGACGTCATCAACAAAAAATGATCGAAACACGAAACCACACAACATTGATAAGAAATTACGACAAGTCCGATCATTTACTCAAAATTAAGTCAATCAACTAGACAACGGAATCACATGACATGACGACACGAATAAAAATCCTCGATACGATGAATACATTTCCACTTTCATAGATTATATTTTTTTTTAACATAAACTTTTCTTTTCTCTTTCTTTTTTTTTCTTTCTTTTCTCTTTCTTTCTCTTTTCTCTTTTTTTTCTTATATGGTACACCCCAGCCGTGGGGTATACTACCCCTTTATGCACCCCAGCAGTGGGGTGAACACGCCCCATCACACAACCCACCATTCACACACCCACGGCCACACAAAAACAGTTACATATGCACACAAAACTGCCATATACACTTACACCAAAAACAGTCCATATACACAATCATGTACATTCCCCTGTCTACCCACACCCCATCACGGTCCTCACCATCATCATACCACCTTCGGCCAGCCGTGATCGGGACAGCGCCACCAGCACCAACCGAGAGAGGAAGAGAGAAGCCGTGAGGGTGTGCAAAAATCGAGAGAAAGAGATGAGAGATCGCATGACCGAGAGGAAGATGAGAGGCCGAGAGCTCGAGTGAGAGAGGAGAGGACCCGAGACTGAGAGATCAGTGAGGGAGGAGAGATCGTGAGTGAAGCCGAGAGATAAATGGAGAGGCCAAGAGTGAGGGAGATGGGAAGCCGAGAGAGAAAAAATAGAGGAGAGAAGAGAGGCGGCGGTGAGGGTGTTGGAGAAGGAGATGAATAGTGTAGGGTTTTGTTTGTTTATATATACCATATAAAGGTCAAATGACTATTTTGCCCTTCCACTTATTTCATACACATTTTAAAATACTACCCTTATGAGTCTTTTGTCCCATAATCACATCTCAACACACACACACATCTCGAGGCCAATCTCATGGTTGTTCATAATCATGTTGTGTCACTTTAACAATACCAATACCATAGCCCGTATGTTATGTAATTAACCAACTCCCGCGTTCCAACGATGTTCCTCGGTTCGTTTTTCCTTGTTTCGACTCCCATAACGCGCGTAGTCTCGCCTTGTCTCGCCAACTAATTAATTAAATTGATTAAAAATTCATTTATTTGTATGTTTTACTTGTTTTTATCCCCGTTTAACTAGTCGAAACCTCACTCAATTTAAATATCGCCCAACCGGCTCGAAACCCGTAAAATACTACAATACTAATACACACAATCAAAGAATCATAAAATCACTTCGGTGTCGACTCCCGAAGTTCGAAATACTGTCTAGTATTCACGTAGCCGGGTCACAATTTCTGACAAGTGCAACACAAGTCAGTTAAAAATTTGGGGTTGTTACACTTCCTCACGCTCTCTCTCATTCACCTACCTCACCACCGTCCCTGCTCTCACCGGCGACCGGACACAAGCCTCGCCGAAGGTACCTTTGCTCGCTGGAGGTACGTCACTCACTCTCCCCCTCTCGGTTTTCTCTCTCTCGATCCCTTTCTCTCGGTTTGCTCTCTCTCTCTCGGTTTCTACTCTCCTCTCTCTCCTCTCTCATGAAGAGCCACCACTGGCCCTGGCCGAACCAGTGGTGGTCAGGGTTCGCTCCTCACCGGAGGTCTCTCTCTGCCTCTCCATATCTCTATCTCTTTCTCTCTCTCTCTCATTCCATCTCTCGTTCTCACTGGTTTTCACGTTGTCCACTGGTGCCGCCTCTGGTCGTCACTGCCGTGGGTGACGATGGTCGGGGACGGTCGGGGACGGACCCTCGTGGCCCACCGGAGTCCTCATATTTCCGGGGAGACCTCTGGTTCGTGATACATAGGGTGTTGCTGCCCATATTTGATTTTATTACATGTATTGATGTTTTGGTTGTTCTCGCCAGAAAACCACCTCACCGGCGGCGCCACCGCTGGACCACCATGACCGGGACGCTATCGGGGACCCCACCAAACTTCTACGTAGGTCCCACAGCCTTAGAGTGGTCAAAAATAGTTTTATTATGCGCGAAAAAGTCATCATTTCATGTGATATGTGTGGTGGAGCCTCGCCGAAAATCGCCACTGCCGGCGGTGCTAACGGTCGAACCATGACCAGTGAAGGTTGTCGAGATCTCATCTAACATTGGTTGACGTCTCGCAGCCCTTGGTTAAGTTCAAAACAACGTTGTTAATGTGTTTTCGTCGCGATTTCATGTGTTGTCAACTTCGAGTCCATATTTGCTTGTGTTGAAGTAATTCCGAACTGGTGGAGGGTTTTTCGGCTTTCCCATGCCATGATAACCCTTCCCCGATGTCGGACAACACCAGCGAGGTTCCATGTTCATTTGTACATGTCAGTTCGGCTTTCATGAAGAGTTATGCTTGAGTATTAGTTTGTATTGAAACATCGTGTGGCGATGAGTGGTTATGACGTCGTAGTCATGTCGCCGGTCCTCGAGACCATGACATGACCCACATACGACTGTGCCGAGCCCATGATTCGCGATGAGATTTATATATATTGTGTTTTCAAAACCCAAGAGAGAGATAGTATTCCTTTGTCGATTAAATTGTCGTGTCGTTCGAATCATTCAAAACATTGGAGAAAATGATAAGTTTAAACCTAGTTTTAGTAAATGACTTGACCTATTAATACGAGTTTCCAACCTTGTCAGGTAACGGAAAACTCGGGGATACACGTTAGGAGTCGCGGGAGTGTTATACGCGAATTTCGATAGATCAGGTAAGTACACTTGCCTTAAAAAGCATTTGTACGTTAGTAAGTCAGTTAAGAAAATACCATGTGATTCATTTTCATTCCGTTGTGTTTGTTATTATCAAATTTGTTGGCATTCCATTCCATATTCCTTGTATGTGTGTTCTTGGCATAAGTGTGTGTCTCGAAGGTACATGCGGCCTGCACTAGAAGGGATAAAACGCGGGCACTCATGCGCACGAGTGTTTGACCACCCCTAGTGATTGTGTGATACCATGTACTGGATTGTTGTGGATATTGCTGTGGATTTCGATGTTGCGACATCGCTGTTGTGGAATTTAGACCACTTATGGCCTCTTTTGACTCGTAAGGCACACATGTTTCGATTGCTATCATTTTCAGTCTATCTATCATGCATTCTTGATTATTTAATTCCTGTCTTTCAGTACCCGCATGATATTTAGACTGCCTTGGTTGTTGTTTCATGAATTACTGTTATATTCTTTTGGCTTTACTTTCGATTTCTCTCAGTTGCTCACCGTTAAGTTTGTGACGGTGGGTGCAGATAGGACGGAGAGCCGTAGGGGCAAGGGACCTTGCCTAGGAGACTTTTTTGTGAGCAGCTGGACTTGAGGTACCGAGATGTAGGCTCGTGTTTATTTCTTTTTGTATGACGTTTATATATATATATGATCGTTTTGGGACTGGGAAATATGTTTTGAGGTGGATTCCATCAATCCATTTTGTTGACTTGGATATGACTATACCGGGGTTTTCCACATTTATATAGATTCCTAATTTCCCTTTGATTGAGTTATTTCCCAATATTTGATTAGAATATGATTTTGTTTCCGCTGTATTATAATTGCAATAACTCTTTCATAGATCTTGAAATTTTGATAATTTGAGGCTAACTAGGCTCGTCAGGTTCACTGAGAAACTGACTCGAAACCTGCACGGGTCTAAGCCGGGCGTACCCAAATGCATTGGGAATTTGGGATCGTTACAGTTAGTATCAGAGCCTAGGTTTGAGAAGCCTAGGGATGAGGTATAGGTTATTTTTAACCTGATACCAACGTCACAGTTGGTATCAGAGCATAGGCTTTAAAATCTTAGGAACAGAGTATAGAGTTGTCTAAAAATTGTGATACCAACGTCACAGTTGGTATCAGAGCGCAAGGTTCTAAAGACTTTGACTCTTGATGTAAGCGCATAAAACACAAGCCATTAAACCAGCGGAAGTTAGGAATGGTTGAACTTAGAAGTGGAAACCCTACGATCTTGACTTAGAATCCTAGTTGGGGAGTGAAGATGAGTTGGGTAATGGAACTGAAAGTTATTTGTATAAGTATGTTTTATGTGTGTATTATATGGTATCGGTAGCTATCTACTGACCCGGGAACGCGCTTTCGTTATCAGATAGAGATGACGGATCAGCGGGGTCTTAATGATGACAGCGGGACATCGAGTCATCAAGTTGTCAATATTGAGGAGTTTCGGACCTTGACGTAGAGAGTCGCAGCTCAGGAGCGATAGCTGGAGGAGATTCTGACGATATTGAGGGCGTCAGTTGCCGCTACATCGGTGCCATCTACGGCTAGAATAACCGTTACTCAGGAGGCGAACACACCGATGGTTACGACCACGACTACGTTTCCTACCACCACTGGTTCGAAACCAGTGATGGCGGTTGTACCTCGCACACCGACAGAGATTGCACCAACGACACCGGTAGTGTACGACACTACGACGACTACGGAGGCCAGACAGTGGAGGGAATTTAAGAGACATGATCCTATGAAGTTCTATGGCGGCACTGATGTTAGAGCGGCAGAGTTATTTCTGAAGAACCATGAGAAGATTCATTCGATCATTGCCACGGAGGACCACATGCGAGCGACTATCTCTTCGTCGATGTTACATGGAGAGGCAGATGATTGGTGGACGACGATCATTACTACTAAAGGTGTTCCGAGAGACTGGATCGACTTCAAGACCCAATTTAATCAGAAATACTTTCCACCGACTGTGCTTCGAGCAAAGAGGAATGAGTTCATGGCGTTGAGGCAGGGCGTTAATGAGTCAGTGATGGAGTACATGGGTAGATTCTCATCATTGTTACTTTATGCTGGAGGATCGGCCGTCGCTGAGACTGATCGAGTCTATTATTTCACTGAGGGTTTGTTACCTGCGATCGGTGGTTCCGTAGTCACTACGCAGCCGGAGACATTGCAGAAAGCCTATGAGTGTAGCTTGACTAGGGAACGTTACCTCAGTACTCACCTGGAGGAGTTTGAGCCTAAACAGTTTGAGTTGCAGTTAGAGCACCAATCAGAGAAACAAGACAAGAAGCGGATGAGGAATTCAAATGACAACGGTGGTTCTCAAGGGCGGAGGGTGTGTTACCAGTGCGGACAACTCGGACATTTTCAGAATCGATGTCCAGACTTGTACGAGGACCAGCAAGATGACGATCAACCTCAAGCCATTGAGGACGTGCACATGGCGAGTGAACAACAGTTGACAGTGGTTCGTAATCCTACAGGAAGTGAGGAATCTTCCTGATTTTCGCACATGCATGGGACTAATTATTTGAAACTTTAGGTGTTTAAATGCGATGCCGGACGTCATGTGACAGAGCTAGGCTCGGGACTAGCTAGAGTTGTACCGTTTAAACTTAATAGAGTTGTTTATGGTGAGACAAACCTAACTTAGACTAGAGTCCAAAAGAGATGGTAAGTTTGGGCACAATGGGTTGCCAAAACTAGCCACAAGTACACCTAAAGAAAGGCAGGACCAGACGGGTTGTGATTCATCTTACGATGCATGAACACCTAGTGTACATGGTGGCTATTGTTGCAACTTTGTCGAACATATTTACTGCCTGGGTAAGAATAAACGTGCGTTGAAACGTGAGTAGGTTGGGAGGTCATTACGGGTTTGACGTGCGAGTCGCGATCGTAGCGTCTTACTTCATAATTACCTGACTTGTGTTGTAGTGGTTGAGGGTGTCTGCGATGAGGTCGTTGACATTCTTACCATTTTGGGGAAACGGGAACGGTCTAGAGAGACCATAGTTGCGTCAGTCTGTTTGAAGTGGTTGGTGACCTACAGTCTAAAGACTGAGATGAAATCAAGCTGTTTGAAGTGGCAGAAGCCTACAGTTTGATGGATGTGGTGAAAAGGAATGGATTTAGGACGTTGTAATGTTTGAAGAGACTTTGTACAAGTCCGCAGTTCAATACCTAGTGTCAAGCTGTTGGAAGTGACTCTCGCGAGAGTCCACAGTTGGTCATAGCTTATTGAGCTGTATGAAGTGACTTTGCATTGGTCCACAGTTCAACGACGAGGAACGAGCTGTCTGAAGTGACTCCGAAGTAGTCCGCAGTTCGAGGAATAATCCAAGCTAACCAAAACGGCTCTAAGCCGCAGTTTGGAGGAGGTGAGAATGGGAGTTAGGTCTCCTTATTCACTCGAGATAGAGCTAATTTCGAGGACAAAATTTTTGTTAGTTGGGGAGACTGTAACGACCCGGAAATTTGGTTACCTGTGAATGATGATGTGTAATATGTATTTATACTCGTATTTGAGTGATCGGACTGTGAAGCCGGTGAACGAGTGGGAAAACTGGACGCGCGGGATTCGACAATTGGATTACAGGTACATGGGAGACTAAACACATAATTAAAAGAATTATTTAACAATTTTATAGTTATTTGTGTGAGACAAAGGTAAAAGTGTGCATGTGACGGGGAAATACGGACTGAGGAGGTGAGATGGGTCGAGGAAAATGTTTGGAAAATATACGGGTGTGGGGTTAAAAATTTTGCATAGTGACACAATCAAATAATGGGGAACCCTTGGGTTTAACTTTGAGATGTATGGGTTGGTAAAAATGGGTAGACACAACTATCATACCCATTTAAACATTCAAACACACACCTACCCCCATCACTCAACTCACCTCACACCCCACCCACTCCCATCACTCAACTCACCTCACCACCCACCCCATCACTCACGTCACCTCACCTCACACTCTCTCATCTCATTTAAACACTCACGTCATGCATCTCACACTCTTTCATTTCTTTTCACTCATCTCTCACGTTCCCTCTCCCTCACTCTCTCATTCACGGTTTCTTCTCATTAACCCTCATGGCCTCCCTCTCCCTCATCTCACCACCGCCTCTGCTCTCGCCGGTGACCGGACTAGGGACGCCGGAGGCTGCTGTCAACCGGAGGTATGCATTCTCTCTCTTCTCTCTCTCTCCCTCTCGGTTCTCCTCTCTCTCGAACTCTCTCTTGATCCCTCTCGGTCCACTCATCCTCCTAGCCTGGCCGTGCACATCGCCGGTCACCGGAGGCTCAGGGGTGGCTGGGAAGCTCACCGGAGGTCGGCCTACCTCCTTCTGTCTCTCGTACTCTTTAGATCTCTCTCTCTCGGCTCACTGTTTTTCTTCATTTTTATGTATGTACGTGGACTGTTGGGGTGGCTGCCGTGACAGGGACCGGTCGTGGACAACCTCTGGTGACCCACCGGAGTCCAAACCATCCCGGAGCACACCTCTCACGGCACATGCAGTGTCTCTATCGATCTTATACACGTTGAGTCGATTTGTATTGTGTTATAACCTCTCGTCGGAAACTGCCCTCACTGGCTGCGCCACCGCCGGACCACCATGACCGGGACGCTGTTGGGGACCCCACCAATCTCCTACGTGGGTCCCATAATCTTCGGAGTGGCCAAAACAGTCCTATTTAGCGTTAAAAAGTTGTCATTTCATGTGATAGGGGTGGTGGAGCTTCGTCGGAAACCGCCACTCTTGGCGGTGCTACCGGCCGGACCACCACCAGTGGAGGTTCTCGGGGATCTCATCTAACATTGTTTGAAGTCTCGCAACCCTTGGTTAAGTTTGAAACAGTGTTATTAATGCGTTTTGACGTCATTTTATGTGTTGTCGTCGTTGAGTCGTTATTTGCGTGTGATAACAAAATTTCCGAACTGGTGGAGGGTTTTTCAGCATTCCCATACCACAATAACTTTTCCCTCGATGTCGGACAACACCAACGAGTTTCCATGCTCGTTGGTACATGTCGGTTCAGTTTTCATGTGAAGTTATGGTTAAGTGTTGGTTGGTATTCAGACATCGCGTGGCGATGAATGGCTATGACGTCGTGGTCATGTCGCCGGTCCTCGAGACCATGACATGACCCACATACGACTGAGCCGAGCCCATGATTCGCGATGAGATTTATATATATTGTGTTTTCAAAACCCAAGAGAGAGTTAGTATTCCTTTGTCGATTAAATTGTCGTGTCGTTCGAATCATTCAAAACATTGGAGAAAATGATAAGTTTAAACCTAGTTTTAGTAAATGACTTGACCTATTAATACGAGTTTCCAACCTTGTCAGGTAACGGAAAACTCGGGGATACACGTTAGGAGTCGCGGGAGTGTTATACGCGGATTTCGATAGATCAGGTAAGTACACTTGCCTTAAAAAGCATTTGTACGTTAGTAAGTCAGTTAAGAAAATACCATGTGATTCATTTTCATTCCGTTGTATTTGTTATTATCAAATTTGTTGGCATTCCATTCCATATTCCTTGTATGTGTGTTCTTGGCGTAAGTGTGTGTCTCGAAGGTACATGCGGCCTGCACTAGAAGGGATAAAACGCGGGCACTCATGCGCACGAGTGTTTAACCACCCCTAGTGATTGTGTGATACCATGTACTGGATTGTTGTGGATATTGCTGTGGATTTCGATGTTGCGACATCGCTGTTGTGGAATTTAGACCACTTATGGCCTCTTTTGACTCGTAAGGCACACATGTTTCGATTGCTATCATTTTCATTCTTTCTATCATGCATTCTTGATTATTTAAATTCCTGTCTTTCAGTACCCGCATGATATTTAGACTGCCTTGGTTGTTATTTCATGAATTACTGTTATATTCTTTTGGCTTTACTTTCGATTTCTCTCAGTTGCTCACCGTCAAGTTTGTGACGGTGGGTGCAGATAGGACGGAGAGCAGTAGGGGCAAGGGACCTTGCCTATGAGACTTTTTTGTGAGCAGCTGGACTTGAGGTACCGAGATGTAGGCTCGTGTTTATTTCTTTTTGTATGACGTTTATATATATATGATCGTTTTGGGACTGGGAAATATGTTTTGAGGTGGATTCCATCAATCCATTTTGTTGACTTGGATATGACTATACCGGGGTTTTCCACATTTATATAGATTCCTAATTTCCCTTTAATTGAGTTATTTCCCAATATTTGATTAGAATATGATTTTGTTTCCGCTGTGTTATAATTTCAACAACTCTTTCATAAATCTTGAAATTTTGATAATTTGAGGCTGACTAGGCTCGGTAGGTTCACTGAGAAACTGACTCGGGACCTGCACGGGTCTAGGCCGGGCGTACCCAAATGCATTGGGAATTTGGGGCCGTCACATCGCGAGTCTTGGAATATATCAAGATGTCGTTGATTAACACAATGACAAATCTGTCCAAGTACTGTCTCAACACTCGATGCATTAAATCCATGAACATCGCTGGGGCATTAGTCAGTCCAAACGGCATTACTGTAAACTGGTAGTGCCCATATCGAGTGCGAAATGCAGTCTTCTCCATGTCATCTACTCTTATCCTCAGTTGATGATATCCAGATTTCAAATCAATCTTCGAGAAACACTGCGAACCTGTCAACTGGTCGAACAAATCATCGATGTGAGGAAGTGGATACTTGTTTTTCACCGTCGCCTTGTTCAACTGTCTATAGTCGATGCATAATCTCAAACTGTCGTCTTTTTTCTTCACAAACAATACTGGCGCTCCCCAAGGCGACATACTCCGCCGAATAAAGCCTAACTCCAACAACTCATCAAGTTGTCCTCTCAGCTCATCTAGCTCTCTCGGAGCCATGCCATACGGAGGAATAGAAATGGGTTTGATCCCTGGGACCAAGTCAACGATGAAATCGATCTCCCTAGGTGGTGGCAAACCTGGTAACTTCGTTGGAAAAATATCAGGGAACTCGCATACTACTAACATATCCTCTAACCTAGTCTCTACTCTGCCTATCGTACTCAACACGTCAGCGAATGTTTCTACATCTACACTAGTGGCGACTCTACCCCTGGTGATCGGTAAATTGGTCGAAGTCCCCAAGAAGCTCCGGATGCCCAAGAATCTGAAACATGATCCTCTTACCATAACAGTGAATTTGTGCATGATAAACACCCAACCAATCCATGCCCAGTAGTGCATCGAACTCTAGGAACTCCAACACTCTCAGGTCTGCAGATAAGGTGTGTCCCTTTATCTCTACCGGACAATCTATACACACTAAATTCGAGTAAATCTTATCCCCAGCAACCGTGTTAAGGATTAAGGGTCTCTCTAATCGAAGAGGTCTCAACCCTAACTCGTCAACCATACGACCTAAAATAAAAGAAACTGTAGAACCGGAATCAAACATGGTATGCATAAATTGACTGTAAATGTAAATCGTACCCTCAATCAGGTTCCATGTGGCAATCGTGTCTGGTGCGGCAATGGCATGAACCTGCTCCCGGCCCTGTGGCTGCTCTCAGCCTAGTCGTGGGCAAGAACTGATGAAGTGGCTTAGTTGTCCGCACTCATAGCACGCTCTTCTTTAAGATCTTGATTCAGACATACCGAGCTGTTTGTGTCATTATGCCTTATCGACACTCTATCCCTGACTGTGTCTTTGTTTCTACACCTGACTGGAACTCTGACCTCTTCATGTTCAAAATTAAAAGCGAGAATTACTTATGATTGAACCTTTTTTTTCTTAAACTCAGTATAGTCCTTGGGCTTGCATTTGGTAACCCTCATGTTACGCTTCCAAGCATCCGCCTTACTTTAACACATTCATAGTGGGTCTTAAGTTGATCGGCGATCACAACCCGCAACAAACACGAGTTCTCAATCACTATATAGCTATCGATAATAGTATAATACTTACAATCAAATAGCTCATATAGTTTAGTTTCAACTAAGATTTAGGTTACGTTCATAGGGTTACACTCTAAGTTCAACAACTATCCTAACTTCCGCTTTCTTATGTCTTAGTGGATTGTGATTTAAATTTAAGAATATTTTATTCAACCTTTATGCTCTGATATCAACTGTGATAGCCCCAAATTTCACAACTCTAGAATCGGGCGCCGCCCAGCCTGGACCCTCGCGAACCACCGAGCCAATCTCGCCGAGTCGCGCGGGGCCAGTGAGTCTATCCTTACCATTCAATCATTTGTTAATCATTTGAAAGTGAAGTCAATTAATTAGCGAGTTATCAAAGTAATAAACGAAAGCAATTAATCTCAACTAATCAATCAACTTCGAAAGCTCTAAGTTAGGACAAAAACCTAGGGTGTGGAAACCCTGTATATCATATATATCATGTATAGCAAAAAGAGAATCATCAAAATCATAATATCCAAGAATCTCTCAACCCATAACCCCATGTACAAAAAAACAATATAAGTAACTAATACAACCAAAAAGTCACCTATGTCAGCAGAGAAAGGCCGCTCAAAGTATATCGCCTAACTGCACGGCCTTTCCTTTGCCGGACTAAGGATCTGCACTCGGTCAAACACAAGAATGACGAGTCAGGTAAGTAATGCCAAGCAGGAACAATAGGGGTGGGCAGCGGTTTTCAAAAAACCGCCCAAACCGCCCAAACCGACCAAACCGTACGGTTTGGTTTAGTTTTTGAAGCTCGCGGTTTGGTCGCGGTTTGGAAAACGACCAAACCGCAGATTCGCGGTTTGGTCGCGGTTTTCATTTTGAGAAAACCGCGGTTTAACCAAACCGAGGGCATTTTGGTAAATACAAATAAAAAACCCTAAAAATAAAAAAAAAATAAAAACACCCACAAATCTCTTCTTCTCCAAACAACTCACACCGCCGCCTCTCTCTCTCTCGATCCCATCTCTCACTGATCTCACTCTCTGCTCCCTCTCGATCTCTCCGCTCCCATCTCATGATCTCTCCTCTCTCTCTCGGCCCTCATCTCGCTCTCTCTAATCTCACGGACTGTCTCACTCTCGTGAGATTAGAGAGAGCGACTCTCACTGACGCGACTCTCTCTACCCTCATCTCGCTCTCTCTAATCCACAAGTGGTGTGTTTTATTCTCCATCGCTTTTGTTCTTCTTCGTTACAGATTCGACTCGACTCTTCTTGGCGCGATTAGCTCGTAAGTCCTCTTCATAATTTGCTTAATTTTCGTTACATTCACATGAATCTGTTGAAATTATCGATTGATTATGAACTTAATCCATGTCTTAATCAATCACTTGGTCTATAAAAATCGGGGCTTTAAGGGTTTTGAATCATTTGATGAGATTAGAGTTAGGGTTCTTGATTTTGTAAACCCTAGTTTATGCTACTGAAAACAGCCCTAATCTTGATGGGTTTTTTTTTTTTTTTTTTTTTTTTTTGGGGTCTGTTTTAGAACTTTGATGTGTTCGCTGTCGATTTATTTGATTCAAGCAAGGTTTTTGATTGTTTCAAGCATTCATTCATCAATTGGTGATATCAGAAAATTCATAAAAATTGGTCCTTTTTGTGTTATGTATTGTGTTGAATTGATGTGAGGCGCGGCATTGATTAAGAAGGATTTAAAGAATTTCGAATGCATGCCGTCAAGTCTTTATCTGCTTCCCAAATTAATTTCAATAATTTGGGATTGAGGCTATGTTGATGTTGTTGTTTGTTGTTGTTTTAGTGAATACAAGTACTGTATTAAAGACTTAAAGTTCATGTCTTTCTTTGCTATTTGGTTTCATTATTGTGTCAAAGAGTTTTGATCCATCACCTCACCTTAATTGCCATTTTGTGTAACTTAATTGTAGTTCTGTATTTCAATTCTTCTTTTTAATGTTCATTTTCATTCTAACATTGATCGTGTGTGTTTTTTTTTTCTAGATGGATTCACATCATGTAACAGCCGGAACATTATCGACAGATGCAAGTTCTACACCAATGGAGTTTGAAAGTGGTGGACCTGTTGTTGCTCCTCCAAACTCATCTAGTTTGGCATCATCAAAGAAGACAGAATCGAAAGGTAATCGCACAACTTCTAGAGTTTGGGACCATTATTCTAAAACGTTAGATGAGCATGGAAAAGTGACACTTGCAACTTGCAATTATTGTGGTAAAGAGTATCATTGTCCTAGTAAGAATGGTACAAGCACAATAACAGCTCATTTAAATAAATGTCTCAAGTACCCACATAGTCATGTGAACTCGGTGTGTAAGAAACAAAAAACTATAGAATTACAAGTTAAAGGGTCGGAGGATGAAAGTAAATTAGGACTTTGGAAGTTTGATCAAATATTAAGTCGTGAAGCCCTTCTTGAATTGATAATAGGAGCTGAATTGCCTTTTGTTTTTGTGGAACATCCATGCTTTGTTAAATTTTGCAATGTTATACAACCCAAACTCAAGTTAGTGAAGAGGAGAACTATAACTAGAGATTGTTTGGAAATGTATAATGTTGAGAAAACAAAATTGAAAAAGATCTTAACAAAGAATTCTCAAAGAGTTTGTTTGACGACTGATACTTGGACTTCTTTGCAAAATACTAGCTATATGTGTCTCACTGCACATTATGTTGATGATGATTGGAAATTGCAAAAGAAAATAATTAATTTTTGTGAGATTGAAGGCCATACGGCTGATGATATTGGTAAGGCTTTGTTGAGATGTGTTTGCTTCACTGGAAAATTGAGAAAGTGTTTACAATAACTGTAGACAATGTTAAATCTAATGATTTGGCAATTGAATACCTAAGGAGAAAAATAAATAATTGGGGTGGAAGCGTGTTAAATGCGAAATACCTTCACGTAAGATGTTGTGGACACATTTTGAATCTCATTGTTAGTGATGGTTTGAAAGAGGTGAAAGACTCCATTAGTCGAATACGCGAAGCAGTGAAACAAGTGAGAAGTTCTCCATCAAGGAAGAAAAAGTTTAAGCAATGTGTTGAACTTGAAAAAATACGTGTAAAGCTTCAGTGTCCTTAGATGTATCAACTAGATGGAATTCCACTTATTTGATGTTGGATTCAGCGGTGAAGTATCAAAGAGCATTTGAGAGAATGTATGAGTCATATAATAAGATTTCAAGTGAGTTGAAGAATGGAGTTCCCACAAAAGAAGATTGGAGTGTTGCACATATATTATTGCGCTTCTTGGAACTTTTTTATTGGGCCACTCTTCGACTTTCAGGATCTAAATGTGTTACAAATGCATATTTTCATGAGGTGCATGCAAGTTGAAACACTTATCAATGAATGCTTGGCAAGTAATGATTCATATGTGCATTCGATGGGAATGAAGATGAAGGTGAAGTTTGACAAGTATTGGGGAGATATCTCGAAGGTGAACATGATCTTGTTGGTTGCTGTGGTTCTTGATCCTAGGTACAAGTTGAAGTTTCTGAAATATTGTTATGGTATATTGTATCCGAACGAACAAGTTGTTGAGATGATAAGGAAAGTGAGAGAGGCTCTGGATCATTTATACATGGAATATGAATCATTTTCCAACAATTACACGTCTATGTGGTTTAGTGAAAATAGATCATTGTCTAGTGTACATGAAGAGGTGGAAGACTCATTGTTTGGTAATGTCAGAGCTAAAAAGGCAGTGGTTGGATTTCAAAGATTTTTAGAAGAGGAAGCAAATACGACAAACAAGTCGGAGATAGATATATATTTGGATGAGGGATGTGAGAAGCAAAATGGAGACTTTGACATTCTTGGTTGGTGAAAAAATAATGTCTCTAAGTACAAAACACTTTCAATGATGGCACGTGATGTACTGGCCATTCCAGTTTCTACTGTTGCTTCAGAGTCTGCTTTTAGTGCCGGTGGACGCGTGCTTGATCAGTTTCGTACCTCATTGACTCCAAAAATTGTTGAAGCTCTTATTTGTACTCGGGATTGGTTACATGGTACAATAAATTTAGAAGTTGAAGAAAATTTACAAGAACTTGAAGAGCTTGAAACAGGTTATACTTTTCTTTTAATTTTGTTAATTATTAACTACATTTATTCTTTCTTTTACGATCATCATCTAATCATATTACATTTTGAAATGTTGTTTAGGCATTTTGGACCAACTTGTTTTAGATGATTAGTTGAGATGATTAGCAAAATGCATTGAGTCATTGACTTGGTAAGTAAATCTTTTTTGAACTTTTAAATGTTATTAAACTCTAATCATATCGTTAATTTTCTATATTCAATTGTTGTTTTATTTTAGGAATAACAAATGTTATAAAACTCTTATTATGTTGCTAACTTTTTATTTTCAATTGTTGTTTTATTGTAGGAACAAAGAATGAAATTGGAACTTGGAATGGAGTTGAAGCATTTTCCTACTTGTTGAATTTATTTGTTCTAAACTTCTAATCTATTTGTTTTTGTTGTAACTTTAGATATGATCTTGAATTTTTAACTTTGATTGGGTTCATTTTGATGAATGATTGGTTAATGGGTATTGAATCTATTGATTAAATGAGGATTATTGAATGTGGTGCTCTGCCAGCCTGCCACTGGCTTGCTGTTAGTGTTTAGGCTTGCTGATTTATTTTTTTTGCTTGTTGTTTTTCATTTTTGCTTGCTTGTTTTTTCATTTTGGCTTGCTTTGTTTTTTCATTTTTGCTTGCTTTTTTTTTTTGGCTTGTCTTTTTTTTTTTTTTTTTTTTGCTTGCTTTTTTTTTTTTTTTTTTTAAAATAAATTGCATGAAAACCGCGAAACCAAACCGACCAAACCGCGGTTCGGTTTGGTGCGGTTTTGGTGATCTGCGGTTTGGTTGCGGTTTGGAAAATCACCAAACCGTAGACCCTCGGTTTGGTCGCGGTTTGGTGATTTTCCAAACCAAACCGCGGTTTGCCCACCCCTGGAACAACAATAAATATAGTATTTCGAATTTAATAAATGAACAGTCAATTCATGTCGATAGAAAGAAAATGACAGGGAGCGCATGAATATATATAAAAACTGTAAATAAATAAATAAGCAATCGAAATTGAGTGTCCCGGAATACAAGGGAAAGACGCAAGTGGTCCCGACCAATTAAAGTCGTTATGCTGATGACAAAATCTCCTCAAAGGTTAGGAGTTGATGACAGAATCTCCTCTAAGATCCCTACACGAGTGCAGAGTCCCTAACAATCTGGTGGAGAACTCTCACCCCGTACATGTCATTACAACTAATCACATATCCCCAGCCGTAAACTCCGGTATAATACACCGCGAGCCCATAATTCTACAAGGATTACGCTTGACACACTTGCCTTAGGACAACTCAAAAGGAATGGAATGACAAGATAGCATCAAAACAATATTAATAATTAATTAAAAGCTCAAGAAATAACTGTAATGTTCCTCACTGATTTACTTACCTCGATCCAAGCTAATTCGCGCTAACACAGACTCCGACATGCCCCTTACGGTCCCCATGTGTACAATAATCCTGATGATGTAATTTATATCAATTTCCTTAATTTCCTATGATTTTTCCAAATTTCTAGCTATTTTTGCCAAATTTCATGTTTTCTAAGGTAAAAACCTCGACATAACGTCTCGCAAAAATTTTGAATATTTCACTTTTCTTAGAAATTCCCAAATTTCTCTTTATTTGATGAAAATATAATTTTCTAGAATTTTTCCTGAATTTTTTCTTATTTTTTTGGAATTTATTTCAATTAAAATCAATTTTAATATATTTAATCAAAGTAAATAATTTGTATTAATATAATAATATGTGGGTGGGTCGCGGGTCTGGTTAGACCCGACCCGAATGGGTCGGGTCAGGACCGGGTCTGACCGGGTCAAACTCGGTCCAACCGGTCCACCCGAGTCAAACCCGGTCTGACCCGAACTGGGTCGGGTCACCTTGACCCGGCCTGGTTCCAAGCTTCTTGTTCGTTGGAATGAATAGAAGCTCTCTGTTCGTTCCAACGAACAGAGGCATTCTCTGTTTTTTTTTTTACAAAATAACTACAACACAACAACAATCACACACATCTCATCACCATCATCACCACCATTTTCACCATTTAAATCCATCATCCCCTCAACAACAACCTCGACAACAAATCTCGAAAATAACCACAACGACAACACCCACAACGAAATCAATAACTTCTTACCTGGATTTCGCCTCGACGTCGCGTCCACGCTCTCCGCGAACCGCCGCTCTCCTCTCCTTGGTTTCTCCTTCTCTATCGATTCCTTTTCTTCTCCAATTTTTTTTTATCGAAAATGGGGTTGTGGTGACGGTGGTGTGATAAAATTTGGGTATTTTGGTCAAATGATACCCCTCACCCTTATTGTGGCGGCCCCAATTTCCACATTGGTCCGCCACGGGAGGCCACGCGAGCCCACAACTGTCCACGTCACCGCCAGTTGTGTCCCACGCCTAATTATCCATCAACGATCAATTCTTATTAAATTTGATTCAATTAATATCACATAACCTCAAGTTAGCAGCGAAAACTCAAATGAACAATATAAAGATTTATCTTGTATATTATGAGCAAAATGCCTAAGTGGAAACCATACCAAATGTACATCATATACATCTCATCTGATTCTCAAAATATCAAAATGTACAACTTGTCTCTCAAACCCAAAACCCAATATAAAACGAGTAAACATAAACATACGTACGAGAAGGGCTAGAGCGGTCAATCAATATAATCCTCGAGCTTGCCCTTTCCCCGGCTCGTACTAGGATCTGCACTCAGCCATCACAATAAGACAGATGACGAGTCCAGAGTGAGTAATACCAAGGAAATTCACCAAGTAATCACGGAAATAAAAGTACTGGAATTGAAAATACTATAATTTAAACATGCGGAACAAGAGAAATACAGACAACTGTAAAAAGGACCATCGCATGCATAATTATAGTGATAAAAACAAAGTACGTGCACATAAAAATCAAACCAAGTCATACTTCGGGTTTTCTCCCCAGGCACCGACCGTAAACACACCAATGGGTTGGCCCTGGACCCTCTAGGTGGTCGGCGTAGACCCACGACGCACCCACACAAGCCTACCATACCCGGGTTGCCTATTCACCGGCGTATGCCTAGACAAGTGCTATGACTTAGTGGACTCTATGGCCGTAACGAATAAGCACCAGGTGGGGAGTGATCTCAACACCGTAAAGACACCAGGTAGGAGTACACTCCACTACCGTAAAGTCACCAGGTGAGAGTACTCAGCCACCGTAAAGCAATAATGAAATGGAGTAAAGAATAAATGGAACTGAATTCAAATAAATCAAACTGTAAATACTTAAAGTGAAGTTCAATTGGGATACTACATACCTCAATTCGCACTCCTCGTTCTACAATTCAAAACCCCGATCAAATACCTCCAAATCCCCAATAATACTCCCGGTCTGATTTCTGACTAAACCCCGGCTCCAACTACTATTCCGAGACTCCTGGAATTCATTTATGATGGTTAATTATCAATTAATGGGTTCATAATGTTAGTTTGACTCATTTTCTCATTTTCCAATTTTTGAGAGTCCAGTGAACAATTAGCGCGCTAATGCAATGAATTAGCACGCTAATTCATCTAAGTCACTGTTCATCATTTTCCAGAGGGTAATTAGCGCGCTAGGTCCACCCATTAGCGCGCTAATCGCGCTCTGTCCAGATTTTTACAGTTCAAATTTCTGAACTCCAATCACCCCATAAACCCATTCATTTGATTCTAACACCTCCAAAACTCATCATTCACCTCAGAAATACCATTTAAACACAAATTTATCAAGCTTAAACTTAAAATCCAAGAATCATCAAAATCACATTTTTCAAACCCATTTTCAGAAAATCATCCAACACTAAAACCAATCACTAAAGCACATTCTCCACCTTCATAGCACTTAAAATATACCAATTTTTCAGCAAAAACAGTTGCTCCATACCAACCCTCGAATTTCATTCCAACACCCACAAAATCACCAACAAATCAAAGAGAATTGAGAGGGAGTCACAAATCTTACCTTGGATGATATTCTTGTGCTCTCCAACACTCCAAATGACCTTCAAAATTCCACAACCCTCACTTCCTCCTTCCACCGATTTCTCTCTTTCTTTCTCAAATTTTTCCTTCATTTGATCGGTCAAACACACATACATATATATATACTTGGTTCCCATCAAGTGTGTGCACGAATCTCGAGAAGTATCCAAGGGTTCCTGATTACCGTGTGTCACTCCAACTCCATACACCTTATCTTGACACTAATGACCCTGTTGTGCATCTCGAGAATCATCCAACTGTTATTGTTTTATTCAGCTTAACTATAGGACTTATTGATTTCCAATTGATTTAGCTTATAACAATTATCTACCCTATTCAATAAATTCTCAAAATTTATGAGTAAACTCATCGTAGTTTCCTCGACTACCCGGCACCAGTGCCTCGTGTCCCGTGTCGGCACGCACTCCGAGATCATTCCTCACTCGTCAATAGACTACATTAACATACATATTGTAATGAAATTGGTTAATTTGTACATTTTCATCACAATTTACCACAACAAGCATACAAAACGGACTGTATACCTAGTTCGAGTGCGCTCCAGCCTCGCTTTGGGACCCTCGACCGTCCTCGCTGGCATCCACATCTGCAATGACGTCATAATTAACGGCAATTTTAAATTGGGTCGTTACACTTATCCATACCCTTTACAACTTTATTGCCCTTTTGGTCTTTTCACCATTTCACCTACCAACTTTGATAACTCAATTGGGTGACTTAGTTGACTTTTGGTCTTTTGATCTCATCCATTTCGAACAACACTCAAAGTTTCCCTCGGGTATTCTCGCACTCGACTCATAACATTAACTTTGTTCGTCGTGTCACCAAAGATGTATTGACGTAACAAACAGACTTTACAACCTTTTAATTATTATTTATTTAATATTTTTGTTAGTGTTTCTAATTAAATTTGTTCCCCGGATTACCAACGCTCGTACACAACGCCTTTACCCGTTAAAAACTTAAAATTGCACAAATGAAATATAATATAATACAAATATCATACAAAACTAACATATCTCGGCGTCGACGTCCGAGAATTGATGACTGTACCACGGCATGGGCCCATATATCACCTGTTTTGACACGTGGCACGAGTTACATTTTTAGGGTTGTTACAATTTAGTCATTTACCCTTACTTTCATCTCAACTCACTCTCTTATCTCGAGGCGACACCCACCTATAACACATCTTGCCTTAATTCCCTCATGTGGTGTATCCCAAAACTCATCTTAAGGTAGTTACATTTATTCCACTCAACTATAGGACTTATGTAATTAACTTCAAAATAAATCATATAACCTATGTTAGGCCATTAATTGAACTTTATAAATTAGTACTCAAGGTCATACAAACTCCTGTCTATCCGGTACTCAATGCCCTGCGTCCAACACGCTTCTCGAGGCAGTCGCATACTTGGTGTTCAATCAAATTGATTATGCCTAAGTTATACTTTATTTGATTAAATCATGTTTCCTCAACTAAGGTTATATTCATGATTTGACTTCGTTTATCACATTTAATACCCACTCAATCGACTATCGAAACCCCATTTACCTAGTCGGAACCTCACTTAGATTTAAAATTGCCCGATTGGCTCATGACCCATATCATACTATTATACTAATACATGCATCATCATCAACAAATAACCAAATTTTCGGGTCGTTACAGTTGACTTCGCGGCTTACTCAAGGGTCCACATAGGTCTAG
Organism: Stephania japonica; assembly: GCA_039657345.1. Classification (NCBI taxonomy): domain Eukaryota; kingdom Viridiplantae; phylum Streptophyta; class Magnoliopsida; order Ranunculales; family Menispermaceae; genus Stephania; species Stephania japonica. Next base: position 53,885,415 of record CM077560.1, on the reverse strand, counting down.
GTTGGGTGGGGCCTAGTTTGTGGGGACTGGGGGCGCCACAGTGGTGGTAATGGACCAGGGACCGAGGGGTTTATAAATATACAAAGTTAATTTTTTTTTTTTTGTGGGATAAATATACAGAGGTCATAGCAACATATGAGCTACTCTGATAATGCATGTTATGTGCCAAAGGAGAAAGACGAAGAGAATTGGAGAGACAGTAGACTCATTTTCTTACAGCCCAACAACATAACATAACAAAAACCTAACAACCCATGCGTGGGCCCGCGAAAGTATTCTGTAATCTCTCTCCGTCTTTGTCTATTTTGCTATTATTTTCACTCCCACTTGAAATTACCATGTTACATTGTTGCTATTAATTGCACAAGTGGGCGTGAATCGATAAAAATTGAATGCATATGAAGTTAATTTTGGACGCGGATAACCAGTTTTTTATTTTTTATAAGAAACAAAATAAATTGTCAACCCCTTAAAAGTTTTGATATTCAAATCAGTACCCACCAAATTAGCAACCCTTCAAATCAGTGAGCTACATTCTAAATCATTTAAAAAAAGTAAGGCAATAGAGAGCAGGTTGTGATGAAGGATATATCCAAAAGCGATTGTCACATTCACATACTCACATGTAAATGTAGCGGCTCGAGTAAATAATGGGAAAGACTAACCCCATCATATCATAAGAATCACTAAATTCCAAGGCACATAAACAAATAAAGTGAAGTCACTATTTGATAAAAAAAAAAAATGAATAAAGTGAAGTCATTGAATGAACATTCGACAAAAAAAAGGACTTTACTAGAATGAACTCTTACGAATCACACCATAATACACCTCCTATCCAATAGTCCATGCCCCCCTTGAGATGCAAGCTTTCGTATCTCGAGATTTAAAATACGGTTGGATAGGGAGTGTGCATTATAACGTGACTTATAAGGTTGTGTGTTCTAACATTTTCTAAAAAAAAAAAGGTTACTAAATGAACTATACCATATGTGCAAGTATAGACATTTTAAATGCGGGGATGTATGAAAAAGTAATTAGTAAATAACGGACAGGCTGGAATGAATGGTGAAAAGTGGGGCAAAGGCAAAGAAGAAGGGTATAATGGTCCGGGAGTGTGCTGCGCTGTGGGGTTTATGAAGCAGTGTATGTGCGTGTGATAATTTTTTGCTTTCCTTATTATTCATTGAGAGCGAGGAAAGGAAAGTGTTTGTGTGCGCTAGGGTTTTGGACGTTTACCTCCCTCATCTCTTGTGTGGGTTTGGATGGTCCGTTCAGAGCAGAGCTTATCTGAATCTGATTCTGAACTTGGTGAATTGCATTTCGGAACTGCTCGCCTTGGCCCCCGAATCTCCACTCTACTCAACTCGGCTGCGATTTTCTGGGAAGATCGATCGATCGATCGATCGATCCATATGATCGGTAGAGTTTTCGGAGGGTTAGGATTGTGTATCTGCTGCAAGGGTTGGAAAATGCAGGCGGTTTTGTTGATGGAAATGCTGGGGAAGTCTCTCTGAGGGAGGGAGCAAAGCAAGCAAGCACAAGAAAAGCAATAGATGCATTTGTTTGTTGTTGGCAAAACCAGGTATTCGTTACTCGCAAATACCATTCTTCTTGTTTATGTGGAATGTGGATGGATTTGGATTGCGGTGCAGCCATGATCAAGTACTGGAAAGATTTGCCTAGTCCTCTTTATTTCTGATTTTTCAACAAAAGAAAAAGATACAGGCACTACTACACTCTTTACTACTCCTACCCCGTTTGGAAAAAAAAATAAAAAAAAAGGTGTTGCTTTCCTTTCCTGGTTGGATTTATTAGTGCTGTTGTTGTTCAAGGTGTAGTAGGAGGCGTCGATGGGGCTTCTTATTCGTCGGGGCCTGTCGGTGCTCCTCCTCCTCTCATTCCTCTGGATTTTGTGGTCTACCGAGCTCAGAGCTCAATCACCATCTTCCACAACCACCCCAGCGCGCGCCCTAGATGCACTTCTCCAGGACTACGCATACATGGCATTTGTCCGTCCAAGAACCATAACCGGCACTCCTTACGACGGGGAGCCACCCTCCAACCTAACCGGGATTAAGCTCTCTGCAATGCGGCTCAGGAGTGGAAGCCTAAGAAGCCGAGGAGTTAGTAGCTACAAGGAATTTCAGATCCCCACTGGAGTTGTGGAGGAGCCTTACGTTGAGAGGCTCGCCTTGGTGTACCAAAATTTGGGTAACTGGTCCTTGGTATACTACCCCTTGCCAGGCTACACTTATCTGGCTCCGGTTTTAGGTCTCCTTGCATATGATGCTTCCAATTTGTCAGCGACGAATATACCTGAATTGGATATAAGGGCTTCAAAGGAACCAATATTGATCAGCTTTCCTCTACTTGAATTGCCGCCCTCTTCTTCTTCTTCTTCTTCTTCTTCTTCTCCTCCTCCTCCTTCTTCTTCAAGGGCCAAATGCGTGTGGTTTGATTTGCGGGGTTTCCCGCTGTTCAGCAATGTCGTGGCTGACAATATGTGTTCAACAACCCAGCAAGGGCATTTCTCAATTGTGGTGGAATCAACAGCACCCTCTCCAGCGCTAGTGGCCCCGCCGCCCCCAAAGGGTCCTCCTGCAGGAGAGGGGGGAGGAGAGAAAGACAAATCTAAGGTTTGGAAGATAGTGGGATCAGTGGTTGGTGGATTTGTGATGTTGGTCCTTTTGGTGGTGTTGGTGTTTTGGGTGCAGAGATGTGAGCAACAGAAGAAGATGGTGCAGATGGAAAAGGCAGCGGAGGTGGGGGAGTCGCTGCAGATGACCTCTATTGGGAACACCAGGGCGCCAGTGGCGATGGGAACAAGGACGCAACCTGTCCTGGAAAATGAATACGTGCCATAGATATTTCAGTTGGGTTTTAAAGCTGTACAATCCCCCCGTCCACCTTCCCCTTGATCACATTCTGATATTGAGTTCAATTCATCTTCTTTCAAAATTGTAAGAAATATTCTTCTCATTTGTCATTTGTCATTTGTCTTCTCCTAGGCTCCTACTGTTCTTGTTTGTGAATTGTGATCTTCATTACCTTGGTGCAGCAAGGCATTAGTCAATAAACTTTTGATTTGTTGTTTTGGATTTCAGTTCCAGTTCCAGTTCATTTTGACACGGTTTACTCTAGTGGGGAGGGGACCCTAGACAGGCTGTACTTTTGCCGTCCTGTGATTCTCTTTTGCTAGTATTTTTTAGCTCGCTGTTTGGTAATATATTAACTTGTGAAAGGAACAGAACATTTGTCTCTATTTTGTTAAAGAAAAAAGCATTAATTGGTTGAGGGAGATCAAAACCTATATATGATGGTATTATTAACAACGCCTATTTATATGCCAAAAGCAAATCTGGTGAGATGAACGAGACATCATTTGCGAAAAGACAAGGTTTGAGAGGTTATGAGTTCGAAACCAAAGAAAAAAAAAAGAGTCAATACAGCAGCTCTCTCATTACAAAATCAACAATCATCTAGAAATCCATTAAGTACGAGAAAAATGATTGAAAGGATGCTTAGATTTGAAGCTGCAAGGCAAGCCGTGGGTGGTGCAGCACTACTAATAGGGACTCGGATAAAGGCCAAATGCATTTTCTGTCTGATTTTCTACTACACGGACTCAGAACTCCTTTGCATGTAAGAGCACTATGAGGACGAATTCATTCCTAAAAGACTTTCAGAAAATATAAGAGAAATTCCTAATAACGAATAACAAACGCACAGAAATTCCTAATAAAAAAACACCACCACCATTAATGAATTTTCGGTCATACAATCCATTGTCAAAGTTTCAACAGCAAGAAAATATTTTAAAAAAACAACAATAACAAACGAGTTCCTGAGCCCTAGCTAATACAATTCCAGATCTCAAGTTCGCAGACCATGGGACCCCTTTTATTCACTTCCACACCAGCACAATGAAAAAGACTTCCCTGTATGACGCAGAACAAAAGTCCATGTTAGTTACCATATTTTACACCTTAGTTCATGCCAGTTACTGTTACCACCCCAATAGCTGGACCAGAGCATGTTGGGCTGGGCAACATGATAACTCAGCAAATGACCGAGTCTCGGTGGACTCGGGAGGCTTCGGGGGACTCAGAGGACGGATTGAGTTTCAGTGCATGGCTCATACCTAAGTGGGTACGGTGTTTACCTAAGTGAGTAAGGTTTGGCACGGCGCGAACACGGTATGGCAAGGCGCATACCTTAGCAGGCACAAAATGGCACGACGCGTACCTTAGCGGGCACAGAGTGGAACGACGAGTACCTTAGCGGACACGGAGTTGCACAACGCGTACCTTAGTGGGCACGGGGTGGCACGACACGTACCTTAGCAAGCACGGTGTGGCAAAGCGCATACCTTAGCGGGGCACGATGTGGCACGATACAGACCTTAGTAGGCAAGGCGCGCGTACTTTAGCAGGCACGGCGTGCGTACCTAAGTGAGCATGCGCGGGCAAGGCACTCTCCCTGGTGTGAGCACAGCGATGACTTGGGGGTGCGAGCACAGCAGTGACTTGGGGAGAGCACGGAAACGACTTAGGCGTACCTTAAGCTTGGCACATACCATGGCACGAGCAAGGTCATGCCTTGGCACGGGCAAGGCAAGACCTTGGCAAAAGCACAGTTGACTTTCCTTGACTCTGGCGTTGACTAGGTCAAAGTATGATTGGTCTCACTTTTGGATGTTCTCTATTGGAGGGCCAAGAACGGCTTAACATCTACTATAGGGGAGGGACCTCTCCTGGGGGTGGTATGGGCAGGAAGGCAACGGTGACCCTAGAGGAGGCCTTGGGCGTGCATGCCAAGGCCTTGCCCAAAGACCATCATGCAACCATCTCCAAGCCGGTAGGACCCAGACGTAGTCGGGCTCCGACACGCACCCAAGGGTGCCTAGGCTCAGCTAGGCACGACCAAGCACGACCCTAAGATCAAGGAGTGTTCCTAGGCTTGAATGGACCAAGTCAAGCATGACAGTTCCTAAGGCGGTTAAGCAACTACCTTGGTCATGGCTCAGATCATGTCCAAGGCACATCCAAGCAAGTCCCTAGCACATTGGTGATGTGCCTATTGACCAGGTGGTCATGGCTGCTACGAGGCCAGGTGGCAGCAAAGGAGGCAAGCAGTTAGCCAACTGCTTGACTACATGGGAGTGTGGTGTGGTTTACTTAGTTTTCGATGCTTGTAAACTAGGACATGTGTCCATTCGGTTAAGTAACCGTTTCAGGCTGTTTTGCTATAAAGCCAACCCCTTATGCTTGGGAAAGCATAAGGTGGTAGAGTTGTAACCCATCATTCAAAGATCAATAAAGCTCCCCTTTGTGCCTATTGTTGTTGGTTAGTGTAAAAGTTATTGGAGTGTTGTACTAAGGTGGCCCTTAGGCACCACGGAGTGGTATTGAGTGAGAAAAATTTCCTTAGGGTAAACCCTATCATCAGTGACCCCGTGGTAGTTACCATATTTGTGGTCGGAGATGGTACTGTTGATTCCACCACAATTGAGACGTTTTGCTATAATTAGACGTTTTTTGATTATGGAATAAAATTCGAACTTTGATTAAGTTCTTGTGCCCTGAATGACATTATTCGTAGTGTCGAATGATTAGTTTGGAAGAACTTCCGCTACGTCATCAACCCTAACAAAGCATTATAGGCGTTATAAGAAATTATTTGCTTTTTTAGAAAATTTGTTATTTTATCAATATACTATATTTTTAGGCTAATCAATACGCTATAGAAGCTGAATAGGATTTTAGATTTCTAGTTGAGTAGTTGTATATATCACAAACGCAATTAGGGTGTGATTTGAATACCAACACTCATTATTGAGTTATATTTTCAAACTTCTTCTCATTTCTTAATTCCCTCTTTTCTACTCCATTGCTTCTCTTCTATGTTATTTCCCCTATTGCTGAAAAACCCGACTTAAACAAGTAAATCCCAAGAACTACTCAAAAGATTGTGTTCAAATGCTTAGCTTATCTATTTATAAGAAAAACAATCCCGTCGGCGTCAAGCCTATGTGGGTTTCATTGGACCTTACTAAATCCTAGACTATCCAATACAACCTTAAGGAAGGATTGTTTAAATTGAAAGAAGGTTGTTGGATTGAAAGAAGGTTGTTAGATTGTTCTTTAAGGTCAACAGCTTCTGATATAACCTAGACTATCCAATACAACCTTAAGGTAGGATTGTTCTTTAAGGTCAACAACTTCTGATTTCTGATATAACTTTTTAACTTTGGTGATCTTAAATACCAATGACCAGACAACAATTAAATTGAAAGAAGGTTGTTGGATTGTTTTATGTACATAGTAGTGATATTTAACAATTAGTTATAATGAAAATTGTAATAGTATGCTTCCTATTAAAAAAAGAAATGTAATAGTTTGCTAAAGTGAACTACCAAATTTAGTTATTATGAACACCTATATGTACTTGTAATGAGACAATTATAAGTAGAGAAGAATATTTCAAATCTTCAACTACATCCCTCTCCTTTCTCTTGTTTTTTCTTCTCTCTAGCCTTTCTCTAATCTCTCTCTGAATCTCTAATCTCTCATCCCTAATTCTCTGATTTATCTCTCTGCCTAAATTTTTGTCTCTCTTTAATTCTTTGCTTCTCTCCTTACAACCTCTCCCTTCTTGATCTACTTCTCTTTCTACTACAATTTCTCTATCTATATTTTTGTTTCCACTTTAATTTTTAGTATGAGTGCAACAGATTGGAAGTGTCCTTGTTGGAAATATATGTATACGTATGAGAAGCTATGCGGAAATTAGAGAAGAAGATAAAAGAAGAGGGAGAAGAGTGTGGTAGAGATACAAGAAGAAAAATAGAATGAGAGAATTATAGAGGTAAGACAAATGAAAGAGGAGAGGAATATGGGATAACACTTTGATATCATCTCATTCTCTAAACTTACATAAATGAACTTCATACATGACGTGTAACAACTTTAGTATGATCACAAATTACAAAACTCAATGCCTATCACGTACATACGTAACACACCCCACTACAACTAAAAACTAAAACTAAACTCCTGATCTAACACACTAAGTTAATAATTATTTAAACTCAACAATACACAATCACCGCTCACTACCCACTTTTTATGTCTAACTCACTAACCAAATAAAAGAAGATAACAAACAACTAATACTCAATCTGAAACTCTAATTAAACTCCAAGTCTCAATCAAACATACTTCTTCAAAACTCTAATTTTCTATTTACTCCATCTATTGTACTGTCCATTAAATAATATTATACACTATGCCAAACTGTCAAGCACAAACCCATAAAATGATATAAAACTATGTTCATTGTTCAAAAGAGCTGGTCTCATCTTGTTCTAAGCTTTCTATCACACAAATAAGAAGAAGGTCCATTAATAATTGTAGGAACATCTGAAAAAAAATAACAATAAATATATCAAAACAAAAACTCTAAGAAAATAAAATAAATAGTTTCTATGCAAGCTAATGCCGATAATAGTTTTGGTAGTGGATGAGCAGCTCTTTGACTTTCTTAGACCACTCTGTAATTTCAATAACGTCATTAACAAGGTTACGTAAGAGTTTAGGATTTAAATCATTTTCCCACACTTGTGCTAAACATTTGCTTGTCTTGACGCTATTCATCATTGTTTTTTTTTTTTTCCCCTTTAAAGAGAGTACCAAAGGAAGTAGAGTAGCTAAAGGACGCAATGGTACTCATCCACCACCAACCATTAGAGATATAAATACAGCAAAATAGTATATTCATAACGATGCACTGGTATTCAATTAATAACCTAAACAACCAGGAGGATTTGTTCCATGTTTCTAAGGTGGTAATAACATCACAATGTAACAACCCCAAATTTTTTTAATCGGACTTGTATCGCAATTGTCAAAAAATTGTGACCCGGTTACGTGAATACTGGTCAGTATTTCGAACTTCGGGAGTCGACACCGAAGTGATTTTATGATTCTTTGATTGTGTGTATTAGTATTTTAGTATTTTACGAGTCTCGCGCCGTTCGGGCAAATTTTTAAATTGAGTGAGGGTACGCCTATGTAAACGGGGAAGTAAAACATACAAATAAAGGAATTTTTATTAATTTAATAAATTAATTGATGGGACGTGGCGAGAAAATGGACACGACGAGCCAATTGACGGAGAAATACGGATCGAGGAACGCAAGATTTACGTGGGAGTTGGATAATTACACGACATACGGGCTATGGGATTGGAATTTTTAGAGTGACACCGTCCAATAGTGGGGAGCCATGAGATTGACCTCGAGATGCGTGTGAGTGTTGAGATAGAGGGCCATGCAAGTGACAACACACATCTACTTTAAGGTGTAATAAAAATAAATAAATAAATGAAAAGACCCAAAAGGGCAAATTGTGATGAAATGGATATAATTAAAAGGAGGGGCAAACGGTCATTTGACCTTTAATGTTTATATATATAAACAAACCCACCACTGTTCATTCTCTCCCTCACCGACTCGCTCCCCTCCCCTCCCTTTTCTCGCCGACCTCTTGGCGAGCACCACCGCCCTCGGCGGCCGAGGTGGTCGGACTCCCGCGGAGAACCTTCGGTCTCTCTCTCTCTCTCTCTCTCTCTCTTTTTTTTCTCTCTTCGATCTCGCTTGTCTTTCTTTTTCTTTGTCCGCCACTTTTGGCCGTGTCTTTGTGATGGGGGCGATGACCGAGACGATCGGAGGTCACGCCCGTGCCTCACCGAGCCTCGACGGTCTCGGAGCACCCCAATTCACAAGCATTAGTGGCCGTGGTGACCGGTTTACCTTCGTCATTCACCTATGTGCCCTGTTTTGTACATCCTGTGTAACCGAACGTTGTTGGCCGAGATGCGTCATGGCCGATGACCGCCGGAGTCCAGAATACCGTTGGGGTCCATCATGATCAAGTTGATGTCTCCCAACCTCCGAGAGTCTATAACGTAGCAACAAGTGTGTAATATTGTTGAGATTTCTTTCATTTCATCTATGCTTACCCTTGTTGTCCTCGCCTGAACTGTCGTGATTGGGGGGTGTTACTGGTCGGAATGGCAAGCGTGGGGGTCGTCGGGGACCTCTCCATGACCTCGATGATGCCTCGCTGTTTTTGTGGTGATCTATTTGGTCGTATTGGGATGGTTTTAGTGTCTTGAATATAGATAATGTTGTTGTCGTGTTGTGTGTGACTGTTTTGAACCCTCATCGGAAATCGCCCTATGGACGGCGCCACCGCTGGACTGCCGGGACTGGAGGCTGTCGAGGACCCCATTGAGCTTTGGCTTGGGTCCCACAGCCCTCCGGAGTGGTCAACAACAGTGAGGTGAGCACAAACTTTTGGTATTTCATGTTATGTTCATTTCATGGGGGTTATACTCCTCCTCGTCGAAATCCGTTGCATGAGCGACGCCATCGCGGTGCCACCATGATCGGGGATGTCGATTACCAAGCTAAGTCTATGCTTGTGTTTCACAACTCTCGGAGTGGCTTAAAACAGCGGCATCATTGATGTACTATGTCAATTGTGTAATGTTATGCGTGATGTAACTTTCTCGCCGGAAACCGTCCGTCGTAGCGGTACTATCATCGACGCGATGACATGGGGGACTACGGAGACCTTACCATGTCATTCATGGAGTCTCATAGCCTCGGAGCGTCCATATCAATGATGATGAGTCGTAATGGCGGAGATATGCATGAGTTGTTTATATTGCATCGAGTAGGTTGTCAACGCGACGTAGGGCGTGCACACGGCCTTTCCATGCTGTGTTGACACTCTACGGATGTTGGACCACACCTTGAATTCCATACTCGCCGGTGTATGGTCATGTTAAGTTTAATATTGAGTCATAATTGTTGGACGACATCGAAATTGTATTTCAAGTTGGTTGAACGGCAGTGACGTCGTGGACACACCGCCGGTCCTCGAGATTATGGTGTGATTTCACATACGACTGAGCCGAGCCTAAGATCTATAATTAGGCTTGCATAAGTGTGGTTATAATACCCAAAAGAGTCATTGTGTTTCGTTATATTTTTTGTTTGATTTACCGATTGAGTTAACGAAGTGTTCGAGTCATTAAAACACTGAGAAAATGCTAGGGTACCAACCTAGGGTTTAGTTAATGATTCGACCCATTAATTAGAGTTTCCAACCTTGTCAGGTAGCGGGAAACTCGGGGATACTTAATAGGAACGCGAGAGTGTTGTTACACGGGTTGCGATTAGTTCGTAAGTACACTTGTCTCAAAACTTGTGTACGTTAGTAAGCCGCTTAAGAAAATATCATGTGATTCATCTTCATTCCATTGTGTTTGCTATTACCTATTTGTTGGCATTCCATTCCATATTCCTTGTATGTGTGTTCTTGGCATAAGTGTGTGTCTCGAAGGTACATGCGGCTGCACTAGAAGGGATAAACGCGGCACTCGTGCGCACGAGTGTTTGACCACCCCTAGTGATTGTGTGATACCATGTACTGGATTGTTGTGGATTGTTGTGGATATTGTTGTGGTATTGTTGTGGATTTTAGACCACTTATGGCCTCTCTTGACTCGTAGAACACGCATGTTTCGATTGTTATTGTTTCCAGTCTGCCTATCATGCACCTTGTTTATTTAACTTCCTGTCTTTCAATTCCTGCATGATATTTAGACTGCCTTGATTAAAAATTCATGAATTACTGTTATATTCTTCTGGCATTACTTTCGATTTCTCTCAGTTGCTCACCGTCTAGCTTGTGACGGTGGGTGCAGATATAGCGGAGTGCAGTAGAGGCAAAGAGCCTTGCTTAGGCGACTTTTTGTGAGAATTAGCGGCTGGACTTGAGGAACCCTAGAGTAGGTTATATGTTTTTGCTCATATGTATGTCGCTTTATATATGTATGTCTTTGGTTTATAGAACTTGGTATTATTGTTGAGCTTAGTATCATGTATGTTGATTTATCGAATTGTACATGAACACGGGGTTTTCCACAATTATAGAATTCTTAATTTCCCTTTGATTGAGTTATTTTCCCTTTTTATTTATTGTTTAGTCTTCCGCTGTGTAATATTGCAATAACTCTTTCATAAACTGCTAAATTGAGTAAATATGAGGCTGACTAGGCTCGTCAGGTTGCCGAGTGATAACTCGGGGCTTGAATGGGTCTAGGCCGGGCGTACCCAATTGCATGGGGAAATTGGGGCCGTCACACACAATTCCTAGTATGTGTGAACAAAGGGGAACGAATTGGATGAATTGGCATAGCCTTTGTGTGAGGAAGGAGGAGGGTTGTACGGGATTCAAAGACCTTCACAGCCTTAATCTAGCCATGTTAGTGAAGCAAAAGTGGCGTTGGTTCTACCATCCTAATGCTTTGGTATCAAGAATTCTCAAAGCTAAATGATATTCGAATGTGGTTTTTAAAAGCCAATATTGGCCACAATCCAAGTTTTACCTGGCGAGGGATCATGGCAACAAAAACAGTGGTGGAACATAGGCAGAGGATAGGGGATGCTAAATCTGTTCGTGTGAGGCGAGTCGTGGCTGAAAGACACAACAAACAATACAATCTCAACCGAGCCCGTACAAGGACTGGAAGACATAACAGTTCATGTTCTTATGATCCCTTTCAACAAGGAATAGGACTCCAAGCTCATCGAAAAGTTATTTAATGAACGTGATGTCCGTGAGATCACTCAAATTGTTTTGAGCAACGATAGCGAGGATCAGTTGGTATGGAAGTGCTCGAAGGATGGCCATTACGAAGTCAACTCAGGGTATAGAATGACGGTTGAAATCGATAGAGATAGTGACTTGGTAGGCACTAATGGGGAATGGATGAAAATGTGGAATCTTAAGTTACAACCAAAAGTGAAACATTTCGTGTGGAGACTGTTGAAAAGCAAAAGCAGACTAGTGGAGAAAGGTATGCTAATCGATGATATTTGTGTTTGTTGCAAGAATTGCCCTGAAACCTATGTATATATAGTCACCTCATGTTGGAATGATAAATTACCAGTATAATACACATGCGATGAAAATGATCTAAAAGTTTGATTCTTCCAACCACTTCAGTATTTACCCGAAGTAAATATGCAAAAAATGTGTATGTACTTGTGGCGGGCGTGGAACTACAGAAATAATCTACTGTGGCGGAGAAATGAAACTCCTCTACACATGGTGATTCGTTAGAATATAGAATATAGAGTGGTTGGAGACATGGATGGAAGCAAGAAGTCGTAACTTGTCAGACATGGTTCAAGGTAACCGGGACTCTAGTTCAAAATAGTGGAGTGCATCAGACATGGGATGGATTAAATGCAATACGGATGCTGCGATTTTCAAAGAGGAAGGAATAGTGGGAGTGAGTGAGTGTTGTAATTCGGGATGCATATGGTGTACCAATTCATGGACGCACCGAAGCCCTGCACCCTCAGAAGCGGAAGCGATGGCGATCAGATGAACTGAATTTCCAACTGTTGGTGGTATTTCCAAAAACTTGGTGCGAAATAGAAGAAAATTTGATGCAATTGATCGAGGCTTGAGTTATACTCAATGTCCTTAAGACTATTTCGCCCCTCTATGATGCTCACTGTCTAATGACGATAGTCTCCCAAGATACAACGATCATACTAGTGATTTGTAGCACTCTGAATCACTAGTCTACGAATCAATCTATGATTCAATACTCTCTCATACTCAAAAGCATGTAAAATAGAGAAAGACATTTTGATTTGACCTATTTGCTTTTCCTTCTAATTATATATCTATCTTTTAAAACAATCCATCAAGTGAATATATATAGACTTTTATGTGTCTATTAGAAAAAGACACACCTCTTGGTGAATAGATACACCTTTTGGTCTATTATGTCTCTACACAATACCTCTTGGTGAATAGATACACCTTTTGGTCTATTATGTCTCTACACAATAGTACACACCTTTTCACATAATTTTCATTCAAATTATAAACAATTAAATAATATAATTAATTGTTCCAACAATCCCCACATGAATGAAAATTGATCATCAAGTCTTTATATATCCCCCACATAAATGGATTTTAAAAATCATTTTAATGCGATTACACACTTGAGAGAGCATTGGCGGAATAAAGTTACATCAGGAAAAGTGTCGTATAGAGACTTGAACTTACCCTAGTGAAATATTATCGGACTTACTTAGTGACGCAGTGGATATAGAAGATCTTGAACTGTTCACTTTTTGTAGTAAATCGAGACAATAATACTCACATAACTTCATCCCTATCATTATTGGTTCTTACGGTTTTGTCCATTTTGGTCCTGGACACAATCTTGGTTTCATGATAGATTTAGAGAATTTAGCCTGTCTTGTTCTCATAAATACGACCCACATTTACTATCATATAGGTGACATTTTTATTTGTCATTAAATGCTTAGCATATCCTTAACTTCTTCTAAGCACATTTTTTATCTTAGGAATGAGATAGGTGTGTTCTTCTCTCGAGTTTCATCTAACCAGTTTGCCTATTGAACCTAGTACATGGGATCTCCAATCAGCCAGGTTAGGTTTCCGCGACTTAACTCATTTTTTAGGCTTTTAAACTCATTCCCCTCGATTTCAGTTTACTTGATATTGACAAATCTTCAATTGATGACCATAAGTTTGTCTTCTCATTTCTCATTTTCTATGAAAATTATTCCATAATCAAGTAACTATTCAATGACAATCTTCGACATATAAATCAAGATTTACCATTTTATGCATCATTTTATTCTGTCACTTGCGATTATTAGTCGGCATACATCTTATGCATTACCGAGACAATTGCATACAATATGGAACGTCCTCCAAGCTCTTTCAAAGCCATAATGTTACTTTTCTAGCTTATTAATGTGCACACAATCATTTAGATTCCATTGTGAATCTAACAATACTCTTATTTCTTTGAGGATTTCCATTCATACCAGCATTTCTTCCCTAAATTCACCATTTAAGATGTGTCTCTCAACATCTTTTGCGTGCTTTATTAGCAACCAACATGCTACATGTCATTAGGGACTAGTGAATTTCTCTCGAAGAAATCAAGGCTCCATTTCTCTCTAATAAATCCTTAAGTTATCAATTTAATTTGCTACATTTTAAGCAATTTATCCATCCGCCTTGAATTAGATTTTAAAATCCATATACTCTTTAAAGGATTCAACTTGATGGATTCAATCTCACTATTGATAATTTTTTTTTTTTTTAAAACCATACATTATTCAATAAATGTCTCTTTAAATACTATATTGGGGATCATAATTTACTTTCTTTAATTCAAAAATAAAGACAAGAGTTTTATGCCCACCCCCACATCTTTCAAGTATTCATAAACATTTAATAATATATCTTCAACTTAAAAGATATAACTATCAAAATTAGGGATTGCGTACAACTAAATTGCTTCCGGCTCCCACAATTTTAGTGATCTCTTATGGTGATCCACACAACATTAATCCTTATTGTGTGGCACCCACACATATATAGTCTACCAATATATACCTTCATTGTTTCCATACACTGATTTAATAAATATATGTAAATAACTTTCTAACCTCATGACAAGCACGGTTGATGGACATCATGTATGAGATAGCAACAATCACATACATACATCCACAATCTCAAAATAATGGCACAAAGGCCCTGCATGCCTCTGTTTGACCCGATCTTTTGCCCTCTTCGTGCAATAAGAAATTAATCATTTTAAATAGACCACACCAACCGCAACAACAACCATCTATTTCTTGAAGTTGTTGCAACCCAATTTTGCACTTTTGGGGACATTCACACATATCTTCAAATTGCAGAGGGTAATCAAAATGTCAATTTACTTCATAGGAGTATTAAGACATGTTTTCATAAAAATTCATTGACATATCATAATCATTAACAAATGCACATACATTGAATAGGATAAGACAAAATTTTTAATCACATCACTGATCACATGCATGCACCGATTCAAAAGAACCATACCTGTCCTATTGTAGTTTTTCTAATTGCCTTATAGTTATCTCAAATCTTGTTCATCAATGTGATCATGTGTCATGGCACCTTAATATTCTAAATTATAAATATGATCAGATTTGATCAACAGATTCAACACAAATACACTTAAGCAAGTAATGAATTAGAATTTACACAATTTAGTTTTCCTTATTAAAAAATATAGATTGGTTATTCACCAGAGTTATATATTGCCGCCATACCAATTCATCAACATCTATTGATATATTAGTATCGATTCAATAGCAGATCAATGTCAATCGATTCAACTATATACATACCACGAAAACAGTGTACCATGTGTTGATTCATCAAAATAGTAAATTCATGTTTTGCTGTCATGTGTCACTAGATGATTCCAAAACACTAAATACACCATGAAGCATTTACAATTTTATGTACCACGTAAGTTATAATCAAATCAATGTCTTCCTTTCTCGCATCAAAGCATTCACTCAATATATATTGTAACAAAAAAAATCATACCTGTAGTAATCGTCACCATAATTCAAGAATTTGTGATTTTAAATGCTACCAACAGAAACCACGCACGAGAATTAGTCTTCGGGTTCACAAATTCACCAAAAAAATAGTCTTAAGATTATTGGTGGTATTTCCAAAAACTTGGTGCGAAATAGAAGAAAACTTGATGCAATTGATCGAGGCTTGAGTTATACTCAATGTCCTTAAGACTATTTCGCCCCGCTATGGTGCTCACTGTGACGGCCCCAATTTTCCCATGCAATTGGGTACGCCCGGCCTAGACCCGTATAAGCCCCGAGTCATCACTCGGCAACCTGACGAGCCTAGTCAGCCTTCAACTTAATCAATTTAGTTATTTATGAAAGAGTTATTGCAATAATAAACAGCGAAAGACTAAAACAATTATAATAAAAAGGGAAAATAACTCATTCAAGGGAAGTAAAGGAATTCTATAAGTGTGAAAAACTCCGGGTATTCATGTACAATTCGATAGGTAAATATACATGATACCAGTCTCATCAAAATCCCAAGTTCAATAATCCCAAAGCATGTATATATAAAACGATATACATAAAAGCAAAACATAAAGAAACCTATAGAATAGTCTCCAAATCCAGCCGCTAATCCTCACAATAGATCACCTAGGCAAGGTCCCTTGCCCTTGCTGCTCTCCGCCCTATCTGCACCCACCGTCACAAACTAGACGGTGAGTAACTGAATAAAATCGAATGTAATGCCAGCAGAAAACAACAGTAATTCATGATAATTTAAGTAAAGTAGTCTAAATATCATGCGGTAATAAAAAGACAGGAAATTAAATAAACAAGATGCATGATAAACAGACTAATAGATATCAATCGAAATTTAAGTGTGTTCCAAGGAATCAAAAGAGGCTCATAAGTGGTCTAAATCATAGCATAACGGCGAAGACCTCGCGAGATCTTTCCGGGCATCGACACAAGCGAAAGAACAGCTATGACTGGAAAGGGACTCGAACCCATCCATCCAGTACTCGGTGTCACACGGTCACTAAGGGTGGTCACACACTCGTGCGCACGAGTGCCCGCGTTTTATCCCTCTAGTGCAGGTCCTAGTACTTTCGAGACAAAACACTTACGCCGGGAAGCACACAACAAAGAATGGAATGGAATACCAATAATAGAGCATAACAAGATTGAATAAATGATAATGAATCACATGGCATTTTCTTACTGGCTTACAAACGTACAAATGCTTTTTAAGGCAATTGTACTTATCTGAACTATCGCGACCCGCGAAACAAACTCTCGTTCCTAATGCGTATTCCCAAGCTTCCCGCTACCTGACAAGGTCGAAAACTCTAATTAATAAGTCGAGTGATCGACTAACCCTAGGTTAATTCCCTAATGTTTTTCCAACGTTTTAAGGAATCAAACATTTTGACAAATCGATAAAATAATGAATACTTTTTCTCAGTTTGAAAAACTATAACAATAACTACGATTATGATAATACAACATCGATAACCATGACACATGTAAGCCTACTCATAAATTATAGGCTCGGTTCGATCGTATGTGGATCACGCCATAGTCTCGAGGACCGGTAGCGTGACCATGACGTCATAACCGTTTGAATATACCTTAAACAACCAATAGTTCACCCATGCTATGTCTCGCAATGGATCTGGAATCACCATAACGTGGACATGCCGTGACATCTTCAAACTAAAACCATATTCACCTATAATACCATAACCGAAACTCGAAACCATTCAACATCAATAAGAAGCTACAACGAGTCTGGTTATTTAATCAAAATCAAGTCAATCGACTCGATAATGGGATCACATGAAATGACAACACTAATGAAGAATCTCGATTAAATATTACAACACTTCTCTACGTCGTAAAAGCCAAGTTGGAATGACCCAAATTTTGAACCACAAGTATGAGATTTCATTTTCATGGATTATATATATATATATATTTTTTTTTTTTTTTCACATAAACTTTTCTTTCTTTTCTCTTTCTTTCTCTTTTCTTTTTTTTTTCTTATATGGTACACCCAAACCGCGGGTGTATCGCCTCTTTATGCACCACCCCAAAGAATGGGGTGCACACGCCCCATCACACAACCCACCATTCACACACCCACGGTCACACACACCCTCACACAAAAACAGTCAAATATGTACCAAAACCGTCATCTACACTTACACAATCATGCACACATGCACTACTGTTTTAACTCCTAAGAAGGGTTGGACGGCGGCAACACTTCCGATCGACAGCACCCTCCGGCAGTCCGTTTCGGTTGTCAGCGACAAGATTGGGGCGGTGGTGACGTTGGGGAGTGAGAGAGGCCAAAGGAGAACCCGAGACCGAGAGGGGGAGAGACAGTGAGGTGAGAGACGACGAGCGTGGGGAGGGAGATCGAGAGAGAACAGCGAGAGTGAGATGAAAAGGCCGAGAGTGAGGGAGATGAGTCGCCGAGAGAGAAGAAATGGAGAGAAGAGAGGCGGCGGTGGGGTGTTGGAGAAGATGAATAGTGTAGGGTTTGTTTATGAAACGGTTTGTATATATATAAAATCAAATGACCTTTTTGCCCTTACATTAACTCTTGTTCACTTCTTGGACAATTGCCCTTATGGGTCTTTAACCACATCATCTCATCTTAACACATACACACACATCTTAAGGCCCATCTCATGGCTCCTCACCATTAGACTGTGTCACTTTAACAATACAAATTACATAGTCCGCATGTTACATATTTAACCAACTCCCACATTCAAACGACGTTCCTCGGTCCGTTTGTCCTTGTTCCAACTCCCGTAACGCGCGTAGTCTCACCTTGTCTCGCCAACTAATTAATTAAATTAATTAAAAATTCATTTATTTATATGTTTTACTTGTTTTTCTCCCCCGTTTAACTAGTCGAAACCTCACTCAATTAAATATGGCCCGAACGGCTCGAAACCCGTAAAATACTAAAATACTAATACACACAATCAAAGAATCATAAAATCACTTCGGTGTCGACTCCCGAAGTTCGAAATACTGTCTAGTATTCACGTAGCCGAGTCACAATTTTGACAAGTGAAATCACAAGTCAATTAAAAATTTTGGGGTTGTTACACTCACTGTCTAATGAGGATAGTCTCCCAAGATACAACGATCATACTAGTGATTTGTAGCACTCTGAATCACTAGTCTACGAATCAATCTATGATTCAATACTCTCTCATACTCAAAAGCATGTAAAATAGAGAAAGACATTTTGATTTGACCTATTTGCTTTTCCTTCTAATTATATATCTATCTTTTAAAACAATCCATCAAGTGAATATATATAGACTTTTATGTGTCTATTAGAAAAAGACACACCTCTTGGTGAATAGACACACCTCTTGGTGAATAGATACACATTTTGGTCTATTATGTCTCTACACAATACCTCTTGGTGAATAGATACACCTTTTGATCTATTATGTCTCTACACAATAGTACACACCTTTTCACATAATTTTCATTCAAATTATAAACAATTAAATAATATAATTAATTGTTCCAACACCAACCAGTACAAGTGCTAAATGGAATAAACAGCCCTAACACAAACATACTTGAGTTGAGATCTTTGCTGAGCCTGAGAGAGTGCAGACGGCTATTACAAAGACACAGTTCAGTTCATCATTAGAAGACAAGCGAATTCAAACTGCACACAATTCCCAAATTGGAGTGAAGCTGAGGCACCAGATGATGTACAAGCTTTAGTTATAACCATGCAATCTGAGCTTTATCTTCAATAAAATTATGATTTTTTTATATAAAAATAACATAAAAATTCCCAAATTTCTATCTGACCTAATTTTAGTGGGTAGCCGGCGACTTGTCGACGAGCTTTTTGTCTCTTCTCTCCATGGCGACGTCCCACACATCGTTTCCAATGTGCTTTGGTTGAGGGTGAAAGAAAGGAAGGAACAGAAGATGAGAAGAGATGAGATGACATTGGTGAGATTTGGTAGAGGTTCAAAATTGACCTTACCCTTCCATGAGCTGTTTTGTGAATGAAATACTAAGTGTTGCCCATCACGTACAAGAGACCAGTGTTCGAACTCGACCACTACCTCCGCTCTCTCCTCTCCGCCTCATCCTCTCGATCGGGTACCTCCTCTACCCAGATTGCAATGGGACAGCATGCGCTCCGAGCTGGAGTTGTTTCTCAGCCTGTCAATCAGCCACGCCATCGATAAGGTAATTGGGGTTTTGATTTTAGGGTTTTGGGATCCAAAGCCAAGAGTATAAGGTTTCGTCAAAAGTATCCAGGTTTTTTTGTTGAGATTTCATACCCCTTTCCACACATAGCTTAAGGTATTCATTTTCTCTTTGTTTTTTTTTTTTTTTTTTTTTTTCTAAACTTGCTGCTCATTGTTGTTACGTTTTTTCTACACTAAGAAAATCCTTTTGACTAAAAACTAGAATTATTTGTCTCCTCTGCTTGCCATTCTTTTGAATCAACATGATATTGTCCTGACTTCTGATTCATGAAGTATTAGAAATTGCCAGTAATAATATGCTAGATCTTATTATTTTAATGTATATTTTATTTTTTATAAATATATACTATATCTTGATTAGGATATTATGCTTCCTAGTGCTTTTTGTGATTTACTTTGTCATTGCTAGCTAAGGTTTTGAAGATTACAGTTTGTCGAACGATTTGGCTCTGCAATTTGGGAAGTAAAGTTAGGGTTTATGAGTGAAGCGAAGGGATTTGAAGGATTCGATGAAAATTATTGTCTGGATTTGAAGATCGCGAAGTCACCTTTCTTCAATCATCAAAAGTTGGAGAAGGTTAGTACGATGGTGTGCGAGGCGCAGGAGAATGTTAGGGTTTTGATTTTTTCGTTGAGTACTTGAATGTTTAGTGATTTAGATGTGTTTTGGTTGAATTGGTGGTTTGTTGAATGTTCTCTCTATCTCTATCATTGAAACTCTAACTTTCCCTGCTTTCAATCGTCAAAACCTTGAGTTTCCTAAAGTATGTTGTTATTTTGTGTCTCAATTTCTGGTGCTCCAAGAGTTTTTTGCAGTCCATCTCAGCAATTTGTGCACTTTGGATTTGAGTTGAGAATCGAACTTTTTTATTATAGATTAGGGTTCGGAGTTTGATCTTGCCCTGGATTTGATGATTATTTTGTTGAATCAGAGTTCCAATATTCTTGAGCTTTTTTAATGGTGTATGGATCAGTGAGGTAAATGTTCTTGGTATTGCTGACTTAAATTGTGTGTATCTCGAAACGTGTAAATTATGTTTTACGCGTGACCATCAATCTGATTAGACTTGATTAATCAAAACCAAATGTGCTACTATCTGTGGATTTGGTTCACTTGTTAGATTGTGGCTTAGGGTTGCAATTGCGAATTTATAGAACTTGTCTTGTAAGCTTTACATATTTTAATTGGTTGATCATACAGTCTACTACTTTGTGTGCTTGTTGTCATTCGCCTGTTTGCTCATGAGCTTAGTGATGAAGGTCTTACTATTAAGTTCTAGAATTGCATAATGTTGAAATCGAACATGAACAGAGCAATAATTTTACAACATTGTTGAACTGAAATTTTTATTAGTTTGTAAAACCAACGAAGTAAACTATAGCAAAAAAGAAATAACTAGAATGGAATTGGTTCCATGTCAAAAGCAAGTTTGATTTGATGTTTGCAATATGTTTAATTTCATCAAATAGCATGTGCAGGGCCTTGATTGAGAGGAAAGGGAACAATATAGATTAATGCATAGTGTCTTCTTTTTTCTTCATTTTTGATTTGGTATTCAATGTTTCAATCTATTAGTTTTTTTTGTCGAATTTCAATCTATTAGTTCAATTGAATGTAAAACCTATTCAGACAAGCTGAATCAATCATGCCCTAAAATCTCACTTTTCGTAGAAATTGCAAGTGCAACTGAATAATTTCTTTTTTCTTTTTTCAGCTGAATGTAAAACCTATTCAGACAAGCTGAATTATCTTATTGCTTCTATTTATAGTGCAACTAAAGCAGATTTGCTCTTCTTTTATTTCTTTTTTCTTCGTCTCTGCTACTTTAAGACAAACAACATGTTCTTCAATGATCATGGATTGAAACATCTAAAAAAGAAAGTATCAAACAATTCATTCCATCTCATTGCTTTATTGTTGTTGGTATTGTCTTTCCTTTGTTATGTGGTGTTTAAATTTGTCTTCCTAGCTATTCAGGATGCCCATTGGATTTGATGAATCACAGAGGGGTTATTCAAGAACAGGGGAGACAGTTCAAGGTCTGTTGATCCTGATTTGATGAATGAAATACAGTTTTCTATTTTGTTCATCTTTGGTTCCTTTTATCATTTTTCTAAATGCGTCTTTGTTTTTCTTTGCTTTTGGGGTCTCGATTATACATGTATTTTTAACATGATTGCCACTGATATGTTCTGTGATACAAGTTGTTCATAAACTGTTGAACAAGTAGTTTCACTTTCTTTTTGATTGCAGGCTCTATATCAAGTCACTACTCTCATTTTTTTAAACTTCAAGGTTGAAGCATTTAAAATTTGGAGAAAGAGCCCATTGATTATGCCAACATCGTCAAGAACACTTTGATCTTTAATGCCTTTGTTCTGTGCCAGGTAAGTTTTTTTAACCAGTTTATTATTTTTCAAAGATTCTTCAGATTAACATTCATATTTATGAGCACAACAAGAAAAATGTTAAAGATATGCAATGTGTTTTTTTCCTGTTGCGCTTAACTTGATGTAATTGACTTGCAGGTACATGGCTTTGATGAATATGAAGGGATTTAAGTATCTAGTTGATCCTCCATGGTTGCAACTGCAAAGTCGAGCCAGTGAAATATCAAAAGCCTATCTACACTTTGAAATAACTTTTCAATCATGTCAGCATCTGAAATATCAAAAGCTTCTTTTTCTATTTGTAAGCGAGACGTCCATTCGATCCACTCTTTACTTTCTTCTTCAATCAAATTTCCTGCTATAGATTCCATGGTGTCATCTAACCCATCGTCACCTGCTTCTACCAACTCATTTGGTGTATTTTGATCGGTATCTAGCTGATCCTCCATGGTTGCAACTGCAAAGTAGTTCATTTTCTGGTGACTAGTGAAGAATTTTTTTTTGGATTTGAAAAAATCAACTTTTGATAAGAGCCACTTCTTTACTCCTTTTGTACGTTCCCAGGAGAATTTACAACAGCCACCTGATTTTATTTGGGAATTAATGCTATGATGACAAGTCACTCACACCCCACATCGGGCCTACATGGCGTGCGGGACCCACAGAAAAGTGGGTGTGTAAGGGTGTGACTTTCTTAGTCAAGATTGACTGACGCGATAGGTTTGCAGACCTGCAACGCTCATCTCTTCAATCTCTCTCTCTCTCTTCACAGCAAGCTTAATAGGCATGTGAGCAGGGACTCAGGCGTGCGATTGCTCGATGGATCAAGCTATCTGAATGAGGAGAACACGACTCCAAAGGACAAACCCACTTTGGCCATGCCCAAACGAATTGCCAAGCGTCCAACTTGGCATTAAGACCATCCCATGTAATGGGCCCATGTTCATCAAGTTATTTGGACTATTTTGTTACCTAGTTATCTTGTAGTTAAGCATACTGAAGTTTGGGAAATCAAGAAGAAAAATTGTTCTCTTACTTTCTGTCTTTTCTTTCATTTCAATTCATGCAACACTATAGCAACGCTCTCCCCCCTGTGTGAGAGAGAGAGAGAGTTGCAGTGGGTTAGAGGCGCCCTGTCCATTGTCAGGCAGGGCTTTTCATTGCCAGAAAATCACATCACGATATAGCCCTTTCGAGGTAAAAAAATAAAACACGACCCACTTTCTGGATAGGTAATTGTTTGTGTAAGTATAATTCTCTATAATTTATGATTAATCATTTGGAAGTTAAGTTAAATCGGTAGAGTCAAACTACTCGAGGGATAAAAAGTTCGTAGATGAATCAGGCATCACTTGGGAAGACAACGTTGGTGTTGGGAGTGGTTGTGTCTTATGGGTTCGACTTACGTTGGAATCAAGTGGTTCGTTTCTTATTAAAAAAAATGAAGGGACTTTGTGTGTATTTGATGGCAATGCAGGTGGCGCAAGTGACAAAATTATTAAGGGAAGTAGTAGTAGTTGCATTTTTTTTTTTTAACACCTAGTAGTTGCATATTGGAAAGAATTGGTAAGATGGGAAAAAAAGAAGTGCCTAAATTTTGAGTGGTGATAAACAGATGATGATTATTGTAATTAATAATCGGTCCGTTGCAATCCAGACATTGTTTGTCTCCGACCAACGTGCATTGTCATATACTTTTTCAATGAGCAAAGAAGGGAATCCTATGCTCAATTTACCTTGTCATGATTTTTTTTTTTTTCATCAGCAGAAGAAGTGTGCGTATAGTAGCATCCTTTTTCAGTTAAGGGAAGTATTAGTATTAGTTTGAGGGTGGAGGTAGGTAGAAGAGTGAGTTTAGCCTTTGGAGGAGACAAAGGAAAAGGCCAGAGTGCCAGCCTAGCTACACCACGTAACACTGGACTCCGGGAGAAGTACCTATTTAAATAAAGAGTCACGCTTTATGCACCCCAAACATCACTCAGGGCACTCCATTTTTTTTCTAATTGTATGTGTAATGACTCATATGCCCTCCAATACAAATCCACAACAAAAACAAAATAATAAACACAACTTTGGGTACCCCACCACTACGTTTTGATGTGTGACCATAGAACTCCACCACCCTTGTGCTCCCAATCGATTTCGTCATCTTCGTCAGCAGTCGGACTCGAAGTTCAGGATCAAAGAGTGCATACAAGGTTGGTATCTATCTATTTTTCGATTTTTGAGGGTTGGAAGTATGGGTTTTGGTATGTTTCGACCTTTTTGTATTTAGGGTTTCTCGCATTTTGAAATGTACCACATACACAAAGTGTCTGATGCACAAGACCGAGACATAAGAGGATGTCTCGGTTATCTCTTATGTCTCGATCTCGTTTCTAACCAAACCCATTGTGAAATGGGATACTTCTTCGTTCGGTTACTAGGTACCGAGACATAAGAGGATGTCTCGGCTACCAACAATTGGGGCATCCTCTTATGTCTCGGTCTTGTTGATAACTGAACCCATTATGAAATAGGTGACTTATTCGATCGGTTACCGGATACCGAGTTTATGCAGTTCCAAGACGTACTTAATAGTCTCGGTCCTGTGTGGTCGAATATTACAGGATTGTAGTTGAACTCAGTGATGGGTATATTCCCATGAAAGACAACAACAACACGAGATAAAAGGAACAACAAACTCAACGAAAAACACCCTCGAGCCTTATACGATTCAACATCAACCACCTACCACAAATCATCATACAAACCCTCACCCCACAAACACCACAAACACTCACCCGACCCTAAAAATAACAAATCAAGGGGTAAACGAGCAAGAAAATGAGATGTGGTAGATTGAGGCGTCAATTTGTGATGAGAATGAGTGCGGAAGAAGATTTAGTGGTGGGTGCCTCACATTAATGAATAAATATATTTTCGTCCAACTCAGGGGTGCTCTGAGAAAAATGATGGGTGCCTTTATAAATAGGGTGCCCTGAGTAATAACTGAGGTGTATATAGGGCGGCTCTAAGTAAATGACATTTTATATTTGAAAATGATCTGATGATTGTGTTTTGAGACACCCAAATAGACATCTAGTTGATGGTGTCTATTGACGTCTACATCAATGTTTGTGTGCTTATAAATCAATGTGAATCGATTTTGACTGTCCCAAAAAAGTCCCCCTATTGTTGTCTATTTTGAGGAGCATCCATCTGTTTGAAATGGAATTGGTTGGATAGTGGCGGTGGTGTGGTTGACCTATTATAGCATTCTCTTGGTTTTCTGGATTAACTCTCGTGAAATGAGTGGGAATGGGAAGTGTGATGGGAGTTAATAATAATAACGTCTAACGATAAAAAAATATCTTAACCTTTACAACTTGTATCAATTCTATCATAGTCTTTGAAAATTATCAATTATATCATAACTTTTTCGTTTTAGTATCAATTCTATCCTCAATTAATTTTAAGTACTTTTTCTTTGAAATCAATATAAGTTTCTAACTTTTTTTTTTATGATCATCCATATTGATCAATTTACACATTAAAATTTTGTAAACCTTGTGTTTGAATTAATGTATAAGAACTTACAAAAAATATAATTTATAAATCAATGATACGTTAATACCTTAATTAATTTTTTTAGTTATTCATAAAGCACAAAGAGTACGTTGAAAGTTATATGTATATACATATGAAAATAACATATAAAACTTATTAGAAGGCTCTCTTACTTGTTTAATTTAACAAAAAAATTATGTACTTGAATAAAATTATGTACTTAGATTATATGTATATGATTGAGTAGTATATATATATACACGCTACTATGTATATTATATACATGAATACATAAAAAAAAAGAATATTAAGCTTTTAATACATATGTATGAATAAATCTTTAAATGGTATAATAAAAAAATTAAAAAAAATTATGTATGGACAAAAAAAGGATCTAAATTAGTTGATGATAGAATTGATACTAAATTTAAAAAGTTAAAGATATAATTGATAAATTTTAAAAATTATGATATAATTGTTTCCACTTGTAAATGTTATGATATTTTGGATTTAGGGTAATTGCGATGGACTTTTGTTTTCTTTGATGAAATAATTGCGACGGATCCTTGTTACTTTGTATTCCTGATTTTGAATTTAACATCCTCATCTCATCCTCCTCTTCCTCCTCGTCGAGCTTCGCTGGAATTAACATTTACAAAGGAGAGGATGATGAGGCGATCATGAACGAGGGATCTCATCCAAACACTAACACTAGTAAACTACTTACTGCCCTCTTTAATCTCCTTTCCAAAACTCCAAACAGTAAATCCTCCACCATCTCTTCTTGGTAAGTTTTTTAATTCAATTTATTTACTCCAATTTAAACCCCTCCCGATTTCCTTCATGGTTTGTTTCATCTACATATATACACCAGCATACACAGTAACAGTAAAAAAACAATTTCTTCCATATAAATTTGTTCCTACCCTTGTTCTTCTTCTTCTTGTACTTGCGATTCATGAAGGCGTCCCAATTTCTTCTTCTTCTTCTTCTTCTTCTTCCTTCTTCTTCTTCTTCTTCTCATACTTAGATAGAGAGAGATTACACAAATACAAATATACACATAATACAAAAAGAAATGTCAGGCTTGTACAACCACCACAACTTCTCACCAGCAAGAGCTGCTTCTCCTCAGATAAGGAATGCCCCAGCCCCAGTCCCAGCCCCAGCCCCGGACCTCGACAGGTACTCTTGTTCTTGTTCTTGTTCTTGTTCTTGTTCTTCTTCTTCGACGGCTACTCTTCCATCTCCATATTCCATTCAATTCTAACGTTGCTGTTGCCTTTTGTTTTCAGTCACTACTTGGGAGAGCTCGTCGGCGAGCACCAGAAGCTTGGCCCTTTTACGCAAGTTCTTCCAGTATGCAGTCGACTTTTGAGCCAAGGTTCCTTCTTTCTATTCTTCGATCTAGGTTTTCTGGATTTCCCCTCTTTTTTCTTTCTTTCTTTCTTTCTTTCCCCCCTTTCCCCCCTTTCCCTTCAAGTCTTTAAATTAACTAGAATGCCCTTTTCTCCCTTCTCCCTTATTAGTATTATTATTATTATTATTATTATTATTATAATTATTTATTATTATTGTTATTAAGCCACCTGCCGCAAATTTGATTCTTCTACTTTTGCTTCTATCTGTATTTCTGGTTTAAGAATCCTTGTAAAAGTAAAGAAGAAAAGCGCAAGCTACCTCATTTTCAGCTTTTAAAGGCTTCTTCTGCTTGATCTGCATGACCAAAGCTTTTTGATATGTCCAAGATGGCAATAAAAGTTTTTAATTGTTTCTCCACCAGAGCATAATTGAATTCAAATTCAGACAGTAAAATATTTATTCCAAGTTTTGCAATTTCTTCTTCTGAATCTCAAGTAAAAGGAGGCCAATTCTCATATTTCACCTGTTTAATGTATTCAGAGATTATGAGGGTCTCAGGGGTCGTACAGAATTCTGGATTCACTGACTTTGATAGACTGCATCATGGAAGCCCTAGCCCTATGGCTTCTTCAAACCTCATGCCAAATGTCGGAGGAACTGGCTTAGGTGGTTGGAATAACATCCTACAGGAGGTGTCTACTTTTATGCTTGCACATAAGTGCCATAACAACTCCTGCCCTTTTTTCTCTTTAACGATTGTGGTACCACTATTATCGTTTCAGTCTCTTTTATTTATTTATTTGTTTAGTTTAACGCATGTTGAGCTATGTGGAATTTATCTGCTGTCTTGGAAACTTAAAATACAGAACTTAAACCATAAAACCGTCGAAAG
Organism: Stephania japonica; assembly: GCA_039657345.1. Taxonomy (NCBI): domain Eukaryota; kingdom Viridiplantae; phylum Streptophyta; class Magnoliopsida; order Ranunculales; family Menispermaceae; genus Stephania; species Stephania japonica. Next base: position 53,857,433 of record CM077560.1, on the reverse strand, counting down.
AAAGATTTACGGAGGTGGGAAAGGTTTGAACTCATCACTTCTGGCTATCCTTAGGTGAAAAAGAATAACTATGGTTATTTTTTTTCTAAATGGTTTATATTTCTTGTAAGAAGCTCAAATCTGATTACATAGGAAGCTGAGACATGAATATGCTTTAGGCATGAAGTTTGCTAGCATCTTGAGTCCAAAGGGAATGAAGGAAATTGAACAACTGAATACAGATCTGCTTGAGTGTTGCTTTTTTGAGGCACTTCCATTATACATGATGGAGATTGCAGCCTCTGGAGCAATCGCTTTTCCTGTTGATTGGGTAGCTAATCATTGTTAGATATTAACCACATGTCATCATGATGCTTTTGCTTATGCATTATTTCTCCACACTCTTAAATTTAAGGTATAGAAAAACAGTTCTAGCTTACCACTTGATACTGACTTATGGCTTATTCTGTTGAGCGGCTATGAGAGTGCTAATGGTCCTTGCTGTATAATCTTCTGCAATGATACACCTCCCGGTTTTAGATATTGCTCCTACTCACTGAACTCTACTTGAGCATACCGCTCTATCCAATTCTTGGATGCCTCTATTAGATCGTAAAAACACATTTTTTGAAAATTTTCAATATTTGCAAAGAATGTTTAGGACATTGTTCCTCCGAGGCCTCTTCTTATTCACTCTGATAATTTCAGGATTCCAACCATGGTTTGAAATTTCTCTACAATTTGAAAACTTCTCAGAGTAATTAGGTTTTTTGAAGCATTGAATTAAGAATTAAACGCAAGCACGATTTTATCAAAATTCCATTGAAGTTAGAGGGTAATGATGAGATTTACAATTGTTAGTTCCAGTTGTGGGAATATTGAAATATAATTTTGGTAATTATTATTAGAAGGTTTTGTTAAGGAATAAAAACATGTTTAAAGATACAAGACCAAAACTCAATTTCATTTATAAGAAGTGGATTCTAACTAACTTCCTATTGAAGAAAAACCAATATCCAAATTGATCAACCGTATTGATATTTGTTGAATTTTTCCATCTTGTGGTACGTTACCCATAAGCGGCGGCCCGTGGCGCCTGCGGCACTTCTTCGCGAGCCATTTATCTCCCCAGTACCGATATTGTTCCCAACTTAACCACCCTTCATCTTTTAGGTGTGGGGTTTTATCTCAAAATGCCTCGGTACTATTTGAGAGGAGCCAATCACTTATATACTTCTTTTAGAAGTTTCACTTTTCCAATGTGGGACTATTTATTTTGGTCCAAACATCTCGACACTCCACCTTGGACCGAAATCCATCCAGGTTTTTTTTTTTTTTTTTTTTTTTTCAACAGGTCCCGATCGAACCCTCGGCTTTGATACCATGTTGAATTTTTCCGTCTTGTGGTACATTACCCGCAAGCGGCTGCTCGCGACACTTCTCCGTGAGCCATTGATCTCCTCAGTACCGATATTGTCCCCAACTTAACCACCCTTCATCTTTTAGGTGTGGGGTTTTATCTCAAAAGGCCTCGATACTATTTGAGGGAGCCAATCACTTATATACTTATTTTAGAAGTTTCACTTTTCCAATGTGGGACTATTTATTTTGGTCCACACATCTCAACAATATTGAAGTTCAAAAAAACTTATAGATGGAGAAAAGTTGTGAAATATTATTAAAAAACATGTTTTTCTATTGTATTTTGGTAAAACTTTGATTTTTTTTTTTTTTTTTAAAACTTTGATGTTCTCTACCACTTAAATGGAGTTATTTAAACTTCTCTTTAATTTCGAAATTTTACAAAAATTCTCCACATCAAATTGGACTTCCCAAATTAATTCTGAATTTTAAGTGGGCAAAGTTATAGGAAAAGTCGAAATTTTTGGTCCTTGCTTCAGCTATTTTTGTTGTGATAAGCAGGTGGTTGCAATTTACTGAAACTTAGTCTTCAACTATTTGTATTACTATGTTTTGTATTTGCTACGGTATGAGTCCTTGCTAAATTGACCTTTATGAGAACCTCTCTTTGTTGTTGCGCCAACTCGCACTTAAAAAAAGTCACAATTGTTTAGAGGAATAGCTTTTGTGTAGTTGGAAATGAATCATATCTCTTGGTAGCGGTTTATAAATTGCAAGTTATGCCATCTAATAACTTCGGTAACTGTCATCAAACGTTACGTGTTTTTTTTTTTTTTTTCTTAAGTTCGTTTTATCCTGTGCAAAGCTGATACACATAAGACCCAAAGGATCATGCAAAACTCCTTTTTGCTTGGTAAGTAATTCATGTAGATATGATTTAACACTGGGAACACTATTTATCTCGCGATCTTTATGTGAGAGGAAGGCTTTTTCACTCTATATGTCTATTATTCTGCGAATAGTTATACGTATATTTATGTAGACACACCCTCACACATTATGCATACTAACAACAACATCGAAGCCTCAGTTCCAAGTTGGTTGGGTTCGACGACGTGGATTCAATTTTTTTATTCCACACAGTTTAGTGCAGTCAATGATGTGAGTTTGGTAATCTTTCAAATCTTTCATGATTAATGCATCCCTAGTTATTCTAGGCCCATCTCTATGCCTTCGACTTCCTTCCATTTCTAGTGCATCTAATTTTCTGACCAGGCCATTGTTGGATGGGTCCGATCAAATAATCACAACTGCATTCTCATAGTTTTTCCTCTATTGGTGCTACTGTCACTTTTATTTGAATTTTTGTATTTATTATGAGTATTCCACCATAATAGGCCTTACCAAACATCATCTAAGAATCATCTTCTTTGCTTCCCTAATTTTATTTGTGTGTTGTTTCTGAATTGCCAACGCTCACTAAATAAAGTATAACCAACCTAATTATGGTCTTATAGAATTTTCTTTATATGTATGTATGGTCACATTATGACTAGTGTTTAAAGATGAATGTTAATTGTGGGGGTGAAATTATTTGCATAATTTTGACAAATAATCAATGGAAACTTTGTTACATAACGAACTATGCCTATGTTGAGTTGTATTGCATTATTTTGATTCACGACTTACTTCAAGCTCTTAGGAAGAGGAATTTTAGTTTAGACAAGGGTTCAAAATTCAACTTAACCTAAAACTTCAGTCACTTAAATTTGTAATTATCTGGGAAAATCTAAAATGATGTGGAGAATCTTTATAAAATCTCTCCATTGTACAGAAGTATAAGGGCTTCACCAAGTGTAGGAAAAAATATTTACTAAGGTAAACCAAAGAAACGTGTTTGTGCGTTTTAAATACGGTAGATTGTGCAATATGATTATTTGAAGTGAGATTTACCATCTATATATTTATTGACATACATTTTAGAACAACTGAACAACTAATAGTGGTAAATTTAGTGAAAAATGAAAGAGACAACAACAACAACAACAACAACATTGACTCAATTGCAACGTCTATGTGTTTGATCCATTTCATGAAGAGTGACAAAAGGTTTACGTTGGTTGTCAACCTATCACAACCCTCCTCCATTTTCCAAGAATGGAAAATGGGCTAGGGGCCTCCCTCCCCCATTTTTCGGGTGTGAAAAATGGGTTTGGGACCTCCCTTACCCATTTTTCAATATGGAAAATGGGCTTCAAAGTCCTCCTTTATGCAGACTTGGGACCAACTATGTAGCACGCGTAATGTTCTACATAAGTGGAGTTGAAAAATGAAAGAGACAAGGTTTATAATTTAATGAGGAAACAAATTGATGAATACAACATGAGCCATTCAAGAGGTTTGGATTCTCATGATACAATCCAATTCTAGTTACAAGAAAGCATAAACCTCAAATCCCTCTAGCCCTCTATCTACAGTTTTATGTGCAGCTTCGATTTTCCCGCCAAAAGCAACAAATCTAGATCTCCTCTTTCCTTTTGCCAAGTCTCCCTTTTATTTGATTTTCGCTTGTCCATCTAGGAACAACAATGAAGCCCCAATCCCAAATTAGTTGCGGTTGGCTACATGGATCAAATTCATCCACTCCACTCAATTCTTTGTCTTTGATGTTGTGCTTTTAAAATTCTTTTTACCGAAGGTCTACCTTACAATGTTGTATTTCTCTAGTTCCAATCATGTCGAGTTTTCTAACTTGAGCCTTTTGCAAGCCCTAGTGGGATTTGTCAAATTTTCTAAATGTTCGAGGCATGGTTGAATTGTAACAGCATTGTGGAATTTGTCATTCTTTGTTTGTTTCTTTTTTTAAAAGGTTTTTCTTGTGCTTATTTCCTTCAATTTTCTGTTTGTCTGTGTATTATATACTTTGATGGTTACTCAATATTTTTCAACAATTTCTTTTGCTTCGTTTCAACTTTTTGAATATTTAAGTTTGTAAAACTAAGTTGTAGTTTGCATTGAGCTTTTAATTGAAGTTGTGCATGGGTAGGTCAGTACTTATAAATAATCTATGTTCATTTCCCTTCTTGTTTTCAAGGTTGTATATGTGATGTTATTCCTACTAGTTTATGTGGAACACATAATCTCAAATTTTCTAACCTCCACAACAACAACATAGCCTCAATCCCAAATATAATTTTCTAACTTCAAAGTACATAAATTAGAAATGTGAAAAATAACTAAATATCAAAAATACTAAATTTCTAAACGAGTCTCTATTATGTCATAAACTTTATGATTCGTCAATTTGAAATTCAATTCGGGAGAAACTTCATTGATGCATTTTCAATTCAGAATTTTGCTACGTAGTTATTATTATTATTATTATTATTATTATTATTAGTATTATTATTATTTTCTTTTGATGATTGATCATGATTCTTTAGAATATATCATTTGTGAGACTGATACTGGTCTTGTATTTTCTGGAATATTTCTATTTTTTTGGGGCATCTTCTAATAAAAATAGATCTAGCTATGAAATTAGACTTATAACTTAGCATGCAAAGAGAAATGAAAGCATTTCCTTTGAAATTCGTAAATCGTTCCTTTATTTACCTAACTTTGATAGTAGAAATAAATCTACATTCATTTTAAATTTATGATTAGGCGTTAAAAATAATTAATTGAAGAATTTTGAAGAATCTCATACCATGAGTTTAAGTTGTCGCTTTTATTTGATTTTTTTTTCTTCTTAACATGATTCCAACTAGAGGAAAGTGGATTTTTTTAAGCAACTCCATGCATTTAGAAATTGGCTTTGTAAATCAGAGTTAAATTGAGTTTAATGACGTGAAGTGACAAAAAATTGCATGTTCTAGATATTTCACACTTACACTAGTGTATTACTTAGATATGGATAAAATTTACTTCGAGATCCAACAAATATTGCAAAAAGAAGTAATTAAAATTGATAAATATGTTTATGTGGTCTGAGTTATTTTTCCTTTTCCAAAGAATTAGGCAAGAGGAAAGGAGAGGGAGCGAATTTATGTGTTCTGGTTTATTTTTCCTTTTCCTTGATTTGGTCAAAAGAGCTTTTTATTTATTTGTTGAGTCAAGTAAATATTCGTAAAAATCATTACTATGCAACAGGATCCTCTTCTTTGGCATGATGCTTCACAGAGCACCGGTTAAACTCCCACATAATTGTCCATAAAATTCGAAGTGGCCACTCAGAACTTCCATTACCACTAGATGTCAAGAAAATCTATTATTGTTTCAAATCCATTTTATGTCTTTCATAAGCGTCTACATTACACTGTTTTCTTGGGTATTGTTAGTACATCAATTATTTGTAGCTGCATAGAATGAAGTTTAATTTAGCGTCAATTATGCTCTTAAGTGTGAAATTATAATGCTTTAGAACAGCAACCACTAGCCCAACAACATTTCATTTATAGCATCGTTTTGGATGCTCATTAAGAAACAAAAATATAGCAAAGCTTTACACCTATACCCTAATCATACATTACACCTTAACATAGTTTATGCATCACTCTGAAGCAGCAACCAATTTCATGATTAATAGAAGGCCAATGAATAAAAACCACCACGAAAGGTGGCATACTTTTGAAAAACTCCAAGTAGGCGTATCACAAGTCTTAAAGCAAGGGCACCAATATTTACAAGCCTCAATGCAATTGTATATGGTATAATGCTTCAATCATATTGGGGTTATGGTTCTCTAAACTTGCCTTTCCTAAAGGCTTATTTTTTTCTTTCAAACCGTTTGTCAAATGCCATCGTCATAAAGTATAAGGAACATTAAGCTATATGCAATCGTTATGTCTAATAATGAAATTTCAAGTGCCCACTTAAATGGAATTAAGGTTTGAGAAAAGCATTAGGGTTCATGAAGCCTTGTGGGTTGTCAACAACTTGAAGAAGACTTTTGTATTGTTGATTGGCTTTGAGGGTGGGCTGATATTTAATGTAGTATGATTAGATTGTATGGAAAGTGTTGCTTTGTATACATAGTCATTATATCAGGTGGAGAAATTATTCCCTTATTTCCGAATCCTGCTATTATTTGTCATTAGTAACTAAGAAATATTGTTTTTATTTTTGTTGGGAAGAAAAATTGTTCATTGTTTTCTCCTTTTATTACTTGCTATTTTAAACAACTATAATTCTCAATTAATTCATGATAAATGCCTACTTGATTTATGGATTTTTTTTTTCTATACTTGACATTGTTACTTGATAAAATCGCATAGATACTTTGTAGTTTTTTCTATATATGTTCATCTTTTATTGTTGATATTTGCTTCTTTTTAGATAATCTTATGTATTTTTCTGTAAAAAAATGTGAAAGGCATAACTCATGCTCATTCTTTATTTCTTACCTTATATTGAATAACTTATGAGGCCACCTCATGAATTGTTGGAACCATCCGTTTATGTTAACATTATAGCTCCTCATACAAACATATTTCTCTGATCATTCCTCAACAATTTTAGAGCCTTTCTTTTTCTTTCTTTCTTTTTTTTCTTCGAAAAGCTTTAAAACTCTGGGTAAAACAAATTGATGAAATTTTCTCTAATATTGATTGTACTTATTTGAAACTGTTGTTGTAGTCAATCAATTTCTGAAGTCAAGTTCATTGTTTTAGTCATGAATTTTTGTTCTAATTAATTGTTTGCTCTTGTGGGCTATAAGTTTTTGAGTCCCCCCTGTTGATGTTTGTGACCTGTAAAATACTAAGACTTTACGTTGTATCAACAGAGATTAGGCGGACCACAAGGGATGACGATGGATTGGCAAGGGGCACCTGCAAGTCCAAGTTCATACACTGTAAAAAAAATCTTGCGCTTGGCAATTCCTGTGGATAGTTATCCTAATGTGAGCATGATCCAACCGTTGGCTTGTTCACATATATTTTAGTTGGATTATGATATGGCTCCATGTTTCAAATTGGTTTGTGTTAATTTTTAATTTTAAAATTATCACTTACATACAAGTCATCACTAACACAATCATTAATTTCTTGCTCATGGTAGTTCAATTTTGTTGGCCGGCTTCTCGGCCCAAGAGGCAATTCGCTAAAAAGGGTGGAAAATTCTACAGGATGTCGTGTCTACATAAGAGGAAAAGGCTCGATAAAAGACCCAGGAAAGGTATCATTTAGCACTTATCTAGGCGGAGTTTGTTTATGTAGGAAGATGTGATGAACACTAAGAATATAACGAATTTTGACTTGGCATTGGTAAGAAAGATAGTGTTTTTTGGCCCTTAAAATAATTTTTAAAAAAAAAATGAACAGAAGCTACTGACCTTGAAAGTGGTAGTATGTTTCTTTTTCCCCACTCTTTTACTAGTAGTAAGTATCTAATTCAATTCTAAATTGTATATCGAGATAGATAATGTACATCGTTTTGTTAACGTAAACAATTAGTTCATATAGAAGGACCCAATTCTTTGAACATTTTGCTAATGCAAATTTTCTTAATTGAAGGGTGTGCCTTAATTGATTTTAAGTTGATGATGATTGTCGTATGCCCAATTTATTTATTGGATAGTTGCTGATTTTTCTTATGTTTTTCCTGTAAGGAGGAAAAGCAGCGTGGAAGACCAGGTTATGAGCATCTAGATGAGCCATTGCATATCTTGATCGAGGCTGAGTTACCGGTCAATATTGTTGATTTAAGGCTAAAGCAGGCACAAGATATTCTCGAAGAACTTCTTAAACCTGTGGTATTTTTTCAAGCCCAACATTTTTTCCCTTTGATATTTTTTGGCAATTGATTTATATTTTGAAATGATTTATACTGATGGATATTTATTTCGACTAAAAAATAATGATGAATATTTATCTTCAGTGCAATAAATAAATACCGCTAAGCTTTAGATAGATGACCTAAGCAAAATGTTATTTCAGTGCATTAAGAATCTAATTAATTAGGAATATTTCAAGAAATTCAGAGAATCTTCATAGATGCATGAAGCTTTTAGTTAATGATTTTGATGCTTTTGTGCTTGCTATTTTTAGACTAAATTCTCTAGTAACTTGACAAAATCTGTCCATCTAGATGGATTTGACGTCTGATTTTTTTTTCTGCAATGCTATCGAGTGTCAAATCTTTTGATCACAAACGATTTTAGATGTTTATAATTATAACTTCATTATATTTAGTCTTCCACTTTTGCCCACCAGTTGATGCTCTTTCTAATTAACTTGATATTTTTAATGTTTCATTATGTTTCAAATGACGTGGTTCTTTCTCATTTTTTTTCCAATGGGGGATTCTATATTCGTGTGTGTCCAAACCTTTTTTAGTCCCTTTTTGCTTCTATTCGGCTAATCTCGTGGGTGTTAGTAGAACACCCCAACCTCATAACCTGTTGGGAATCAAGAGAATAAATATAATGTAGCTACCACGATTAGAACTCACAACCTCTCTCAACTAGAGCTATGCACATTTCATCACGCCCCTTGGTAGCATTCTTTTTTTTTTTTTTTGACTTCAATGAGAGTCGAACCCATGACCTCCCTAAACCTTGCCTTTTGGCAAATGATGTCTCATTCTCATTAAAGATGTTTTGGCCCTTTGGGGGCATTCTAATTTTATTTTTTAGTGTTTTTGTAACATCATGTCCATCTTAAAAAATTAATAATAATTTTTAATGCAATCTTATGAAGGAGTTAAAAGATAATCAAGGAACATAATCATCTGCTTTAAAATTAAGTTGAGTGGGGGCGTTTGATGCATGTAGTCAACCCCGACTATTTTATGATTAAGGTTGTCTTGCTTGTTGTTGTCCTAACCTTATTAATTTCTGTTACCTTGCATTTTTTTCAATAAAGCATGAGTTCCTCTGTATACATATATTAATAATTGGAGTGGTGTTAAAGGACGATCAAAGGTTCAAAACTCCCACAAATGTGCATGTATAGTTAAAAAAAACAGTCAATATGGTTGTGGGCAGTTAAATTTTTAAGACAAAAGGAAGGTTTGTTTGTATAATGTATTTATAGTTTGTTAAAAGAGTTTAGTACTTCTACAAGTATGAGAACTTTATTTAATATCTGTACGTTTGCTTAGGTATGGACTTTCCTATCTAAATAACCTTGTGAATGAAAATAGCAAGCTTGTTGAGGGTTTCTCTACATGATTCAGTTTGATAAACCTGTTAAATATAAGATGAACTCCTCTTTGGGTTAGGAGATTCTGCAGTTCAATTTCTATTACCTTAAATGATATCATATGTCAAAAAACGTAATGAGGAGTGTCTATTGGTTCTCTCTTTGAAGTGGGAACCTAGATTGGCAAGCAGGTGAATACAGGTTGAGATTAAGGGATAAAGATCTGATTTAGATGTTTACAGTGTGTTGAGGAGACATACAATTTTCAATGGGTTTTCATGTTGTTGGCCTCTCTTGCTGGAATAACGGAGAATGGAGACAAAAGAACCCAACTTCTTGTATATTGAGCTGTTCATGTTAGAGGAAGCTCACGAAAATTTTTAATTAGTTAAAAAATTATTGGGCTTAAATACCTAAAATTCTTGAATTCAACTGTCACAATCTTTGTATTTCTTCATCCACAGGATTAATTTTAGGTGGAGGGTGGAGAAGAAAGAACCCAATAACTTATATCTTGAGGTGTTCATGTTAGAGGCAGCTCATCAGTATTTTCAATAAATTATTGAGCTTAAATGCCCAAAACTCTTTAATTCAACTGTCACAACCTTTGTATTTCTTCATCCATAGGATTAGTTTTTATGTATTTTTAGTTTTTTTTTTTTTTTTTAGTTTTCTTTTTTTTTAAAAAATTAAGTGGTATTTTGATGTCCTAGACTTTATAATTCATTCCTTGAGGTGGTGCAAATCTACCTATTCTTTAGCAGATGCAATGTAGCAGCGCCATCTTGCAAAACTAGATTTTGATCTCTAGTAATTGTGAATGTCTCATTTATTAATATAGGGGCAAATAGTCAGAATAATTCCAAACTTTTCTTTTTTCTCAAAATAATCCCAAACTTCAAATTTTCTCTGAAAAATTCTGAACTTTGAGATTTGTTTCAATTTTATCCTAACTAATTGTTTTTTGGGTAATTTAAGAGATTTTGCTAAAAATTTGTAATTTTAATCTCTAAAGCGCCTCCCTCCTTTGAAATGACTTAGCAAAATCCCAAAAGAAATTGCCAAATAAACACCAACTCTCTTAAAAAATGAGTTCTTATTAAATTGAAACAAATCTCAAAGTTTGGGATTGTTTTGAGAAAATACAAAGTTAGGGATTATTTTGAGAAAAAATACAAAGTTTGGGATTATTCTGACTATTTACCCTTAATATAAACGAACTGGTCAAAGGGATTTGAACATCCTAAGTTATCCCCCCTTCCAAAAGAGAAACAAATGAAATTTTTTTTCTTGTAATTGTAATATTGTCTTGGATTTGGTGCGTAAGGAAGCAAGAGTTTGATGTGTAGGCACAATTTCTTCCGTTGCGTCAAAATTAAGATTTTCTTCAAATACCAGATTTCCATTGGTAAATTGACACTACGACATTCTCCCAAAAAATGTTTGCATTTGTGCATTCCCCCTCATTGTTGTCACTACGCTAAGTATTGTAGATGAAAGCCTTTTCTAGCAGGAAGATCATAGGACACGAAAGTATCGAGAACATCTGATGTGGAACATGTGAAGCATTTTTCCTAAGTAGTTCTAGTAGAGTTTGATTTAGAATATATGTTTTATTTTAGAGTCATTATAGGATTAAAAGTTTCTATTTTGCCTAAGAGTTTTTATGTTATCAGAATGAGTAATATTTTATTATTTTTCGATACTTTATTTTAGGTGATCGTTAGAAGTGGATTAGGACTTCAAATTACTAATTCTAAGAGAAGCTTTATATTAGTGGTCATAAATATGTATATTTAGATTTTTTGTGCGGAACAATAGATTGAAATAAAGAATTATTGTTTTAAATCTCTGCTCTTTTCTTCTTTGGTCTCCTCTCTTCTTATCCTCCATTAACATCCTTCATCAACCTTACGGAAATCTTCCTTTCAAGCAAAGACTAGGCAGGGAGAGGAATCTAAATCTTTTAACAGCATCCTTAATCAATCACTAAGGCCATACGCATGCACATAAAAAATACAAAATGCTGGATGATTAATTTAATGCTTGTACATGTCTGTCTGGTGGAATTTTGCAAGTGAATAGTCATCTGATGTCCATCTAATCCCTTTCGGTAACAAGTTTTCAGAACAAGATTTTCTGATGAATGATCGTTTAATTTGCGGATTTCAACATCTTTCCAATCTTGTATTTATTTCACCAGTTTGTCTGATGTTCCCTAATAACATGTCTTCTTGACTAAAATGTGTTTTGCAGGATGAGTCCCAGGATTTCTACAAGAGACAGCAGCTAAGGGAACTAGCACTGCTAAATTCTAATTTGAGAGAAGAGAGTCCTCGACCAAGTGGCAGTGTCTCGCCTTTCAATTATAGTGCGATGAAGCGTCCAAAGACTGGGAGGTAGGAACTGTTCTCTTTTATATACAGACATACTTTGTGTGGCTGGATTCTTAAATAGGTGTCAGATATTAGGAAGCCAGTATGCATCTTGATGTTTGAATTTAGTGCATTTGCAAGTGAAGGGAGCTAACAGAGCTGGATGGCGGATTTGCATGTGTAGAGAGTATTTTTGTTTGAGAACAGGAAAAGGTAGGATGACAGGGCAATATGCCTGCTATGGTTTTTCATCAGTAGTTGGTATATGGTGACATGGTAGTGTTGTTGTAAGCTTTTTTAAAGTGTCATTGGATTTATTCTTGTGTTTTAACCATATATGTATGATTCAGCATGCTTGTGGAAGATGTATAAATGCTTCGGCATTTGATCCTCTACCGAGGTGACAATTCTTATGGTTATCAATCTATTTTTCAACTCAGGAATTAAGCTTGGTGACTGGTTTTGTATTATGAATTTCTCATAAGTTGGTCATCTTTGGTTCAAATAAAGGGACTGGCAATTGAAAAGTGGGATGGTAAGAATTATGCTCAAAAAAGGTGTGGGGTTCAATTCCTTGCCTCCCTCTTCTCCCTTTGATTTCTTCCTTGAGTTCCATGGTGGGGGGCAACTAAAGACCACGACCACGTCCCCGAGGGCTCAAATACTCTCGGCTATCAAAAAAAAAAAAAAAAAAAAGTGAGATGAAGATTAGCAAATATGCACTCGTTCCTGATTCTTATCCGTGAATCTCATCTCGTCCATTTTATGGCACAATCTTCTCACAATTCTCATCCCTTGATTCAACTTTTGTGCGTAGGAAGCACAAATCTCTCTGGAGATCATTGTTTCTGCAAGGATCTACATGATCGACTAGAAGAAAAGATCACATATTATGTGCAAAGCGGCTGCAGTGCAAAGAGGCTGCAGTCCGAAACGTATAAAGATATATAGCACAAGGCACTGAACAAACAGTAAGGACAGATCCATACATAGCTTACAAAACGCATAATCAATATTTCTCAAACTAGGTTTTATAACTGGTACACACATCACATGCATCAATCTAGTTATAAAAAATACATCAATACATTCAACAACTTGTGAGTCTATTCTTCATCCTCTCCAATTGTCTTTACGCTTCCTTATCTCACCAATAGTTTCAACCGGAGACTTGCAACCAACTTTTTCCTAACAAAAAATGCAAAGCAGATTTATTAGCTAGTACGGAACAAATGAAAACGAGTGATTTCTCATTTCCAGGATATCCAACCAGATAATAATCCATGGAATTTACAATATAAAGAGTAATTTTGAACCAATAATAATTTACATAGCTTATGTACCAAAAAAAATAAATATAATGTACATAGCTTAAACAAATTAAGAGTATACCCCAAGGGGGTGTGGTGTAGTGGTAAAGAAAAGAGCATTTTAACTTTGACTATGGCTGCCTTGGGATTAGTCGAACAAAAGTAAGGAGGGGTTGCTACAATGGTCGAGGGATATAGGCTAGGTAGCACGCAAAGGCTGAAATGGAAGAAGGATAATGTATACCTGCAGTTGAGGTAGACCAACGCGCATGAACGGATTGGTCTCCAACTCCTGGTCGATGGTGGAAGGAGTAGTGGGGAGATTAGCCAGTCGCTGTTGCTGTGCCCACGCCAACTTCTGGGCTATCTTTTGATTTTCAGGTTCAACAGTGAGCGCAAATTGCAGGTTTTTCACCGTGTACTGGACAAACATAACAACAATATAATCAAGTAGTTCCTCATACGAAATCCCAATTTAATTCCTATCAATATTAAGAGAGAATGAGAAATAGATGAATTGATGATGATGATGATGACCTCATGGCCACAAAACACTCGAGTGGGCTTTGGTAGGGATGCCAAGGTCACACACAGCGATTGATACATCTGTTCAGCAGTGCCTTCAAAAAACTTCCCACAACCTGCAACAAACTATTTACATACAGCAGGCGTTTGAGATTGAAGCAGCAAACTAAAACAACATAATTAATGGGAATATATAAAAAGGAAATGAAAGAATAGTCCTCAATTATCCAACCAATGTATCCCCGGTGAAAACAGCAGGAGGGTCGGCAGCGGCAGTGGCAGTGGCAGTGGCAGTGGCAGTGGTGACGTAGTAGCTGATGTGACCTTTGGTGTGACTTGGGGTGTGGAGGGAGAGGACAGTGAGATTGGATCCCAGGGAGATGCGCTGCCCGTTTTCCAGTTTGACGTCGCATGCCTTGACGTTGTCAATAGAGCCGCCGTAAACCTTGACGCCCGGAACCAATTGCTTTATCTTTTCATTACCACCGGAATGGTCCCTGTTTGTTACAACAACAACAACAACATAAACATAAACATAAACATAGCCTCAGTCCCAAGTCCTAAGTTAATGCATGGATCAAATTCTTTCATTGTGCTCAATTTCCAACGCCAACGTCTCAATGTTTATATATGTTTGATCTATTTCATAATAAAGAGTGTCAAAAGCTTTACATTAGCTATCAACCCTATCGCAATCATCTTAGAAAATGGCCCCATTTTTCGGGTATGAAAAATAAGTTTGGTTTGGGACCTCCATGGCGTTAGAGCTCCATGACTTGGGACCGATGGTGTTCTACATAGGTGGAGTTGAATGGTCCCGGCCTGTTTGTTTGATTAATTAATTAATTAGTTGGTAGTTAAATTCCTATCAAAAAACACAGATCAAAACAGATCACAGATGAATAGATGATTCAACGGGATCGGACTGGTAACAGTACCAGTGGTGGTGAGTGGTGAGAACCGTGGTGAGATTGACCCCGTACGCATTCGCAACGGCCACCACCTTCTCCGCCTCAACTGGATCGACTGCTGCTGCTTCTTTCGATTCCTCGTCGATGATCCTGAAATTAATTAATTAATTAAATAATAAAAACAGAAACAGATTGATTTACCAGCGAGAGGAAAGTAATTGAGGGCGAATCTTGAATTTTGTTTGTTTCTTACAGGTAAGCGTAGTTGTCTTCCAGACAAGGAACGTGGACGATTTTCATCTTCTCCCCTGCTTTGCTTTGCTTTGCTAATTGCTGTTAGGTTACGCTGAGAGTCTATTCTGTTCCCCACCAACAACAACGATTACGAAGCAAAGGAAATGGAGCTCACACGTGTTACTTCAAGACCCAAGACTCCATACTAGTAGCTCGTAGAGAGAGTTACCAAAAGAGAATGCTAGCTACCACCAACTGGTACCGTCTGATGTGATTTATATATTTTTTCTTTTTTTTTTTTTTTTTTTTTTTTTTTTTTTTTTTTTTTTTTTCTTTCTCACAACCGATGGCGTTCTAACTTGAATTCTTTATTTTAGTAGGCAGCCAATCGATGAACCAAACGATATATAATACTTACAATAGTCATCTGTATTTATAACCACAACAAAAATCATAAAACACAACCTCAATGCCTCCTCATCAATCCCACCCTTCCCTCCTTTTCATTTCATGTCTATAACTCTATCCTCTCTTTGTTTACTAAATTAGTTCCTCATTCTCAACTCCATTTTATTTTATTTGACTGCCTCCGGTGCGGAGTTGCAATAAGGCGTGTGCAAGCAAACCAACTTGGTACAAGTCAAGCACACACTTGCGAACATCAATCCCATCACCACCCCATAACTGCTCCTACGTCCATCCAACCAAACCGCCCGCCTCAATATGCTCCCAAAACTTGGTATCAGCGTTCCGCACGCAAACACCATCCAGTAGTCCAGCATACTGTAGTCTATCCCTGTAACTATTGCACCCATGGCCGATGCTGGCCCTGCAAATCCACTCAATGTGGCTGCTGCCAGTGCTCCTCGCCAACTGTCCGTCGCTCCAAACACGCAGCTGGCCACTGCAGCACCTCTAGCCAGCCCGTGTAGAGACACTGGCAAGACCATGTGCCGACCCAGACCATAGGCCTTTGGTGCTGCCACCCCAAGCGCCAGCCCTTCCGCCAAAGCATGCAGGATAATAGCCCCACACCCGAAAAATGACTGCAAGGTGAGAGCGCTCACTACAAGACCTGATGCTGATGATGCCAAGTCATTGACTGAAGCCTTTTTGTGGCTACCCAGTTTCAGGATGCTGGAGGTTGAAATGTGGTACAGCGCCGACCCCAGCACAAGCAGCGCCAGCACAGGAAGAAAACCCATCTTTGAAGGCGCCAACAGCTGACAGGGTCTCCAAATGGCAAGGATAAACGCAATGCCAGAAGCTATGCCGGTCAGGACAGCATGCTGAAGATGGCAGGAAACCGCAAAAATAACCAGTACCGTTCCTCCAAATAATGGTCCCAGACCAAAAAGCAGTGAAACAATGAGCCCTGAAGCATCTTCGGAGCTGCATCACCAAAATGCAACATGTTACAACAAATGAAGTCTTAACATCATTGGCTGACCAAATAATACTCATTGGAATTCTATATTTTCTACATTACGCAAGTTCACAGTCATTATCACTATAAACGACCAAACAAATGCACATGCGCGCACCTGTACCCATGCCCATGGCTCAAGTTCTGAAGTACTGCACCCAAAGCTTCCATAAATGCAACGGAGATTGTGGCAGCAGAGGCAACTTGCGAAGGTGAAGCTTCCTGAATCAAATTCCAAAAAGATTAGCAAAAGGATAACTACCATTTATGAGAAATGGGTCTGCTGAAAAAGACGAAATGAAATAAAATACAAGGAACTCATTGGATTACTTCTGAAAATTGATCATTTTAAATTAGATTTTCAATTTGCAATTGAATCAAAACTTACACGTTACAAAGACAAACATATCAAAATTAATGCACTCTTAGTACCTTCCACCCACCCAGCTGTCCCAAAATAAAATACATAAGAAAAGACAGAATCCTGAGGTTTCCCATGATATCCTACCGAACGGCAGCATGTTTACTAAAGCACAGTAACCATTTTAAAGCTACATAGATAGACTCTTGCCAACACGGGAATTCCTATTTCTATGTGCTCCTTTGCTTATAAACATTTTTTTTTTTGTTGATTTTTCCTTTTCTTTTTTATCCTAGTTTCTTCCAAAAAGAAGTACGAGCATGACAACTGCAAATGCGCATTACCTTAAACCCATCAGGAAGCACCTCAGCAACAACCATCCAGATCATGCAGCCAGCAGCAAAGCCCGTACAGAAGGGTAGGAACTTGTCAAATGCATCAGCACATATGAATGATGGAACAGCAACAATCGGCTGCAATGAGAAAGAAAAATAACAAAACAAAGCAACCATCAAAATCAATAACAACCATGGGGTTGGGGCGTCTCCCATGGGATTGGTCGAACCAAAATTAGGAGAGATTGTAAAAGGTTCAAATACCCAAGGTTATCCAAAAATAAATAAATCAATCAATAACCAAAGAAAAACAAAATAAAGCCTCTAACAAGAAAAGTTCGACAACACTGTATATTTCAAGCAGTATCTCTCTTTTTTAAAGAAATCAAATGTTCTTGCTGATTACCCTCTAAGCTATAGGAAAGCTTTTCTAAATATATTCTTTCTATGTTATTTACTTCCACTTGTGCAGCAAGGATACACATTATGCATGGCAACACTCAGTGGATTATAAAGACTAGTAAACCCAGCACAAGCATGAAGACCCATCATCACGACTTTGTATACCATTAGATACCACTTTCAATGCTTTACTTCATATATTTCATACAAAATATACTGTCGTCCATGAGGCCTCCTTGAATTATAATTTTTACTCTTGTTTTTGTCTCCAATACTCCCAACTCGTCAAATGTGTAATAAAATTATATAATTTAAACCCTGACCCTGACTAACATAGTCACATGACATAGATCATCTAGCAAACACTTAATATAGGGAAAATTTTAAGTTCTTCTGAAAGCTTGGGGGTTCTCTCATCAAGATAATAGCAAATAGCTGCACAGCGGTATTGTTTCAGTAGCATATAACGATAAAGCATAAAGCCAGTTCATCATAATCGATGTGATGTTACCTGAGGCAAAGAAGTAATAACACTCCAAATCATTGCATTGAGTGGAGAAACCCCTCTTGTTGCAAGAACCATACTGACTGCTAATCCTTCAGGGATGTTATGTACTGCTATAGCCAAAGTCACCAAGAGACCTTGAGAGAAACCTTTGGAGCCAGCAAATGAGACCCCAACACCGGATCCCTCCCCAAACGAATGAAGAGTCATTATTCCAATCACAAGGATAGCCTTACTGGCATCTGCACCTTTTATGTCCAACATGCTTACTTCCCCATATTGTTCAAGGAACTACACAAAACAAGGCAACAACAAAAATAAGTATATGCAGTACCCACATTTCATAATTCACGGTCACACACACTAATAAATAGTCAGTTTGTCAAAAAAATTGCCAAACAAATAGTTTTGGTTCTATAAAATCTGGGCCCGAAGAGTGTTGGACCACACACAAGGTATACAAATGGGGTTGGAACCCATCTTGCACAAAACCAATTAGCTTATGCTAGGATCCAATCTACACCACTTATATACCACACCAACTCTTATTATATTTCCGATGTGGGATTGTATACTCCAAGACTCCCCCGGAAGTGCAACTAGGCCTGGACTAGTTGTCGCTTGCCAAACACAGACCTACTCTTAGAAGTTCGTACAAACATGTCTAGGCCTACTCTTATAGACTTTAAGTTCACAAACAAGTCTAGACTCCACCGCTAGCCCAACCAGGCCTTCTATACAAGCCCAAGATCATTCCGTTCTGATACGATATGAAATCTGGGCCCGGAGAGTGTTGAACCACACGCAGGATATACAAATGGGGTTTGAGCCCATCTTGCACAAAACCAATTGGTTTATGCTAGGATCCAATCTTCATCACTTATATAACACACCAACTCTAATTATATTTCCGATGTGAGATTATGTACTCCAACAGACTCCCTTCGACACTTTCGAAATTCGTTGCCAAAAAAATCAAAACAATCCAAGCAAATTCAGATTAATTTGTTATAAGAGGTTTGAAGAAACAAATGGTTAGAATATTGACTAATTTATTTTGTTTTTCATTCTTCATTATCACTTTATTAGAATTCCAGCATCAAATCCAGACAATAACATGGAAAAATATATTACAAGACAATTGCATATTTATCAATAAAACCAATTTTTTTTCATTTATGCCGTGCTCTTGAAGAATTTATGATTCTAAATGAAGGGAATATTGAAATCATCACACTAATACACGTAGAGCAACATAACAAAGAATCATGACAAAGCGGGGACAACAATATACCACAGCCATTTGCATAATCGTATCATCCAAACAGCATCTTCAAGTCATTGCTTCAACCAAGTGCAGCGGAATGGATAATGAAACAAGATACATGCACTTTTCATGAATGTCGAGAGCTTGCTAAGCCTTAATCAATGCCAATTCAACAGCATTAACATGACAATTGCATCATGAATGTGCGTCTCTTGGATCTAATCAATGCAGTTCACCGAGTTTAATGATTTGGTGTCAATTAAAAAGATGTGATCTTCTGAATGTTTTATTTTATATATATTGCTTCCATATATTCTCTTTATTAGGCCCCATCTGCACGTGCGTGCGAGGGCATGTGGATCTCCGCTAATACCAATATTGTTCCCAACTTAACCACCTCAACATTAGATGTGGGGTTTTACTCCAAAAGGCCTCGGTACTATGAGATGGAACATCCTCTTATGAACTTTTTCAAGAAGCCATAGATAACCAATGTGGAACTAAACATTTGGGTCCACACATCCCAACAATCTCTACCTTGGACCGAAATCCATTCAAGATGGGCACACGCCGCACACCGCATGATCCATCGTCATTGCCATCTCGAGGTAGAGCACAACTCGAGGCACACATGCGACCACCAGCATACATGTCTTGTCCCAGCCGCACCATCGGCTCTGATACCACTTGTTGGGCCCCATCTGCGCGTGCGTGCGTAGACACGTGGATCTCCGCTAGTACCGATATTGTCCACAACTTAACCACCTCAACATTAGGTGTTGGGTTTTACTTCAAAAGGCCTCGGTACTATGAGATGGAACATTCACTCTTACGAACTTCTTCAAGAAGCCATAAATAACCAATGTGGGACTAAACTTTTCGATCTACACATCCCAACAATCTCAACCTTAGACCGAAATCTATCCAAGGGGCTTTTTTTCTCGTGGTTTTACTTCTCACTTTGAGAAGGTTTCCACGTTAAAAGTCTTGTGTGTTGTAGTTTGATTCTTACATTTTCATTGTTCTTTACTTGTTGGATTGTTCATATTGTGGTTGTGGTCCTTATTAGGCGACACAACGAGGGGGTTCGCCCCATCAAAGTAGTATCAGAGAGTGGTTGAAGTTCTTGTTCCTCGTGTTTAGCAATGGATGACCAATTATTCAATCCAAACAAAATGATTAGTTTGAATGGTTCTAATTACCATGCATGGAGAAAGAAGATGGAGGACACCCTCTATATGAAGGAGTATTATCAATCGGTGTTCGAGATCAAAAAATCGGAAGGCATGTCCGATAAAAATGGAATATCTTTCATCAACAAGTATGTGGACTCATTTGGCAATGGGTTGATGACAATATGTCTAGCCATATAGAAGAGGAGACCAATGCACGTGTTATATGAACTAAACTTTTCGGTCCACACATCCCAACAATCTCCACCTTGGACCGAAATCCATCCAAGGGTTTTTTTCCTCGACAGGACCCAATTGAACTGTCGGCTCTGATCTCAAGGTCGTGCTGCACAAGCAAATGAGAGCCCGTGGACCTCTACTAGCATAGATATTGTCCCAAACTTAATCACCGTTCAACTTTAGGTGTGGGGTTTTATCTCAAAAGGCTTCGATACTATTTAAGGGGAAACAATCACTTATATGCTTCATTTAGAAGTTTCACTTATTCGATGTGCGATTATTATTTCAGTCCACACATCTCAACACTCCACCTTGGATAGAAATCCATCCAAGATGTTTTTTTTTCTCGACAGGTCCCAATCGAACCGTTGGCCATGATACCACTTGTTAGGCCCCATCTGCGCGTACGTGCGCGAGCACGTGGATGTCCGCTAGCACCAATATTGTCCCCAACTTAACTACCTCAACATTAAGCGTGAGGTTTTACTCCAAAAGGCCTTTGTATTATGAGATGGAACATCCACTCTTATGAACTTCTTCAAAAAACCATAGATAACCAAGGTGGGACTAAGCTTTTCGATCCACAAATCCCAACAATCTCCACCTTTGACTGAAATCCATCCAAATGGCTTTTTTCTCGTGGTTTTACTTCTCACTTTGATAAGGTTTCCACATTAAAAGTCTTGTGTGTTGTGGTTTGATTCTTGCATTTCCATTGTTCTTTACTTGTTGGATTGTTCATATTATGGTTGTGGTTCTTATTTGGCGACACAAGAGTAGATTATTTGTTGGTGTAGGTTCACCCCATTAAAGTGGTATCAAATAGTGGTTGAAGTTCTTGTTCTGTGTTTAGCAATGGATAACCAAATGTTCAATCCAAACAAAATGATTAGTTTGAATAGTTCTAATTACCATGCATGGAGAAAGAAGATGGAGGACACTCTCCATTTGAAGGAGTATTACCAACCGGTGTTCGAGATCGAAAAACCCGAAGGCATGTCCGATAAAGAATGGAATATCTTTCATTGACAAATATGTGGACTCATTCAGCAATGAATTGATGACAATGTTTCTAACCATATAGAAGAGGAAACCAATTCACGTGTTACATGGACTAAACATTTCGGTCCACACATCCCAACAATGTCCACCTTAGACCGAAATTCATCCAAGAGTTCTTTTTCTCGACATGACCCAATCGAACCGTCAGCTTTGATCACACAGTTACACTGCACAAGCGGTCACGAGTCTGTGGATCTCCTCTGCTAGCACCGACATTGTTCCCAATTTAACCACCGTTCAACTTTAGATGTGGGGTTTTATCTCAAATGGTCACGGTACTATTTAAGGGAAGACAATCATTTATATACTTCATTTAAAAGTTTCACTTATCCGATGTGTGACTATTATTTCAGTCCACACGTCTCAACACTCCACCTTGGACAGAAATTCATGCAAGGGGCTTTTTTTTTCTCAATAGGTCCCAATCGAACCATCGGCTCTGATACCACTTGTTGGGCTCCATCCGCGCATGAGTGCGCAAGCACGTGGATCTCCGCTAGTACCAATATTGTCCCTAACTTAACCACCTCAACATTAAGTGTGGTTTTACTCCAAAATGTCTCAGTACTATGAGATGGAACATCCACTCTTATGAACTTCTTCAAGATGCCATAGATAACCAATATAGGACTAAACTTTTCGGTCCACACATCCTAACAATCTCCACCTTGAACCGAAATCCATCCAAGGGACTCTTTTTTCATGGTTTTACTTCTCACTTTAAGAAGGTTTCCACATTAAAAGTCTTGTGTGTTGTGGTTTGATTCTTGCATTTCCATTGTTCTATACTTGTTGGATTGTTCATATTGTGGTTGTGGTCCTTATTTGGTGACACAAGAGTAGATTATTTGTTGGTGTAGATTCACCCCATCAAAGTAGTATCAGAGAGCGGTTGAAGTTCTTGTTCCTTGTGTTTAGCAATGGATGACCAAATATTCAATCCAAACAAAATGATTATTTTGAATGGTTCTAATTACCATGCATGGAGAAAGAAGATGGAGGACACTCTATATGAAGGAGTATTATCAACCGGCGTTCGAGATCGAAAAACCTGAAGGCATGTCTGATAAAGAATTGAACATCTTTCATCAACAAGTATGTGGACTCATTGGGCAATGGGTTGATGACAATATTTCCAGCCACATAGAAGAGGAGACCAATGCACGTGTTATATGGTCTCAACTTTTCGGTCCATACATCTCAACAATCTCCACCTTGGACCGAAATTCATTCAAGGGTTTTTTTTCTCCTCAAGTCCCAATCGAACCGTCGACTCTGATCTCACGGTCGCTCTGCACAATCGGGCGCGAGCCCGTGGATCTCCTCTGCTAGCACCGATATTGTCTCCAACTTAACCACCGTTTAACTTTAGGTTTGGGGTTTTATCTCAAAAGGCCTCGGTACTATTAAGAGGAGACAATCACTTATTTACTTCATTTAAAAGTTTCACTTATTCGATGTGCGACTATTATTTCAGTCCGCACATCTCAACACTACGCCTTGGACAGAAATTCATCCAAGGGGCTTTTTTTTTCTCGACAGGTACCAATCAAACCGTCGGCTCTAATGCATCTTGTTGGGCTCCATCCGCGCGTGCGTGCATAGGCACGTGGATCTCCGCTAATACCGATATTGTCCCCAACTTAACCACCTCAACATTAGGTGTGGGGTTTTACTCCAAAAGGCCTCGGTATTATGAGATGGAACATCCACTCTTATGAACTTCTTCAAGAAGCCATAGATAACCAATGTGGGACTAAACTTTTCGGTCCACACATCCCAACACTCTTTTAGTACAAATTTTGCATAGTATAGTAAGTTAAATCAATCTCGTCATTCTTTCTTTTCCAGAAAGTGATGATCCAATTAAGAGAAAGTGAATGGCTAATACTGATAGCATTAACATCATGACTACATTATCTGGTTTAATGACCAAAACATGAGCTTCCATTTTTTATTTTGTTAGAAGATAATTAATGAATAAAAAACAGAGAAGAAAAAAAGACCTACATATTATATTTGCAGACTTAAAAAAAATATAAGATAGGATTCCAAAAGATGTTCTTTAGAGATGCTTTGGAAAGGAAAGGAGTACATGCTCGGTATATAGGCACTATTAAAATATGTAGGAAGGAATGAAAACAAATATAAACATATTCGGAGAAACTACAAAAGAACTTCTCATTACAATAGGACTACATGAAAGATTAGCCTTAGGTTCAATAGCTCGTATCACTTTCCTTCAGTGGACGTGCTTATGTTTTAGTGGACGAAGCAAGATATGGAGTGAATAGGGAATTAAAAAATTGTAGAAATACATTAGAATATAAAGGATATAAGCTAAGTAGGGCTAAGACTGAAAACATGCATAGTGAATTTATAAATAATTGACATCAAAATAATGTAGTAGTAAAATTAGAGGAAGTGGAAGTTATTATGGTGAATCATTTTAGATAACTAGGATTGATCATACAAAAGCATGATCATATTGAGAATGGAAAATCTAAAGAGAGTGTAAATATCTATGTTAAGCCAAAAGGAAGATCTTATAAGACCACAATTAGGCTCGCTATGCTTTATGGAAGTGATTGTTGGGTGGTAAAGAAACAACACGAACATTCAAAGACAACATAACAACGCTAATTGATGCAAAAATTAAGGATGGGTGGTTGTTGTGATTTGGACACATTCAAAGACAGCTAACATACGCCATAATTAGAAAATTCAATAAATCCTGAAGAAGTTTGACGGTACGGGTGTAAACTAAGATAACTTGCGATGCATTGATTAGAAAGGACTTCAAAAGTATGTCATCAAGTGCAATGAATCGAGTGGTGCGGAAGAGTTTGATCCGTGTAGGTTTTAGTTGATTCCAATTTATCTAGGATTGAGGGTCTGTTGTTATTGTTTTTTTAGATAAAGGAAGTTGCATAGCTCTGTTGTTATTGTTCCATCTATTGCTTCAATACATTCTCTTTTCATATAATTTGTATGTTGTATACAAAGTTATTTCAGTTTTCTTTTTAATCTTTTACACAAAGTGACAATGCAATTTAGAGAGAGTGCATAGATAGTTGAAGAGTAACCTTAATTAACTAATCAAACCGAGCATAAGCAACTTAAAATACAGTTGAAAATTAAATAAAAATCAATTTATAAGAAAATTGATTTAACAATAAAATCAATGTAATATATATTGATGGAGAATCCAATCAATCATGAATCATGATAAAGAAAGAGGAAAAGGCGAAAAGATGCACCTTCTTACAGAGCCAAATAAAAGCACCTCCAGCAAGAAGTCCAAGTACGACCCAAGTGCCACTACCATGCAACTGGCCTTCCTGCAAGAGATCAAAGCTAGCAGCCAGCATAACACCAGCAGCCATGCCATTGCACAAGCCAGACCACTGCGGATCAAGCTCCAGAAAGAAGAATGGCAGTGCACCTAACCCGGTTGCTGCAGCCATAGCCAAAGTGAAGCACGCAACTGTCAAAACTGAGACCCTGCTGTTTCTGGGATTTCTCTCATCCAACCTAAAGTTTTCCTCCGAAACACCACGACCACGGAACGAATCTTCCGTTCCAGAGCCATCTATGACAGTGTTCCTCAAATCCCTATGAGGAGCAGTCCTTGTTATCCTCTGGCTAAGTTCCTTGGCAGTCTCAGCTCCAACAAAACCACACAAAACTGGAAAGATGATGAGAGTAAATAGTAAAAGAATAAATTTGAGGCGCAAAACCATTCTTGTTGTTGATAGAAGAGAAGATGATCCACCATTAGCATCACCCCTCACGATAGCCACTCCATTTAATTCCAAGCAGAATCAATGAGGAAGATCTGATGCACAACACAAGACGTTATTATTATTAATCGCTAATCAGGAGGAATGTAAAATAGAAGGAGAAAGGGGAGGAGTTTTTGGATTCGCAACGAAAACCAAAACCCTAGTTTGAAGAAGGGGAAGAGAGAGAAGAGAGAGAGAGAGAGAGAGAGAGAGAGAGAGAGAGAGAGAGAGAGAGAGAGAGAGAGTCGATTAGAGAAGAAATGAAAGGGTAGGGTAGGGCAGAGCAGGGCAGGTTGATTGATGATATCGTACACGAATGAAATGTGAATGAATAAGAGAACGTAGACGACGAAGGAAGCCCTAACTCCAAAGGCTAGCTAGAATCAGAGCCCCCCCCCCCCGCCTCTATTGTGAACAGATCGGCTGGATTGAATTTCCCTTGTAGATGACGACGATGATGATGGAGATAAAAAAGGAGGGTGTGATCTGGGGGGTTTGCTTAATATTAGGCCACCACCAACCTGTTTTGGGAAGTTTTCGCGGTTTTGTTGCCCACAGACACACTCCCACACCGTATCTTCCTATTCTCTTCCTTCATAAGTCAACGACAATACACTGTATTTTTTTGTTTTTAGTTTATTTGTTTTTTTTAATAAATCAAGCATACACTGATAGATTCCTCGCCCTAAATACTCCGCCCCAATGGGGTAAGAATTCTCTACCAACTAATTTTCATGGGGTGGGGGACGAGGGCAGTATTACTTCTCTCCACTTCATGGGATTCCTTGCCCCGCCTTTTGAAGATTCTCCACTCCTTATAAAGGTTTTTTCTACCTTTGTACCAACTGTCAAGCCATATAATACATACTATCAATAAATTAATTGAACTATCTTTTTGATTAAAAATAGAATAAACAATGGATCTACCCCACCCATATGTTACACGCTATAAATAAAAATAATTAATATGTGATCGACTAACTATGATTTAGTAACCAAATATAATGTATCAAAATCATCAGATCTTATATTCCCCTTTTTATGGTTAGATATTATGTGAAAAAGTAGTGGGGGTGAGGAATGTGGGTCAAAATTTTTTTAGTGGGGATTTTCAAGCGAGGAATCCTCGCCCCATTAAAAGTAGAGATGGGGATGAAGATTGCATTCTCGGACATCCCTAATGAAAAAGGAGTTTATTTTTGACAAGTAACTTAAATATGAGTCGAACTTGAGACCTATTCCCTAACCTTACATTTTAACAAGTGATGTCTCAATCCTTTTATTGGATATGTTTTGGCAAAAAACCATATTCTTTCTTATTTATTAGCCTAGCTAAGTGAATAAGCAACATCGCTGGTGAGATGGTTCGTCTCCTACCGAAGTAAAAAAAAAGGTATCAAAACATTTAGGACATAACATTATTGGTTTTTTTTTTTACTTAGGTTGGAGTCGAACTCACGACCTTCCCAAACCTTGCCTATAGCTTGATACAAGATCAGAAATAAAATCAACGGCCCTAAAAAAATAGAAAGCGGCTAAACGAACATCACTTTTTACTTAGAGGACCCCACTACTTCTTTTTACCCCACTTTTTACATTTAATTTTGCTATACAATGATTAAAACTGAAAAAAAATGATAGGATTGAGAAGTGTTGGGTGAGGGTGAAGATATTGTTGAGATTTAGAAAAAAAGAGGTATTTAAAGTAAAAAAAATGATGTACAAGAAGTAATTGGGTACGTTTAGTAAGAAGTGAGGTCCGTTTAGCCATTCTTTAAAATTATATTGCCTCGTTAATTTTTTTATATAAATACTGCCTCGTTAATTTTTTTTATATATAAATATTGCCTCGTTAATTCTAATCCTTCAAAAGTAATGACATGAATTAAAACCCTAAACCTAATTTTCTCCCATTCTTCACTCTTTGTTCGGCCGTCAACCGACTTTTCTCAATAGCAATGATATATATGTGCAATCATCATCTCAATAAAACAATGCTTCGATTGCTTTGTTTTCTTTGTTTCTTAGATCTAAAGATATCTTTTTAAATCTATGGCTTTTCAATGAGATAAAAACAGATGGTGTAATAATGGTAGAAGAAGGTAAGATCGGGCAATGATAAAGATGAGAGATTTTGGGATTTTATGAAGTGTTTAGAGGTTGTTGATAGCCCTCGGCAGTGCGTGCGGTCAATGATGATTGTAGGTAGCAACTTAAAGCACACGAAAACTTGACAATAACATTGCAGTTGTGAGGTTTCGTCTGCGAGACAATTAACAATCTATTTTAGCAAAGTGTTTTGAGTGGTCTATTTCTTAACATAATTCTTCTTCCGTTAGGATTTAATTTTTGTTTTATTTTAGGTTTAGTTTATGTTTAATTTAAGTTTTGTTTCCTCATGCGAATGTTTCACCAAATTGAAATAGGTTGTAATGGCCGTTATTTTATAACGCCGTTATTTAATCATTTTTCGAGTAGGACACTAGCTCGGATGATATGTGGACGCCGCATATGGATTAGGCGGGGTTTTGGAATTAGGAGATTTGACGGTGTGTATTGGTTGTAAATTCTGTGATGTAATTGATATTATAGTCATCACAGGTGTGTATGTATATTATTTTGGTTCGGGCAAGGTTAAGAGCTGGGGTTTAGTCCTGATTGACACGCGTGGGGGGTACGATAGTGTGCACGCCCGAGTATGCTCGTTGGCGCGCACGGCGGAATTTTAAATGTGAAAATATAGGTGAGTGTATATATATTTATATATATAGGTAAATTGATATATATATATATATTGAATCGAAAAAAAAAAAAAAAAAAAAAAAAAAAAAAAGGAAATGCAAAATTACCAAAAAAAGGTATTGAAGGAAAGAAGGAAAGAGAAAGACATGAGAGGCAAAATAGTCATTTCACTTGGAAAAAATTGATAACTATCACTGCCCTCTCTCTCTCTCTCGATAGATCGAAGAATCGAAAAAAAAAACAGAGAAAAAGAAGAAGAGAAGCCGAGAAGAGAGAAGCGGAGACGAGGGAGAAGGAGAGGAGGCGAGCTTGCGGAATTGAAGAGATCAAGGTGAGCATGCGTGAGTTGAGTTGTTTGTGTTGTTGTGGCGTTGTGTTGTGTGTTGTGAGGTGGTGGAGAGCTCGGCCATGGCGGAGCCATGGCCGAGAATTTGAAATCAGTCGAGGAGGAGGACAACGTGTAGTCTTCCCATTCTCTCGACTCCATTGATGAAGGAAGAGAAAAAGGAAAGGAAGAAGAAATCGGGAAAAAAAAATTTTACAGAGCAGGGCTCTGTTTTGTCGAAGGAGGAAGAAGAAGGTGAACCGGGCCGGTTCGGTTTAATCGGTTCGGCCCGGTTCACACTTAAAAGAAAAAGGAAAAAAAAGAGAGAAAAAAAAGAAAAATAGAAAAGAAAATTCAGAAAAATAGGGAAAATATGGAAAAATAGTATTTTGACCAAATAAATAGAAATTGAGGAATTTATATGGAAAATGAGAAATTCAAAAGTCGGAGGAGACTTTATATCGGGGTTTTCACCTTGAAAAATGTGAAATTGACATAATATGTGAAATTGAAGCTAATTCAATGATAAATAATTTTAGGTACATTTGGGGTGATAAATTGATTTGTCGAGTGTTATTGGAGCTAGAACGATGTTGTTGGAGTGCGAATTGAGGTATGTAAATCCCAATTGAACACCACTATTGCATTTACTTATTCTATTCATTGAACTTTATTTCTTTGGCAATCTAAATCCGATTGTGATGGGAACGGTAGCGTTCCGGCTGTTTTTCGGTGTGTGGGGTTTGTTTTTCTCAAATATAATTGGTGACTAGGATACAGTCAGCAGGGTCATTGGAGTAGGGTATGACCGGGCCACTAATCCTAGCTTCACTGGCGGTATTCATTGCACACCTATTTGTTATCTTTGTGTTGGTATTCATGCATTCCTTTTTTAGCAGCTGTCTGCGTTATTTCCTTGATTATTGCATGATTATTTAACGCTGCTTATTGGTTTCCATTTATATTCTTAAATTGAAATGCCTGGTGGTTTTCCTTGGTGTTTTACTTACTGGACTCGTTATCTGATTTTTGTGATAACTGAGTGCAGATCCTAGTACCAGCCAGGGTAAGGAGGTCGTTGGCGATTACATCTGACTTACCACTTCAAGACTTGCTAGTACGTGCTTATTTGGTACATATATGATTTTGATATTTTGTAGTATTTTGGGATGAGAAAACTGGTTATTACTGTACTTGTGTATAACACAGTTTTAGTTAATCGCATGTATGCATGTACAGTTCGGGATTCCACTGTAGGTGAACTAATCAATCCTATATTAAAGTAGTTGACAGTATTAAGGTCTTCCACTGTGAAATGGTAAAATATGGATAAAATAATAAAAAATTCAGGAACATCACTTCACAGAGTATATGTGGATATAGTAATAGCTGAGGTGGATGAATGAGTGACGTGGCAGGTACTTCTGGAGCATAGGCTGGAGAGGTATCTGTTGCACGGGGCGACCCTGGAAATTGGGGTCGCCACAATGTCCCCCTTTATGGGATTGTGCTCCCCTTTTGTGGGGTAGTTCTCCCTATTTTTATTAAAGTAGTTTTGAACTTTAGTATGCAATGTAGCATCTATTGCATTTCACTTGTTGAAATGTTGTAATAGGTTGGTTTACCCTATTGGGTCAGAAACGATGAATTTGCCTTTTTAGGCTTCAAAAAAAAGAAAGTAATGACATGAATTTGGCTATGGATGTGTGACGGCCCCAAATTTCCCTTGCATTTGGGTACACCCAGCCTAGACTCGTACAGGTCCCCAAGCCGGTTCTCGGTGGACCTGAAGAGCCTAGTCAACTTCTAATCATTCAATTATACAATTTATGAAAGAGTTATTGCAAGTTTTATACAGCGGAAAGTAAATAAACTAAACATAAGGGAAATAACTCAATCAAAGGGAAATGTAAGAATCTATAAGTGTGGAAAACCCCGGGTATTTATGTACAATTTGATAAGCTAAGATATATGATACCAATCTAATCAAAAGTACCAAGTTCTATAATCCAAAACATATGTATGAAACGATATACAAGTAAGCAAAACATAAAAACCTACTATAATATTTTCCAAGTTCAGTCGCTAATCCTCACAAAAAGTTGCCTAGGCAGGGCTCCTTGCCTTTACTGTACTCCACTCTATCTGCACACACCGTCACAAACTAGACTGTGAGCAACTGGAGAAATCGAATGTAATGCCAGAAGAAGATAACAATAATTCATGATATATCAAGTAAAGCAGTCTAAATATCATGCGGTAAAAGAAAGGCAGAAATTTAAATAAATCAAGTGCATGATAAATAGACTAATAGATATCAATCGAATTTCAAGTGTGTTCTAAGGAGTCAAAAGAGGCCCATAAGTGGTCTAAATTATAGCATAAAGGCAAAGGCCTCGCGAGGTCTTCCCAGGCATCGACACAAGCGAAAGCACAGCTATGATGGGAGGGACACAAGTCCACCCACCCAGTACTCGGTGTCACACGATCACTAAGGGTGGTCACATACTCCTGTACAAGAGTGTCCACGTTTTATCCCTCTAGTGTAGGTCCTAGTACTCTTGAAACGAAACATTTACGCCAAGAAACACACAACAAGGAATGGAATGGAATACCAATAATAGAGCATAACGAATCTGAATAAATGATAATGAATCACATGGCATTTTCTTACTGGCTTATAAATCATACACAAGCTTTAAGGCAAGTGTACTTACTTGACAATGCAACCCGTGAATAACAACACTCCCGCGAATCTTAACGCGTATCCCCGAGTTTCACGCTACCTGACAAGTTCGGGAACTCTAATTAATGGGTCAAGTCATTATCTAACCCTAAGTTAATACCTTAGTGTTGTCCCAACGTTTTAATGACTTGAACAACTCGATAATTTAATCGGTAAATCAAACCAAAAACACAACGAAACACAATGACTCTCTTGGGTGTTATAACCACACTTATGTAAGCCTAATTATAAGTCTTAGGCTCGGCTTAGTCGTATGTGAATCACGTCATAGCTTCGAGAGCTGATGGCGTGATCACGACGTCATGACCATTTGTCCACATATAAACACAACCTATACACCAAACCATAACCATAACCATACTCATTCTGAAACCATGACCAATAGCACACGCACATACCCAAAACCCATATCGTACTTGACACATGAAAATTCTCACGTATGTATGAACTCTAATCACTTAATCATGTTCATGTCGTGAGATCCTTATTGAAAGAACCCAACATATGTATCCTCGAACATAATCAACACTAAACCTAAATCAAGAATACAGACTATTTGTTACACCATGTGGCTACTATTCGACGTTGGGGAGGGGTTATGTAGCGCCCCAATTTCATTGGCCACTGCGGCGTGCACCGCAGGCCCACAATCTTGCCAACACATCATCTGACTATGTCCCACAGCCACTCATTTCCCATTTACCAATCAATTTCCTGTTAACTTTGATGTTAGGTTTAATAATTACTAATTCAAGTTAACTTAGGTTCCTTTAATATCATTTAACCTCAAATTACGCAGCGAAAAATTAAATTAACAACATAAAGATTTAACATGTATTTTATGAGCATAATACCTAAGTGGAAACTATACCAAATGTACATCATATACATATCATCAGAGATCCTCAAAATATCAAAAATATGACCTACAATTTATATGCAGGTTATATCTACCTCTCAAACCCAAAACCTAGTATAAAACAAGAAAAATAAACAAACATACGAGTAGGGATAGAGCTATCAATCTCCATAGTCCTCAAGCTTTCCCTTCCCTCGACTCGTACCAGGATCTGCACTCAAGCCATCACAAAAGACAGATGACGAGTCCAGAGTGAGTAATCCCAAGAAAATTCACCAAGTAATTACGTAAATAAAATGCTGAAATTTAAAATACTATAAATAAACATGCGAAATAAAAGAATACAGACAACTGTAAAAGATCATCGCATGCATAAATATAGTAGTGAAGCAAAGTACGTGCACAGTAAAAATCAGACTAAGTCATACTTCGGGCTATTTCCCAGGCATGGCTCGTGAAAACACCTCTAATGGGTGACCCTGGACCCTCTAGGTGGTCGGCGTACATCCACGACGCACCCACACAAGCCTAACATACCCGGGTAGCCTATTCACCGGCGTATGCCTAGACAAGTGCTATGACTTAGTGGACTCTATGCCCCGTAACGAATAAACATCAGGAGGGGAGTGAACTCAACACCGTAAAGACACTAGGTAGGAGTGACTCCACTACCGTAAAGACACCAGGTGTGAGTACTTAGACCACCGTAAAGCAATAATGAAATAGAGTAATGAATAAATAGGACTGAATTCAAATAAATAGAATAGTAAATACTAAAGTGAAGTTCAATTGGGATACTACACACCTCAATCCGCACTCCGTGTTCCGAAATCCAACCCTCGGTCTGGCTCCAATAGACACTCGATAATCAAAATTATCACCCCAAATGTACCTAAGATTATGTTTCATTGAATTAGCTTCAATTGAATATATTATGTCAATTTTTCATTTTTCGAGGCTAAAACCCCGACTATATCTCGTCAACATTTTCGAGAAAATCCCAAAATTCCTTTATTTGATCAAAATATAATTTTTCTAAAATTTTCCTATTTTATATGAATTTTCTATGAATTTTCCAGATTTTTTTTCAAAATTGTTTTTTTTTATTTAATTAGGGGCGGTTCGGCCTGAATCGGGCCGGTTCAGCTCGGTTGAGCCGAACCCGGTTTGGCCCCTTCTTCTTCGTTGGAATAGAGCCAAAGCTGGCTCTGTTCTAGCATAATTTTTTTTTTCATTGCTTCGATTGGGGTTGGCTCCCAACCCTAGCCCCAACTCGATTTGGCAAGGGAGATCACTCCCTTGTTGTCTCTACCCTCGGCTTACTTCCGAGTTTCAATTCTCGGCCATGGCTCCGCCATGACCGAACTCATCACCACACCACACAACCACTACAACAATGAACACAACACAAGCTCACCTCAACCTCTTGCTGTCTTCGATCTCCTCCACCTCTCGAGCTCTCGAGGTCTCTTCCTTCTCTCCTTCTTCCTCTCGCTCGTCTACTTGTTCTCTCCTTCTGTTCGATTTCACACTTAAATATAGTAGAGAAAAATGGTTTTTTGGGGCGAAATGACCGAAATACCCTTGTGTTCATCCACTTTTCTTATTTACTTTAATACCCTTTATGGTAATTTCCCATTTTCTAATTTTTTTAATATATATATTAAATTGCCTATATATAAATATACATATTCACCTATATTTTTGCGTTTATAATTTCGTCGTGCGCGCCAACGAGCGTACTCAGGCGTGCACACTACTGTACCACCCACGCGTATCGACCACAACCTCGCGTGTTACTAGGCGCCCACCAATTTACGTATTTTATCACAAATAACTCATTTAATGTGTGTAATATTTTTCTCAACTTAAAATTTCATCTTTAATCTACCTGGTACCCGCGTCAACACACATATCGATGCGAATACCCAACACACAACCTCACAAGTCAATTTAAAATATAATTACACACATCGCGATGTTGTTAACCTATTTTAACATAAACATCGCAAAATTAAACAAAACAACACATAAAATACTATTTACCTAATACGGCCGTACTTAAGCCTGACTGTGGGACCCACAAACATCTCCGCTGGCGTCCACGTCTACAATGACATCATAATTAACGACAATTACTAATTGGGCCATTACAGTTAACCTCGCTCAGCCCAGCCCAGCCCAGCCCACTCGCAGGTGGTTCCATAGGGCGCACCCACCGCACCGCACCGTATTAGCACCGCTAGTCAGTCATGGCGAGGCACACCCCCATCCACACCCTTGCCTGTGACTAGCGATGCCAGTGCCAGTGCCAGTAGGTGCGCCCTATGGAACCACCTGTGGGTGGGCTGGGCTGGGCTGGGCTGGGCCGTTACAGGTTACCACGACATTGGGTTGCCAGAAAACTCCTCAGCCTGTTCGTTTACTCATCGTACATCCTATTATGATTTTGACGTTGAAATCACATGAAATGATAGCCAAGCATAAAGGAAATTGATCAACTCTTCTATACCTTCACTGTTATGGACCACTCTAGGGTTGTGAGGCACCAGCATGTGTGTAGCGTGGTCCCTGTCAAACCTTGGTCACGGTGGTCCGGTGGCGGCGCCACCAGTTGCGGTGGTTCCCCATCCAAAATGAAAAATAGTGAGCAATGATCATATACATGAAATAGTGGACACCACTCTTATGGCCACTGGTTTCGACTTTAGAGGCGACGTCAACATGATCATGACGACCCCCCAGCAGTCCTCCAGGCCACGGCGGTCGCCGGCAGCGGCGCCGCCAAGACAATCACTTCAATAGTTTCAAAAACATTAACAAAACAGGGTATAAACAATTATTTATACACACACATTGTAGTTGAGGGGTGCTCAGAAGCTCCAGCGACGGCGGTCGCCTCCCCAGTTGGACAGAGGTGGCAGCAGTGAGCAAAGCGAGAACGAAAGAGAGGGAGAGAGAGAGAAAAAAGGGAAACTCACCTAACTCCGGCGAGCAGAGGGACTTCAGGCGAGGTTCGACCACCACTGGACACATGGATCGGTGGCTTGCTCACCAAAGAAGGAAGGGAGGAGAGAGGGACGAAA
This sequence comes from Stephania japonica, assembly GCA_039657345.1. Taxonomy (NCBI): domain Eukaryota; kingdom Viridiplantae; phylum Streptophyta; class Magnoliopsida; order Ranunculales; family Menispermaceae; genus Stephania; species Stephania japonica. Next base: position 53,822,280 of record CM077560.1, on the reverse strand, counting down.
ATAGTTCCAAAAATAGCAAAAAAAATATATACCATAGTGGGACCTCACCTGAACCTACACGTCCGCTGTGAAACTAGGGAGTTTCAAGTATCCGGTGTCCACTTTGGGTCGCCTTCGGCCTTGACCACCACTGCTGCTGGACAGAGGCATGGGCAACAAGGGTACCGCCGAACAGACGAGAGAGAGATAGAAAGAAAGTACGAGAGAGGGAGAGGCCGTGACGGAGCTTCGGCGAACAGGGTTATCTCCAGCGAGTGTCGAGGGACGGTGTAACCCAGCTCAGTGGTATACGACTCGCTAAATCTGTTGTCTTAAGCCTCCAGGACGCAGGTCCGAGTCGTGGGGGGTGAAAGACTGCGCCTCACATGAGTGCCTGCGGGTGGTCACGTGAGGGGCGACGCAGATGGTGTGAGTGGGCTGGGCTCACACTGCCTGTGCGGTACCAGTGGGCCTACGGGTGGGCTGGACCGTTACTGCCGGTCACCAGGGAGCTTGGTTGTGAGGGAGAGGAGGATCGGTGAGAGAGATAAGGTCTATGTGGTAGGAGATGTTGAATAGTGAATGGGAAAGTAGGGTGTGTTCTTTTATAACCTTTTTCATCTCATCTCCTCACCCACGCGCATCTCGAGGCTGACCTAAAGGCTCTCCACCATCTGGTTGTGTCACTTTAACAATTTCTATCATATAGTTCATATGTTACGTAGCTAACCAACTCCTAAGCTCAAATTACATTCCTAGGTCTGCTTTTCCTTGTCCCGACTCCTGTAGCGTGCGTAGTTTCACTGAATCTCGTGAATTATTTATTTAAATTACATACATATTCATTTATTAGTGTTTTCACTGTGTTTTACTCCCCCATTTACCTAAGCGTAGCCTTACTCAACTAAAAATCACCCAAACGGCTCGAGACCCGTAAAATACTAAAATATTAATACACACAATCAGAGAATCATAAAATCACTTCGATGTCGACTCCCGAAGTTCGAAATACTACATAGTATCACGTAGCTGGGTCACGTTCCTAACCAATGCAACACTAGTCAGATTAAAATTGAGGATTGTTACAGTTTTCCCCATTTATTAGAATTTCGTCCTCGAAATTTACCTAATCAGTAAACTAAGCTAATGACTTTATTGTTTCTCTTCACAAATCCTGAAGAGACCGATAAAACTCAGAGTGAGTCATTCCTTGACTCTGACCCGTTCATGACCCTTCAGTGGAGAGACCTTCAGGTATCCATTATCTCCTCGAATCATACTGAAGCTCATTGTGATACTCGTTAAGCATTTCTTCTGCCAGTCCCGGACATTCTTAAGTCTCAAGCAAATCTATCCACAATTACCAAGATGTTATCGTGACCACGAGGAGATCGGGGCAACCACTAATGAAATCCATATTAATATGTTCCCATTTCCATCGAGAAATGGGTGGGGGCTGCAGTAGTCCTCCAGGTCGTCGATGCCCAGCCTGTACGGGCTGGCATGTCACATGCTCAAACAACTCCAATACTTAAAAAAAATCATCCCTAACCACCAAAAGAGATGTCGCATGTCAGCACACATCTTAGCTCGACCCGGATATACAGCAAAACGGGAGCGGCGAATCTCCTAAAGTATCTTGTCACGCACATCAGCGACCAATGGAAACCCTAGTCGCCCGCGATACCTCTAGCATGAGTCTGTCGATCGACTCTGCCTGGGTAATCTGAACTATCCGCCATCTCACTACACCGCTGGAATGATGCATCGTCTTGCTGTCCCTTGCGTACAATGCCAAATGAGATGGTCTGCGACATTGTTTGACCACATATTTGTGTCCTGGTAGTCATTGACACGTCCGCTGAACTCATCAACTCGGCTGCCTCACGTAGACCACGCTAGTAGGTTCTCTGACATACGACTACCTCAGTTTTAGATCTTCAGCGGCTCAAAGCATCAGCAACAACGTTAGTTTTCCCCGGATGGTACTCAAATAAGAAGTCGTAGTCCTTCAAGAACTCAAGCCAATGCCTCTGTCTCACTCCAGCATGCATGATACTCACGAAGGTCTCCCATTCGTCTTCTCGTATGAACCCATCCAAGCATATAATGCTCATAACCAGTTCGCACCAACTAAGGCCTCGAACTTTAACAACTCTAGTACTCTTATGTCTACTGGCGACTCGTAACCCCTATTTCTATCAGAATGTCAAGAAAAATCGCGTTGTATGTGTGTAGGCTGATTAAGTCAGTACTTGCAGCTATCGACGCCGAGACGTGGTCAGGGACACGCCTCGAGTTGCGTGCAAGCCGGGGTACCGAATAGCGAGACTTGCAGTAAGTCTAAATTTAGTAAAATACAATGTAATTAAATTAATGCACATTAAATTATAGCCTATGGTTATAAATTTATTAAATTGAATTGAAAATATATATATATATATATATATTTATATTATATAAATATATAATATAAATATATATACATTAAAAAAAATCAGAAAAGAATTGTGAAATGACAAAAAGGGACATTGGCTTATATGGAAAGAGGATAAGATTGAGGGGCATTTTGGTAATTTGGTTAATTTTTCTATCTAACCCCAAAACCACCACCACCACACACCACAAATTGAAAAGAGAAGAAGAAGAACCGAGAGAGAGGGAGAGAGTCCGAAGAGAGAGTCCGAGAGAGGAGAATGAGAGATTGAAAGATCGAGACGACGGCGACATTGGCGAGGTAAGTTTTTGTTATTGATGTGGTCATTGTTGTGGTAGACGTTAATGGTGATGTTGGTGAGGTTGAATGAAGTTGATTTTTGAAATCAATGTGTTAAAGGGTGGATTGTTGATGCTATGATGTTGATGTTGGTGTTGGAGTTGTTCTGTTGGATTAAAGAAAAAAAAAAGCAGATGAGGGGAGACCCGGTCAGACCGGGTTGGACCGGGTCAAACCCGGTTGGACGGGGTCAGACCCGGTCCAGCCCCAAAAATAATAAATAAAATAAATAAAAATAAAAATAATAAATACTATATATATGTAATATATATACATACATGTATATATGTATATTTATATATACACATATACATGTATATCTAAAAAATAAAAAAAATAAAAAAATAAAAAAAATAAATATATATATATGTATACATACATATACATATATATATATATATGTATAAATACACATATATGTATATATCTACATATACACATATATGAATATATACATAAAATATATCTATGTAACAAAATGTTAATAAATAAATAAATAAATGATATGAAATAACTTTTCAGGGACCTAGGGGTGTTACGGGAGTTCGGGAGTGCTAGTCGGAGTATCGCGAGGTCGGATAGCCATAGCTATCCTGTGACATGTAAGTGAAACTGTGGGAACCCTCTACTTTATTTCATTCATATTAATTCCTTTTTCAGTCAATTTGATGACTTACTGTTAGTAATCTACCATCATGCTTTCTTTGCTCTATTCAAGTTGAATGTTGTAATAGCATGATGCCTTGTGATGATTTTATTGACTCTTTTCCTAATGTGCCATAATTGGTTGTGAATTATGTTATAATTGATGTTAGAAATGCATGCACTAGGGTTACTGTGGTATTTGGGTTGTATTCCATTTCCTTTGGGGCTTCGTAGCTTAACTTAATTGTTGATATCGTAGAACCTTAGAAATAAAAATCCTTGAAACAAAAGTTGGAGATTATCTAATGTCCATTGCACGAGAGATGGGTGGATTCACGGGGTCATTGGGCCTCAGGGTTTCCGGCACTCACCACTATTACTTGGGTGGCATCACGTAGCTTGAACTATGGGGTTGTCGGCAAGTTCTATATAATATATATTCAAAATTTACAAAGTATGTAGAGTATCTCCATACGATAGTGGAAAAGGCTGATTGATATTTCTCACCGCCGATCGGACGTAGATCATCTCGACTTAGCCGGTGTCAGTCTATCTAACTCGGTTAACTGTGATATTTATATGCATTACTTTCTCAGCACCTTTTTCTGCTATATTATGCATTTAAATATCTGTCTTTAATTTGGAAATGAAGTATAGAATTTCCCGATTATCACTTAAATATCACTATACTCACCGTCTAGTTTGTGACGGTAGGCATAGGTCCGTCGAGCAGTACCAGACTGGGCAAGGAGAAGATCGGCGACTACCTCTGAGCTCGTAGCGCGTAGCTGATGTCCATGTAGGTCACATTTTTGTATTATGCTTATATATACGTCTTTTGCTTGGGTTGTTTTTGGGACGAGAGTCAGTTCACCCAACTTTTGACTTTCATTTTGTCTATATGCTCGTCGTTTATTGCATACTTAGATTGTGATTGTTATTTTCTGGTTTCCACATTTAGGATTTATATAAAATGCTTCTGCTAATACGTTAAAGACTTTCGCTAATTTGATAATTCTATAAAATAATAAGGAATATTCTTATCTCTGAACCAAATTCACGAGATAATAGGTAGTACAGGCTGACTAATATATAATTAGGTCCTACATGTTGAAATTAGGGCTTAATTATGGGATTAGGCCGGGCGGTGCCCTAGACGAAAATAGGGGCCGTTACAGTTGGTATCAGAGCTTAGGCTTCAGAACCTTAGGGACAAATAAGAAAAAACACGAACTCACATAAAACACAAACCTTAGAAGTGGAAACCAGATGAACATCGCCTAAGAACTATTTTGTTGGGAATCGAGTGAAGGTGAGCTGGGGATTTTCAAGTATATGTGTTAATTTCATTATGTATATATATATATACACGCGATACATTTCGTAGTGACTGATGCGGAGTCGCTATCAACATACAGACGACGATGACGGACGCACGTGATATAGGTGATTCGGATGCTAGCGGCAATCAGCCTCTTACCACATCTGATGACGACCAACAGAGGCTGTTTGACCAGGTGGCTGCTCAGGGGCAGCAGTTGGTGGACTTCATGGCATACGTCACTGCGCAGATCACTACACTCACACAAGCAGTCTCCTGTACACGTACCGTTATTACTCCTCCGACGACAGAGCCCACTATACCACAGGGCACCATTCCAGCGACTACGACCGCCATCACTCTGTTTGCCGTACTAGCCCCCATTCCTGTGGCCACACTCGTAACCGAGACGCATACTATTCCGACTACGACTGCAATTCCTGTTGCACAGGCTCTCCCAGCCGCCACGGTTCCGACGACAGATATAGTAGTGGCGACGACCACTCGCACCTCCACATCATCAGACTCAACAGTGGGGATCAAGCTGATTAAGGACTTCATCAGGCTTCAGCTAGAGTATTTTGACGGGACTCAAGACTTTCAGATGATCGAGAAATGGGTGCTATCTCTGGAGAAACTCCATAGGATATTGGGCATTGAGGATAGACTACGCCCCAAGTTATCGTCGTATACACTGCAGAGGGACGCCGATGTTTGGTGGCGCACGACGATAGCGACGGATGGGGACTTCACATCATGGAAGATATTCAAGGACAAGTTTTATCAACAATACTTCCCGCCAGCAGTTAGGATGAGACTGAGGCTAGACTTCATGAGTTTGAGACAGGGACCGAATGAGACAATTATGCAGTATCGAGACAGATACGGCTACCTGACAGTTTGCTGGGGATTTGGTCAGAGAGGAGCTAGAGGATGTGCACTACTTTGGGGTTGGCTTAAGAGCTGACATTGGAGAGCATGTGGTCGGCACGGGAGCCCGAACTCTTGGTGACATTTACGAGTGCGCCCTTGCCCATGAGACTTACTATCTGAGTAGAGTAGCTGACAGGGCAGCTCCAAGTCAGACTTGGTCGTCTGAGCAGATAGTAGAGTATAAGAGGAGGCGACAGAGGGGTAAGGCACCTAGGGGGTGGTACCGAGGGGCATCGGGATCGGGGACGACCTCACATCACTCGGTGGTGCCCCAAGCATCATATGCTACCTCCGCGCAGAGTTCAACAACACGGATCTTGCTCCCACCGCAGTCCAGACCCGTACTACTGACACCGGAGAGATTGGCACTTCCGACACCACCAGAGACACGCCACCATCAGCCGCAAGGTGGCAGAGGTCGAGGCAGAGGCAGAGGTCGAGAGGAACCTCGTCAGGGACAGAGACAGACTCAGGGTCAGAGTTATCAGCGACAGCTCGGTCAGCCTAGACATGTTACATGTTTCAGATGTGGACATGCAGGACATGTAGTCAGGGAGTGCTCGCAGCCAGCCGCAATACATCCACCACAGGTCCGGGAGGCGGTACATATGGTGGCGCAGCCAGCTCAGCCAAACGCCAGCGCCACACGGAGTCTCATTGAGGTTACGATTTCTATCGCTAGTAAAGACTCTTATGTTTTATTTGATTCTGGCTCTACCATATTTTTTATTCTGGGTCGCATAATAGACGTCTTAGGATTAACTCCGGTGAGGCTTAGTGTACATTTGATGTTGAGTACCGCAGCTGGGGATAAGGTTTATCCTAACAGCCTAGTTGAGAGAGTCCCAGTAGAGATTAGCGGGTTTGAGTTACCTGCCGATTTTAAAGTCCTCGAGACGTTAGAGTTCGACGCACTTTTTGGGATGGACTGGTTATCAGCATACCACGCACACATTGACTGTTACAGTAAGTCAGTGGTATTTAAGATTCCTGGATGTCCACTATTTGTACATCGAGGTAGTACACCGAGAATTAGTACCACGAGAGGTCGATTAGCGTCTAGTGAGGAGATGGAGACTCTGGTAGCTTTATACCCCATAGCGGAGAGTCATGAACCCCGACTTGAGGACATACCAGTGGTCCAAGATTTTCTTGATGTTTTTCCAGAGGACTTACCTGGATTACCACCACCTCGAGAGATAGACTTTGTCATTGATCTTGTGCCAGGCACCAGACCAATCTCAATACCACCCTATCGCATGGCACCGAGAGAGTTAGAAGAGTTGAGGGATCAGCTTCAGGATTTGGGAAATAAAGGATTCATCACACCATCTATGTCGCCATGGGGAGCACCAGTTTTATTTATAAAGAAAAAAGATGGTAGTCTATGACTATGTACCGACTATAGACAACTGAATAAGGCCACCGTCAGGAACCAGTATCCGTTGCCGAGGATTGACGACTTATTTGAGCAGTTGAGGGGAGCACAGTTTTTCTCTAAGATAGACCTGAGATCGGGGTATCATCAACTTAGGATCAGGGACGAGGATAGGTCTAAGACAGCGTTCCGCACTAGATATGGACACTATCAGTTCACGGTCATGCCTTTCGGGCTGACCAATGCCCCTGTTGTGTTTATGGATCTTATGCATCGAGTTTTGAGACCATATTTTGACCGCTTCGTGATAGTCTTCATTGACGACATTCTCATTTATTTGAGGACACGAGAGGACCACGAGCAACACCTCAAGGAGACGTTGCAAACTTTGAGTGTGACGACCCGCTCCCGACCTAGGGTCGGGTCGCCTGGCCCAGACTGCCATTTGGACCCAATACCTGAACCAGGCCCAAATAACAGTCTGGAACGCCTAAACAAATAAACCTACGGAATAAATATAAAGAGATATCATAAAGCCAAAAGATTTAAGTTCATACAATATTAATAAAACTATACATGGATTCATGCTCATTTAAACTAAACAAGTTTAAAAAATATCTCTGAAGTGGATCAACTAAAGGTAACTAGGATTCAAGCTAACCAAAGATCTATTTTTCCCAAAGTTGAATAGTTTCAAAATCAAATATAGATTATATATATATATATCAACAAAGACTCACATCAAGAAGAGACTTTAAGCTCGTCTCTCCCTTGCCTCAACCTAGCGCTGTCGTGGATACCTGATATGTAAGTGAGGTGAGCTAAAAGAACCAACGGAGCTCAATAATACGGAAAACCCGTTCAACCATCAAATATGAAAATAATAACTAATAAGCATGCAAAGTCTAGCATGTATTTGAAAACAAATAAGGATTCATTAAATAGTAGCATGGTAGCAGGATTTCATAAAAAAATAGACTTATAATGAACCATCAAGTACTTTCACAGACATAAGATTCGTAAGTCACAAATTGTAACAACAATAATCATGAATAACATTAAAGAGATTGACAAATCATTTCATAATTTCAAACTTTCATACAAATGAGGTGGTTTCGCGAGATTATGTACTATAAAATATAATAATACGATAAGTCGATGTTCCATTCAATGCATACTAGATATTGGCAAGAATCCGGTGACCGATTCTCCTGCTCTCAAAGTGATGGAAACAACCAGCTAGCACACAGGCCTTATATGCCCTCTCGTTTGTCCCATCAAATCAACAGTAGGTTCGTCCAAGCCATCACCGATGCACATCCCTATGTCTCAAGAGTACAAGAGAAGGTAACTCCAACTCATGTCCCTACGTGACATACTTATTAATTCAATTAGTCAAGTAAAGCCCTCGGTGGTAAACTCCACACATCCTGGAGTGTTAACGACCCTCAGTGGTACCACAACATTCTGAGGTATTCTTATAGATTTACTTGCTAATAAGACCCTCGGTGGAACTCCACACATTTTGGGGCCATGAATAACAGTGCATTCACATTCCATAGATACGTAGGTTCGAGCCAATACCACGACGCAACCCATAAATCTCAAGTCTTTAATTTAAATTATGAATCATAAACATAACTAATAATCATGCCATATTTGATAATTGAGCAAGCTCCCCACTTACCTGCACTCGCCGCGAATCCTAATCTCGATCCTCTCGCGTTTGGGCTTGATGTGAACCGTCTCGCGAATTTAGACAATTTGAAAGAATGATTACTTTATGTATCTACAACCATACAAGTTTAACATCAATTGTCTATCAATTATCTAGACCTAAGAGATTCACCCTATTTTATATCTGACTTCGCTAAAGGTCATTCACGACTCTAAAATCGACACTTAAAATTAGAATCGATGATTTGAGTAAAATAAGAATGTGGTGATGTAAAACAAGAAAAGTCCGCTAAGACTTAGTTTTTCCAACATAAATCGAAGACGTTCGATTAATTATAATTAAAAAAATTCAAATCATCGTACAAGACTCAATTTATACTTTAAATTCTAGAATGACAATATTCAGTCAAAGTCCAAAAATTTATCGAATAAGTTTATTTCCTAAAGAAAAGATTCAAAGTCCCTTTTTAATTCTCAACTCAACCTTAAATACCAAATCTATATCAATAAACTTCAACTGCATTCAATTTGTTAAAATCATGGGGAAATCCTTTCAAATACCGTCAAACCATGGTAAACAAGATTGATTCATCCATAATACTCGTTATCATAAAGTTTAAAAATTTGTATAACTCATTTCAAGACTAGATCTAAGAAAAATTGAACAAACTTTGCAAATCATCAACTCTCATTGTCAATACCAATACCAAGACAATAAATCTAGAGAGTACTAGAGTCTCACCATGCCTTCAATGGAGTCTTTGACTCAAAATCCTTTCCAAAATCTCATTCTAACATAGATCAAATATTTCCTTTCTTATTTTCTTTTCTATTCTATTCGCGTTCTTGCCGCTATCGACGCCATCGACCCTTTGGTGTCCAAATCTTCAATAAAAAAAATAAAGAAATCAAGGAGAGAAGTGAGGTTGTACCTCTCTTGAGCTTAAACTCTCCTCTTGCTTTCCTCCTTTCCACGTGGGTGTTTTATAAAATTGGGGCTAGTGTTTTATTTGATTTACTTAAATAGCATTAGGGTTAGGGATTAGGGTTGTGATTATTTACAATTTGTCTAAAATGCCCTTTTGGGTCATAATCTCAATTGGGCTTTATTATTTAAAATAAAACTTTACTTACTCCCTAACTCATATTTAATTTTACAAGTTTAGAATTATATTTTCACATCAAACACCCAACATATTTTTTATCATGAAATTACCAAAATACCAATAGGTTGGGTCGTGGAGAATTTGGGTCGGTACATTATACCCAATTTTAAGAACTTTCATCCTCGAAAGTATATGTAAAGTACAACGTAGTTTGGTGTCTGTCCATAAGGATTTCTTTTCGACTCATTATTTAACTGAGGCCATCTTCACCTGCATGCTCTGCTCGTTTCCCCACATAAAATAAAGTTTTACCTCTGACTTTAATATATCTCATTTTTTTTTCGTCTTGCAAACTAAAATTCATAAAGCCCACCTCATATAGGTCGTCAATAAAATCATTACACTCAGCCAATTGCCAAGTTCTTCTGTCGTCACATGTTCTTAAAGTAGTCCTTTATAATCTTCACCGAAGTCGCAATATACGCTCAAGTCACTCAATTTACAGAGAGGTAGAACCATACTGAGATATGATTTGGTGCATATCTATGTCAATGAATATCTCTGCCTATCTGACATTGAAACCATACCACCAACTGATAGTAGGGAAACAAGGATAGCTGTCTGCTATAGCGTGAGCACTAGCACACCATCTCTATCAACATCTCGGTTACGTATATCATTGAACGACTCATCATGTCTTTGCGACTTATCTGGTGAAGGCTACAAATGGGCGACTTAGTATTCCTTTCTAGAATAATACCTTAATATTATTGGCATTACATGTTTATCGACATTCATTCTTGTAGGTTCATAATTCAAGTCAACTTTTGACTAATGATCCACTTTGTAACTCCTCCGTCACACTTAACTATTAATTGACAAAAACAAGCTTCCACCTTTAAAATCTTGTGGAATATTTTTAACATCGACATTATTTCTAAGTAGGTTTCAGCATTCATCTGAATGCGCTCCATTGCATCACCATTTTTTTTATTTCATACTAAGATCTTTTATCACTATATCTCGATTTTCAGGAGATCTATCGTATTGCGTCCTCGCACTGATCAATTTTCATGATCCTGGGTGACTATTTTAAACATTGTTGACTTAGTCATGACCCCTTTTTGGTATACAATGGTCCTTTCTCATCTTTCTGAGCTAACTCTTAGCTCTTATAATGTGTTTAATACCTCACTCTCTGAGAAACGAAGGTGATTTAGCTTTTATGTTTCGAACCTGACATTCACGTCGTTTCTTGGGAGTTACATAATCTATGCTCCAGATGTGGTTATTAAGAACTCGTGTCACACTACGATCTAGGTATTTCTAGTTCATAACTCAAACTTATATTTCAATGTATTACACTCGTGCATTACTACTGTCGCACTGCATATACGTTTTGTTGGATACTTCAACCATAAAGTACAAATCTGTATACATAAAACTCATATAGGTTTATCTTGTACGACTTGTTACTAAAGCTTTAATTTAAGGGCACTCCAACTCATATTTACACCTATTTCGAGAAGTATCTTGCACTATTTAGCTTATGATTCATTGCTTATATTTAGCACAAAACCATTCATAGTGTTCTTCCTTTTCTCCAAATTCAATGATTCTTGAAAATAAGAATATCAACTGATTTCTCATGGAATTGATTTAAAATGACCTCATGCTTAGGCAAACCTTTATGTCGCATAATTTGCTTGTGCTTGTCACCTGTTACGGTGTCGATCTTAATTATTCGTGCATTATCTCCACGTGTTTATATCCTTAACACTTAACCATTTGCAAATCTATTGCTTACCCATTTGAGTTGCAACCTCAAATTCTTCTACGCCATCAAATTAGGGCTTTCACTCTTAGACTTATACTAAGCCCTCAGGCTTCCAAGTGTAAACTACACATTTTGTTCGACAATTATTAACGATGTGAAGTTTAAGAAATTTGATCTTTACTCATATATTCATGTTTCATTGCTAGTTTTAGGGTATTTCCTCACCATCCCTAGTAGATGTATCATGTGTATAACATCGTATAAACTTTATTGAGGGTCGATCCTAATCAGGATCCCCACTTTTTAATAGTCGACCTATCACTGATCAGATCTTTCATCTTTCCTTTCAACCATTTAGTTTGGTAGTTTATATGTTTAATGAAATCTTTGACTTTTATCAAAAGATCACAAGTTACTTCCCACAAGTGATCAACATGATTCTTCGTGACGTCACCATTTTGATTAGAAATTTTCGTTCTTAGACAGGGTACTATTACAGTACATATTGTCTCTCTTGAGTTTGCAATTCTTCTCATCATCAAATTACTCATTCTTTTTTCCATGGGTCGATCCTATTCTAGGATCCCCAATTTTAAGAACCACGTCATTATTGACTAAGGTTATGTAACAATCATTTGACTCGATTACTCTTCAACGCCATTTTTCATTCAACCGTCCTCTACCAATCAAGTTAGATTTCATTTTGACTCAAAAGCTATGAGTCCATATGACTAATCATATCAGAAATATTCTTTTCATTGGTGTACCCCGATTTTAATGATTCACTTATCATCAAGTTCAATATAATATTATTAACTGCGTCGTACGCTCTTTAAAACCTACTAATATGACTCATACATACTGTTTAATTTAAGACTTCCTTTAATTATTTAGTCATGATGCTGCTATTGCGTACTCTCCATTTATTTCGAACACAATTTATCAATTCCTGGTATCCCCAACTTTATGAATCAACTTTCTTCTAATTATGTTAGAATAATTTCTTTGTTGCAGTGGTTACCTTTGATTTATATCATTTTAACATCAGATCTTGAGTCTTTACAACATCTACAAATTTTTTTTTACTTGGCAACACGATCTTCACACATAGTTATTTCACCGAAATAGTCTTTGACTTTGGGTTTCCAATTTTTAGTAACTCATCCATCTTTGAGTGTACTAATTTGACATTTTGTATTCACTAGATTTTCTCATTGAGTAGTTTTCAATGTATTCTTTAATTTCTCATTCGCCATCTCGTACATTATACACTTATGCTTCGAGCTAATTCTCAATTTGGGTCCTCAATTTTAGTATTCAACTATCGATAACTAACTTAGCTTTATTTTTCTTTTACACAAGTTCGATCAAAACTTGAATGTCATAATTCAATCAGTCGAAAAGTTAAATCCAAATCGAGGTCCATTTCAAAATATTAAGTTTCTATTTTTCAAGCTAAGTCTAGCTTATTTTTATGGAATCATCTAAAAGCTTTCTCGTATTTCAAGCGAATTGTAATACCTCTTTCGAATCGATTTGGTCAATATACTTTCAAAATATAAATCACGACAACGAGAAACTTTGTATTCCAACACTACAAAATGGTAACATAGATCCAAACGATGCTTTGCATTTTTCATCAAGTCAAAACTTTGAAATTCAGTAAAACTCTTTATGTAAAAATTAAAATTACAACGTCAAATACTCGAAATATGTATGAGTCTATTCGCTTTATCTTTTGAACACCAAGGAAAATAAATGGTTTTTTTATACTTGTTTGCCTTTTCAAAATTTTGTAAAGTCACGTTAAATCCTTCCATGAAAATTTCAATAAAGTGCGGCAAACATCAACTCGAAAACAATACAAAAATTATGATCCAATATAGTCAAAAAATTATTTTTCGATAAAAATAGATCACCTGAAACAACATAATTCGATCTATAGTAATAACCTTCAAATCGAATTTATAGACCAATGATTCACACTCTTAATCGAGCATTAGAGGTTTTTAGAGTATACTTGACGTCTATATCTTGAATTAAGTTCAGCCTCCTGGCCAGACTAACTTACTTATCATTGTTTGAAATCAAAGATTCATTTGCATCCTTACTAGGATTGTTAACTTCCGTTTTCAACAAGATATCGTTAATTTTAATTATCCTAATATAGTTTTCGGCATCAAAATTACTTCTCTGAAATGTGACCACGTCACAATTCTATCTTGCATATTTAGCGTGGCATCTCATTATCCTTTCAAGTCTATCGATTCTTGCTTAAATCTTTATTTGCCACTCTATCATCAAGTATAGGCGCATCTCGCCATACAATTTCCACTCTAAGTTTAGTCGTTTTATCAGAACCATTCTTGCAGCAAAGCATTGTAGACTTCCTTGCAACGCATGTGAAATCTTATGAGGACTTCCCTTCGACTTTCATGTGTCATTAATTGTCATTCCAAACTCGTGGAACCAAGGTTTCACGTCTTAAGGAAATACATTTACATATATATATATAACGATATATTTATATATACAAAGTAGCAAATAATCATCACATTAAATCTTTATCAAGTTTCTTTTGTCCCATCCCATCCTAAGATTTATCATTATTGCATGTTAAGTCGACTTTGAACCAATGTCCCATACCACTGATTTGTTCGACTTAACTTGACCTTTAAACTTAAAGGCCCTACATCTTTGGTTTCCCTAACCAACGTTTCCTTAGGTTCTAATCCCTAGGCTCTGATACCAACTGTGACGACCCGCCCCCGACCTAGGGTCGGGTCGCCCGGCCCAGACCGCCACTTGGAACCACTACCTGAACCAGGCCCAAATAACAGTCTGGCACGCCTAAACAAATAAACCTGCGGAATAAATATAAAGAAATATCCTAAAGCCAAAAGATTTAATTTCATAGAATATTAATAAAACTATACATGGATTCATGCTCATTTAAACTAAACAAGTTTAAAAAAAATCTCTGAAGTGGATCAACTAAAGGTAACTAGGATTCAGGCTACCCAAAGATCTATTTTTCCCAAAGTTGAATAGTTTCAAAATCAAATATACATAATATATATATATCAACAAAGGCTCACATCAAGAAGAGACTTCAAGCTCGTCTCTCCCTTGCCTCAACCTAACGCTGTTATGGATACCTGATATGTAAGTGAGGTGTGCTAAAAGAACCAACAGAGCTCAGTAATGCGGAAAACCCGCTCAACCATCAAATATGCAAGTAATAACTAATAAGCATGCAAAGTCTAGCATGTATTTGAAAACAAACAAGGATTCGTTAAATAGTAGCATGGTAGCAGGATTTCATAAAAAAATAGACTTATAATGAACCATCAAGTACTTTCATAGACATAAGATTCGTAAGTCACAAATTGTAACAACAATAATCATGAATAACATTAAAGAGATTGACAAATCATTTCATAATTTCAAACTTTCATACAAATGAGGTGGTTTCGCGAGATTATGTACTGTAAAATATAATAATACGATAAGTCGATGTTCCATTCAATGCATACTAGATATTGACAAGAATCTGGTGACCGATTCTTCTACTCTCAAAGTGATGGAAACAACCAGCTAGCACATAGGCCTTATGTGCCCTCTCGTTTGTCCTATCAAATCAACAGTAGGTTCGTCCAAGCCATCACCGATGCACATCCCTATGTCTCAAGAGTACAAGAGAAGGTAACTCCAACTCATGTCCCTACGTGACATACTTATGAATTCAATTAGTCAAGTAAAGCCCTCGGTGGTAAACTCTACACATCCTGGGGTGTTAACGACCCTCGGTGGTACCACAACATTCTGAGGTATTCTTATAGATTTACTTGCTAATAAGACCCTCGGTGGAACTCCACACATTTTGGGGCCATGAATAACAGTGCATTCACATTCCATAGATACGTAGGTTCGAGCCAATACCACGGCGCAACCCATAAATCCCAAGTCTTTAATTCAAACTATGAATCATAAACATAACTAATAATCATGCCATATTTGATAATTGAGCAAGCTCCCCACTTACCTGCACTCGCCGCGAATCCTAATCTCGATCCTCTCGTGTTTGGGCTCGATGTGAACCGTCTCGCGAATTTAGACAATTTGAAAGAATAATTACTTTATGTATCTACAACCATATAAGTTTAACATCAATTGTCTATCAATTGTCTAGACCTTAGAGATTCACCCTATTTTATAGCTGACTTCACTAAAAGGTCATTCACGACTCTAAAATCGACACTTAAAATTAGAATCGATGATTTGAGTAAAAGAAGAATGTGGTGATGTAAAACAAGGAAAATCTGCTAAGACTTAGTTTTTCTAACATAAATCGAAGACGTTCGATGAATTATAATTAAAAAAAATTCAAATCATCATACAAGACTCAATTTATACTTTAAATTCTCGAATGACAATATTCAGTCAAAGTCCACAAATTTATCAAATAAGTTTATTTCCTAAAGAAAGGATTCAAAGTCCCTTTTTAAATCTCAACTCAACCTTAAATGCCAAATCCATATCAATAAACTTCAACTGCGTTCAATTTGCTAAAATCATGGGGAAATCCTTTCAAGTACCATCAAACCATGGTAAACAAGATTGATTCATTCATAATACTCGTTATCATAAAGCTTAAAAATTTGTATAACTCATTTCAAGACTAGATCTAAAAAAAATTGAACAAACTTTACAAATCATCAACTCTCATTGCCAATACCAACACCAAGACAATAAATCTAGAGAGTATTAGAGTCTCACCATGCCTTCAATGGAGTCTTTGACTCAAAATCCTTTCCAAAATCTCATTCTAACATAGATCAAATCTTTCCTTTCTTATTTTCTTTTTTATTCTCCTCGCGTTCTTGCCGCTATCGACGCCATCGACCCTTTGGTGTCCAAATCTTCAATAAAAAAATAAAGAAATCAAGGAGAGAAGTGAGGTTGTACCTCTCTTGAGCTTGAACTCTCATCTTGCTCTCCTCCTTTCCACGTGGGTGTTTTATAAAATTGGAGCTAGATTTTTCTTTGATTTACTTAAATAGCATTAGGGTTAGGGATTAGGGTTGTGATTATTTACAATTTGTCTAAAATGCCCTTTTGGGTCATAATCTCAATTGGGCTTTATTATTTAAAATAAAACTTTACTTACTCCCCAACTCATATTTAATTTTACAAGTTTAGAATTATATTTTCACATCAAACACCCAACATATTTTTTATCATGAAATTACCAAAATACCCATAGGTTGGGTCGTGGAGAATTTGGGTCGTTACATTGATGGAGCATAGGTTATTCGCCAAGTTCAGCAAGTGTGAGTTCTGGCTTGTAGTGGTCAAGTTTTTAGGTCATGTGGTTGGGGCAGCAGGGATTGCAGTAGATCCGGCTAAGATTCAGGCAATCATGGATTGGCCGACACCAAAGTCCGTGACGGAGATTAGGAGTTTTCTAGGGTTGGCAGGCTATTACCGAAGATTTGTGAAGGATTTTTCCAAAATTGCTTCACCGATGACTAGGCTGACACTGAAAGACGTCATATTTAATTGGACTGTGCGGAGTGTGAGAACGCATTTGCTCAGCTGAAGAGATTATTGACTACCGCCCCCGTGTTGGTGTTACCAGAGGCTGGTCAGGGATTCTTAGTGTACACTAATGCTTCATACATAGGACTTGGATGTGTATTAATGCAGGGTAGTGGAGTTGTGGCATATGCTTCGAGACAGCTGAAGATACATGAGAAGAACTACCCTACACATGATTTGGAGTTAGCAGTGGTAATATTTGCTCTTAAGATTTGGAGACATCATCTGTATGGGGAGAGATTCACACTCTATACTGATCACAATAGTTTGAAATATCTCTTCACGCAGAAAGAGCTAAACATGAGGCAACGTAAATGGTTAGAGTTTTTAAAGGACTATGACTTTTCTCAGGAGTATCACCTAGGAAAAGCTAACGTAGTTGCAGACGCGCTGAGTAGGAGACTGATTGGAGATGTGGAGATGACCAATTGTCATATGACACGTGAGTATGAGATGTTCGATGTAGCGGCGACATTAAGTCAGATAGATATTCCCACGGATGTTAGAGTTGAGATTTGCGCGCAGTTGAGAGTACAGACCGTGTCCACATAGAGAGTGGCAGAGGGTCAAAGGACCGACGAGTCGTATACGAGATTCAGTGAGTTAGCGCAAAGTCCAGATTGTGTTAACTGGGCAGAGACATCAGATCAATGTCTGAGGTTTAAGGGCAGACTGTGGATACCCAAAATGCCAGAGTTGAGAGTCGAAATCCTTCAGGAGTCACATCATTCCCGATTTACCATTCATCCAGGCAGGACTAAGATGTACCATAATATGAAGAGACATTTCTGGTAGCCTGGGATGAAGGCGGACGTGTCAGAGTTTATCAGGAACTGTGGAATATGCCAGTAAGTGAAAACGGAGCATCGTAGGCCCGGGGGACTCTTACAACCACTTCCCATTCCGAAATGGAAATGGGAAGACATAGCCATGGACTTTATTAGAGGTTTACCGAAGACTGCCAGACGACACGACTCGATATGGGTTATAGTCGACAGACTAACTAAGTCTGCTCATTTCCTACCAGTGGCATCACATTACACATTTGATCAGTTGAGCGTGTTGTTTAAGAGAGAGATCATCAGGCTGCATGAGGTATTGTTGACTATTGTATCAGACAGAGATGCTAACTTTACATCCAGGATGTGGCAGAGTATGCAGGAGCAGTACGGTACGCGCCTACATTTTAGCACGGCCTTTCACCCTTAGACTGACGGACAGACTGAAAGACTCAATCAGGTCCTAGAGGATATGTTACGAGCTTGTGTGCTAGAGTTTAGCGGGTCATGGGCGGAATACCTACCATTGTGTGAGTTTGCATACAACAACAGTTATCAGGCTAGCATCGAGATGACGCCATTTGAGGCTTTATATGGCAGACCTTGTCGCTCGCCATCGTGTTGGGCTGAACCAGATGACAGATTGTCTATAGGACTTGAGATTGTTGTTGATCATACAGAGAAGGTACGACAGATTCAACTGAAGCTTAAGGGAGCCCAAGAAAGACAAAAGAAGTATGCAGACAAGTATCACAGTGATCTCACTTATTCCGAGGGAGCCTATGTCTACCTTAAGGTTTCTCCTCGGAGAGGTCTACAGAGATTTGGTGTAAAAGGCAAGCTTACATCGCGTTTTATCGGGCCATTCAGAGTTAGGAAACAGGTTGGAAAGGTTGCGTATGAGTTAGAGCTTCCTCCGCAGATGTCAGGTGTTCATCCGGTCTTTCATATATCGATGCTTCGACTGGCTGAGTTGAAGGCAGGCGTACGACCGACGGTTGACTTGAGTCAGATCGACCTGAGCGAGGATTGTTCATATGAGGAGCAACCTATCCAAATCCTAGACCGAAAGGTACAACAGTTAAGGAACAAGTCTATCCCGAAGGTACTCATCAAGTGGCAGTTCTACAACGAGTCAGAACTCACTTTGGAACGGGAAGATTATATGCGAGACCATTTTTCGTACCTTTTTGAGTCAAGTATACCCTAACTTGAATTAATTTCGAGGACGAAATTTCCATTTTGTTGGGAATATTTGTCACGGCCCAATTTTGCTAATCTTGATTAACTGCTTAATCAGGATCGCCAATCCGTGACGTGGGGCCGCATGAGATGCGCACACAGACCAAGGCATGTGACCGAGGTAAATTTTATATTTGTATTGATGTATTCCTAGTGTTTTGTATGTGTGTAGGCTGATCAAGTCAGTACTTGCAGTTATCGATGCCGAGATGTGGTCAGGGACACGCCTGGAGTTGCGTGCAAGCTGGGGTACCGAATAGCGAGACTTGCGGTAAGTCTAAATTTAGTAAAATACAATGTAATTAAATTAATGCACATTAAATCATAGCCTATGGTTATAAATTTATTAAATTGAATTGAAAATATATATGTATATATTATATAAATATATAATATAAATATATATACATTAAAAAAAATCAGAAAAGAATTGTGAAATGACAAAAAGGGACATTGGCTTATATGGAAAGAGGATAAGATTGAGGGGCATTTTGGTAATTTGGTTAATTTTTCTATCTAACCCCAAAACCACCACCACCACCACACACCACAAATTGAAAAGAGAAGAAGAAGAACCGAGAGAGAGAGGGAGAGAGTCCGAAGAGAGAGTCCGAGAGAGGAGAAGGAGAGATCGAAAGATCGAGACGACGGCGACATTAGCGAGGTAAGTTTTTGTTGTTGATGTTGTCATTGTTGTGGTAGACGTTAATGGTGATGTTGGTAAAGTTGAATGAAGTTGATTTTTGAAATCAATGTGTTAAAGGGTGGATTTTTGATGCTATGATGTTGATGTTGATGTTGGTGTTGGATTGAAGAAGTAAAAAAAAAAATAAAAAAAATAAAAAAAAAAAAAGAGACGAGACGCTTGTTGCGCGTCTCTGCTGAAGAAGATGAAGGGAGACCCGGTCAGATCGGGTTGGACCGGGTCAGACCCGGTCCAGCCCCAAAAATAATAAAATAAATAATAAAATAAATAATAATAATAATAATAAATTCTATATATATGTAATATATATACATACATGTATATATGTATATGTATACATAATATATACATGTATGTATATTTATATATACACATATACATGTATATCTACAAGAAAAATAAAATAAAAGAAATAATAATAATAAATAAATATATATATGTATACATACATATACATATATATATACAAATACACATATATGTATATATCTACATATACACATATATGAATATATACGTAAAATATATCTATGTAACAAAATGTTAATAAATAAATAAATAAATGATATGAAATAACTTTTCAGGGACCTAGGGGTGTTACGGAAGTTCGGGAGTGCTAGTCGGAGTGTCGCGAGGCCGGATAGCCATAGCTATCCTGTGACTTGTAAGTGAAACTGTGGGAACCCTCTACTTTATTTCATTCATATTAATTCCTTTTTCAGTAAATTTGATGACTTACTGTTACTAATCTACCGTCATGCTTTCTTTGCTCTATTCAAGTTGAATGTTGTAATAACATGATGCCTTGTGACAATTTCATTGACTCTTTTCCTAATGTGCCATATTTGGTTGTGAATTATGTTATAATTGATGTTAGAAATGCATGCACTAGGGTTACTGTGGTATTTGAGTTGTATTCCATTTCCTTTGGGGCTTCGTAGCCTAACTTAATTGTTGATATCGTAGAACCTTAGAAATAAAAATCCTTGAAACAAAAGTTGGAGATTATCTAATGTCCATTACACGAGAGATGGGTGGATTCACGGGGTCATTGGGCCTCGGGGTTTCCGACACTCACCACTATTACTTGGTGGCATCACGTAGCTTGAACTACGGGGTTGTCGACAAGTTCTATATAATATATATATTCAAAATTTACAAAGTATGCAGAGAGTATCTCCATACGATAATGGAAAAGGCTGGTTGATATTTCTCACCTCCGATCGGACGTAGATCATCTCGACTTAGCCTGTGTCAGTCTATCTAACTCGGTTAACTGTGATATTTATATGCATTACTTTCTCAGCACCTTTTTCTGCTATATTATGCATTTAAATATCCGTCTTTAATTTGGAAATGAAGTATAGAATTCCCCGGTTATCACTTAAATATCACTATACTCATCGTCTAGTTTGTGACGGTGGGCGTAGGTCCGTCGAGCAGTACCAGACCGGGCAAGGAGAAGATCGGCGACTAACTCTGAGCTCGTAGCGCGTAGCTGCTGTCCATGTAGGTCACATTTTTGTATTATGTTTATATATACGTCTTTTGCTTGGGTTGTTTTTGGGACGAGAGTTAGTTCACCCAACTTTTGACTTTCATTTTGTCTATATGCTCGTCGTTTATTGCATACTTAGATTGTGATTGTTATTTCCTGGTTTCCACATTTAGGATTTATATAAAATGCTTCCGCTAATACGTTAAAGACTTCTGCTAATTTGATAATTCTATAAAATAATAGGGAATATTCTTATCCCTGAACCCAATTCACGAGATAATAGGCAGTACAGGTCGACTAATACGTAATTAGGTCCTACGTGTTGAAATTAGGGCTTAATTATGGGATTAGGCCGGGCGGTGCCCTAGACGAAAATAGGGGCCGTTACAATATAACCTTGTGCTCTGATACCAACTGTGACGGCCCCAAATTCTCCTTGCATTTGGGTACGCCTGGCCTAGACTCGTACAAGTCCCCAATCCGGTACTCGGCAAACCTGGCGAGCCTAGTCAGCCTCCAATCATTCAATTATACAATTTATGAAAGAGTTATTGCAAGTTTTACGCAGCGGAAAGTAAATAAACTAAACATAAGGGAAATAACTTAATCAAAGGGAAATGTAGAAATCTATAAGTGTGGAAAACCTCGGGTATTCATGTACAATTCGATAAGTCAAGATACATGATACCAATCTAATCAAAAGTATCAAGTTCTATAATCCAAAACATATGTATGAAACGATATACAAGTAAGCAAAACATAAAAACCTACTATAATGTCTTCCAAGTTCAGTCATTAATCCTCACAAAAAGTCGCCTAGGTAGGGCTCCTTGCCTCTACTGCACTCCGCTCTATCTGCACCTACCGTCACAAACTAGACGGTGAGCAACTGGAGAAATCGAATGTAATGCCAGAAGAAGATAACAGTAATTCATGATATATCAAGTAAAGTAGTCTAAATATCATGCGGTAATAGAAAAACAAGAATTTAAATAAATCAAGTGCATGATAAACAGACTAATAGATATCAATCAAATTTCAAGTGTGTTCTAAGGAGTCAAAAGAGGCCCATAAGTGGTCTAAACCATAGCATAACGGCGAAGACCTCGCGAGCTCTTCCTGGGCATCGACACAAGCGAAGGCACAACTATGATGGGAGGGATACAAGCCCACCCACCCAGTACTTGGTGTTACACGATCACTAAAGGTGGTCACACACTCCTGTACAAGAGTGCCCGCATTTTATCCCTCTAGTGCAGGTTCTAATACTCTTGAACCGAAACACTTACGCCAAGAAACACACAACAAGAAATGGAATGGAATACCAATAATAGAGCATAACGAATCTGAATAAATGATAATGAATCACATGACATTTTTTTACTAGCTTACAAATCATACATAAGCTTTAAGGCAAGTGTACTTACCTGATAACGTAACCCGTGAATAACAACACTCCCGCGAATCCTAACGCGTATCCCGAGTTTTCTACTACCTGACAAGTTCGGGAACTCTAATTAATGGGTCAAGTCATTAACTAACCCTAAGTTGATACCCTAGTGATTTCCCAAGGTTTTAATGACTTGAACAACTCGATAATTCAATCGGTAAATCAAACCAAAAACACAACGAAACACAATGACTCTCTTGGGTATTATAACCACACTTATGTAAGCCTAATTACAAGTCTTAGGCTCATCTCAGTCGTATGTGAATCACGTCATAGCTTCGAGAGTCGGCAGCGTGATCACAACATCATGACTATTCGTCCACATATAAACACAAACTATACACCAAACCATAACCATAACCATACTCATTCTGAAACCCCGACCAATAGCACACGCACATACCCAAAACCCATATCATACTTGACACATGAAAATTCTCACGTATGCATGAACTCTAATCACTTAATCATGTATTCATGTCGTGAGTTCCTTATTGAAAGAACCCAACATACGTATCCTCGAACATAATCAACACCAAACCCAAGTCCAGAATACGGACTATTTGTTGCACCATGTGCCTGCTATTCGACGTTGGGGAAGGGTTACCATGGCATTGGGTTGCCGGAAAACTCCTCAGCTTGCTCGTTTACTCATCGTACATCTTATTACGATTTCGACCTTAAAATCACATGAAATGATAGCCAAGCATAAAGGAAATTGATCAACTCTTCTCTACCTTTACTGTTATGGACCACTCTAGGGTTGCGAGGCACTAGCATGTGTGTAGCGTGGTCCCTGTCAACCTTTGGTCACGGTGGTTCGTCGGCGGCACCACCAGTTGTGGTGGTTCCCCGTCCAAAATGAAAAACAGTGAGCAATGATCATATACATGAAATAGTGGACACCACTCTTATGGCCACTGGTTTCGACTTTAGAGGCAACGTCAACATGATTGTGACGACCCCCCGGCAGTCTCCCAGGCCACGGCGGTCGCCGGCAACGGCACCGCCAAGACAGTCACTCCAACAATTTCGAAAACATTAACAAAACATGGTATAAACAGTTATTTATACACACACATTGCAGTTGGGGGTGCTCAAAAGCTCCGGTGACCCCATAGGGTCGTCTCCGATGATGGCAGTCGCCTCCTCGATTGGGCAGAGGTGGCGGCAGTGAGCACAGTGAGAACGAGAGAGAGGGGGAGAGAGAGAAAGAGAGAGTCTGCTCGCCCCGACCACCACTGGACACATGGATCAGTGGCTTGCTCACCAAAGAAGGAAGAGAGGAGAGGGGGACGAAAACAGTTCCAAAAATAGCAAAAATAAAAATATACCACAGTGGGACCTTACCTGAACCTACACATCCGCCGTGAAACCAGGGAGTTTCAGGTCTCCGGTGACCACTTTGGGTCGCC
This sequence comes from Stephania japonica, assembly GCA_039657345.1. Lineage (NCBI taxonomy): Eukaryota > Viridiplantae > Streptophyta > Magnoliopsida > Ranunculales > Menispermaceae > Stephania > Stephania japonica. The sequence goes on along the minus strand of CM077560.1, from coordinate 53,797,997 downwards.
TTCGACTTTGACCACCACTGCTGTTGGGCAAAGGCGTGGGCAGCAAGGGTGCCGCCGAATAGACAAGAGAGAGAGAGAGAGGAAGAGGCCGTAACGGAGCTCCGACGAACAGGGTGATCTCCAGCGAGTGTCGAGGGCCGGTCACCTGGGAGCTTGGTTGTGAGGGACAGGAGGATCGGTGAGAGAGATAAGGTGTATGTGGTAGGAGATGATGAATAGTGAATGGGAAAGTAGGGAATGTTCTTTTATAGCCTTTTTCATCTCATCTCCTCACCCGCACACATCTTGAGGCTGACCCAAGGGCTCTCCACCGTCTGGTTGTGTCACTTTAACAATTTCTATCATATAATCCGTATGTTGCGTAGCTAACTAATTCTCGCGTTCAAACAAAATTCCTAGGTCCGCTTTTCCTTGTCCCGACTCCCGTAGCGCGCGTAGTTTCACTGAATCTTGTGAATTATTTATTTATATTACACACATATTCATTTATTAATGTTTTCACTGTGTTTTACTCCCCCGTTTACTTAGGCTTAGCCTCACTCAATTAAAAATTGCCCAAACGGCTCAAGACCCGTAAAATATTAAAATACCAATACACACAATCAGAGAATTATGAAATCACTTCGGTGTCGACTCCCGAAGTTCGAAATACTGTCTAGTATCACGTAGCTGGGTCACGTTTCTAACCAGTGCAACACTAGTCGGATTAAAATTGAGGGTTGTTACAGGATGCAGCCTGTAAAATTGAAACATTGTAATCTCTTAACAAACATTTGGAACACATGACAATATATACACATCTCACTAGTTTGATTCATGTAGATTCTGTAATTACATATTTAATGGAATTCAAAAGAAATACAAAAAATGAAGGTCTTCTGTATAATTTCGTTCATTTAGATTGCATAATAATTAATAATAATAATCAGATTAAACAACGCAAGATTACTTATCAAACGAACATACCATAAGTCTTCGATTATACATGATTACATGCAGATATTTTTCTCTCTTAAACTTTCGATGGCACGAGTTATGAACTATAAATTTGTCTCGCAAGGCTATTTAGGATGAGAAAATCAGCACCTGCAGCGTAAGAATTAATAGCAAACTAGTCGATTATAAATTAATTTTATTTAGAATTAATAAATGAACGAAATTAATACATTTACATGAACATACTGTAATATTTTTTTTAGAATTAATAAGTCTTCGATTATACAGTATTTTTTTTAGAATTAATAAATTTGATTATTAATTTCTTTAAAAAAATTAAAAACTTAATTTACATGAACATACTGTAATATTTTTATAAATAGAATTGCAATTCATAATAATCAACTCATATTTCTTATAAATAAAATATACAATAAGAATGAGATTAATTAGGGTTTAGGGTGATTTGAATCGAAGATGAAGATTGATCTGAACAGATTTGTATTATTTTTTTGTATAAAGAAATTTCATTAATCTATCAAAAAATACATGTACAAAAAAAAAATGAGAAAACAAAAACAATCTTACATATCTACTTACCAAAAATCCCCTTTGTTATACTATGTAAAAAAAAACCCATCTCGTTAGAAAACAAAACTAAAGTTCTGGAGGTCGCAGTTGTGAGTCTTGTGACCATCCATCTTATCCCACTCAAAAAATAATCTCATAAAGGCCACCCTTCATATATCTACCCCAGCCCTTAATTAATATTCAATTGTTACAATAATTGACGTAGGTGAAAGAAAATACGCAGAAAATGGTCCACAAAAAAAAGTCACCATCAAAAACCAAAAATCCAGAGATACCCCAACAAACAACAATAAAAACAAAAAAAGAGACATCAACACACCAAGTTGTCTCTTACCCCATAGCCAGCCACTCATATAAAAAATCTAAGATGTGTCAATTCCTCATCAATTCATTGATATTCCAAGCCTTGAACAGATTTGTGCTATTACTATTGTCCAATTGGATCTAAGAAATTAGATTTGATGGAGAAGAACTGAAGTTAAAGTTAGACATACCAAACGAAAAATTGAAGGAGATAAAAAATTGTGAAGTTTGAGTTAAAGTTAGATATTTGAGCTAATGAAAATCCAAATTTACATGTATCGCTCTTAATTGTAATAGTCTCTTTTGTTTTTTACAAAGCTAGGTGAACTTTTCGTTGTCCAAAAAATTAGGGGTATGCATATAAACTAATTAAACTTTTCGTTGTCCAAAAATTGAGAGGATGAATGTATCCTGAGACAACCAATAATACAAAAGAAATAAATAGCAAAAAATAAGAAAAATGAGAAAAATGAAATGGTGAGAGGAGAGAGCTTGAGCTTCAACTTTTATATATATACTTTAGGACTAATACAATTCATGCGGTATGCGCTTAACCCCATCTGTTTCAAGTTAAGATTAACATAGAGAAGATTTCCATCAAACAAGGCGCACATTGGATGCGAGCTGAGCTTCATTACAATGCTTTCATTAACACCAATGCTACTACAAACCCCTTAGGCACGCCAAACTCGTCACAGAGCAACATATTCATCTTCAACCAATTTGAAAAATATTCAGTAGAAATCCAAAAACCAGTAGCAACTTCATAAGAAAGTCTTACCAATATCAAAGAACTTAAATTTAAAACAATCCAAAACACAGTATTTTTTCAATGAAATAGAACATAATATTCGACTAGGGACAACATAATAAGAAACAAATGCACTGCAGATCATATATGTGCTCTCAAGCTGTTGCAGACAAAAAGGCCCTTCCAGGTTTACGATTAGCCAGAGGTCCATGGCATCCAAGAAGCTGCACAACACCCCCAAAAAACAAGGATCAGAATTTCTTCAGTTAAATCACATCCAAAGTTATAGATAGCAGACCAGTAAAAAGGAAGCAAAATAATATGCAGTTTCTTTCCAAGTATGGGTAACATTCAACCCCAGTAAAAACAAGCTCTTGTCTATAGGTTATCAATCCCAATTCCAACAAAAATCGAAAACCAATTCAAGCATTTCTACAAGAAAAAGTTCTTTGCACAGGTTTTAATGTTCGCCTTGTTAAACACACATAACTAGAGCATTGTATGAGCTGCATAGTCGGTCCCAAACCGGATAAAGGAGGGCTCCCAAGCCCATTATCCATATTTGGAAAATGGGGGAGGGTTGTGATAGGTTTGCACACTGTAAAAATTTTGTCACAGCTCTTTATGAATGGATCAAACAAATGAGATAAAAAAAATCTGTTTCTCATAAACAAAAAGAAAGTCCAGTAGACAGTACAAGGTGTGGGCAGCGCAACGAAAGACACTTGCAGAAGCAACATTTGCTGCCATGGGAAGTCGTATGTGAAGTAAATGCAGAAAAACACAACAAGTTGCACAACCATCAGACCACGAATAGCAGGTGCCATTGTTATCAAAGGCGAAAGGTGCCGTGCAAGGCGCACACCCATATATATATATATATATATATATATATATATATATATATATATATATATATATATATATAGATTTCTACATATATGCAAAGATATACAGATGAAAATTATGTATGTGTTATGTGTGACATTGTTTGACCTACTAACGATTACAATCTAGAACTGAAAAGCCTCTTTGTGCCTTGAAGCAGCACCAAGGGGCGGAGAGGCTGTCATTGTCAAGGAATAACACTAGCAGGTGCTAAGAAGAGAAATGAATGAATGAATGAACAAAAAGGAGATTAGAAAGTGGAGGCAGAAAGCAAACCTTAGCATTGACACCGTCGGGCATAATCCTATTCTCAGACCTCCACTTGACATAATCAGTACGGCCGAACTTGGTAAATCCCCTGAAAACATAAATAATAGTATCGCGTGGGTGCGGGTGTGGGTGGTAAAAGTAAGCAGCAAGGTCAATGAGAAATAAAAAAAAAAAAAAAAAAAAACAACAAGTAAAGGAGGCGGAAGGGTTGTACCATTTCCTGCTGACGATGATCTTCTGGCGACCGGGAAACTTGAACTTGGCGCGACGAAGGGCCTCTTGAGCATTGTTGCCATTGGAATCCTTGCAGCGGACAGAGAGGAGGACCTGGCCAATGTCGACCCTAGCACAGGTCCCTTGGGGCTTACCGAAAGCGCCTCTCATACCAGTCTGAAGCCTATCGGCACCGGCACAGGAAAGCATCTTGTTGATTCGCAAGACATGGAAAGGGTGGACCCTGACGCGGAGATGGAAGGAGTCCTTCCCAGCAAACTTAACCATGTACTTGTTGCAAGCAATGCGGGCGGCTTCCAGAGCCTCGCTCGAGACGTTCTCCTTCTCCCAACTCACCAAGTGGACGCAGAAGGGGAACTCCTCCACTCCCTTCTTCTTCGCGCCCACATCGTAGATCCTGATCTTCGGATCGGGGACACCGCGGCAGTACCTTGATTTTGGGTATGGTTTGTTCTTGATCTGACGGTAGCATCTAGCAGGTCCTACACGACAATCAATCAAATCATCAACAACAACTATTGCATACACCATGACGACGACGACGACGACGACGACGACGACATCCCTAAATCAAATCAAATTAACTATAGAGATCTAAGAATAACAAGGAAGGAAAGAAAAAAATATGAAACTAACTATGTTTCAATCAATCATGTAAAGCATTTCATCAACTACTAGCTAATAGATGCATGCAAATAGAGACAAGAAAATGGATGAATACACTTACTTCTCCCCATCTCGAAAGGGCTTCTAGGGTTTCCGACTGCGCAATCGAACAAGACCACTACTTCGGTTGCTATATATATATAGTGTGGTGTCCCGTGTCCCACGTAAAACCCTAATCACGGTTTTTTTTTTTTTTTCCTTTGTTTTATTTTTGACCAATGGCAAAGGCGCGTCCGCGTATTGGAACACGGAACTGACCTTCAACAAGTCTATTTCTACGGTGTGCGTGCGTGTGCGCCTGCATCATCTTTTCACTTCTAGATGAGCTATGCCCAAAATATATACTATTAACCAACTTTGGACACTAATCTAATGCATGACATATATCTCAAAATATGTGCGTACATATTGTGAGTCATATTGCAGTAATATCGACTGGATCAATTTTTAAAGTAGATGTCCAAAGTGAGTTACTTGGGGTTTTTTTATTAATATACTTTATTTTTGGATGTTGCTAGGGTACCCAGGGATGGCACACAATTGACAATTGGCATGCACCAAGGTAATACACCTCATATACACATCTCAAGAGGCATTGACAGTGTACGTCCAATGTGTTGAACCTAAGTCTCGTAAGCGAGCATATTAGCATACTCATTTATTGTTAAATCCTGCTAACTTAGGAAGGATATGAAAAAATGACATGCACTTATCTGCGTCCATTCAAAATGTCTCACTCCAAACATTAAGGGTTGTCAAACAAATGTATGTTGTTCTTGTGTGCCTTTCGTTAGTTACAAAAGTAATTTCTTTTCCTACCAAATTTTTTCTTTACTTTTTTTCTTTAAAAAATAATTATAAATTACTAGCATGAGCACATTATTAATTATTGCATCTTTTGCATGTGTTTTAAAAAAGATTTTAAGCATGTGTTTTAAAAAAGATTTTAGAGAGAGAGAGAGAAAAAAGATTTTAAGCACGTGTTTTAAAAAAGATTTGAGAGAGAGAGAGAGTAACGCTGATTAATGTGTAGCACATTAATCAGTGTTACACTCAAAGCATCATCTTAAGAAAAAAGTACGATGTATAATTTTTGTTTTAATAATAGTGAACGATGACAATTTTTTGAGATAAAATTAGTATCAATATTACCTACCATATTAGATCAAGCATAAATGTCGCAATATTATCGTTATAAGAAACTTTAAAATTAGCCATTTTCCAATATGTATGCACATGCATACAGTTACGCTAAACTTTGTAGAATTGGGTACATTGATCCTCCACAGTTGAAATTACACATCATTATACAAGAGAGATTCCTCCTCAGTCCTCACCTAGGTGTAATGGTAGGTATCACTCCACTCACAAGGTTACTGCTGGACACATCTGATGACCAATATGCATGCTTGAATGCAGAAGACAGCGAAGATGATGGCGACGACGAAGCTCTCTTTGCTTCACTTACCATGGATTCTGAAGGAGCTATGTCAATCTCCGGCATCATACGCCATATATTTTCCAGTTCCCTGACCACCTCTGCCATTGCAGGTCTACTCTCTGGTTCGTCTTGGCAACACTTAAGGGCCAAAGTCACAAATTTCGCAGCACATTCAGAAGGATAAGATCTCATACGTCCATCTATAATGGAGAACATCATTCCGGCTTGATATGCAAGATTCACCTAATAACATTAGGAGAGCACACATCACTCAATTTCAAACTAAGTTGAGGAGGAAAAAACTAGTGTGTTACAAGTTGTAAAGTTGGGCGAGAGAAGAGGCCATTGTTGAATTATATGTGAGTTTGTATTGTATCCAATATTAGTCCCACATGGGAAAGAAACATTTTTGTTTCTTTCCTTATAAGATATCTTTCACTTACAAGTCTTAGTTAAGTGAATGTGGGTTGGAGGCAAAGACCATGGGTATTTTCCATTGATTAATTGATTAGGCCCTGGGCCGTGGGGCTAATGTTAAAATAACTTAGCTAATTCACAACATAAATTTTTTTATTTTTTAAATTAAGTAATTTCGTAATTACTTATTAGTATGAACAGTTGTAATTTTTCATGAACAGTTGTATGTGAACAGGTGTATGTATTCACGTTTTGTGAACAGGTGCATGTGACTGTTCACAAGAGACATTATTTATCTATATATAGTATGTATGAAATAGATGAAAAAATCCAGTTTTTTGTTGAGAGAAATTAAACTGTTGCACAAGAAAGGTTCTTTGATTGGTGTGTAATCAAAGATCAATCCAGTTGTATCCTGGAGGTAAACCTCTTGAAGCATTCATACACCGAATTGGAGGAAAATTCGTCTTAGGACATTGCTATTTAGTGCAAGCCTCTGGTATGATTTAATTTAGTTCTTTGTAATTGAATTCACGCATGATATATATTATAGTTTAGTGACATGCATATTGTATAATTGTTCCTTCAATCTAAGACGAATTATTATTAAGTTATCACTGATTTACATACAATAGTTGAGTGCATATAATTTATCATTGATTTTAGAAAAACTAATCACTGATTTATACGAAATTGTTGTTTTCATACTAGTTTGAAATGGCATCTCTTGTAATTGAGAAATCCACACCATCCATATCTGCTAATCCCAAAGATGAAAGACCAGAGAAGTTCAAGGGTCTTGACTTTAAAAGGTGGCAGCAAAAAATGCTGTTCTGGCTGACCACTATGAATCTTACCAACATAGTGAAGGAAGAAGTTCCGAAATCTGATGAGGACCCTTTGTCCAGGGAAACTCTCCTTACTATTGAAGCATGGAGGAATTCTGACTTTCTTTGCAGGAATTACATTTTGAATAGACTTGATGATACACTGTATGATGTCTATTCTGAATATAAAACCGCAAAGGATATTTGGGATCTTCTCGAAAAGAAATATCGAACTGAAGATGCAGGGGCTAAAAAGTTCGTGGTAGGCAAGTTTTTGAAATACAACATGGTGGATTCGAAGTCCGTGGTAAAGCAAGTGGAAGAACTGCAAGTTCTGATACATGAATTGCACGCTGAAGGGTGCATCGTAAATGAACATTTTCGATCGGAGCCATTATTGAAAAGCTTCCACCGTCGTGGAATGACTTCAAGGTCTACCTAAAGCACAAGCGAAGGGACATGTCCATCGAGGATCTCATTCTGCGACTTCGTGTTGAGGAAGATCACAGGAAGGGAGACAAAAAGGAAATGGCTAATGCTAATGCTAACATGGTGGTAGGACAATCAAGCAAGTCCAAATTTCAGAAATTCCAGAATAAGAATTTCAAGAAAAATCTTAAGAGAACCGCCAAGTCGTTAGCACCAAAGGAGAAGGATTACAAGAAAATTAAGGGAAGTTGCTGGGTTTGTGGAAAGCAGGGTCACAGGGCTCAAGATTGTCGCCACAAGAAAGATCAGAATTTTGATAATTCTGGTGTGAACAACCAAGCAAATGTTACTGACATAGAAATTGATGATACTGACTTTGATCTCACTGCGGTTGTTTCAGAAACTAATATTGTTTCTGATGCCAAAGGATGGTGGATCGATACTGGTGCAACAAGGCACATATGCAGTGACAAAACCTTATTTTTTGAGTTTCATCCAGTTAATAGTGAAGAGAAACTTTACATGGGAAACTCATCCTCCTCCAAGGTTGAAGGCAAAGGAACAGTGAAGATGAAGTTCACGTCTGGAAAAGTAATCACTTTACTTGATGTTCTTTATGTTCCTGATATTAGGAAAAATATTGTATCTGGCCCTTTACTGAATAAGAAAGGCAAAACTTATCATTTGGTCCTTGAACTTTGTGTTTTTTGTGCTCTAGGTCCCTGAACTTTTATTACTATACATTTGGTCCTTGAACTTTCACAAAGATTTACATTTAGTCCTTCCACCATTTAAAGTGTTAAATTATGTCAATGTGGGCAACAAAAGTGTTGTGTGATTAGTCAAGAAGAGTCAAATGGTTTATATTACTGAATCGGACGACTCGCATCGACCTAAAAAGCCGAAAAAAATTTTAATTTCCCCTAAAAACATAAAAATCTCAAAGTTCAGGGACCAAAAATATAAAACTCAAAAGTTCAAGGACCAAATGTACAACAATGAAAGTTCAGGGACTAAATGTACACTATTGAAAGTTCAGGGACCAAAAGCATAAAAGACTCAAAGTTGAAGGACCAAAAAATACGTTTTGCCAATAAGAAAGGGTTCAAACTTGTTTTTGAGTCTGACAAATTTGTATTGACTAAGGGTGGCATGTTCATAGGGAAGGGGTGCCTTATTGAAGGTCTCTTCAAATTAAGCATTGTAATTGTTAATGGCACTGGTAATAGAATGATTGTTTCTGCGTATATGACTATCTCTGCTTATATGATTGAATCATTTGATATATGGCATGCTAGACTAGGTCATGTAAATAACAGATTAATTCATAAAATGGTACATTTGAACATGTTACCAAAGTTTAAAATTGATTTTAAACACAAATGTGAAGTTTGTGTAGAATCAAAGTTTGCTAGGCAAACATTTAAATCTGTTCAAGAAAGATCAAATGAATTATTAGATTTAATTCATAGTGATCTTTGTGACTTCAAATCAAATCCTACGAGAGGAGGAAAGAACTACTACATCACTTTTATTGATGATTGTAGTAAATATTGTCATGTCTTTTTGATCAAGAATAAAAGCGAGGCCTTTGATTTTTTAAAATATATAAGGCAGAAGTTGAAAATCAACTTGACAAAAAGATAAAAATATTAAGAACTGATCGAGGTGGAGAATATGATTCCATTGAATTTACAGAATTTTGTAATACAAATGGAATTATTCATCAGACCACTGCACCATATACACCTCATCAAAATGGTGTGGCAGAGAGAAAAAATAGAACTCTCAAGAATATGATTAATTCTATGTTGAATGATTCTGGGCTTCCCCAAAACTTGTGGGGTGAAGCATTACTGACTGCAAATCATATCTTGAATAGAGTTCCATTCAAGAAATCTAATAATTCTCCATATGAGATTTGAAGAAAGAGAAAACCCACTTACAAAACTTTAAAAGTGTGGGGTTGCTTGGCAAATGTTCAAATTCCTTTACCAAAAAGGACTAAATTAGGACCTAAAATCGTAAATTGTGTGTTCATCGGTTTTGCTAAGAATAGTGCAGCGTATAGATTTTTAGTAGTTAAATCACATATTTCAGATATCAGTGATAATACTATCATAGGATCTATAGATGCAACATTTTTTGAGCATATATTTCCTTTTAAGAAAAAACAAAATGGTTCATCACGAAAAAGGACGGCCGAAGAGAGTCTAGAAGAACCAACTACTTCAAGGGTTCAAGAACAAGAATTGGAACCTAGAAGGGGAAAAAGAATTAAGGTTCCAAAGAATTTTGGACCTGATTTTATAAGTCTGTTAACTGAAAATGAACCTCAGACTTATAGGGAGGCTATGTCTTCGCCGGAAGCGCCTTTATGGATGGAAGCAATCAATAGTGAAGTTGAATCTATTTTACAAAATAATACATGGGAATTGGTTGATTTACCATCCGAAATCAAACCAATTGGATATAAATGGATATTCAAAAGAAAGCTTAAAGCTGACGGTACTATTGATAAATACAAAGCACGATTGGTTGCAAAAAGTTATAGACAAAAAGGTGTAAATTACTTCGACACCTATTCTCCTGTTTCGAGAATAACTTCCATTAGAATGTTGATTGTCATAGCTGCTTTATACAATATGGAAATACATCAAATGGATGTTAAAACAGCATTTCTAAATGGAGAGTTAGAAGAAGAAATCTATATGGACTAACCTGAAGGGTTCATAGTCAAAGGCAAAGAGAGTAAAGTTTGTAGACTTGTTAAGCCATTATATGGACTCAAACAAGCTCCAAAACAATGGCATGAAAAATTTGATCATACTATGCTAGCAAATGGTTTCAAAATAAATGAATGTGACAAATGTGTGTACATTAAAGAAATGAAAAACTTTTGCGTCATAGTATGTTTATATATTGATGACATGTTGATTATGAGCACAAGTAGAGAAGCTATAATGTCAACCAAAAAGATGTTGAATTCTAGTTTTGACATGAAAGACTTAGGTCTAGCTGATGTAATACTAGGAATTCAAATCAAAAGGAATAACGAAGGTTATGTCCTCACACAATCTCATTATGTTGAGAAAATCTTAAAAAGATTCAATCAATTCGATTGTAAACCTACTCCAACTCCTTTTGATATTAATTGTCATCTTAAGAAAAATAATGGAGAGGCAATTTATCAATTGGAATATTCTCAAGTAATTGGAAGTTTGATGTACTTGATGAATTCTACTAGACCTGACATAGCTTATGCAGTAAGCAGGCCGAGTAGATACACAAGTAATCCTAATGATGCTCATTGGACAGCATTAATAAGAGTTCTAAGGTATCTTAAATATACCTTAAATTATGAACTTTATTATACAAAATATCCACCTATACTTGAAGGGTATAGTGATGCAAATTGAATTTCTGATAATACAGAAACCAAATCAACAAGTGGATATATATTCACATTAGGTGGAGCAATGGTTTCTTGGAAATCGACAAAACAAACGTGTATAGCACATTCCACTATGGAATTTGAATTCATAGCTCTTGACAAGGCAGCTGAAGAAGCTGAATGGCTAAGAAATTTCCTAGAAGATATTCATTGCTGGCCAAAACCAGTCACAGCAATTTGCATACATTGTGATAGTATGGCAGCACAAGCAAGAGCTAAGCACAATATATATAATGGTAAGTCGAGACATATAAGGCGCCGACACAATACTATAAGACAATTACTCACAAGTGGAGTAATTAGTATTGATTATGTTAAGTCTAAGGAAAATGTTGCAGATCCTTTGACTAAAGGCTTACCAAGAGATCAAGTGAAGATATTATCGAGGGGAATGGGCTTAAAGCCTATAGAGTAAGTCAAGTCCAGCGGAAACCTAACCTAGCTGATTGGAGATCCCATGGTCTAGGTTCAATAGGCAAACTAGTTAGACTTGACTTAACAAATAGGACACACAATTACCTATTCCTATGATGAAGTAAGTGTGTTAATAAGAAGTTTAGGGTATGCAATACTACATTTAATGATTAAAGATAAATCACCTATATGATAGTAAATGTGGGGTCGCATTTATGAGAATGAATAGGCTAAATTCTCTAAAGCTATCATGAATCCAGGATATGTTCAGGACCAAAATGAACAAAGAATAACGTGCATCAGTAATCATGTCTTAAGTGAGACATATTGTCTTAGTTTACTACAAAAAGTGAACAGTTCAAGATACATACATCACTGCGTCACGAAGTGAACTCGATATGATCTTACTAGGGTAAGTTCAAGTCCATACGACACTTTCCTAAGTAACATGATATGATAATCTCTCTCAATTGTTTTGAAGTAATGTTATTTTTAAAAATAATGATATTTTTAAATTTGTGTTTGTGATTTGGCAAAGTAAACTTGGTCATGGTTGCAGATGGATACAATACAAATGTGGGGTACTGTTGAACTATATGTGAGTTTGTATTGTATCCAATATTAGTCCCACATGGGAAAGAAACATTTTTGTTTCTTTCCTTATAAGATATCTTTCACTTACAAGTCTTAGTTAAGTGAATGTGGGTTGGAGGCAAAGACCATGGGTATTCCCCATTGATTAATATATATCAAATACTTAATATTTAATATGTCTTTGATTAGGCCCTGGGCCGTGGGGCTAATGTTAAAATAACTTAGCTAATTCACAACATAAATTTTTTTATTTTTTAAATTAAGTAATTTCGTAATTACTTATTAGTATGAACAGTTGTAATTTTTTATGAACAGTTGTATGTGAACGGGTGTATGTATTCACGTTTTGTGAACAGGTGCATGTGACTGTTCACAAGAGACATTATTTTTCTATATATAATATATACGAAATAGAAGAAAAAATCAAGTTTTTTGTTGAGAGAAATTAAACTGTTGCATAAGAAAGGTTCTTTGATTAGTGTGTAATCAAAGATCAATCCAGTTGTATCCTGGAGGCGAACCTCTTGAAGCATTCATACACCGAATTGGAAGAAAATTCGTCTTAGGACATTGCTATTTAGTGCAAGCCTCTGGTATGATTTAATTTAGTTCTTTGTAATTGAATTCACGCATGATATATATTATAGTTTAGTGACATGCATATTGTATAATTGTTCCTTCAGCCACTGTGCGTCACGTGTGAACTTACGCTTGAACTTGGCATATTGTAAGTGCCTGTCGGCTTTAAATCAAACCCTTAGCACTGCTATGCCGATGCATACACTAATATAATTCAAAATTTGAAGTAGAAAGTTGAAGCAAGGAACAGAATTATTTACCTCTCGAACAATGTTTTTACCATGTAAGATTGGTTGCATCCCAGTTAAGAGTTCTAGGAAAACAACTCCAAGGCTATAAACGTCGCTTTTGTCTGTCAATTTATGTGTTAGGAAGTATTCTGGATCAAGGTATCCCTGCAGTAAGAGTCAGAAATATTTCACCTTATCAATAGCTTAACTCAAAAACAAGTTACATTCTTGATTTGGTTTTTGTGTTGAAAAGTACAGTTCTAGCTAGGATTGGTTCAACGTCTTGACCCCTTCAAATACTTCCTCATCCCTTGAACAGGGGATCGCCATAATATAGAAAAATGCTACTTCAATTAAGAGTTTGAAAAGGGAGGCAATACTGCAATTTAAAAATGGTTCTTGAGGCATCTATATTAAGAACTAGAAACAAGAAAGAAGGTTTTATACCACCAATGATTAAGATTAACTTCTAAAGCATTGGCAGTAAGAACCCTTTTTTTTTTTATAAGAAAGAAACCAACTTTTTGCCCCTTGTGGAACTCAAACCCTCACCCTCTTACACCATTTACCTCATACCAAACCAATGGGCCACCCAATTGGTTTGCGGTAAGAACTATAAGCAGTAAAGAAAGGTTTCTATATACCATGTATGATAGAATATAATTCAGAAAGACGAATGAAACACAAGTAAAGTAAATGATTGATGGCCAGCACGCAGCATCAGAGTTGAGAACAGTGCTCACCGGAGTGCCTTTTACGACTGTGGAAACGTGACCAGGAACTGCCCCTTCAACATCTGGAACTGGGGCAAGCCGTGAAAGTCCAAAATCAGCAACTTTGGCAGTAAATCTGGAGTCCAATAATATGTTGGTAGCTTTAATGTCTCTATGGAATATCGGTGGATCAGCTTCTGCATGGAGGTACAGTATGCCTTTTGCTGAACCCAATGCAATTTGCAATCTCATGGCAAAACTCAGAGGTTTTTTTGATGTCACTGTGACACCAAAAGGAAAAAAAAAAAAATAAGGCTGGAGAATGGGTAGATCATGATTCATGAATGATATTGAGAATTGAGGTTTCACCAAAATTAAATATTTGACAAAAAAAAAAAAGGAAAATAATAAAACAAAAGAGATGTACATGATTTTACGGACAAAAATTTACCAGAAAGATGATCTCTTAAAGTTCCATTTGGCATAAACTCATAAACCAACATCTGCATATACACAATTAGAAAACATCATTCACTAACAACCGAGAGATTTCCTAACTGCATGAATCATGAATGAAGTCCAGCATAAGCCTTTGATAAAAAAATAAAAAAATAAAAAAAGGTCCAGTATAAGCATTGCATTTCTTGACTATGTCCCTAGGTAACACCTTTTTCTTTCACTTGTGGGAAAATCATGGAAACTAAAACCATTGATTTACAGAATGAAACAGCATATCAACCAATCAAAATTAATACTCAACCGATAAGGAATTATGGTTCCTTACTTTTGCATCAATTTGTCAATAACAAAACATATATGTTTTTATCATTAAATACACTTAAGATAAGTCTCAGGTAAGACTTGATATCAGTGAATTCATCCAATGTTGCCTCATTAGTATTCTAGAAAGTATCTAACTTGCCTACAACCTAACTCTCTTATAATACTCTCAGTAGCAATATATTATAATCCGTAACAATGACGATCATATTACAATATAAAATCAACACCATCATCCCCATAAACCAACATCGGATTTTTATAAGAAACCAACTACCAACATCAACATTAGGAGGACTTGCGCTATAGCCCAAATCATGAAAAAGAGCATCTGTCTTTCCTCAGCACTATAGCCCAAATCAGTTTTGACTTTTCAATATCTTATATCTTATCATAACATTCCACACTTTAAAGCAAAATTCTTCTCGCTGTCGTTTTACCACCAACCAGAGTCAAGTTAAAATCACATGTATTGCTTAATTTATATGCTATCTAATTTTGCTGTGCATCCAACTCAAGGTCCTCTGCTAGCCATAATAATGCCGCATAAGGGTAGGCCTTGGCGCCAATCATAAGATTGCTACGTTAAGAGCATGAGGCCCTGATCCAGATGTAGAAATAACTTCTCTAATGAGTTGGGAAATAGCCATGTACACGCTACACCTTTAGGTATTTATGTTAAAGTTGTCTTATAATAGCGGCATTTTCTTCATCTAAGCCAGCATGCTCTAAAAATAATAACATCATTTTTCTAAGCATTTGGTAACACTGATGAATTGGCTTAAGCAACACCCTCTTGACCACACAGGCAGCTCGAAACAAAAGAAGGAAGAAGTTCTGATACCAGAATATCTTGGAACAAAAGCACTCAAGTTAAGATCAGTTGTATCGGTATGACCCTCAAGACATATAGCCGATCCCACTTAATTTGTGATTGAGGCTTTGTTGTTGTATTTAAATTTGATTTTCATCATACTACTAATACCTTACAATGTTATTCCACAGTATTTGGCTATAGCAAAACAACATTATGCCTTGTCTTTCTAATTGGTTTCAAAATATACAAAATCCTTCTAAAAATATTAAAAAATCAAATCCCCACATGGACATGCAGTACGACCTGGGCAGGCTCGGACCGGGCCTAGTCGGGCCTGGGCTTTTAAACCCTTGCCCAGGCCTGACCCAAGCCCTCCCAAGTCAGGAATTTTTAACTAAATTTTTATATTTTTTAATGAAGTAAATATATTTAATAAATTTTTAAAATTAAATATAAAGTAAAAATTAGCCTATGGTGGTATAAGTTGGTATCTATTGATCTTGATGTCTAAAGTTCAAACCTTACTCTCACCACTTTTTGATACTTAAATTGAAAAAAAAAATAGTATTTTTTAAGTATATGATGGGCGGCTTGGGCGGGCTGGGGCTTGCAAATACAAACCCAAGCCCATCCCAAACAAGGC
This sequence comes from Stephania japonica, assembly GCA_039657345.1. Taxonomy (NCBI): domain Eukaryota; kingdom Viridiplantae; phylum Streptophyta; class Magnoliopsida; order Ranunculales; family Menispermaceae; genus Stephania; species Stephania japonica. The sequence continues at coordinate 53,782,020 of CM077560.1, read as the reverse complement.
GGGCTTTCCGTGAGGGTACCCAAGCTCGTGAACTGGTCCACACAGAAGTTAAAAAAGGAGGTAGCACATCAATTAAAGAATGAGTGATAAGCAAGAAAATACAAAGGTTAAGAAGATCTAAAGGTAAGTTGATAAAAAATAAAAATAAAATAAAAAAAGATCAATAGCCACAAGGAACAAGGCAGTAGGGTTAAGGAGAATTATAGCTATGATGACACTAACTGTTTGCTTGCTAAGAAATTACCTGTTCAATTTCATCATCACAATATCCAACCAAAGAAACCAGATTCCGATGATGTAACCTCGACAATAACTCAATTTCTGTGAAGAACTCTCTTTCTCCTTGTAAAGATGACTCTAGAGCCCGCTTTATGGCCACAACTGTTCCATCAGCTAGAACACCTTTGTATACTTTCCCGTAGCCTCCTTGACCGACCTGACTAGAAACACTGAAGTTGTTTGTGGCCTGCATCATTTCCACGAATGTGAATGCTTTTACACCATCAATTTTGATTGATATCTTCGACACTGCAAGTAGCATGAAACATTTCCAATTCAGATAAAATTCACATTATTGAGGGGAAAAAACATGCGACTTACAAAACAAGTGTTCTATGGAGTATAATATGACATGTAAATCCAATTTATTGTAGGGGTAGACCGAAGCTAACTTGGGACGCATTGATTAGGAGGGATTAAGGGATTTGGAAAACACCGTCAATTGCACTAAACCGAGCGCAATGGAAGAGTTTGATCCATGTAGCCGACCCTAACTAGTTTGGGAATGAGACTTTGTTTGCCATATAATATTATCAAATATCAAATGTCAATTATCACCTTAATAAGAATGCTGAGCAATTCATTTATCCTCGGACTGATCAATTTCGACATCACTCATCAGGTGACAAAACCTACCATATTGTGGCCTCAACCAAACTAATCAAAATAGATCCTTTTTTTTTTCAAATTAACCACTTATTTTGAAGCATCTTACGACACCACATCAAAAATTACTTGGAAAATAATTGAAACCTTAACAAAGAAAGAAAGGGAGAACATGAGGGTAAAGATGCCTAGGGAAGATTGTGTCTAGACACACACATGCGAGCGCACACGCACACACACAAGTGTGTGTTGCATTTTTAAGTTTCAATGGAACGGCTTGACAAATTTCAAACAGGAAATCACATGCATTAATTCTGTCTGTGTAATAACTAAGCACTTACCTGATTGTTTTCTGAGAGTCATATGATACTTTTTCATATATTGCTTTGCAGCGTAAAATGAAATAATGGCGGATAATGTCATTGCACCAGCAACAGCTGCCAAAACTATGCCAGCAATAGCACCCTTGCTCAGTCCTGATTTTGAAATATTAAGATTCGCTGCATCCAAATATGAACTGTGAATCACAATGTATTTCTAGCAGAAGAGTAATATGGTAGTAAGTTTTTTGAAGATGCAAAAACACAGATAATAAGACATATTTCACAAAACCAAGACTATTATTATATTATGCTGGCTTAGCAAGAAAAATGACATGCAGCCTGAAGGATAAAGACCCACAGACAAATGATCTACCAAGAAGTCTGGAGACCATTTGGTGAATACCAGCAGAATAGATCAAACTTTTGGTCTCAAACATGGAACAGGTGGAGATTATCTTTTTATGAATCTTTCTTTACAGGGAAAATCAGCAAAAACAGAAGTTCTTTATCTGGATTCCTGCAGGCTGTACTCGAGAAGTTCAGCATACTAAAAAAAGAGGCAGTCAAACTACCAAAAAAAAGGAGGGACAGTCGCAGGAATTTCTTCCAGCAAAAGAAAGTACATAATTACAATTCAAAATTTATATACATCATATATGCGGCAGAAGAAAAAAGTACAGGTCTTGGTTCCATACCATCTTCTTCATAAGGGCTCAACAGAACAAAGTTGAGGAATTCATAGGGCCCAAATATCCCACCAACACCAGCTTTCCATTCTGCAAAAAGGTCCTCAATTCTATAAATTTCACTCTCATTAAATTTACTGGAGTGATTTCCATACTTTGGAAACAACTTCAAATACAGCCGCAACCTTGGACCTCTTTCCCAGATGAATGACACAATAGATAACTGATATAGATCAATGCCAAGATTAGATGCTAGAATCACTTTAAATTTATCTTCATATGGAATAAAATTTGAGAAGGCTGGGCTTTTGAGACGATAACCAATTCTGAGTGGTGCGGCACAGAAACAAGGGACTGGAGATTCTGGCACGTATTCATAACCATCAGGGCATGACTGATTGTAACAGTTAGTGGGGATTATAGTCGAGCTAGAAAGTATCTCCTCACTTCTATTCTGAATACCACAAAACTGAGTTATCATAAGTTGATTTGCAGCTGAACACACAGGATTTCCCCGAAGACTGTCACCAAATAAAGGTAATGATACATAAGTGTTTGGCGCAACTTTCAATTATTAATAACAGCAACTTATAAAGACAAACAAAATACCAAGTTCATTATGCAAATAATTATGTGGCTACAACAAAAAGCAATTTACAAAAAGAAAAATCGTCACATACTAGTCATGAGCAAAATATTGGGAAGAGTAACCCTAGTCCATTCAACTGTAATTATAACTTTAGATATGCAGAAAAGGTACACCTTATAGTGACATTAGCAGGAGGTTCAAGACTGCCTGAAATATTTGAAAGCATGTTCTGCTGAAAATCCCTGGAGTATTGAAGCACATTTGAGAAATTTAGTATAACAGTTATGTAAATAACTCTAGGAGATGCTCAAAGACGGACTATTAAAAATATCATGAATGCTCATAGAACTTCGACAGAGTCTCACATGAAAATATCAGTAGTTTATAACTGGTAAGGAATATAAAGAACATATTAAAGGGCGTAGAAAGAGAAAGGGAAAGAAAAAATGAATTTAAGAACGTTATGGTCATATTAATTTTAGCCTTACAATTGAAGTTTTTCAGTTACATTAAAAGTTCTGTTTTGCCAAATGTCAGAAGGAACAGAACCACTCAACGCATTATGATCCAGTAACCTGCAAAGCAGCATGGAAACAAACACACATTGCTTATCCCATGATTTTGATATAACAGATCGAGTTAACACTGCAGGATACATTATTCATTTACATACATCTAGGCACAGAGAAGGATTTAAGTTGCTCACAATTTCTGTAAATGAGGTAGACCTGAGAAGTTGGCAGGAATAGACCCACTAATATCATTGTTTGATAGATTGCTGCACATAATTTGCAATATAATCAGTTCCTTGTCCAGAGAGGAGCATATCATGGGTTAATGGAAACAATAGTAATTGAACCAAGCCCATCATATGAGTAATTAAAAGAGATTGAATGAAGCCCATGGAAGGAGCAAATAGGCTTATATAAGAGCCAGCTGAGAGATTTAGCTATTGGAGAATCATACATACATAGTAGTGATATTATCTGAAGGTTTATTTGTTGGTATGGATCCATTAAGATGGTTCCAGCTAAGGTCCCTGAAATGTCAATGTTATCATAGAAACAGTTAAACATTTTCATCAGCCAGAAAATGCAATGAACATATTAGTAAAAAGGGGCAGAAAACCTGCCATGGAATTTACATTGTAGCTTTCTGCAGATCTACTGGCAGGGAAAACAGACTTACACATAGCTAAGGTTTGAAATCCTGCTCAAGTCAGGAACAGGTCCATGCAAGCTGCAGTTTCTGAGACTCCTGATAAACCAAACAAAATAAGATTTTTTTTTTTTAACTTAAATGATTTTAAACGTGTTTATGGCTTTTGTTGTTTTCATGTCAATTCCATCTAAAGCTTCCATGAACACAAATCTAATGCAGGAATTCTCGAGAAGTACAGATTTCATTTTAAATAACAGGAACAGTTCCTTCTTTCTCGGCTTCCAAATTCCATGCCCACTTCTTCTTTTTCACTTTTGTCTGTGTGCATGGTGGAGAGTAGGGGGTGCAAAGCAAATAAAGAATTTTAACCACAGATAAGCAGTGACAGTAATGAAAGTCCAAGAGGAGTGACAGATGAAGAATGAGGCTTGTTATGATCATTGATGATTAAGCAGTTCCATTCAACTTAGATACGTCTTATGTGAAAATGACTTTCCTTAGTCTCCAAGTTTTCATGTATTTGAGACTTCAGATATTGTGCAAACCAAGGCATTTGGTACACTACAGCCACAGGTTAACCATTAGTCAAGCCTCCTTTCTTAATTACTTCTTTATTTTCAGATAAAAGAGTCATGATGCAAATACTAATCACACGGCAAGAGCTCACAGGGAATCCATCAATTATGAAATACACAAAAACATCATATTTAGCTTGTATGAGCAAAAATGCAAGGCGTCGAGTGAAAGTTTTGGTAGAATGCTATGTCTTTAGCAATAAGCTAGGTCACAAGGAACAAGGAACTTTACCATCATTCCTATAATTTCCCATGAATGTGTGTATGTGTGTTGTTATTCCTCATAAAATTCTTTCATGTCCGATATAAAAATCAACGTGTTAGTTAGAGTATTAGACTTGAAACATTGGGAATAGAAAAGAAAAGGCCTTGTCCTTCGAACTCAAGGATGACCTTTTTGCATTTTTCCAATTGAGAAGAATCTGCAAAGTGGGACTAGATTCTCACTTTTTATTCACTATTGGTGCAACTCTCCATTCTGCAAATTTAACTTAGCATCACACGTACTAGCATATGTAAAAAGCACTCACAGTTTAATTAGTCTTGACATGTTACCATACGAATCTGGAATTGTCCCATTGAAGTGGTTGTTATCAAGTTGACTGCAAAATCAATATAGAATATGGAAATGTTAAACAATAATTAATCACAACGAAAATTTGAGACAGAGAGCAAGGTGAATCTCGAAGCACAGTGCATAACATGTATGGATCTATTATTTCTTTAAAATGACAAACAAGTATGGATTTATTCTTTCTTTAAAATGACAAATTGTATCAATCCCGCATTGAGTTTCCACTAAAAATGCATAAATCAAGCACCTAAAGGAATGAAATATATTAATTGGGCAAGAAAATGAACCCAACATAGGTATTGCATCACTGCTGCTGCCATTTAAATGCACGAAGAACATCACAGAAATGAAGTGGACTCAATCATATGGGTGATCCATGAAGAGCAATCCGCGTCATTTATTAATGGCATTGATTTATGACACTAATTCAGGAATTATTAGCAAGATTTGTGGCTCCAATTAAGTTATTCTTCTTACCATGTATTTGTATATATTACTTAGAATAGTTAGCTAATAGTCAATTACATTAATTGTATAGTCAATTACATTAATTGTATGTTTTGTTGCCTAATTTAGGTTGTACATTATTCTTATTTAAGGAGAAAGATCTCAAGGAGAAAAGGGCATTCAGCCATTTTGCTTAAACTTTGTTATGGTATCAGAGCCTGCAATTTTTCTTCTGATCATCTATTCTGGGCTATTTTTTGGTTCTTTTCTTTTGTCTTCTTCGTTTCGGGTTGATTTATTATCAACAATTTGGTTTTGTAATTTCAGTTTATGATGTCTACCGAAAATTTTTCCGACAAATCTTCGGCGACTTTTGCCATTAAACTCACAAGCAAGAATTATGCTGCCTGGGAGTTTCAGTTTAGAATGTTTTTGAAAGGGAAAACCATCTGGAATCACATCGACGGCAGTTCTTCGGCACTTACAGACGCTAAGGATCTTACGCAATGGGAAACCAAAGATGCTTGCATCATTTCTTGGATCTTAGCCTCTATTGAACCACGTATGGTTAACAATCTACATTCTTTTGGTACAGCGAAACAAATGTGGGATTACTTGAGACGCATATACCACCAAGAAAATACTGCGTGACGCTTTCAACTTGAACTTGAGATCAGTCAATTCAGTCAAGGTAATCTCTCCATTGAGCAATATTATTCTGAGTTTATTAACCTATGGAGCGAATATTCTGGTATTATCTATTCTAAGGTCTCTCAAGAGACGTTGGAAGGTCTTCAGGCTGTTCATGAAGAAAGTAAGCGGGATCAATTTTTGATGAAATTGAGACCAGAATTTGAGACTGTACGGGCTGGATTGTTGAACAGAAATCCGGTTCCTTCATTAGACATATGTGTTGGTGACTTATTGCTTGAGGAACAGAGGATGGCTACCCAAGCTGTTATAAGTGGGCCTAAGAAACTGCTGCTTTGGTCAATCTGGCTTATGTTGCACAGGGGAGGAATCGAGGGAAAGGACAATCGCAATGCTATAGTTGCAAGGAGTTTGGGCATATCGCACGCAATTGTACTAAGAAATTCTGCAACTATTGCAAACAACAAGGGCACATCATCAAGGAGTGTCCTACTCGTCCAGAGAATCGGAAAGCCCAAGCCTTTCAAGCTGTTGTTTCGTCTTCTACAATTAATGACGGTGTTTTTACGACCGCAAACGCAAATCAGCCAACCCTTACTCCGTAAATGGTACAACAAATGATTCTCACAGCATTCTCTGCTCTTGGACTTCAAGGTAACAGTAAGCCTACTACTTTTCCTTGGATTGTTGATTCTGGAGCATCCAATCATATGACTGGCTCACCTAATTTATTACATAATGTACGGGAGTATACTGGCACACAAAGTATTGAAATCGCTAACGGCAGTAATCTTCCAATTACAGCCATTGGTGATATTACGCCTTCTTTTCGTCATGTATTTGTTTCTCCTGGATTGTCTACTAGCCTTATTTCTATTGGTCAAATGGTGCATAATAATTGTGATGTGCATTTTTCTCGAAATGGTTGTCTTGTGCAAGATCAGGTGTCGGGGAAGGTAATCGCGAAGGGGCCTAAAGTGGGCAGAATTTTTTCGCTGCAATTTTCGGTTCCTAGAAATTTGTCTTTATCTTCTATTATTGTTGAGAATAAGGCTGCCATTTGGTATAAACGTTTGGGTCATCCGAACAATGTGATTTTGTCTACTTTAGTGAATCGTGGTTTTCTTGGTCACAAAGATCAACGTTTCCACTTTGATTGCACTACCTGTAAGTTGGGAAAAAGTAAAATTCTACCTTTTCCTTCATATGGAAGTCGTGCTAATACATGTTTTGAGATTATACATTCCGATGTTTGGGGTATTAGTCCTGTTATCTCACATGCACAATATAAATATTTTGTAACATTTATTGATGATTACAGCCGTTTCACATGGATATATTTTCTGCACACCAAAGCTGAAGTATTTACTGTTTTTCAAACTTTTCTAGCCTATATTGAGACGCAATTTTCTACATGTATTAAGATATTGCGGTTTGATAATGGAGGGGAATACATGTCACATGAATTTCAGGGATTCTTGCAAAATAAAGGTATTATATCTCAGCGATCATGTCCTTATACCCCTCAACAAAACGGGGTGGCTGAACGTAAGAATCGCCAATTGTTGGATATGGTTCGAACATTGCTCTTGGAGTCCTCTGTTCCAGCTAAGTTTTGGATGGAAGCTTTATCCACTGCAGTGTATTTAATCAATCGCTTACCTTCTCAACAATTGAGGTTTGATTCTCCTTACCATTGTCTCTTCGGTTCACATCCTGAGTATGACATGGTGCACACTTTTGGATGTGTTTGTTTTGTTCACCTGCCTTCTCATGAGCGTCACAAACTTATGGCCCAGTCAGTAAAATGTGCTTTTATGGGGTATAGTAATACTCAGAAAGGATATTTGTGCTATGATAGTGTTGCTAATCGCATGCGTATTTCTAGAAATGTGATTTTCTTTGAAAGCGAGTATTTTTTTCAGCAGCACGTATCTCATTTTGATAATGTTAGTCTTCCTACCTTTGATAATTTGTCACCACCCATTGAGCGTTTTAAACGCGACCATGTCTATCAGCGAAGACGGCCCCCCTCTCCACAAATCCTTCCCGACCCCGATCCGGTAACTGCTCCGATGACTGCTCCAGTGGCTCTCCGACGATCACTCTGTACCATTCATCCTCCAAATCGGTATGGTTTCTCTGCCATTTTAGCTGACACTGCAGTTCCAACTTGTTATTCTCAAGCAGCTACACAGGCATGCTGGACGAAAACCATGCAAGAAGAGCTTCAAGCTCTTCAAAAGAATCATACTTGGGATATTGTTCCATGCCCTACAGGTGTAAAACCCATTGGATGTAAATGGGTATATTCCATAAAGCTCCGCTTTGACGGGTCTCTTGACAGATATAAAGCAAGGTTGGTGGCACTTGGTAATCGACAAGAGTATGGAATTGACTATGAAGAAACATTTGCACCAGTTGCAAAGATGACTATTGTGCGACTTGTTCTTGCTATTGCCGCCTCTCAAGGTTGGCCATTGCGTCAAATGGATGTTAAGAATGCTTTCTTACACGGAGATCTTAAGGAAGAAATCTATATGACTCCACCATCTGGATTATTTTCTACACCATCAGCGGATGTTTGTAAGCTCAAACGATCACTCTATGGCTTGAAATAGGCCCACGTGCCTGGTTTGACAAGTTTCGGTCTACACTTATCAGCTTCTCCTTTGTCCAGAGTCAGTATGATTCTTCTCTGTTTCTTTGCAAAACTTCGAAAGGCATAGTTTTACTCTTGATCTATGTTGATGATATTGTTATTACGGGGTACTGACTCTACTTTGATTTCACAACTTCAAGAGCACCTTCATCAGTCCTTTCATATGAAGGATTTAGGTCCTTTGCAATATTTTTTAGGTCTTGAAGTGCATTCAACTGCCGCTGGTCTCTTTTTACACCGACATAAATATACTCAGGATCTTATTTCTTTGGCTGGTCTGCAAGATGGTCGCTCGGTTGACACCCCTTTAGAGGTAAATGTCAAATATCGTCGGGATGATGGTAATTTTCTTTCCGATCCCTCTTTGTATCGTCGCTTGGTGGGGAGTCTAAATTATTTGACGATTACTCGGCCGGATATTTCATTTGTTGTTCAACAAGTTAGCCAATTTATGTAAATGCCTACGCACATCCATCTAGCGGCTATTCGTCGCATTATTCGCTATTTGCAAGGAACTTCTTATCGCGGTCTTTTCTTTCTTGTGGGTACTTCCATTCGTTTAGTTGCATACAGTGATGCGGATTGGGCTGGTTGTTCTGATACCCGACGTTCTATTACCGGTTGGTGTATGTTTGTTGGTGACTCTCTTGTATCATGGAAAAGTAAGAAGCAAGACAGAGTTTCTAAATCTTCAACTGAGTCCGAATATCGTGCGATGTCCTCAGCATGTTCAGAAATTATTTGGCTTCGGGTATTATTGGGTGAACTTGGATTTTCTCAAGCTGAGCCTACTGCACTTCATGCGGATAATACTAGTGCCATCCAAATTGTCGCCAATCCAGTCTTTCATGAACGTACAAAACACATTGAGGTGGATTGTCATTCTATTCGTGATGCCTATGATAGTCACGTTATTTCACTTCCTCATATCAGTACTGCACTTCAAACAGCTGACGTGTTTACGAAGGCTCTTTTCCGAGACCGTCATCAGTTTCTGGTTGACAAATTGATGCTTCACAATCATCCAACATCAATTTGAGGGGGGATATTAATGGCATTGATTTATGACACTAATTCAGGAATTATTAGCAAGATTTGTGGCTCATTATTAGCAAGATTTGTGGCTCCAATTAAGTTATTCTTCTTACCATGTATTTGTATATATTACTTAGAATAGTTAGCTAATAGTCAATTACATTAATTGTATATTTTGTTGCCTAATTTAGGCTGTACATTATTCTTATTTAAGGAGAAAGATTTCAAGGAGAAAAGGGCATTCAACCATTTTGCTTAAACTTTGTTATCATTCCTCTCGTTTTTTCCACCATCATTAGCTTGTGAATTTGTCAACATAAACGAATGAACATATATTAGCTATTGGTAAGTATGACTCCGTCGGCTGCGTTAAATTGAACCCATGTAAGCCAACCCCAAAGTTCAAGATAGAGAATCTGTTGTTGTCAGTATTACACACCTGGGCGCAACAGTTTTATTTTTGGTTACGAGAGGGTGCGACGGATTCATTACCATTCTACGTTACCATGGTGGATAAAAATAATAGTCTTAGATACAGTAAAGTCAGAAAGATTCAATGAACCCAAAAAAAAAAAAGGTAAGAGTTCTACTCCATATGTGTTTGCAGAAAGGGGAAACTTTACAGTGTCTGCAATTGAGGCAACTGGTAAAGCTCTGGTGGAAGGTATCCTGATAAATTGTTATTGTCAAGAAGGCTGCAAAAATGTAGCCATTGATGAGCAACCAAGGATTTAAACAGTATTTAATCAACAATGAAGTACGATAAGAGACAATATATATTGGAGAAATTTGCATAAAAGTGTAAAAATGAATAACTTTACTTACAAGTGAACTAGAAGGGGCAATCTGGAAAGCACAGGCGGGATCTGCCCACTGATTGAGTTATTGTTCATGTGGCTGTGAGGCCCCTCAATCCAACGCAGCATGAAACAAACCAACAGAAAAAAGGAAGGGAAAAACTTAAAAGAAAACAACGAAATGGATTCAGTACATCTAAAATGTTCAGGTATAGTACCAACTAAGAAAAACTAAAAGAGAGTTAACTAACAAATGCTGAATCTTTCTTAAGTTTACAAAAGATTCGGGAATTGGCCCTGAAATTTGATTCTCGTCAATTTGTAATCTATCCAATTTTGGGAGATAGCCCAACTCTTGGGGCAATGGACCGACTAATTGGTTTCCATTCAAGAGCCTGAAAGCAAGGAACACATATCAAGAAGTATATAAATAAATATTATATACAGTAAAAGAAAGGAAAAATAAAGAAGTGGACCAACACGAGCACAAACTATGAACATGTGAAGGAACAACAGAACGTCTAATTTGTCGTGAAGCAAAACATAAAAGATAAAAATTAAAGCAGAAAAATTAGCATAGCTATTTGCAGATCGACCACCATCAAATTCTACACAAAAAATGAGAAAACATAGCTAGTTCACAACTTACAAAAGCACCAACGATTTAAGATTGCCAAGTTCCTTTGGTATGGTACCGCTTATTTGGTTCCACATGAAATCCCTTGTAAAACAGAATGCAGGGTTAAGACTATCAAGTAACAGGAACTTTGAAGCAAATCAATTAAACAAAACATGAAAAACAGGTACCTGAACTTTAGAAGGACTACTTTTTACTTACCAAAAAGATTTTCAGTAATATGTAAATAAGATAATATATGTAGTGACTCACAATATTTCGAGAAAAGATAATTGACCAAGCTCGGGCGATAAACTTCCAGAAAGATTCTTATTCAACAATAGTCTGAAAAAAAGGAATTACTGTACAATGAGAGCGCGGTCTGCATCTTCAATTTAAGTGTTTCGTAAGTATGTTAGACTTATCAGTGAATGTTGCAAAATTCGGTTATAACCTCAGCCACATGCTAAGGAAACTTCAAAAGAACATTTTTTTTTTTCATACAAAAAAAAAAAGAGCTCAGAATATGATCGTCAGCAATGTGATGGGAGTTTTTGGGAACAAAAGTAGAAAGAAACACTCACAGTTGTCGAATGTGTAGAAACTCATCCTTTTCAGTGGTGTTGAAGCAAACAACTCCAGTCCAGTTAGATGTGCATGGATCTCCTTTATCCCAATTTCTCAGGTTGTTCATAGGATCATTTAAACTTCTTCTAATGGCCTGCAATGCATTAACTGTAGAAGAAACAAACAGTAATGTTAGTATGGAAAGAAGTGGTAAATTCTGAACCGTAACATCATTTTCATGTGTGTAATTTTGAGAGTGTCATACAAGCAACATGGCAACAATGACAAAAGGAGAATCCAACTTACAAACCCTCTTTAGTGCTGCTAAACAATTTCAACAGATTTAAATGGAAATGAAGCAGTAATCGTTTTTGACTAACATGAATTCAGACCCTAGTTTGACAATTAATTAATAGCCATGAGCAGTTAGGCAAGAGCGAGGTTGGCGCTCAATGAACATTATTTTCATAGGAAGGAAGAGTTCTGGTAAGTTGCTTATAAGCTAGGAAGATTTATTTGTGTCATATTGACAGAAAAGGGGGTACAGAGTGACAATCAAATTTCACATAGTAAATGGCATACAGAGTGACAATCACATTCGCCATAGGTCCATAGGACCATAGCAATTAGCAAAGCGAGATGCCAGTAGTAGACCTTGGAGAGGATGAGTTATCTGTGCCTGAACTTGCACGGCGGGGCAGCGAAAACATAGAGCTAGAACAGCAGCAGCAGCAGCAGCAAATGCCGGAATTCCCAAGATAGACCGCATCATCATCATCATCATCATCATCATCATCATGGAAACCAAGGAGACTAATTAATTAGTTGGACTAGTGTATAAATCAAGCGGGATCGTCTCCAGTTAAAAGCCAATTAACATGATCAAAGAGTAATCAAGGAGATTGGATTGGAACCCTAACTAGGGGTATTGATTGATTGATTGGGATAAAGTTTGAACAGAGAAAGGGGACATAATTCAAAAGGGAACAAGTGGTTTCTAGTCAAATTAATGTGGACTTTGGATTGTGATCTCTTGTTAATTTTTATTTTTTAAATATTTGACATCGTTTTCGGTGGATGTGCGCTGAGGTTGCCAAGCGAAATTCCTGGAAGTCTCCCATCCCATTCCCATAAAATATCTTCTTCTATTTCTTCTTCTTTTTCGCCTTTTCTGTGCTGTGCTGGTGGTGGTGGTGTTGTCGTTGTTTTTGGGTGGCGCCATTGTTTTCAGAGCGAGCGAGACCAACTGCACCTGCACCTGCACCTGCACCTGCACCTGCACCTTCGCGGCTCGTGCACGCATTTCGAGGTACATCGACAGCGCATATCGAGTGCTTGTCGAACTCAGCCTCAGGCACGCTACCATTTTCCTTGTCTATTCTATGCGGGGTGTATTTGGTAATTGTTCCTTTCTAACACGTCATTTCAATATGACGCGTCACTCTAAAGTATTGGACTCGTTCACCACCATAACAGTGGCTACCATGGCACCCCTTCAAATCAAAATCAGTATATTGACTTTTTTTTTTTTTTTTGGGAAACGGGTATATTGACTTTTAGTCTCTCCTTAAAAAAAAAAAAAAAAATCAGTATGCTGGCTTACGTTTACATTCACATTATGTGATTTGACATTTAGAATTAGAGGGACACATTAAAAGTTTTTCTTTTGAGGACACATTACATTTACAAATAAAAAATGTTAAAATCATTTACTTTCAACTCGGCACATATTTTATCTTTTAATTATTTATAATATTTTGTCAAATATGAGACTCACATCATGAGAGACAAGAACGAGTTATAAATAGCTGAAAGATAAGGGTATGTCCATAAAATGTACTTTGAGAGTGATCTTTTTATCATTTTCCTTATAAAATTTATCATTCTAAAAAAAATAAATGATAAATATTTGTTTATGCACTAGATCTAAAAAAGAACAAGTTATAAATAGTTAAAAAATGAGCTATAAATGACAAAATTTATCATTATGAAAAAAATAAATGGCAAGAACGAGTTATAAATGGCTAAAAGATAAGGATATACACTAAATCTAAAAAAATATTTATGAAAAAAAAAAAATAATAACAATAAGCTAAGTACGTATTAGCATGAAGCCATGAACCTTTTTTTTTTTTTTTTGGTAGGAGCCATGAACCTTTCGTTCATCATGAACCTTTTTTTTTGGTAGGAGCCATGAACCTTTCGTTCATTAATAAAAAATAAAAATAAAAATAAAAATAAAAAAAAGTAATGACAAATCCATTTTCTTTTTGGGGTCAAAACAGGATCAGCTGTCTTGGTTTTTCTTTTGCATCCATTTATTGAGCTTTTGTGGCCAGTACGTGATGAATTCTGTTGCCCCTTGCTGCTTGCACCAGGGCCGAGCCAAGCCAAAACAAATTGCAATATTGACTTCTACTTTACTAAATACTAGTTGCTTAGAGTCCTCGAAAAAAAAAAAAAAATACTAGTTGCTTAGCTACCCTGTCTTGACTCAGTCGTTTCTTAATTAATTGGGCAAGCGCGCAATTAGAATCTTGGATTAATATATCTAGACAAAATTTTAAACCACGTATAAGCTCATCAATATATTGTGTTGATCACAGTATTTTGTTAATCAATCATGCAAACAAAAATGCACCGGCAATTAATGATATGGATGGAAAAGTGAAGTGCCCATGGCAAAGTGTATCATTGTCCCCATTCACCAATCAAGTGAGTAGCTCACTAATTTGATGTGGGTCACTTGTGTAAAAGATTTGAGAGTTTGAATTTCAATTGAGCCAATTAGGTGTGTCAATTTAGTGTCCAAGCCCACCGGCCCAATTTGATCTGGTACGGAATGAAAAAAGTTCAGACAATATTTTAGCAAATTCGGTCAAGTCCAGACAAGGCTTTATAAATTCAGACCCGATTTAAATTTTAAATAAAGTTAAAAATATCTTTAATAAAAGAGTTTATGAAACACTTACCTTATTGAATGTATTTACAAACATTAATCTACTCAAAGATATATAAAATTGGAAAATGTTATAATGACACCCCAAAGTCACAGCTCAAGTCACAGCCTATGACATAGCGGGTGGGCCTACAAATTTGGTAGCTATTTGTGCGTACCTTGGGATACACACCTTGCATGTTATGCATCGGGATCTACACGCCTATTATCATTTTTATGTGGGGCCACACACCACGTCACTAGGGTGTGACTTTGAGATGTCTTTATAACATCTTCCTATAAAATTTAATGTACTAAGGATATTTTGATTGTAAAATGAATTAAATTTTATTTTTTATGCTTGAATAATTATTTATTCATATTAAATGTTTAACTACATGATTTTGACGTTACTTTTTAAAATTACATCACATGAAGCTATAATATGTGTATATTTTAACACTTGGAGAGGTTTTCAATATATATATATATATATATATATATATAAAATAAGAAGTTAGTTTTCAAGATTGCGATAAATCCGGACAATCGAACAACCCAAATTTTAAGCGAACCGGGTCTGGACAAGCAAGTCTTGTCCAAATTTAAAATCGGGTAGTCTACTTCTTTACAGTAGGGGTTGTCCAGACCTAGACCCGAATTTTTGCCACCCTGAGGGCCAATGTAAGTTGTGAGTTCTTTCTTATTAACAAAAAGTTGTACATCTGTTATGGTAATGAACCCGATACCTTTGCTATGGCGGCCCCAAGTTTCGAGGCAACTGGGCATTTATGTGACATCCCTTATCCCGATTAGGTGATATCTGACGTGAAACCCTAATTAAGCCTTGATACACTAGTTCAAACCAAACTAGATCCAACAACCTTTCATTTGTACCTAACAATAACATGTATATCTCGAATAAACATTAAAACAAACACAACGAAAATTAAGACTTTTTCAGTAATATTATACAATATACAAAACTATATAGTCCAAAAATCCATCGGTGATTAAAACAACCTAACCCAGTAATATTACAGAAATATACGCAACCAATATATAATACAGAATCACCAGTATCAATACATCTAAAGAAGATTTCGAGACTCTTAGATCTTCACTTTCCCTTTCTCATGCGCAATGAACTAGGAACTTGAAATTATTAAGTTGGGTGAGCTCTTATGTAACAACCCATTTTTCAAATATACCGCCATCGGGGCCAATGTGGACCCACATTCTGTCTTACCAACGACAATTGTGCTCTACATTGGATTATATCCTCCATTTTATCCTTTTAAAACTTATTAATTTTCAATTTAGCGATTCAGTTGTAATGAAATCAAACATATGTTAAGTCATCATAAAATCCTCAAATTACCACAACAGAAGTCGTACTAACATATTTGCTTAGATAACTAAAATCAAAATATGTGATATAAACCATAAACCTAATGTGAAAAACTCATATATAACCATAAATACATCTGATGTCACAAAAGATCACAATACAAGGTATCTCATAATCCCCAATCCTAAAATGAAAACAAAAAATATATAATACAAACGTACGAGTCAGGTAATCTTTCAACGGTACTCTGGAAGCTTGTCTTTACCCTTTCTCATACTAAGGTCTGCACTCAATCCATCACAAAAGGCAGATGACGAGTCCAGAGTGAGTATTCCCAAGGAAATTAAGTAAACAATACTAAAAGTAAATACTGAAATTTAAATAAAGCTATTAAATAGACATGCGAAAATAAATACAGTCAATTGCGCTCATCGCATGAATAGATAATAGTGAAAGCTCAAAGTGTATTCCTATAACCTAGGGCCAAACTAACACCATAATTCGGACTCTTCCACAGAATACTGTCGGCGAGTCCGACTCAAATAGGGCCAGTATCTGGATCTGCTAGGTGGTCGGCGTAGTACGTACGACGCACCCACATATGCCTCGACACGATTCTCAGGTCGAACTATTCACCGAGTTTCCCTGACACACGTGTTATGGCCTAGTGGGCATACACATTAGAATGGCACGGAGGGAGCCCTACTCAACGTCCATCCATTAAACCACAACCTGAGTAGAATATTGAAATAGAAGAAATTGAATTCAAATGCCAAGAGAACTAAATATTCAAGTAATTTCAGTTGAGATACTACACACCTCAAACTGCACTCCACATCCCGTAAAATAAACACCGGTCTGGCTCCTCCAAATCCCCAAGATCCAAAATACCGCCCGAAATGACCTATTTCCACTTGTAATTGATTTAGCTTCAATTGAGAATATTATATCAATTTTACGTTTCACGAGATAAAAACCCCGACAGCATCTCGCCAAAATCCTGAGAAAGTCCCAAAACTCATTTATCAACCATTTTTCTAATTTCTCATATTTTCTCGGATTTTCTGAATTTTTTCATAATTTTCTAGCCATTTTCCATTTTTTTCTGTATTTTATTTTATTAAAATTGTTTTTAATTTATTTTAAAAAATATTATTTAAATAATATGGGGTGGGTCCCCTGAACCGGGTTTGACTCGACCTAACTGGGTTTGGCCCGGCCTAGGGGTGCACGCACACGCGTGCGCCCTCCCCCCTTCTTTTTCCAAACAGAGGCGTTGTGCACTTCTGCTTCATCATTTATTTTTCAACAACAACACCAATACCAACTCCAACAATCACCACTTCACCATTAAAATATCCAATATCAGTAGCCAAACTTTCCAATTTCGGATTCACACCATCAAGCTCAAAAACACAAACATAATGAAGAGAAAGTAGAGGAAATTATGAATCTCACCTTGCTTTGTTGATTCCACACCCACAAGTTCCTCAAATGATCAAGTCAAGTGCTCCAAACCTTTGCTTTTATTCTCCAATTTTCAGATTAGTGTGGTGAGAGAGAGAGAGAGAAAAAAAGTGATGAAAAAGAAGTCAACTTGGCTTTTTATATTTTTGTTTTTATCTCCTACCATCCACATATCCATATGCCCATCCAAGGGACTCTAATCACTCAATTTTCTACTTCAAATGACCCAGTTTGTGACTTAAATATGGACTTAGTCCTTTGGTCTTATCATTTCATGCAACTCATAATTAACCTTCGGGCATTCCGGTACTCAGTCCTGCACCGCAACTCACGTTGTTCGCACACATCCAAGTTACCAAACCATTAAACAACTTTTATTATTAATTATTTATTGTATTTCTATTCATTTTCATTTGTATATTAATATTCTAACCTAGCATTTGTCTTTTAGTTTACCCAGTACCCGCGTCGATACACATATCGAGGCAAATACCCATCACGCTGTCTCACACGTTAATGAAAATATAAATACACACATTGCGATGTCTTTTAATATAGTTCAATGTAAACACTGCATATTAGACAAATTTGCACACAAAATAACTATTTACCTAATTCCATGCGAGCTCTAGCCTAGCTGCGCGTTCCACGAGTGTCTGAGCTATCCGTTACATCTTACATGCTCAGTAAGTGACTATCAGAGATACATCAATTATCAACTAAATATCAAGAATAATGCATAACAATATGATTCCAAAGCATATTTAAAAAGAATATTGAATCAATATAAAGACTACATAATTGAATACAATTCCATAAGTTATTTGCAAGTGCACCGTGACTTATATTTTAATTCGCAAGCTGAGAAAAAGAATTGTGCACTCCCGTTATCAAGGACTACGATCCATATAACTTACACATCGACCGACGTGCGATTCTGTGGTGTATTCAAGTCTGACGTAGCGACCCACTCTTAAATGGAAAACATCAGGTTACTAGAGGCTTAATATTGGGATGCCTCCCAACACAAGATCCAAACCCCAGGCCGATTCGTCCCATTGAACCACTTCCCAGATCCATTTCATTTATAAAACAGTAATAAAACATGGCTAAGTCATAATACATTGCCTCATTCTCTGTCTCTAGTACTATGTGCTCTAATAGTACTAATTTTTATTGCGTAATTGATGAAAAACATGAGTCCCACTTACCTTGGTCGCATTTCCCTAAATATGATTCTAGATTTCCTAGCTTTCGAGGTTCACTTCTGCCTCCAGGTACTTGAGAACCTATTCCACATTAATTGGGTATTAATCTGTGTCCAATACATATTGACTTAAACCCCTAACCTAGGCTCACAACCCTAGGAAAATACACATTAAACTAACTTAATTTCCCCTTTTTCACATTGGTCAGCACGTTTCCTAGTCATTTGCAAACCTATCCTGCCCATATCATTCAACGTGCTGGAGCCAGTGTTCAACATATTGGCCGCTGAACTTACAAGAACAGAACATCGTTTCTACTTTGTTCCACTGCAAGTAACGATCACCGAAACCTCTGCAACCTCATAGAGGACCTTCCATAGTTGATATACATCATACATAGAATGATCTCCAACAAGAATCATAAGAATTCATCAAGAAATGAAAGAGAATTTCATCAATCCCAAAACTTCAACTTAAATTCAAAAACCATTAGATATCATCACTACACATCGAATTTCCTTCACAACAGAGGTCCTAAAGACCTCTTTAACACCAGCAAACTCCTTGGAATCGACTCCCGTAATCCAAGTTCCAAAACCCACCAATTTTCACCATTTCTCAAATTGAAAACCAATGAAAAACTCACCAAAACTCGCGAGGAAAACAACCCCACTTGTTGTCGAACTTCGCAGTGAATCCGAGCAACTCATGAGTTCTCTTTTCTCCTCATTCTCCTCTCCTCTCCTGGTCAATTTCTCCCCCAACTGAGTGAACAACAGAGAAGGCGGAATGAGGTTTTTGATTTATATTAAAACCTTGCCTCGAGATACGCATCACGTCATCTCAAGGTCCATTTAAAACTTATCTATATGATATTTCTTTTGTTTATATATATATATATATATATATATATTATAACCTATTATATTTATAACAATATATATATCTACACTTATTTTCCCTCGAGCGCCAACGAGTTCACTCGACCGTACATAAACTCTCATGACTCTATCGCGGTGTCTATACCTTTACGAATACATGTGTTATCCAGCTAGTCCATTCACTATTTAATTCATAAATATAATACACACCATTCAAACACAATTACGTCACACCAATACACACATACACGCTATTCGAGGTACGTCGAGTCTAATCCTAGGCTAAATCCAATTTAATTAAGATTCGGTTTATCATTAATCACGAAATTAAGTAATGGGTCGTTACAACCGCCATGTTGCCAGACACATCACCAAATATGCCATGACGTTGCACACTTACCCTTGACAACCTGCGAACTTATCCTAATCTCATATCTCATTTTTGTCATTTAGTTGTATTTATCAATTATTTAATAGATATTTAAAGTGGAAGACTTAATAGACATAAAAACATAGATAATATAAAAGGTCATGTCAAATAAAGGAACATCCTAATGTGGAAAACCCTGAATAGAGTACACTATATATAAGGCGACGGATAACTCAAAAAGTATGCATACATACATGTACAAAGTCTCACCAAGTCCCCTGATACCTAAATGAAACAGAGTATCTCAATAATACATCTGCTAGTAGGTTCTCGACAGCTGGCAAGTCAAGATAGTTGTGATGACCCCATTTCTACAACCCTAAAACTAGACTCCGCCCAGCCTAGACTTACATAGACCCTGAGTCAACCCTCGTGCAGTTAACACATGTCTAGTCAACATTATCTTACCTTTCATCTTTTATTACTCAATTTAGGTGAGAATTATTAATATTAGTGAGTTATTCACAGATAAGCGAAAACATTTAAAATCCTTAAACTAATAAAATAACCTCAAGACATAAGTTAGCGTGACCTAGAATGTGGAAATCCTGCATATGTATATTGTTACCATATGTCATGTCACAAGAGAGTATATCATAATATACATGCCTAAGATCTCTCATAACCCAATTCCCATGTTTCAAAACATGTATATATAGTAATACAAAATATCAAACCTATATCGAGACCAAAGGATGAACAGCTCCGTTATCCTCAAAGCAAATCACCAAGTCGAAGAGTTTTTCCCTTTCTCGACTGTGAATCTGTACTCAGTCAAACACAAGAATGACGAATCCCAATTAAATAACGACAAATAAGATGTTTACAGTATTTCGAAAGTACATAACGGTTTATATGCATGCTGATAGAAAGAAAAGTACAGGAAATGCATGAATAAATAAAGACTGGAAATAAATCTGAATCAATCGAAAATGAGTGTCCAGGAAAATAATTGAAAAGGTGCAAGTAGTCCCGACCAAGAAACAGTCGTTGAGTCGAGGACATGAAGTTACTACCAGACTTAGAGTTTAGGACGTGATACATTCACACCATTCTAACATCCACGCAGATGCATAATTCCCCAGCAATCTAGTGAAGAAACTCTCACCCCGTATATAATCACAAATAATATCGTACATCCCGAGTCCCTGGTTCTGCATGTTACACTAGATTACCAGCCCTCCCCAAGGATCACGTTGATTCACTTGCCCTTGGACCACTCAAATAGAATAGAGTTCCAAACCAGGAATAGAACAATAGTAATAAGAAATTAATGCTCAAAGAAATAACTGTAAATTTTCCCACAGGTTTATGTACTTCAGTCCAACACTATTACGCACTCATAACCCCGTAATTCGTCCCTTATGAATCCCACGTATGCTTATTACTGTCCTATAATCCCTGTTGATCAATTAACTACGAATCTATTAATTATCCTCCAATTTATCCCATTTTTCATAATTTTATTCAGTAATATATTTGGGTCAATTACTTGAATATTGGTTCATATTCGAACTCATTTAGGTACTCAAGAGATCCACTAAGTTTTCGAAATAAAAAATGAAAAATTGGTCACTGTAACAACCCTCAAAATTTAACCCGACTTGTGTTACACTTGTCAGGACCGTGACCCGGCTATCGTGATGCATTATGTATTTCGTGATTTTGTGGTACAACATGCTTGTGGGTCTCTTTGCAGTGTCATGGTCACACCTTGGCCCATGGGCTCACGACGTGACCCATACACGACTCAACCAGAGGCATTTTTCTACTATTTTGGGCCGATTTTCAAACTGATTTTAAACCAAAACTTTGGGGTTTATCTTAGGATTAATTAATTATTGACCATAAACCCATTATTTGGGGTCTTAGATAGTTAGGAACCCGGGAATAAGCGTTAGAGTCGCGAGAGTTGTATCGTGTTGCGATTAGTTAGGTAAGTACACTCGCCTACGTGCTTGTGTATGTTAGTGAGCCAACAAGAAAATATCATGTGACTCATTATCATTCATTGTTATATTGTCGTTATCCATTATTGGCTTTCATATTCCAATATTTGCTTGGTATGTGTGTTCTTGGCATAAGTGTGTCGATGTAGTATTATGTGGCCTGCACTGGTTGGGGAAACTTGGGTATTTCCTACCGGAATTACCGCTACCCACAGTGTTGTGTGACCCTAAGTACTGAATGTGTTATGTGGCCCGCACCAATTGGGGAAACGCGAGCCATTTCCTGCAGGAGTGCCTGACCACCCATGGTGTTGTGTGAACCTAGACACTGGATTGTTGTGGATTTAGACTGATTATGGAATGTTGTGGATTTAGATTAATTACGACTGAGCTGAGCCTAATATGTGTAATTAGGCTTACATACATTATGGTTTTCAACTCGAGAGAGAGTAGTCATTTTTCTATCAAATTGACGAATTGTTTGAGTCCTTAAAACTCTTAAGAATACACTAGGGTATAACCTAGGGTTTAATGACACGACCCATTAATTAGAGTTTCCAACCTTGTCAGATAGCGGGAAACTCGAGGATACGCGTTAGAGACGTGAGAGTGTTGTTATTCGCGAGTTGCGTTGTCAGGTAAGTACACTTGCCTTAAAAGCTTGTGTATAATTTGTAAGCCAGTAATAAAATGTCATGTGATTCATTATCATTTATTCAGTCTTGTTATGCTCTATTATTGGTATTCCATTTCATTCCTTGTTTTGTGTTTCTCGGCGTAAGTGTTTCGTCTCAAAAGTACTAGGACCTGCACTAGAGGGATAAAACATGGGCACTCATGTATAGGAGTGTGTGACCACCCTTAGTGACCATGTGACACTGAGTACTGGGTGGGTGGGTTAGAGTCCCTCTCATCATAGCTGTGCCTTCGCTTGTGTCGATGCCTGGGAAGACCTCGCGAGGTCTTCGCCGTTATGCTATGATTTAGACCACTTATGAGCCTCTTTTGATTTCTTGGAACATACTTGACTTTCGATTGATATCTATTAGTCTTTTTATCATGCACTTGATCTATTTAAATTCTTGTCTTTCTATTACCGCATGATATTTAGACTGTTTTACTTGTTATTCATGAATTATTGTTATCTTATTTTGGCATTACATCGATTTTTTCAGTTGCTCACCGTCTAGTTTATGACGGTGGGTGCAGATAGGGTAGAGTGCAGTAGAGGCAAGGAGCCTCGCCTAAGCGACTTTTTGTGAAGATTAGCGACGGAACTTGGAAGACTTTATAGTATGTGTTAATGTTTTGTTGATTTGTATATCGTTTCATACTTATGTTTTTTTATTATAGAACTTGGCATTTTTGGTGAGACTGGTATCATGTATATATGCTTATCGAATTGTATATGAATACTCGGGGTTTTCCACATTTATAGAATTACTATATTTCCCTTGATTGAGTTATTTCCCCTTATGTTTAGTTTATGTACTTTCTGCTGCGTAAAATTTGCAATAACTCTTTCATAAATTGTATAATTGAATGATTGGAGGCTGACTAGGTTCGTCAGGTTGCCGAGTGATGACTCGGGGCCTGCACGGATCTAGGTCGGGCGTACCCAATTGCACGGAGAAATTGGGGCCGTCACATAACTACCCCTAGTGTTGTGTGTACTGAGTATTAGATTTGAGAGGTGTTGCGATGCCTCTCGATTTCAAGCTGCGCTAGTGTTGCGACATTGCCCGGGGAGATCTTGCAAGATCTTTATCATATTGTTGTAAAATTAGACCACTCACGGGCCTCTTTTGATTCTTAGAACACGTAAACTTCAATTGCTATATATCAGTCTGTTTATCATGCACTTTAATTTATTTACATTGTGACGGCCCCAGATTTCCCCTGCATTTGGGTACGTCCGGTCTAGACTCACAGGTCCCCAAGACGATACTCGGCGGACTTGGCGAGCCTAGTCAGCCTCCAATCATTCAATTATACATTTTATGAAAGAGTTATTGCAAGTTTTACGCAGTGGAAAGTAAATAAACTAGACATAAGGGAAATAACTCAGTCAAAGAGAAATTAGGAATCTATAATGTGGAAAATCCCAAAATATTCATGTACAAACAGAAGTGAGGTATGAACAAGTACATGATACCAATCTCATAAAAAATGCCAAGTTTAATAATCCCAAAACATATGTATGAAACGATATACAAGTAAGCAAAATATAAACACATACTATAAAGTCTTCCAAGTTCCGTCACTAATCCTCACAAAAGGTCATCTAGGTAGGGCCCCTTGCCTCTACTGCACTCCGCTCTATCTGCACCTACCATCACAAATTAGACGGTGAGTAACTTGAGAAATCGAATGTAATGCCAGAAGAAGATAACAGTAATTCATGATATAACAAGTAAAAAAGTCTAAATATCATGCGGTAATAGAAAGACAGGAATTTAAATAGATCAAGTGCATGATAAACAGACTAATAGATATCAATCGAAAGTTAAGTGTGTTCTAAGGAATCAAAAAAGGCCCATAAATGGTCTAAATCATAGCATAACGACGAAGACCTCGTGAGGACTTCCCGGGCATCGACACAAGCGAAGGCATAACTATGATGGGAGGGACACAAACCCACCCACCCAGTACTCGGTGTCACACAGTTACTAAAGTTGGTCACACACTCCTGTACAAGAGTGTCCGCATTTTATCCCTCTAGTGCAGGTCCTAGTACTCTTGAGACAAAACACTTATGCCAAGAAATACGCAAGGAATGGAATGGAATACCAATAATAGAGCAAACGAATCTGAATAAATGATAATGAATCACATGGCATTTTCTTACTGGCTTACAAATCATACACAAGTTTAAGGCAAGTGTACTTACCTAACTAATCACAACCCGTAAACACTCTCGTATCCCTAATGCGTATCCCCGAGTTTCCTACTACCTGACAAAGTTGGAAACTCTAATTAATAGGTCGAGTCATTACTAACCCTAGGTTGAAACCCTAGTGTTTTCCTAATGTTTTAATGACTCGAACAACTCGATAATTCAATAGGTAAATCAAACCAAAAACACAACAAAACACAATGACTCTTTTGGGTATTATAACCATACCTATGTAAGCCTAATTACAAGCCTTAGGCTCGGCTCAATCGTATGTGAATCACGTCATAGCTTCGAGAGCCGGCAGTGTGTTCACGACGTCATGACCATTCGTCAACTTTAAACACTTTTTTTAAAAGAATGTAATATTAGCATATATGGAAATGACACTAAACACCCGAAGATAACCACTCGTGCCCAACATCCACTTGCTATTGAAATCGTGGATCATTTATTAAAGTGCCTCACACACAGTGTGTTCATCAACACACAAGACCCCTTTACCACTAAGACGCCAAGTTCTTGTATCTTAACAAAAACCAAAACCTACAAGTAGACTCAACGAAAACCACCACCAAATCTCATTCAAGGTCGAAACCTCATGGGTACTGTCCAATGTTGGGATGGTTTCCTCGACACGGATTGGCTGGAAAACACCCCGCCTAATTAGAATTTAAGACGCACATATTCACACACACCAATGAAAATAATCGGAATCAATATCAAACTTGAAAATCATAACAAATACCATTGTCGCCACTGGTCTGACTTGTTGGAAAACTAGAAGACACCGACGAAGTGTAGGAAGGTCCCCGACAGCCTCCCAGACTCGACAATCCATCCAGCAGTGCTGCCCGTCCTGGCAGTTTCCGACGAGAGGATGAACATCAAGAAGAAACGATAAAACATAACAGTACATTATTTTTGTTGGGAAATATGTCCTAGGTCAATCCATTAATAGTCTTTATGAATACATTTTAATTAATAAAATAAAGGATTTCATTTGTTGTTTATTATAATTGATTTGCATGTTTACATTATAATAAGATCCATGGGTATTTACTGAAATATCCTAAATGTCCCTAGTCGATTATTATACTGGGAACTATAATGAATTAAGACTAGTGTGAGTCTTGATTGATGATCATACGATGATCATATGTATAGAAATATGAATCAAGATCATGAGTACTTGTTAAGGAATAAAGTACTGGACCGACCCGCTATGAGAACATCACATGGATTAAGTCATAGTTGTTTCTCATGATATGTATATTATTCAGTCCTCTGACTTGAGATTACCAGAGACTTCAACATTAGGAATACAGTGATTTGACGCAATCAAACGTTGTCTTTAACCGGACGATTATAAAAGTTGCGGTTGGTTACTGTGTGAATAATGTGGTGAAGTTGTGTAATCGAAATAGAATTTGTCCCTCTCATATAGAGAGAGATATCCAGTGGATCCCTCGATGTGTTAGACTGTTAAAAGGCGTAGTCTAAGTGAATTGATATT
This sequence comes from Stephania japonica, assembly GCA_039657345.1. Classification (NCBI taxonomy): domain Eukaryota; kingdom Viridiplantae; phylum Streptophyta; class Magnoliopsida; order Ranunculales; family Menispermaceae; genus Stephania; species Stephania japonica. The sequence continues at coordinate 53,755,819 of CM077560.1, read as the reverse complement.
GATCAATGTCACTTGGATGTTTTCAGTCTACCTAGAGATCGAGACTAGTACGATTGAACATGTTGGACGACAATTCCATGCCTTATATTTGATCAAAAGGATATCGTGTGACAAAAGGATATTATATACACTATTCATTAGGTTGTATCGATTTGATATTCGTACAACTTGGGTAGTCATAATGTCTTGCTAGAGGCCGTTTATGATTTGTATATCAAAATGTGTTTTGGTACACTGCTAACGTTGTATGAGCCTATTGGGTTGCACACTAAGAATGGTTTTGCGAGATTTTAAAATGATTCGAAAGAATGAATTTTATATGATAAAATTCATGACAGAAACGTCCTTGTAGTGTATTACACTTATACTTCTTTAAGTAAGGGTATATGTGTAATTTACTTAACCGTCTATATACAAGGGTTATATAAATAGACGATTTGAGTTAGAATACAAGTACAAGAAAGATTAAAAAGGGCCAAAACTCTATTTTCGTTTTAAGAAACGACTTAGGGTTTTGGTATGCTCTGTATCGTTTTGGAGAGAAACAAAAAAGGTTTGGTATTCTCTCGAAGCTAGCACTTCAAATCGGCCGCCGTTCGTGTGTGGACTGCTGATAAAGGGCGTTCGTCATTAGCAACGCCTTAGAGATCGATTAACCTTCAGAAAGGTACATTGCGACTGAGTTATGATTAAGTTTTCATAGTTTAAATGTGTTTTAATGGAATCAGATTCGGATCCTGTTGGGGTTTTTCTCAAAATAGTTTTGAAATCTCCTCTGCGCATGAACCCTAAATCATCAACAATTTTTGCTACTGGTTTGGCCACACCAGCCGTTGCGAGACCCAAGCAAGAGCCTGGTGTGGTCCCCAACAACCTCCAGATGGGGTGGTCCGACCAACAGTCTGCCTGCTCAGGCGTTTTTCGGCGGAACTCAAAACAGTGACACATTGACAAAACCAGAGCATAACCACTGCAACGCCACTTATATCATGAGGGGGGCTTCTCTGGGGATGTGGGGACTGCGGTGTACCACCAGAGACCATCCCCGATCATCGAAACCCACTGGAGCAGCGGTTAGGCGTGACGGCAGTGAGGACAGAGAGTAAACATGAAGAGAGAGAGAGAGAGGGAGAGAGAGAGAACACAAACCTCCGGTGAGGGTTCCGGCGAGAGGCGTGACTGGCCTGACGAGGGAGAGGGGCGGTGGTGGTGGGAGAGGACGTGAGGTTCGGGTGGGTGTGTGGAGGAGATGAGTGAATAGTGGATTTGGGAAAGTGAATAGTGTGTTAGGTTTTTCTTTCACGTTTTGTTTTTATGTCTTAAATTTGACAAAATGACCTTTTTGCCCTCCAATTTACTACTTACACATCTTAAAACAGTTGCCCTTTTTGGTTTTTTACCTCATCATCCCAACTCAACACACATAAAAATCTCAATGCCAATCTCATGGCTCCCCTCATTAATCTGTGTTACTTTAACAATTTCTATCTCATAATCCGTATGTTGAGAAACTATCCAACTCCCACATTGATCTTACATTTCTTTGGTCTGCATTTCTCCTAAATTTGGTTTGTCGTGCCCGTTTTCTCGTCACATCTCATCAACTAATTAATTAAATTAATAAAAATTCATTTATTTGTATTCTTTATTTGTTTTACTCTCTCGTTTAACTAGGCAAAACCTCTCTTAACTAAACATCGCCCGAACGACTCGAGACCCGTAAAATACTAAAATACTAATACACAAAATCAAAGAATCATAATATTACTTCTGTGTCGACTCCCGAAGTTCGAAATACTATTCAGTATTCACGTAGCCGGGTTACAATCCTGACAAGTGTAACGCAAGTCAATTAAAAATTTGGGGTTGTTACATACATTCCTGTCATTCAATTATCGCATGATATTTAGACTTCCTTGTTATTAAATCATAAATTACTGTTATATTTTTCTGTCAGTACTTTTGTTTTCTTTAGTTACTCATAGTCTAGTTTGTGATGGTGGGTGCAGATAGGGTGGAGAGCAACAAGGGCAAGGGCCCTGTCTAGGTGACCTACTTTGAGGACTTAGCGATCAAACCTGGAAGATCATTAGAGTTGGTTTATTATTTGCTTATTTGTATGTCGTTTTCTATATATATGTTTTGAGTTATAGAACTTGGGATTTTAATGAGATTGGTATCATGTATTTATGCATATCGGATTGTACATGAATACTCGGGGTTTTTTTTTCACAGTTATAGATTCTTAAATTTTCCTTTGATTGAGATATTTCCCTTATTTTGGTTTGATTATTTTTCGCTGTGTTAACTTACAATAACTCTTTCATAAATTATATAACTTAAACGAATGGAGGCTAACTAGGCTCGTCAAGTTTATCGAGTTTCGGCTCGAGGGCTTGCACGGGTCTAGGCCGGGCGTACCTAATTGCATGGAGAAATTGGGGCCGTCACAGTATCAACGTATCGAACAAGGTATATAACTTTTATTTATTATTTATTTTGCATTTAGTCAGTGTTTTTAATTCAACTTATCCCCCGGAATGCTAACTACCTGACAATTGTTTGCCCAAAACCCTTTATTCATGTCCTCCTTGAGCCGAACCCATTTCCCAACACCAACGCTCACACTCAAACGTCCTCACACGTTTTGGACATTGGAATTTATTCAGGTAATAAATAAATAGTACAAACACCGAACAAAAATAACATACCTCGATGTCTACGATCGAGAATTGGACAATTGAATCACGACAAAGGTCTACATACGACCTAATAGATTGACAAGTGGCACGAGTTAAATTTTAGGGTCATTACAATGAAAACCTCAAAAGACCCGTCAAAGCAAGGAACACCTTGCGAAGAGTAGAGATGTTACCTTGGTTTTTGTGTTTGGTAGCGTCTTGACGTCATTCCGAGCTAGAATCCAATCGGAATCCAAAACCTTAAGTTTCGTTTCCACGAAGAAGAAAGAAATGTGAAATGAAGAAAGAGAAAAAGAGAAATTTATATTTATCTCTTCATTAAATTTTACTTGCGTATCTTGAGAACGATCCAGCCGTTCCCTTCACTCCAGCCATTTATTTCTAACACATGATTGACTCACAACAGTGACATAGCTGGGACACTCCCTCCCATACACACTATTCCATACGCGTTTTCCCCGCATTTTTTAACCCGGTTCGAACCATAACTCGCACTGTCGTGTGCCCAAAGACCTATCAAGGTTCCAAACACGTTACCCAACGTTTAATTATTATATATTAATGTATTTTGTCATTGTTTTAAACCCTTTTTCCCTCGGACAACTAAATACCCGACCACAGTTTGCCCCAGTGCCCTGTGACACACGTTTCTCCGAACCGAACCTGTTTCTCCTCCTTAATGCTCATACTTAAACGTCCTCACACGTTTGAGACATTAGAATTTAAATTCGGGTAAATAAAATAATAATACAAACACTAAAACTAATAACATACTTCAGTGTCGACGACCGAGAATTGTTCGCATGTACCACAGTAAGGGCCCACATACGACTTAAAATGACACATGGCACGAGTTTGGTTTTAGGGTCGTTATAATAGTCGCCCAAGTCCCCTTATTGCTACTCGTAGAAGAATATGCACCCAGCCATCCAACAAAAACAATGTGAGTTTAGTAAGTAAAATCCTAGAGAAGTCCACACAATATTCAGTAGGAAATCAAATAAAAAGACTACACGACGTGCAAGTAAGACATCATACAACAAATAGATAACTTGCAAGAAAATAAGTCATTAGCAAAAGTACAGATCGACAGGTAAATAACCAAACATGTAAGTCACATATAATTCAAAAGGATCGAAATTAAACAACAACAACTGAAATGACGCAATGACCTCGAATGACTGCATCTCAGACTAACTAAATCCCACAACCTATAGACCGTATAACATAACGACAAACCCCGGTGAACCATTAAACCGATTATTAACAACAAACCCCTAGTGAACCACTCTACCAATTATAACAACAAAACCCCTGGTGAACCACTCGACCAGCTACAACAACAAAACCCCTGGTGAACCACTCGACCAGCTATACAACAAACCCCTAGTGAACCACTTGACCCGCTATAATGACTAACCCCGGTTATACAACAAACCCCCTAGTATAGTACAACACAACAAATATAACATATAGGTTCAAGTTTTACTTTTCCCCAACTCTCCTCACTTAATTTCCAACTAAGATTCTAAGTTAGGATAAAAGGGTTCCACTCTAGGTTTCAATCGTTTCCTAACTTTAAAGTTTATTTGTGTATTTTGCTGGTTGTAAGGTCAATCAAGAGTAAGGTGTTAAACCTTGGGCTAGGCTCTAATACCAATTGTGACGGTCCTAGTTCCCCATAAAGACAAACCTCGCCCAGCCTAAACCTACGTGGACTCTCGAGTCAGTCCTCATGAAGTCAACGCAGGCCTAGTCAGCCTCTAATAGTTACATTCTCATTGAAAATAAGTCTCAAAGCCGAGTTATCAAGTTATGCAAGTTGTTATTGGTTACGCAACGGAAATAACTTAAACATTTCTAAATAACTCAGTAAATATAAAGTCAGGACAACCTAAAGTATGGAAACCTTTAAATAAGTGGATAATCATGCATATCTGGTGACAAACAGTATAAAAGGCGATAATACATAATATCCTATGCACTCGATCCCGAAATATCCCAATGTTATCAAAACAGTAATATACAATAATCACAAACCAAAAATGTCAGAACATACAATAGTGCTAGAGAAGAAATTGCTTTGAAAGTCCTCAGAGGAAGTCACCAATCATCGGTCCCTGCCTTTGCTTGTCTTTGCCCGATTTGCACCCACCGTCACAAACTAGACTATGAGTACAACAAAGTAGAAAGTAATAACCAGAGCGATATAAATAATAATTCATGATTCATTTAAAAGGAGTCTAAAAATTATGCGAGTATTCAAAGATAGATAAATAACAAAGTTCTCGTCGAATTCGATCCCCAAACAATGGTCAACAACATCAACTCCCCAGCCGTGAATGACGCTAAGTTGGGCCAGCTACTTGAAGACTGTAGAAATGTACTGAAAGTTAAATCTGATTGAAGATTAGGTTACATTAGTAGACAAGCGAATGAGATTGCTCATAGTTTAGTAAAGCTCTCGAGATTTCACACAAATCCTACATACTGGGACACTTTGCCCATGACTATTCAAAGCTTATTGTAACACTGTTGAATTAGCTATGAATGAAATCGGTTCTTTCGTTTAAAAAAAAAAAAAAAAAAAAAAAAAAAAAAAAAAAAAAAAAACATGATGCACTTATGTTGCCGAGCTGCTAAAGCTAGACATTAAGCTATAAGGAGCCTTTAATTTTTGATAAATGCATGATTCCAAATCAAAATACATCAATATCAATTAACTTATGAGGAGGGTTTTTTTTTTTTTTTTTTTTTTTTTGACGAGAACTGTTTGGGAGCTGCCAAAACGAAAAAGTAAGCACATTACACCCATCCAACCGTTTATTGCACCTTAAGGCGGCATCTCGAGGCTCAAAATGCACAACGGTGGTGATTCTAGCCTTTACTGTAAAATGAAAAAATGGGTAATGAAGGCGCGGGTGGGTAGGAGTTGAAGTATTAATAATATTTATTAATAAGAAAAGAAAGGTGGTTATCATGTGACGCGAATGGAGAGAAAAATGGGCAGTGAAGGCGGCGTTCGTTTTGAGCATTAAAGAAAGAGAGAAAAATGGTTGAAAGAATGGGATGGGTAGGTAATATGAGTTTGATTTGGATGAGGAAGAGATCAAAATGGAGACCGAAATAGTAGTTGTTGGGACTGCGACAACTCTATTTAACTATATTAATTTTGCCCTTAATTCCTCGTTTCCTCGTAGCTATCATCCCTCCCACTCCGATGTACTCTTTGGCTCTTTAGTCCTCCCCCCCTTTCTTCCTTCTTCCTTCTTCCTTCTTCTTCCTTGTACTTTGTTTGATACGACTTATAGAGAGAGAGAGAGAGAGAGAGAGAGAGAGAGAGAGAGAGCGGCGGCTGTGGCTTCGGCTGTAGCTAGGGTTTGTTTATATGGGATCCATGTCTGCCCTCACTATTTACTTGATCATCACATGCTTCTGCTGCTCATTTGTCCAGGTGCAATCCCAGCTCACCCATCCCCCCGAAGGTCATTTTCCTCCTCCTAAATTAATTTTTACCATGCAACTAACTAACTAACTAACTAACTAACTAACTACTTGTTCAATATCTGAACAACCACGGTTGCTTCGCTTGATTTCATTGTTGGTATCATCACATCAGTCAATGCATTAAGGTCCGTCCGAGGAAGCTTAGAAGATCCTTTCAACAACCTCAGGAATTGGGATCGAGGAGATCCGTGCGCATCCAACTGGACGGGAGTCCTGTGCTTCAACGCCCCTGCAACCGACGGATATCTACATGTTCGAGAACTGTATGCCATTTTACTATATTTCTCAACATCCTAAAATATATGATGCCTCATTTTTCCCTTTCTCTTATCCATTTCATTCATCTCTGTCTCTGCAGCCAATTGCTAAATATGAATCTATCCGGCACTTTATCGCCCGAGCTTGGTCGATTTTCTTATTTGAAAATATTGTAAGTCTCACAATTCTTGTCTGTCTTTGTCTCCAACTCTCTCTCTCCATTCATGCTCATCCACTATACCTTTCTGCCATTTTTTGAAAGGGACTTCATGTGGAACAAAATAAGCGGGAGCATACCCAAGGAGGTCGGCAATATTACATCTTTACAACTTCTGTAAGTTTAAGTTGTAGTTTCCGTTCCTTGCATTCATCCTAGTATTGTTATCTTCTTTTTCTTACTACTACCTCTTCCCATTTCCACGTGAATGCCATGAAGAAAGCAAGCTCTCTGTGGCGCACTCTCTTTAATTTTCAAAATATATGCTCAACTTTCATACTTTCTGATCTTCTTTTTTTTTACTCTTCATACCACGATTTGTCTCTGGGAATGTGAATGTGCTCTTTTGCATTTTCAGGCTGTTGAATGGAAATCAATTAACGGGACCATTGCCAGAAGAGCTTGGTTTTCTGCCAAACTTGGACAGAATACAAATAGACCAGAACCATATATCAGGACCACTACCGAAATCCTTCGCACTCTTGAACAAAACTAAGCATTTGTGAGTATGATGGCTGTAGTTATTTTGCTTTAAATTGGTAATTAATTCTATCATTTGCAAAAATGATGATTTCGTTTCTTTTTCCCTTCTGCCTTCCCCCTGCTTTTCTTCTCTATGAAGCCACATGAACAATAACTCTATAAGTGGCCAGATTCCAGCCGAGCTTTCCAGGTTACCTAGTCTTGTTCACTTGTAAGTTGTAATCTGTTCCTTTTCATATATGCTTGGTGCACGGGTAACTGTGAAATCTTTGCCTTTTAGTCCTCATTAACATAAGTCATTTTTGTTATTGACGACATTAACTTTTGCAGCCTCCTTGACAATAACAATTTGTCAGGCTTTCTTCCTCCAGAACTTTACAGAATGCCAAATTTGCTTATACTGTAAGCTCTCTCCTTTTTTATGATCGATGCTTATATATATTTTCTGATTAAAAAAAATGCTTATAGATCTTTATTCTGATTATTTTGAAAATTAATGTAATTCTTTCATGCACCTTTTTTTTTTTTTTTTTCTCGTGCAATGAAAAGACTTATTTGTCACGAAACTTCTTATTTTTTTGGCTTTCAAGATATAATGATTATCTTTAAAGCATGGTTTTCCGTAGGAACATATCTTTTAAATTTTCCAACTTGCAATGTTTTCTTATAAAAAGTAAATAAATAAATAAATAATTAAAATTCCAGGTTGCATTAGATAGGAAAAATAAATCGCTATGAAAGCAATCTCGCATTGTTACAAGTTACAACAATTATTGGATTGGTTTCCCAAGAAATCCAACTTTTCCTGGGAAAAAAATAAATTAATTTTTAAACAATTTTTTCTATATAAATAACAATGTTCTTCATTATTGATCTTCATGTATCTGTGCATCACCATTCATAATTTATTCCATTTTATTTGTTAGACATTTTATTGGTTAGACTTTCAAAGTCATGCCTCACATTAGTGAATTGTTCTTTTTTGTTGTATAAAATGAAGTTGGGGATGATATATTTAGTTACTACCTCCCTATCAATTTCTTCCAGGTTTGCTATACATTTATGTCAGAAGTGTTTGTGAACTCTTTGTGTTTGCAATTCTTGATCCTTTTTATCATTTAACCCTTTGAAATTTTTGTTGATATATGTTTGGCAGGCAACTTGATAACAATCACTTTGATGGGACGATTCCAACAACTTACAGCAACATGTCAAAACTATTGAAGTTGTAAGTTATTTTTCTTTTTGTATTATCTTGAGTTAAAGCGTCGTGTTCAGAGACTAATACAGACTTTGTGGCAATAAACGAATAGAATGGACATAATCTTGGTTCTGTGACGTTTTTTCCCCCTTGATAATGCCAATTAAGATTTTGCTGAGTGTACGAGTTTCCTTACTGAGACCTTTATTCCCACTTCCACAACCATTTTTGTGGGATGAGTCTTATGACCTTATTTAATTGGTGATGTATAAAACCACAGAACATTTAAAATGGGGTGCATTGGTTCTTGGAATCTAAATGTTAGATGATATATTTGGGCATATTTTACTTTCCTTTTTATATTACCTTCTTACCTTTTGTATTCACCAATTATAGGCTAAACTCTTTTAGCCATATATAGCCGTTGTAAATTTGTGTATATATACCCATGTATTGCAAATAAATAATACACAAATTTGAATTCTCTCATCTCTTTCTCAAACTTATTACTAAACTAGTTCTGGGAAATCTAGGATCACTTGCCGTATACTATTGGGATGAATGACTTTTGTTTTCCTTGGTAGTTACATGTTGTGGTGCACTGACGCAACGAATAAAGCGAGAATAAAAAAGGCTAACACTTGATTAAGCCTTAGAAGAAGATAACTAGTTTCTGCACCGAAACTTAACACTCAAACTTGCGCAAGAAGACAAACTTAATTCTTATTCAATAAATCAATTCATTATAAAACTATAGAATAGGTTACATATATGGTGTCATAAACACACTTAAATAGAAAGAAATAACAAAATTGGAAACTTCCTAATGACAAGCAAAATTGAAAACTTCCTAATGAAAAATATTCTAATTCTATAAATAAGAAGCTACTAAAAAATTTATCATAGAATGAGGAAAGAAATCTTACTAATATGGAAATAGCAACTAACATAAATTAATAACTCACATAAATTAAAAACTAGCATTAATTAGTAACTTTCAAATAAGAAACACTAAAAAATAGTAGTTTCTTATTTGGGAGTTATGGGCTTCCTTCTTGGACTTTTATTGTTTAACATGGTCCATAGGATCTTGCCACACAATCCGCATCATGCACTCACCTAGCCTTTGGTTGCTTTATAGAGGAGTTCAGGTTGAAATCAAGGGATGCAACGTTTTACCTCTACATTGTTCTTATCAAACATTTTGCTTCTTTTTTTTTTTTTTTTTTTTTTTTTTTTTTTTTTTTTTTTTTAAATATCAGGAGTCTTAGGAATTGCAGCTTACAGGGACCCATTCCTGACTTGAGCACGATTCCAAACCTTGGTTATGTGTAAGTTTGAGCTAATTGCCCAAGTACCATTATCTACCACTATCTGTATGCAGAAGTATTTTCTTTTTTCTTTATTTCTAGGTTGATGACAGGTATAAAACATCTTCATTTCAGGGATCTCAGCTGGAACCAACTCAATGGATCCATACCATCAAATAGACTTTCTGACGATGTCACTACAATGTATGCATGATTTCTTTCTATAAGTTGTAAATGCACCTGTAAAGTTCTTGTACTATGTACTCTTCCATAGAATTAGCCTATATCTCTTTTCACATGTTAAATATTAACTTGAAATATCTTTTAGCGACAATAAGTGAATATTTCCATGAAACAATTGACATGTGGCTTTTCTATGTGTTGTGAATAAACCAACTTTGTGGGATAAATGCCAGAGATCTTTCCAACAACAAACTTACTGGACCTATTCCTACCAACTTTTCAGGCCTTCCTCGCCTCCAGAGATTGTGAGTATTTTTTTTCCTACGTGCTCCTCTCTTTCTGCACGCATTATTCACATCTATTTGCATGTGGTAATCTGCATTTATGAGATCTGCATTTATGCCATCTGGGTTAGCCCAAACTGCAATCTGGTTCTCATATCAATCTTAATGCCAAGCAGTTAAATGAACTAATTCCATCAATTTCGTAACTGGTTTCTTTTGCAGGTCCCTGGATAACAATTTACTGATTGGTTCCGTTCCATCGACAATCTGGCAGAATAGAAATTTTAACGCAACTGAACGACTTCTCTTGTAAGAATAAGAATATTGATATTACAGTTCTCATTTGCGCATGTCTCTCGTGTGTTTTTCCTCTCCTCCACATATTCTGTACTTATTTTACTGAGCAATCATCTTAGAAGTTTTAACCTCCTGTTCCATCGTAGTTGTCTGACATAAGGTTAAATGATATCTTAGATGAACTTGTTTATTTATTGCAAAAGTCTGATGATGGTAAATATAAATACTGAATTCTTGCATGTACTTGTACTCAGGGATTTTCAAGATAACATGCTTTCAAATATTTCAGGAAGTCTTGAACCCCCTGCAAACGTCACCATCAGGTGCTCTTTTCTCTTTCTGCATGCCTAATGATCTTTAATTAAAACCTGTGGTTCATGGCTCATACTTCTATTTTCTTTAGTTTGCTTGATTAGTTATGCAATTTTGAGCTCAAATATGAGAGAAAAATTTTATTTTCTTATTCACAACCATTAAAAAGAGTGTTAGGGTGGGCTTAAGATAACTTGAAATGCATTTATTTATCCAATTTTGATCCATGTAGCTTCCCCGACTAATGGGATTGAGGCTTTGTTATTGTTGTGTTCATGGCGATAAAAATGTTATTTACGACATTATATGTTTAGAGTGTGCAACAAATGTACATAATTGTATTCCTAGGAAGAAGACTCAAGGAATTAGATAAAAGGACATATTTATGCATGACAGGAGCTAGACACTGACTAAAATGGGCTATATGGCTTTAAATTCCTGAAATGGGTGAAATGTGCTGTAAACAAGTGGTGACAAAGTAGTCTTGTGATCAGATGCATCAGAATCAAGATGAAGAAGTTCTGTTCTGGAGGCACTTTGAGAACAGCTGTCTGGGCAAGAGAACTTGAGATGCTTGAAACTTGACTTCGGTTAAACAACTTATTGAGATGATCAATAGTCCATACTTGAGTGCATGTTTCCACCCAAGCATTGCAAAAATTAAAAAAAAAAAAAAAAACAACAACAACAACAATAACAACATAGCCTAAGTCCCAAATTATGCAAAAAATAAAAAATAAAAAATAATAGTGTAGTCTGCATGCATAAAAGAAAAAAGATGGTTTTTGGTTTTATTAGAAGGTCAGCAGTCCAGTGCAATAGTATAATTGAACATGAATGTAAGTTGGATTCGATATGATCAGCGCAATGATGAGAGAATAGAAATCTGATATTCTATTCATGGTGATTATCAAATTGTTTGCAAGCCTTATAGAAGTATCAACAATTCTAAAGGAAAGAAATATGCTAATCATGTTTACTAAAAATTAGGAGCATTATAAATGCTAATCTTTATTCTTATGGAAGTGGAATTATTCATTTCTTTAATACGTATACGTGCACACACACATGCATGAATGGCTTACTTTGGATCATTTTCAGGCTTCAGGGAAATCCTGTGTGTGGAGTTTCCAGCCGACTCAACATAACCCAATTTTGTGTGCCACAGAATGGAAGTGTGGATACACTAGGGAACTCAACAATCTCTTCTACTACATGTCTCAGTCAGTCTTGCCCAGTGGACTATGAATATGCCCCAGAATCACCTGTTCCTTGTTTTTGCGCTGCCCCTCTTACAGTTGGATATCGCTTAAAAAGTCCTGGGTTTTCAAGTTTTCCTCCATATGAAATCATGTTTGAAACATATTTAACATCTGGTCTTCACTTAGAAATTTATCAGTTACACATTGTTTCATTTCAATGGGAAGAAGGTCCGAGGTTGAGGATGCACTTGAAGCTGTTTCCCAAGTTCAATAACCGTACCAATGTGTTCAATGATAGTGAAGTTCGAAGAATTCAGAGTATGTTCACAGGATGGACAATACCTGACCGTGATATTTTTGGGCCATATGAACTTCTCAATTTCATTCTCTTGGGACCTTATAAAAATGGTAAGCTGTGATAATCTGAACAGTCTGCCGCTGACTGAACTTGACAAGTAATTTCACTGTCCCTAAGCACTCCTTCATTGGCCAATTTCAAATTCCATGGTTTTTTAGCAATTTTGAATCAAGGGTAAGTGTTGAGATTGATTCAAAATTAGCACGTTTTTGTTATTTTTCTTTTTCTTGTTTCTAAGATTGAGTCAAATATTCCTATTTAGTAGGAGTCTCAACGTTTCTTTTCTCTTTATTATCTTTTCTTCTCTCAAAAATTGAACGGGGATGCACAAATGGATGAGATCCTGATTTTCTAATTTGTGCTTACCACAAACATATGCCTTTGTTTGATGTGGACCAATTCTCAAAAATGGTTATTGGACGGATAGTGTTCACCAACTGTCCATTCAGCCTGTTAGAAGCTCTGTAATTAAACAATCCTCAATAAATCATTTGTCTCACAGCATTGCTTCTGGAATTGTTTATACTGTTGAGATGTATGGACTGAAATCATAGTCCCACATTGGATAAGTAAAACTTCATATTGAAGTATATAAGTGATCAATCTCCTTAACTAGTACCGAGGCCTTTAGAGATAAAACCCCACACCTAAAGTTGAAAGGTAGTTAAGTTGGGGACAATATCGGTGCTAGCGGAGGAGATCAATGGGCTTGCGCACACGTGTGCGGCGCGGCCGTAAGAATTTAGCATATTCATCTTGATCCATTATCATCTGATTCTATATAAGCTCAGGTCTTGTTCGTTGTTAATATACTTCTGCAGTAGTTCTCGACTTTCCAAAATCTGGGATGAGCAAGGGTGCAGTGGCTGGAATAGTGTTAGGGTCCATTGCTGGTGCAGTTACATTGTCTGCCATCGTTACAATTCTGATCGTGAAAAGTCATATGAAAAAGCACTCCGCACCTTCAAGAAAACGTTTGGGTAAGCACTAATAATAAGGACTTTTTAAGCTATTTTTTGATACATCGTTGTTTGTTATGTTACATCTGATGCCCAATCAAAAAACTCTGCTCGGATGTTTATCAAATCATCACAAGCCAAAAATATATTTGCTAAGGAAAATATTAGGGGATGGATGGTGTCCATCTTGGATGTCCCAAAATGGGTCACCCTAGCATCTCCCATTTGCTAATCAAACATATCCAAGCCAAGATATTAAAGTTTTGATGTTTTAATTTTCATTTATACTGTCTTTGTTCCATCGTTTTAATCTTGCTACCTGCATGACATCCAATGTTATCCATTTTTCTTATGCTAATTTTTATTTTTTCTTTTAGTTTTTGACATAATTTTTTTAGTAAAATTAAGTATTATCTTGCTTTCAGTGTCTAGGATCTCAATTAAGATTGATGGAGTAAAGGCCTTCACATTTGAGGAAATGGCTTTGGCCACAAATAATTTTGATAATTCCAGTCAGGTAGGCCAAGGAGGCTATGGGAAAGTATATAAAGGTATTCTAGCTGATGGAGCAGTTGTTGCCATAAAGCGTGCGCTAGAGGGATCATTACAAGGAGAGAGAGAGTTCTTAACAGAAATTGAATTATTATCAAGGCTGCATCATCGGAATCTGGTCTCTTTGATCGGTTATTGTGATGAAGAGGATGAACAGGTACTTATTTAGATTCTCTTGTATCTGAGGAATTCCTAATGCTTTGCAAATTTCCTTTACAGCTCGCTCTTGATTTGACTTAAAAGTCATTAACTAAGCATTTTCTTGCTCTACAAGAGAAACTTAGTGTCTCTAATGGGCGCTAATTTTGTAATATAAAGGTTTGAGATTTTTTTTAAGACATTCTAGAAAATAATGGATAGATTTAAACAGGGTACTGTCCTCATGTTGCTCTTGCTGTGTATGCACTATGCAGATGCTGGTTTATGAGTTTATGCCAAATGGGACACTTAGGGATCACCTTTCTGGTAAATCTTCATATTGCAAGCGATCATGTATTAAACTTTACCTTTCTTAAGTGATGAAGTAACTATGTTTTTGTCACAGTTAAATCAAAGGAACCTCTGTCCGCAGCTACGAGGTTGAGGATTGCATTGGGTTCTGCAAAGGGTATCCTGTACCTCCACACTGAGGCTGATCCTCCAATCTTTCATAGGGACATTAAGGCCAGCAATATATTATTGGATTCCAAATTTACTGCAAAGGTTGCTGATTTTGGACTTTCAAGATTGGCCCCTATTCCAGATTTTGAAGGAACTGTACCAGGTCATGTATCCACAGTTGTAAAGGGCACTCCGGTAAGCATGTTTATGGTCTATTTTGTGGACTTCTTGCTACTGGTTTTCAATTTCCCGTCTTGTTTGTTAGTGATGGTTTATATTCAAACTGTCATTTGATACTAAAATTCAAGCCGATCCTTATAAATTTAATCCTTTAACCAATTTTCCAATTAGAATTAGTCTCCTTTGCTTAATATCGACCAAATTCCAACACAATGTTAAGCTCAATTAAATCTCTTGCTGCGTTTGTTTTTCTTCACCTGCTCAAATCAGCTTATTTTCAAATATTGAGGTATATGGCTTCTAATGGAGTTTCTTGGACTGTTTCTTATCTGATATGCTGAATGCCAGAAGTTGCACCACACTAAAAGGTTATCAGAGTTATCGGCATCCTAGAATCGTAGTGGGGTCTTTTTGTGCTTTCTCTCAGTGCTCGTGTTAGGATTAGTTCTGGATCTCGTAAAATATGCAAACCCTTGTACTTTTCTATTTTCTAAACCTTTTTGGAAGCCAATTTTTAATTTAAATACGTTCGTATGGACGTATAATTTTGAATTTTTCTTTTTTCCTTGTGTTGATTTTCTCCATGCTCCTATAGTGGGAGCTGTAATCCTCTTTCAAGCATGCTGTGTGAAAAATTAATCTTTCTTCGCTTTTAAAATTAGCATTGTACTTTTACTAAGGATAAAAGAAGAAAACCTTGATGAGTTTTTCGAGAATTTGAATTATTTTATAGTGTGCACTTTTCTACTAAAACAACCTATCATACGACTGAGTTTCACTTTGCAATTGTGATCAAGCATTGAATTAAGTTCTCCTATACCGGCCTTGCAGGGTTACCTTGATCCAGAATACTTCTTAACGCATAAGTTAACTGACAGAAGTGATGTTTACAGCCTTGGAGTTGTTTTTCTAGAGCTTTTAACAGGGATGCAACCAATTTCACACGGTAAAAATATAGTACGCGAGGTATATATCCCTCCCTTCTATCCTACTTTGGATTTGGCATCTGATTATACAATTGTTTTGGATACCATGTACATCCCTATTTGCGGGTGTGTTATATGGTGACAACATCAGTAATACATATAGAGAAAGATTTCGGCTCAAAATCAAGATATTTCATGATCAAGAGATAAGATTAATAGTTGCAACTAGGAGAGTTTAGTGTTACCTAGGGGTGTGCATGACTCGGTTTCTGCTTATGTTTCACTTTCGCATAATAAGTTATTTTATACAATAATAATGTACGCAAAATTGTTCGAGTACCTTCATTTTTGGTTTTGGTTTGGTTTTTGCTTCTTTTTTTTTTTATTTGGGGGTACATTTGGTGTTTGCAGTTTTCTGGAAACCAACTGAAACTTCTGGTTTCATGTACTCTCAGACCTGTGGCCCGGAAGAGCTAAAAGTCAAACTAAGCCTGTGTCTGATGTGGTCTGGTTTTACAGCTTGGCATCAGCAACCAAACACTCGAGCTTTGCATATAGATTACATATTCTTGACTGCTCATATATTAGTACGATACTAAGCAATGAGTCAAATGGCTTGTTGGACCTTTATTGCTTTGTTTTCTGTTTTTTGTTTTTTCGAGGTTAAGTCGATTGTTGTTTCATTGAGTAAATGGTTGGTTTTGTTTTATTGATTTCGACCATCAGGCAAACCAGATGTAGCTAAGCCAACTTAAGTGAAAAAATTCGCTGATGGATCTAATCCACGCACTTGTTGTCAACATTTTTGCTTCTTTCTCAGGTGAATATTGCATATCAATCAGGAATGATATTCTCAGTTATAGATGGGCGTATGGGTTCTTATCCTTCTGAATGCATCGAGAAATTTGTGAATTTGGCCATCAGATGTTGCCAAGATGAGACTGATTCTAGACCTTCCATGGCGGAGGTGGTGAGGGAACTGGAGAATATATGGGTCATGATGCCCGAGTCTGATACAACTCCTTCAGAATCCTTGGTCACAGATGCTACAAAATCATCAACCCCACCATCTTCATCTTCAGCCATGGACGCCCGGTTCATCTCAGCCTCGGAAGTGTCTGGCAGTGACCTTGTCAGTGGAGTAATTCCCACCATTGCACCGAGATGAGCAATGCAGAATGCGAAGTGGTGCTTCTTTCTAGTTTCATTGTATAATTCCCTGTATTTGTACATAATATACATTGCGGTGTGTAAATGCTTTGCTGTATTATTGTACGCTTGCTGTATCATGCATGTAACCGATTAAGGTAGCTGATACTATTTTTTTCCCAGATGCTTGGTCTATGCTGTTGGAGCAGATTTCTTATTTTCATTTTTGAAACAAAGTTTTGATTCAGATGGGTGCATTCCTGTTCAGTACTGCTGTTCACAGTCCCTGATTCTGGCATGTTTGAATGCTATATATGTCTACTAGTGGAACAAAATTATGTTGGAACAAAAGGACTGGTCTCTCATTCATGGAACAAATTATATGGGAACAAAAGGACTGGTCTCCCATTCATGGAACAAATTATATGGGAACAAAAGGATTGGTCGTCCAGGTCCATCTATTCAACGTGCCATTTAAAGCAAGTGTTTTTCAGTGCGAGTTCCATACAAGAAGACTGTCCTGCAAGCATGCATTTGATGGAAAACTAGGAATACAACCATATATAGCAGGGAAGCTGGAGAGAAAATGAGAAATAATTTATGCTCATAAATCAGATGCAAACATGTCTTTCAAGTTGATTAATTTACATGAATTGAGAGAGAAATTGATGCATTGCTACCTGGCTGGCCATCTTACCATGTAAATGTACAAATTTGGCATGGTTCATGAATAATAAAGCACAACTAAAGCTTGCGGCTTCTCCGACAAAGCTTAGTATCTTGGATACCAAAACATGCCCTTGATACCTTCTGGATCTGGTTGGAACCCAAGATTTCTATAGAAATCCACAACTGCAAAAGAAACACAGCACCACCAGATGAACTCTGTTAGTCTCAATATGATTTCACGAGAATTTGGCAGATACCACCATCAACTGAAGCTTTGGAGCAATTCTGAATCAAACTGTTCTATTAACTGGATTCTAAGAGATAAGTTTGATGTGGTAATATTCATATTCAAATCACTATATAAAAATCCATGGGCCCGGAGAGTGTTGGGCTACACGCGCACATATGGCTATACAAATGGCGTTGGAGCCCATCTTTGCACAAAACCAATTGGCTTGTGCTAGGATCCAATCCACACCACTTATATACCACACCAACTCTTATTATATTTTCAATGTGGGATTATATATTCCAACAATGTGGTCGAATAAAAAGAAAGCTACCGAACATATCCTGTATATAAGTACAAATGAATGCATATATTATTCACCAAGATGCAAAGGCCGACAATCTGGATCTTAGGATAGTTTAACGTTTCCTCATCTTACTAAATCCCAGCCGTATGATCACGGATTCAACCTAGTTGATTCGGTGAAAGTACGGCACCATGCTATGACGAGTTTAAATTATTGACTTGGTCACAATATTGGGGAACGGAGGTTTATTTCATTCATAGGGACGATGTGTTTTTCCCCTACTACAATGGTAGTGGTTTTTTTCGACTTTGATTTTAGGAATCACAATGTTTCTCGTCATGTACATACTTGTAAATAATGTTTGGCTATATTAAAATAAAGTTTTGTTCCTATCAAAAAAAAAAAAAAAAAAGGACAGCGAAAAATATCTAGCAAATTTTGCTATGAAATGCAAAATTGTTTCTCACAAAGTAAATGCTGGATAGTTATGCATAGAGCAGGAAAAACACTAATTGAAAACATACAAAATGAGGTCAAGCATCCAAACCTTGACCATCTGCAAACAATGTAATGTTTCCAATATCCCTTTGGAGCAGAGCCCTTATCAGCTGTTCGACGAGGGCCTTTCCAAGACCCTGACCCTGAAACAGAACATCACAAGTCAAAATGACTCGACTGGTTCCATAAATCAAGCCTTATATTAGTAAGGCAAAAACTTTACAGATCGATAAACACATCGCACACTTGAATCAAAATTAACAAGGACGTTCAACATACCTGGTAGTTAGGATCGACAAGGACATCCCATATAGTGGCATTGAAGGCATGGTCTGATGTAGCACGAGCCATGCCAATGAGCTCCTTTCGACCATCCCCCTCTACACTAAGATGTTCATCATTTATTTAAATAGATTTCAGCTGCAGCAACTATATTAGAAGCAGTAACAAGCGTAATCATCAGCTAAAGGCAACCGGTAGATATGGATTTCACGACACTACAGATACAACCTACAGTTCATTGAGGTACCTGAATCTGGAGATTTCTTCAATGAATGAAGAGTTGCCACCAAGTAGCTATTTTTCAGAGCAGCGGCGACTTTTGAAAGCGGCCTCCTAGGCCAGCCCACCTAATAAACAAGCAGCAAGATACGGGTTTTTCGCATAATAAGTCATTGAAAGATATTGTTATATATGTTCCTTAAAAAACGAAACTATTTCGCATCCATTTTGCATGAATAACTGACATGAGAGCAGATGTATTTGAGAATGAAAGAATGACCTTATCACACAATGTTTGGAGCTCATAGACGTCGACATCGGCGCCAGAAGAAAAGATAATTTGTTCAATTGTGCCATCTGGTAACGAGTTTTGAAGCAGAACAACCTCCCTAGGTAGGAGGGGTGGTTCCTCCTCCTCTTCAGACAGGGTTGGCGGCGGCATGTCAATTACTTGTGTAGGGTTGTCCTTTTTAAAACTGCATGAGAGGAGAGGGGAGGGGAGGACGTTATAATAGCATTGGAGCAGAATTGGATAAGATGTTGGGTGAATTATAATACAATTAAGCTACTCGATCAGCTCAGGTGTGAAATTAAGGTGATTGAGTAAGGTAGAGTGAAACTCCATCGATGTAGGAAGATTATATGTGGAACATAGCCAAATATCCATAGTAGAAAATGGGGTGGGCGTAAAACATTTGTCAGTGTTGATGAAATGGATGAAACGTATATGGCATGGCAGTAAATGGAGCAGAATTGAAGAGTTTGATCCAAGTAGGCAAGTTGCACAAGTAATATGGGAATGAGGGTTACTTGAGGGTATGTTGTTGTTGTTGTTGTAGTTGTTGTTGTGAGTAAGGTAGAGTGAAGATGTAAATGTGTATGCAAGTATAGTGAGTATAGTGAGGGAAATGATAAATTTGAGTGAGTGAGTGAGTGAGTGAGTGAGAGTGTTGTTAGAGTTACCCTGATCTGATGGAGTCCCAAAAGCTGGGCACAGGAGGACAGTAGAGCTTGAGCTTCCTTGTTGCTGCAAATTGCAAAAAACACAAGACAGAGAGAAGAGAGGATCAGGTAATGGTGTGGTGGCCAGAATGATTCAGAAGTTATAAAAAGAAACCCACCAGCAGCAGGAGAAGGAGAAGGAGAAGGAGAAGGGAATAAACGGATGGAATTGGAATTGGAATTGGAATTGGAATTGGAATGAGCATGATGGCGGCGGCGTCCGCAGCTGCAGGTAATTAATTAATGAATAATAATATCTAGTAGAAATTAGGGAGTTGGAACTGAAAGAGAAAACCCTAAGTGAGATGGTAGTAATAGTAATAGTAATAGTAATAGGGGTATTATTAATAATAGTATTGATAAATGGTGGGAGTGGAGGAAGTACTAGAAGGAAGAAGGTGGGATGGTGGCACCGCTCAGCATGGTTGATGCCTTGATGCCTTGATGCCTTGATGGTGTGTGCGTTGTTGTAAGGGCCTTATTGCGTATGCGATGATAGCCAGTCGAACAGAGGAGATTGAGGAGAGAGAGAGAGAGAGAGAGAGAGAGATAATTCAGGATTTCAGGTTCAGGGGGGTTGAATTATCCTGGCCTGGGCCTGGGCCTGGGCCTGGGCCGACTCTTACAGTAATGGACCTCGAGATGAGCGACCTAATCTATCGTCTCTCCTCTCCCGCCGACCGACCGACCGACCGAGGAAACGAGTGCGACGCTCTCCACAGACTGACAGACAGACACAGACACACACACACACACACACTGCGATTCAATTGAAGATGGCGATCTCCTCCTCCTCCTTCTTCTCTTCCTACAGAAGGATTGCTGCAGCCACTCACCGCAGATTCAATCTCTCCTCATCAATTTCAACCCCCCTTCAACATCAACATCAACATCAGCATCATCTTCTCAGAACACTTCCTTTTTCAACTTCTTATTCTTCTTCTTCTCCCTCTAATCGTCATCCATTTTCTTCCTCTTTCACCTCCCAATCTCACTCTCCCAAACTCCACACCCCTCTCCCTCCTCGTTCCTCTTCTTCCAGGACCTCCTTATTAGGGCTTACTACATTTATTACTCCATATACCCATGGCTATGGAGGCCTCCTCAGCCACTTCTCCTCCTCCTCCTCCTCCTCCTCCTCCTCCTCCAACTTGAAGCCTTCAACTTCAGCAGCAGGAGGAGGAGGAGGCCTTCTCAGATCCGCCTTCCTCCGCTACCGCCAGGTTGTCGGCCTCCAATTCGAGGCCTTCTGGAAGCGCAACTACCTTCTCCTCGTCGCCATTGGAGGCCTCGCCCTCTGCCTTCTCCTCTGGAGAATCATGTTCGGCATCGCCACCACCTTCATTGGCCTCTCCGAGGGCTTGGCCAAGTACGGCTTCCTCGCCTTCTCCTCTGCCATTGTCGCCTTCACTGCTCTCTACTTCCGCTCCAGGTTCACTATCAATCCTGACAAGGTCTATAGACTCGCCATGACGAAGCTCAACACCTCTGCCGGAATTCTGGAGGTCATGGGTGCTCCTCTCTCAGGGACCGACTTAAGAGCCTACGTCATGTCCGGAGGTGGTCTCGCCTTCAAGGACTTGAGGTTCAAGCTTAGGAGCAAGCGCTGCTTCCTCATTTTCCCCATTCGAGGCTCCGAAAGGAGAGGCCTTGTCAGTGTTGAGCTTAAGAAGACCAAAGGCCAGGTTTACCTTGCTTTCTCTATTTCTCTTACCTCTTACCTCTTACGTACACCTTAAACTGAAGTTGCTTATACTACACTATACTCTACAACTTCCTCACCTTCCGCCCACTGGATATGGATATGAATCAACAACTAGCTTGCATTTCCCATCAGGATGCTCTATCAAACCATAAATACACACACTTGTACATAACATTCACAATACAATTTTTACCATGTTTGGTTATAATTTCGCCCAACCCACTAATGTTTGGTTATAATTTCAACTTCCTAAATGTTACCTTATAATCTCAAGTTTCTTCAAACGTTACGATATTTTCATCAATTTGCCCCTTCCTTAAACTATTTGAGTGGAACACTCCCAGACCAACACTGATTGTCATGGAGATCAATATGGTAAATGGTAACGGCAAGATACGTGCCATACGGTGACACCGATGATGCATTAAGAATTTTGGAACAAGTTTGCGTTCTCTTACAGTCCTAAACTTAGTAGCTTTGCGTCTTTGTGAATTGTGAGTTACTCTCATCTATTAAGTATACAATGTTTGATGTTTTTGTTGTATTCTTCATATATTTTAATATGGGTCAGTTTAGGATTAAATAGATTTCATTCTTTTATGTTTATCTTTAAATTTGAGTTTAAGTTTTGTCAAAAAAAAATAAATTTTATTTTATATTAGGACTTTATAGAGTACAGTCATGCTAGAGTTGGAGCTTTATTTGTATTAGTAAATACTGTGTCATTTGATAATCAGAATTAGGATTCATTTTAATTTTTTAAAAGCCTATATAAAGACTTATTGGCGTTACGTAATTGGTGGTTGATTATTTTGGATATTTTTTAGTTAATAAAAGAGGTTTAGAGAATCTATGGGATTTTCTCCTTTGCATCTTCTTGTGTTTGGAAATTCATAGAATCAACAAACAGGGAACATGGGTATTTGGAAAGCTAACCATCAATTGCACAAAATCGAGCACAATAGAAGAGTTTGATCCATGTAGCCAACCTCAATTAATTTGGGACTGAGGCTATGTTGTTGTTGTAGCGAGCAATCCTCGAATTCCTCGTTACATTAGAAAGTCTTTTCTCAAAATATGCTGTCACTACACTTCAACTAAGTAAACTATAGGCAGTAGTATGTAGAATCATCTGTACAGATCAACTTGAGCCAATTTCTCCTACTAAGGAAGATGGTCGAAAAGCAAACATCAGGTATGTTGCATCACCCAAAGAAAAATAGTTCTTACTCATATACTAGAGAAAGAAAAACTGAAAATAGATTATCTGAGGATTTACGGTCTGCGAACGTAATGGAGAGCAATCAGGAGTGTCACAATTGAGGTTAGCGCTTTATTTTACAAGAGTTACATTCAGGGAGATTTTATGGGCATTTCAATGAGTACCAGATTTTTTCTCTTTTTTCTTTGAGGTCAATGAGTACCATATTGTTGATTTTGTTGAATATTGTCTTTGTTCTGAAGAAATGCCGAGAACTGAAGCATAATATTATTTTAACAGTCCTAAACCCTATTCTACATCTACCTTGGCAGTAGATTGCATTTCTGTAAACATTCAACAAATTGGTTTAGATTTTTTTCAGACGTACCCTAATTTTTGAGTTTTTCAATCGATTAGGCTTCACCCTCAGTATCCTGACTTAATGTTAGCACATAGCTTTGAGTATGGCGGCCTGTTTCCATCATGCACAAGAGGAAATCAAGCACTCACAAATGTCTAGTTTTTGGTTGTTCCTATTTTAAATGGATTTTTGTTGTTGGTAGTTCTGTTCAAGAATTTGTTAAGAAAGATATCGGTCAGTTGTTCGATGATGGGATAGTTTTGAGGAGTGATAGGAACCCAAGATTGAACAGTACTTTAATTGACAAAAGTAGAGATTACAAAGAACAAGAACAATTCGATAGACTTTTGAGAGGTCTATCACTCTCCTAACAGCTTCAAACAGCTCATAACTGAAGACAATATTCAGAGTACCTTCACAACTTGTCACACTGTCTTATATAATGCCTTTTGGAGCCAGGTTTACACGACAACTAAAAGAAGCAACTAGAATGCTAGAAAAATGCCATAACGACCTTCAACCTAAATTTTGGGTTGTATCTGATTAACATTTGCATGTGCGTGTTATATTTATATGTAATTTGGATTTAAGTTATGTTTCAGTTATATTTATATTTGTATGTGTTATATTTATATTTGTATGTGTTATATTTATATGCCATAACGACCTTCATCCTAAATTACGAGTCAGGGAATGTGGCTTTGAGTTGTTAAAAGTGGCACGGTTCCTCTGTATCCCATTTATATATGTTCCCTTCTTCTCAACGTTATTACTACTAGAATGCTTGCAAGTAATTTTCAAAAAAGAAAGGAATTCTTGCAAGTAAGAGTGGGAGAAAAGTAAAGAACTCTAGCAGAATTCTCAGCTAAATGTTTGGAATTATGTAACCAGCATCGTGATTGTAATCTCGATAACTTAATAAATTTATTTTTGCAGTATGACATGAAGCTTCTAGCAGTGGATGTCCCCATGGTAGCGGGACCTGATCAGCGGTTTTTCCTTATTGGGAATGAAGAGGAGTACCAGATTGGAGGTGGCCTGATATCTGAGCTTAGGGATCCCATAGTGAAAGCAATGGCAGCGGAGAAGGAATTTGAAGCTCTGGACCAACAGGAGGAGGCCGAAGATGCTGAAAGAGAACTTCAAGAAGCAGAGAGAAAGAACCGTGAAGAAATTGAGAAGATTGAAAAAGATGGTGCATAGTAGCTGCTGGCTACGTGTTGAGGTCTCGTTTCCTTTTCTCATTTGGCTCTTGGTTTTCATGATTGATGCTTATGGGCAACGCAAGGCCTCAGAGCTCGAGATAATAGGTTTTTTTTTTTTTTTTTTTTTTTTTTTTTTTTTTTTTTTTTTGAGAGAGAGAGAGAGAGAGAGAGAGAGAGAGAGAGAGAGATTTATTGCTTTGATCGAGAGAGAGAGTTTATTGCTTTGACCTTTGAAGGTTCATAATGCATGCTAATGTTGGCAGCAAAAAGTTATTGCTAACCTAATAAACGTGGTGACACTATCCAAACTAGCTAATTTGGCTGAGAAGTAGCTAGGAGTTGCTGTTGCTATAATTTTTTTGGTGGTTGTTGTTTTGAAAGGCTCTCTTTTGTGGTAGTTTTGAGTTACATGAATTTTAATTTACAGGTGGGCTGAACCACCATTTTGATTAGTTTTTACTTGTAAAACATGGCATCAGTACTATTACATTGAAATTAATATATTGAACATAGAATTAATAATGTTGATTAATTGGTGGATTTGATTTGGTTTGGTTTCAGAATTGATCAGGGGACAAAGTACATGGGATTGGGAATCTTGAAGGTTCTTTCTCCGGCACAATCTCCAGCTAGATCGCTCCACTGGTCTCCCACATTGCCCCATATCTTGTACCCTTCGCCCACTAGCTGCTTTCGGATTTCTGATTTGAAGGCCACCGCGCTCTGTCCCTTGTAACTTGAATTCCTTCAATAATCAACAGGTATTGATCATTAATCCCTCCAAAAAACACTTGAAGAAGAGAATTATTTACAATTAGTTGGGGTGGGTTAAGGTTTTGTGCATTATAATTGACAATTGTACGTACCTCATGAACAAGCGCTGGTATCCACTATATCCCTGGGTGTGCAAATTTTGGATGGTGGAGTGTGCCAAGGAGTCCCCGTCCCTTCCGGTGATTAGGAAAACCTTGAAGCCAGCAGTCACCAACTTTCTGAATAGGGTGCGAATTTCAGGGACTGCGGGGGACGCTCCTTTCACTGCCCAGCTCTTGAACCCAGTGGGATCATAGGGATCACATCTGTGCTCCAACAGCGCAAATGAAAACTACAAGTTATGGTCAAGAGAAAAAAGAATCCTACATGTACTGTTTTGGTAGACTAACTAGAAATGGGGTGGCACAGGGGAAGAAAAAAGTGGAAACAAGGAAATCTCTGCGGTAATCAATTCATTATGCTGTCCCCAATACGAAAAGTTGAACAGAACAAAAAAGAGGAATTTGGAGGAGCTGGACTGGGGGAAAGAAAAGTGTGATCAAATAAAGCAACAAAAAAACTCTTTTATCAAGTGGTAGATCATAAAGTAATTCAACTAGATAGATAGATGAAAATTAAGATTATTAATTAGCTACCTATATAGAGTACTATATATGACATGCATGTATACATACCCAAATCGTTTTCGGCGGTAGTAAAGGACATTGGAGAGGCAGGTATCATCGACGTCGAGAATCCAAGCGTCGAGGGAGGCAGAGTTGTTGTTGTTGGACAATTGAACCTCGGTGGTGATGTAGGCAGTGATCTGCTGAACCACCATGTCCAGGTCCCTCTGGTACTGGCCCCCAGTCATGTAACTGCCGACGTAGTCATGGCAGGTGGGAGGAACGGTGCGCCACGCACGTGCGTTGTTGGCCTCCACTGCCAGCCTCCAGCTCAAGCAGCTGCTGCTGCTGTTGTTGATGGTTGGTGATGAGGAGCAGAGCCTGCTTGCCAATGAGCCTACCGCCACCATCAACCACATCCAAGCTGCTGCCGCTATTCCCATTATATATGTGTACGTACTTTTAAATGCCTTCCCTGATAATCAGAATTTGGACGGACAATATCATCATCAATTGAGATCTTGTGGGTGCATGCATTAATTTCAACACTATGTAACGATGTACTATACTAAGAATGGATGACATGGGTGCGTGGATGTGGATGTGGATGTGGATGTGAGAGCTAGGTAATGTATGCGTATGTTTCCCATATATGTATGAATCACCAGTAGTACTAGTTTTAACTTTTAACGTTGTGTGCGGCAGCTGGCGGAGGTGCATGGGCTGACACCTTTCACACTGTGTATAGCATCTAATTCTTCTTTCTTTTTTTCTCTCGCCGATCAATCACTCATGCATGCTTGCTTGCTTGCTTTTCTCCCCATGGATCATGGATCCGCCAGACTTATTCTATCAAAAGTAGTAATTAAGAGACATATATTTAGAGAGAGAGAGAGAGAGAGAGAGAGAGAGAGAGAGAGAGAGTTAATTACCACCTGATCAAGTTAAACAAACAAGGCCCTGGCTAGTCACTGATCGATCGGGTGATGCAATATATAATAAGAGAGTGTTTGATAAAGATCTGATTGGGTAATTGATCAATCGGTTGGGCTTAATTAATTTGGGTGGCCTGCGGCATGTATGATAATAGAGATCGAATAAGGAATCGGAAGTGAAGGTAGCTATAGCTATATATTGCAACTTGGGAGTTAAAATAAAGAGGAAGTACTGAGTGAAGGGTGAGGAGGGGAGGGGGAACCATTACGCTCCATTTATAATCACAAAAAGCTATGTATCCCAATTAAGGCTGGATTGACTCTATCCTCCTACCTAGCCAAGCAGCGAATAATACTTTTCTCCACAGTACTTAATTATGCTGTGGTACCACACGTGCAGCTGCAGCTGCACGATTCTATGTATTTTGGTACAAAAGCACCCATGCCGATGCCGATGCCAATACTACTGGAAGCTACGCGTCTATATATTTAGTATGTATGTATATCATATATATCATTACTAAAAGTTTCCAACGGGTAACTCACTGGTACGATATTGTGCATATAGTATTCATTGTAAATAGTATGGTGGGTAAACAGCCCTACCAATGTACATAACTTAAAGATTTATACAATTTTTTGGAGCAGACTTTTTACAATGAGTCCTCTTGTGTTGAGTTTATTTTCTCGGTACTAGTTGGGGTTTTTAGCCTCTTCTTCTCTCCAAAACCCTAAAATTCTTTTTTGATTCACTTTTATAATTTTTGTTCTTGAACCACCATCGATCCTCTCAACACA
The DNA here is from genome assembly GCA_039657345.1 of Stephania japonica. Lineage (NCBI taxonomy): Eukaryota > Viridiplantae > Streptophyta > Magnoliopsida > Ranunculales > Menispermaceae > Stephania > Stephania japonica. The sequence continues at coordinate 53,728,349 of CM077560.1, read as the reverse complement.
ACGAAGATCAGCAATGGTTCCAATTAAATCCCTTTTGCTCTTTGTTCATTCAATAAACAACAAATCTAATCAGATTTGTAGATATCGGTCCATCCTTGTTGCGGTGCATCTTCATCAACGGTGTTACGTGGCTTTGTGCAGTGCGCTGGATTGATTTATCTTTAGTTTTTACTTTATAGTTAGTTATATTTCTTAGTTGTAAGTCTTTGATTTTTCTTCTCCTTGTTGGAAAGTTTTTAGGTCTTCTCCTTGTTGAGAAGTTTTAGGTCTTCTCCTTGCTGAGAATTTTGTTATTCCTTTTGTGGTTTTAGTACTTTTGTGTATTGTCATGAATTTCAATGTAGAGAGCAGTCCGGTCAAATTGTTTCAATTTCAAAAAAAAAAAGTCAAATTAATGGCAGTTTGTTTGCACAAATAGAATTAGCGAATCCATGTACTTGATTATATGTCTAATCTTGTATTGAGCCATGAATGATTAATAAAATTTTGATTTCTCTTCAAAAAAATGAGTCCTCTTGTGTAAAAGCATCTCTAAAGCAAAATGTGGATTGTGGCTGTGAATTATTGCCATGTCATCAACGTAGAGGATGTGAATATGAGGTGGCTTAAATAGACATTGAAGTCCAAAATTGTTCTCCACTGCACAATATGAATTGCCTCCTATTAATTGGCAACTTTTTTTTGTAAAAAAGTTAGAAATACTTATAAAATAATTAACTTTCAAATTAAGAAATCGATAATATTATTTTGACAAAGATTATATTATATATAAGCCATTTTTTATATAAATGTAAATGATAGAATAATTTTTCAAAAAAAAAGTAATATAGCCCCGAAGGGGTGTGGTGTAGTGGTAATTAAAGAAAATAATACTTTAACTCTGACTGAGGCAGACCCGAGTTTAATTCTTGGCAGCAACATTATATTTCTCCTTAATTGGTTTCTCTCAGGTTGTGGGGTTGCAACACTCGACTAACTCCCATAAGATAAATCGAACCAAAGTAAAGAGGTTGAAAAAGCTTCGAATGCCCCTAGTTATTAAAAAAAAAATAGTAGTATAGTTATAAAGCACGTCTTTTTTTTCTAAGTACCAATTAATTAATTTTGACAAAAAATGCATATTTTATATTATTATATATAAAAAAAAGTGGTGGTATGTCTTATGTATGTATATTTTTTTAAAAGATTGTGTTTTAGTATACCTAGGTATTTGGCCCATAATAAAAAAATGTCACCATATCTTGATGTAAAACCAATAGTTTAAGTATGTATTTATCTTCTTTTTTTTGTTAAATTTTGTATTTATCCTTTAATCCATTTATAATTATCTTTTTTAAAACAATTCATTTATAATTATCCCCAAAGTAAACAACAAACACTTATTTTGGCCCGCTATTTTTTCGGCTTTTTATGTTACCATATTTTTGGGTATATTTTAAGTTATTTCGGTGAGTTGGTAATAGTAGACACTGTTTATTGCACCTTCTAGAAATAAAGGGTTTGGTAGATAGCGCCTCCTTTTTTCTATGACACGTTATCTACACATTCTTAATCCACATTTCATTGGAGAAGACTTTTTCTTTCCTATCTATTTTATTCTTGGTGGCGCACATCTTCCATCAATCCGCAACCCCATCGAAGATGGCCTTAGTGAAGGTAAGTTTTTTTTCTTTGTCAAAGGCACAATGAAATTCATTGATTTTGTGAGAACTCTTACATCAATAATACAATTTACAGCTTGGTCTCCACGAGAACAAATGAGGCAAGATGAAGCCTCACTGAAATCCACCATCGGAAGCCTCTAGGGCGCAATTGATGGGAAAGAAATAAATGTAGTTGTATACAAAATAATAATAAAAAACAATCCACATAGCCACCAACGTTACTGTTCATGGGTGGTGTACTTAGGGTGTTTTCGCAACTCCGACGACCTCATAGGGTCGTCTACGAACGACAACAGTCACACCCTAGTCAGACAGACACGGGCAACAGCAAGCAAAACGAGATAGATAGATAGAGAGAGAGACCTCCGGTCGACTAATAACACCTTCGGCGAGGTCTGGTCCGGTCACCAAGGGAGATGGGAGGAGGAGAGATGAGCGGCCGAGTGAGAGGGAGGAGGTGATGAATAGTGTGTAAGGTTTCTTTCACGTGTGTGTGTATATATATATATATATATATATAAACTTAGCCCAAAATGACAATTATGCCCTTTAAATAACACTTACATCATTTTGAGACAACTGCCCTTTTTGGTCTTTTATTTATTTATTTTCCTCTTTATTCCATCTCAAAATACACACACCTCGATAGGGGTGCACACAGATTGGATCCAGTCCAATTAGGGTCAATCTGCAATTCAATCCAATTATTGCGGATTGAAAAATTACAATCTAATCCAATCCAAATAATTCATCAATCCAACTCAATCCAATTTAAAAAATGCGGACCGGATTGGATCAAGTTCTGCGAATTGATTTTTTTTATCCAAAATTTATGAAATTAGATTTAATCAAATGAATCACAAGAATTATATATCTCATGAATGACAAATTTACAACATACGTTCCACAAATCTATATATAGAATATTTCCCACAAAATTGTTATGACAATAACCTTCAAAATATAATTTCCTACATAAATAAATGTGTTATCCACAAATCTTTACCATACATCCTCACAAAATACTAAAAAAATGTATGTTAAATATACAACTTACAATAAAAAGGTCGAAAGTATAATAAAAGAGTCAAGAACAAGTATAGTCTTTTAGATATTTTAGTTTTGAGTTGATAGTTTGAGTTGATGCTAATTAAGCTACTATAGTACATATGATGAAATATATATATATATATATATATATATATATGTGTGTTGATGTGTTAAATGGACTGAATCGAATTGGATCCGAGATTTTTTAATGTAAGATCCGTATTCCGATCCAGTCTAGCCGGATTAATGATTTTTCAATCTAATCCAGTCCAAGGGATAAAAAATTAATCTAATTAGTGATAATTGTTTCGAATTAGATCGGATATGTAGATTAGTATACCCCGTGTGCACCCCTAATTAGATTGGAGTTGCGGTTGACTTTTCATATGCACTGCAATTTTACTGCTAATTAATAATGATTTTAATGGAGAAAGTGAAGTGTAGGGAATTTGGTGGGGCCTTTGGAGTCACGTTGTCGGGAGAGGAATGGATGGATGAGGGTGGCGTCAGACACCAGCTACCACAAATATGCGTGCCGAGCAGTGTTATTGCCACCTCGGATTCTAAGTCAAAAGTCCTCCCTCCGTTAATAATACTTGTGAAAAAAATATTCAAATGATAATGATTAAATCACACCACCAACCCATATTGACATATAAGAGTTTTTTATATAGTCTTAATTCACGTGTTATGCATCAGAATTTATGTGTGCCTGTATTTCAAGATAAAAATTAATGGCTCTTGTAAACCAATGTGTGTTGGAAAGTGACTTCTTATTGTCATTATGACACTTCTCTACTAGTAATTTTACAAAAACTCCTTGTTAAAAAATATAATTCGTTTTCAAAATTTTAGAGAACTTTTATACTTCATTACCTGTTTTACCCTTAAGCCTTAAACTATAATTAAATACTCGTTCTATTTAGATGGAGGGTTAGTTTAGTCAACCATATATAATTAATGCACGAGCAAGAATGTAATTTATAATTTATACACTTCTTTTTTTTTGAAGAGCATAATTTATACATTCCTTAATATGAATGTCAAAGCCTCTCAGGTGAAATGGTAAAGACATTACTTGCCAAAAATACAAGACCTCGGGAGATCGTGGTTCGAATGCTATTGAAAAAAAAAAAAAAAAAAAAAAAAAAAACCTTACATTATTGACCAGATGTAGTATTTTTAAAAAATAATGCTAGAATAACGATGGAAAGTCAAATTTGAAGTCACATCAAGCCTCCAACGTTCACACATGCCTTGAGATGCGGGCATATACAAATCTCAGTATATAATATATACTCCCCTTCTATGTATATAATTCTACTTTCAACATTATAAGTCATTTTGCTATTTTAACACTCTAAATACTCATTTCACCCCTCTTTTTACATCCAACATTTAATGCTCTTAAATTCACTTCATTCTTTGTCAAAAAAATGCATTTTCTTCTTTGTGTTAAAGGATAAAAATAGAAATTAAACACATCGTTAACATCACCTTAATTAGGGTGCTAAACCTAAAATGATCTATATAAATAGGTGGAGGGAATCTATGCGAGCACGAACAGCTCATGTTATTTGATGTGACTTCGAGTGTGACTTCCTTTTAGCCATTCTAGCATTTTTCTTTTTTTCTTTTAAAAAGATGCTAGAATGATGTTTTTTTGTTTTTTTAGAAATACTATAATGATGTTACCAAATTAAGCACACACCCCACAGTTGTTTGATGATCATTTTTTTTCAATGGGAAGTCGCCTCTCTTTTTTTCTCCAAAACCCTATAAAAAAGAATTTTTGATTCACTTTTGTGATTTTTTTTCTTGAACCACCTTCGATCCTCCTCTTCGATCTGTGGTAGTTCTAATCAAATCTCTTTTGCATTTTGTTCATACAACAAACAACAAATATAATCAGATTTGTGGAGATTAGTTCATCCATGTTGCGGTGCATCTTCATCAATGGTGTTATGTGGATTTATGCAGCGCGCTAAATTGATTTTGTCGTTAGTTTTATTTTATAGTTAGTTTTCTTCCCTAGTTGGAAGTATTTGATTTATTTTCTCCTTGTTGGGAAGTCTTAGATTTTCTTCTCTTTGTTGAGAAGTTTTGTTATTTGTTTTATGGTTCTAATAGTTTTTTTTTATTGTCATGAGTTTCAACGTTGTAGAGAGCAGTCTTGATTGTCAAATTATCTTAATTTCGTATTTACAGCTAAATTAATGATATTTTGTTTGAACAAATAAGATTAGCGAATCAATGTACTTAATTCTACGTCCGTCTTGTATTGAGTCATGAATGATTAATAAAATTTCAGTTTCTCTTCAAAAAAAAAACACACCCCACATGATCAACTATTCGTGGCCACCTCAAGGTGTTGGTATAATTTTTTTTAATAAGAAAGAAAACATTTGCTCCCTCAAGTGTTGGCAGGGTCAATCCAAAGTATTTAGGGGCCCTGGGCAGAATTACAATTTAGGTCCTTCAATTATAAATCTATGAAAAAGAAAAAGAATTCTTATACCTACATTAGACGACTTAAATCTCATAAAAAACTTACTCAATTGATGCACAACTAGCGTGATCAAAGCTTTTAAAATCTTTATATTAAGTAAAAATCAATCATACTTAAAAAAAGGTAAAGTACGATACACATATACAAATTAAAAGATAATGTGACTAAGAAGGAAAGAATAAGTAGGAAGAGCTACATATATACAAGTAGGAAGTTTTTTTTTTGTCAGTTAAATTTTAAAATCTAATTTAAAAATATATGAATAATTTGCTTAGCAATATTTTATTATTGAATGAGCAGTAATGCTTTAATTGTGAAAAAAAAATTATATATTAATATATATATATATATATATATATATATATATATATATATTTTACCCTAAGGGGAGTGGGGCCCGGGTGGTCGCCCCACTCATCCCCCTTCAAGGCCGCCTCTGAATGTTGGTATAAATAAATCTTAAAGCAAAATATGCCGGTTAAGAGCCTAATGTGGGTGATGGTGTGCATTGGTAATGCCATTCTAGATTTTTCATTTTTATATATACTTAATCTTATATATAATGGAAATCCTTCAAGGTTAATGTTAAGATGAGGCCAAAATAGCCTTTATTACAAGTTTAACCTCATTTGTTCAGTTCAAAAAATCTTTTTTCCAATTTATGTCCTACCAATATTAAAGGGTACTTAAGTTTTTTTTATTTTTTATTTATTAAAATGAACTAAATTTTTTGTTTTGATTGTGCAACGCGGTGATCGATAGTGTGGATATATTTTTTTCTTCTTCTTTACGGAAAGGGGCAGTTTCAATAGATAGTTTAACTTCAAATAAAAGATAACATCTTTTATAATAACAACTTAAAAGAAAACACGTTATTTGACTAAAAAAACGTTACAAATATCTCAAAGGTCAGCAAATAAAAAGTTTACTAATTTGAAGGGATTTTCATAATTGTGATTGAGATAATTATTGCTTAATTCAAGTTTATATATTAATTTGGATATTTCATATCCTAATATTTTGCATTACATTATCTATATATAGCATTTGATACCCACTCGCTATCATACGCTCTCTCATCTTTTCTAAATCTCTATTCGATTTCTTTCTCCCTCATTCATAGCTTAACTCTCATTTTTTCCTTCAGAAGTCTAGTAAATAGCTTTTTTTGTGGAGTTAGTAGATAACTTAAATCCAATTGACATTACAAAAGTCGACATTATCTTGGTAGAATTAACAACATTGTGGTCTATTCTCTTTGCATTGTCACCACATCAAACAAGTGTAGACATGGTACTTGATCATGTTATCTTATTATTATTTTTTAGTTGATTCTGATCATCTTATTTATTTGTTTCTTATTTAGTGTATATGATGTTCTCACCTAGATTTTTTTTTTTAAATACAACTCATTTGGGATTCATATTTATAACTTTCTTTGAGTTCTACAATGTTTTAAGTTCACTCTTTTTTTTTCGTTAATTCCGAACATATAGAGTTTGAGTCTTACTAAACACTAACTTCTTTGTTGGTTCTAAACTCAAAAAAGGAGGAGAGAAAATATTTAATTTTATGTCAATATAAAAAAATGTCAATATAAAATAAATAAAAAATAATATTTGCATCTTTCGTACGTGGTTGTTGACTAGTTATTTTAATTTCTATTCTCATATAGAATTTTGTTTCTTTAAGGGATTATCAAAAAAAAATTCAATTACTGTCACCTCATCTCACCGCCAAGTAAATCCTGGATTTGACCAAAAAAAAAAAGAAAAAAGTAAATCCTGGAAAGTGGGAAGTACGTCGGACGCATCATCACCATCCGGAAATAAGTGGAAGTAGAGATTATTAGTGTTAAACTATAAGGGGATGGGCTCACCAAATTAATTCATGATGCCTTGATTTTAAATTTCTAAAAGTCGACCCACACGTGACAACAAATTAAAAGAACTCAACGCAATCAGCATAAAAGTCAAACACAATCTTAACTCTTGGCTAATTTCCATCCCCAACTATATATATATATATATATTCAATTCAAATAAACAAATAATTAAGGAGCATTAATTAGAAGAAGGCACAATGTAAGTAAGATTGGTTAGGTTGGGGCGGCATTATACAATATTAACTAGCATTACATATAGCAAATAAGAAATTGGTCAACCGGATGGTGCACTTGGACACTTTGCTAGATTTATTCGTTGATGGCTTCTCTCACACCAATTGGTCTCTGCCTCCCACTCTCCCCCACTACTATCTATACATATCCACCTCCTTTATATAATTTTCTCCATTAAACTATGGAGTGATTGCTTGTTTTATTAGTTTATCTTTTCATAACTTAATCAATTATATACTTTTATTGGTAAATTATCAATTAATTAAGTATATATTACCCTTTAGAAATGTAATTTAAACTTGTCATCCAATTGTAATTTTGGATGAAGGAAAACTAATATATATACACACACCTTCCGACTCCTTTGAGTGAAAGTCGATCGATCGGCCTTTTACAAAATAAGTGGGAATGACCTGATAAGCTTAATACCAAATAGCAGCAGCAGCAGCAACAATAATAGCTAATCCTTGGTAGCAAAGCGATATTATTGGAATATATGTAATATATATGTTCATGGATTCCATTTCAACCTGCCTACAAGTAAAGCCCAACAAGTACTCCATTATTCATCCTTGGCAAAGATTCGGTCTATGTCTATGTGTGACAATATTAATTAATTGATGACTCATCTCTCCACCATTCTTTATTAATTACGTCATACTTCCAAAACTATACGTCCAATCTGGTTTAATTTCGATCTAGCTAGCTGAGCTTGCTACATGAATACACACGCATAAAGTGTGTTGGTGCGTGTGCAATTAACGTATACCGACCACCACAACGAAGGGCACTGAGAATAGGACACTCTCCGCTAATAATATTTGAAAACTTAATTAATTAACCGCCCAAAGTTGGAGCTCCATCCATTTTGCTCAACCACCTAACTCCTCACATCGATCCTCATGCACCCCGATCTCCATTTCCACATCAAAACAATTCAAACCCACCCCACTGATCCATATGTATATGCATGCATATTTGCAGAAAGTGATGACTAGTTTTTCTTTTTCTTTCTTTCTTTTTGTTGAAAGTGTGTGGACCAAAAGTTAGTCCTACACTGATTAAATATAACTTCATAAGAAAATATATAATTGATTAACTCTTCTCAACTAATACTGAGTCCTTTTAAGATAAAACTACACACATAAAATTGAATGATGGTTAAGTTGAAGACAATATTGATCCTAGAAGAGGAGATCCACATGCACACACGCGTGTGTGGTGTGGCCAGGAGAATTTAACATGATATAAGAGTCCATAGTTTAAATGGGACCTGAGAGAATTTAACCCCTAGATCATGTGACTTTCAGTCCATAGAAGAGTGTTGAAAATGTGTTTGTGACAACCAGCCCCCGACCTAGGGTCGGGTCGCCCGGCCTAGACCGCCACTTGGACCCAATACATGAACCAGGCCCAAATAACAGTCTGGCACGCCTAAACAAATAAACCTGCGAAATAAATATAAAGAAATATCCTAAAGCCAAAAGATTTAAGTTCATAGAATATTAATAAAACTATACATGATATATATCAACTCAAAGCTCACATCAGATGAAGACTTCAAGCTCGTTTCTCCCTTGTCTCAATTCTAGCGCATTCGACCTTAAATGCCATATCTTTATCAATAAACTCCAACCGCGTTCAATTTGTTAAAATCATGGGGAAATCCTTTCATGACTAGATCTAAGAAATATTGAACAAACTTTGCAAATCATCAACTCTTATTAACAATACCAACACCAAGACAATAAATCTAAAGAGTATTAGAATCTCACCATGCCTTCAATGGAATCTTTGACTCAAAATCCTTTCCAAAATCTCATTCTAACATAGATCAAATCTTTCCTTTCTTATTTTCTTTTCTATTTTCCTCACGTTCTTGCCGATGTCGACGCCATCGACCCTTTGGTCTCCAAATCTTCAATAAATAATAAAGAAATCAATGAGGGAAGTGAGGTTGTATCTCTCTTGAACTTAAATCCTCCTCTTGCTCTCCTCCTCTCTACGGGGGTATTTAACAAGATTGAGGCTAGGGTTTTCTTTGATTTGCTTAAATAGCATTAGGGTTAGGGATTAGGGTTATGATTATTTTCAACTTGTCTAAACTCCAATTTTTTCAATAAAATAAACAAATAAAAGCTTAGATGGGATGAGGAGAGGGTGTGTTACCTTCTTGAATGTTTAAATGGACTTCATCATCATCTTCTTCATCATCAACCTTCCTCCACTTCTCTCCCATCACAAGTTTGGAGTTTCAACACAAAGGGGCTACAAACTTTATAAAAGGTTTATATAGGTAGGGTTTTAGAGTAGGGTTGTGTACAACCTTGTTATTTTACCAAAATACCATTATGGGCCTCCATATCATTTACATCCACTCAACTCTTGTTAGGCCCAATATTTATTTATCCTAAGTTATACTTTTCACACTTAAACAATTCACAAAGCACACTTGCACACATTCAGTATTGAAGATCACTAAATTACCCTCGAGTCGAGTCAAGTAGAATTCGGGTCGTTACAATATCCCCAATTTTAAGAACTTTCGTCCTCGAAAGTCAAAATAACGTACACTCATAATTTGACTGGTCCATTCGTAATGGTTTCCCTAATGACCCATTATTTAATTGGTGTCAATTCTCTCTTACACGTTCTGCTTATACCCCACATAAAATAAAGTCTTACTCTTGACTCTACTTTCTCAACATTTTCATTTCCGTCCCACTGACCGAAATTCATAAGGCCTCTCTTATAGGTTTCAATAGAATCATTATACTCAGCCACTTGCCAAGTTCTTCCGTCATCATATGTTCTTAAGGTAGTCCTTTATAATCTTCACCGAAGTCGCAATATACGCTGAACCATACTGAGATATGATTTGGTGCATATCTGTGTTAACGAACATCTCTGCCTATCTGGCATTGAAACCATACCACCAACTGGTAGTAGGGAAACAAGGATAGCTGTCTGCTATAACATGAGCACTAGCACACCATCTTTATCAACATCTCGGTTACGCATATCATTGAACGACTCATCATGTCTTTGCGGCTTATCTGTGAAGGCTACAAATGGACAGACTTAGTATTCCTTTCTAGAATAATACCTTAATATTATTGGCATTACATGTTTATCGACATTCATTCTTGTAGATTCATAATTCAAGTCAACTTTTGACTAATGATCCACTTTGTAACTCCTCCGTCACACTTAACTGTTAATTGACGTAGACAAGCTTCCACCTTTAAAATCTTGTGGAATATTTTTAACATCGACATTATTTCTAAGTAGGTTTCAGCATTCATCCGAATGCGCTCCATTGCATCACCATTTTTTATTTCATACCAAGATCTTTCATCACTATATCTCGATTTTCAGGAGATCTATCGTATTGCGTCCTCGTACTGATCAATTCTCACGATCCTGGGTGACTATTTTAAACATTGTTGACTTAGTCATGACCCCTTTTTGGTATACAATGGTCCCTTCTCATCTTTCTAAGCTAACTCATAGCTCTTATAATGTGTTTAGTACCTCACTCTCTGAGAAACGAAGGTAATTTAGCTTTCATGTTTCGTTGCTGGTTTAGGGTATTCTCTCACCATCTCTAATTATTGTTTCGTACATATTGCATAGTATAAATCTTATTGGGGTTCGATCATAACCTAAGATCCCCACTTTTAATAGTCGACCTATCACTGATCAAATATTTCATCTTTCCTTTCAACCATTTAGTCTGGTAGTTCAGGTTTTTTTTTAATGTTTTACTTTTATTATGAGATCACAAGTTACTTCCCACAAGTGATCAACATGATTCTTAGCGACGTCACCATTTTGATTAGAAATTTCGTTCTTAGACAGGGTACTATTGCAGTACATGTTGTCTCTCTTGAGTTCGTAATTCTTCTTCTCATCAAGTTACTCATTCGTTTTTCCATGGGTCGATCCTATTCTAGGATCCCCAATTTTAAGAACCAAGTCATTATTGACTAAGGTTGTATAACAATCATTTGCCTCGATTACTCTTCAACTTTATTTTTCATTCAACCATTCCCTACCAATCTGGTTAGGTTTCATTTTGACTCAAAAGTTATGAATCCACACGTCTAATCATATCAGAAATATTCTTTTCATTGGTGTACCCCCAATTTTAATGATTCACTTATCATCAAGTTCATTATAATATTATTAACTGCGTCGTACGCTCTTTAAAACCTATTAATATGACTCATACATACCATTTAGTTTGGGGCTTCCTTTAATTATTCAGTCATGGTACTGCTATTCCGTACTCTCCATTCATTTCGAACACAATTTATCAATTCCTGGTATCCCCAACTTTATGAATCAACTCTCTTCTAATTATGTTAGAATAATTTTTTTGTTGCAGTGGTTACCTTTGATTTATATCATTTTAACCTCAGATCTTGAGTCTTTACAACATCTACAAATTTTCTACTTGGCAAACACGATCTTCACACATGGCTATTTCGCCAAAATAGTCTTTGACTTTGGATCTTCAATTTCAGTAACTCATCCATCTTTGAGTGTACTAATTTGATATTTTGTATTCACTAAATTTTCTCATTGAATAGTTTTCAATGTATTCTTTAATTTCTCATTTGTCATCTCGTACATTATGCACTTATGCTTCGAGCTAGCTCTCAATTTGGGTCCTCATATTTAGTATTCAACCTATCGATAACTAGCTTAGCTTTATTTTTCTTTTACACAGGTTCGATCGAAACTTGAATGCCATAATTCAATAAATCGAAAAGTTAAATCCAAATCAAGGTCCATTTCAAAATATTAAGTTTCGATTTTTCAAGCTAAATCTAGCTTATTTTTATGAAATCATTTAAAAGCTTTTTCGCATTTCAAGCGAATTGTAATACCTCTTTCGAATCGATTTGGTCAATATACTTTCAAAATATAAATTACGACCACGAGAAAATATGTATTCCAACACTACAAAATGGTAACATAGATCCAAACGATGCTTTGCATTTTCATCAAGTCAAAACTTTGAAATTCAGTAAAACTCTTTATGTAAAGATTACAATTACAACGTCAAATACTCGAAATATGTATGAGTTTATTCGCTTTATCTTTTAAACACCAAGAAAAATAAATGGTTTCTTTTTTTGTACTTGTTTGCCTTTTCAAAATTTTGTAAAGTCACGTTAAATCCTTCCATGAAAATTTCAATAAAGTGCGGCAAACATCCACTCGAAAACAATACAAAAATCATGGTCCAATATAGTCGAAAAATCATTTTTTGATAAAAATAGATCATCTGAAACAACATAATTCGATCTATAGTAATAACCTTCAAATCGAATTTATAGACCAATGGTTCACACTCTTAATCGATCATTAGAAGTTTTAAGTGTATACGTGTCCACTATATCTTAAATTAAGTTCAGTCACCTGGCCAGACTAAACTTGCTTATCATTGTTTGAATCAAAGATTCATTTACATCCTTCTTAGGATTGTTAACTTCCGTTTTCAATAAGATATCGTTAATTTTAATTATCCTAATATAGTTTTCGGCGTCAGAGTTACTTCTCTGAAATGTGACCACGTCACAATTCCATCTTGTGTATTTAACGTGGCATCTCATTGTCCTTTCAAGTCTATCGATTCTTGCTTAAATCTTTATTTGCCACTCTATCGTCAAGTATAGGTGCATCTCGCCATACAATTTTCACTATAAGTTTAGTCGTTCTATCAGAACCATTCTTGCAGCAAAGCGTTGTAGACTTCCTTGCAACGCATGTGAAACCTTCGGCGGACTTCCCTTCAACTTTCTTGTGTCGTTAATTGTCATTCCCAACTCGTGGAACCATGGTTTCACGTCTTAAGGAAAGACATTTACCTATATATCTAACGATATATTTATATATACAAAGTAGCAAATAATCATCACATTAAATCTTTTTCAAATTTCTTTTATCCCATCCCATCCTAGGATTTATCATTATTGCGTTTAAGTCGACTTTGAACCAATGTCCCATACCACTGATTTGTTCGACTTAACTTGACCTTTAAACTTAAAGGCCCTACATCTTAGGTTTTCCTAACCTAACGTTTCCCTAGGTTCTAATCCCTAGGCTCTGATATCAACTGTGACAACCCGCCCCCGACCTAGGGTCGGGTCGCCCGGCCCAGACCGCCACTTGGACCCAATACATGAACCAGGCCCAAATAACAGTCTGGCACGCCTAAACAAATAAACTTGCGAAATAAATATAAAGAAATATCCTAAAGCCAAAAGATTTAAGTTCATAGAATATTAATAAAACTATACATGGTATATATCAACTCAAAGCTCACATCAAATGAAGACTTCAAGCTCGTTTCTCCCTTGTCTCAATTCTTTAAAGGGGGTGCAACACGAGGACTTCCCAGGAGGTCACCCATCCTAGTACTACTCTCGTCCAAGCACGCTTAACTGCGGAGTTCTGATGGGATCCGGTGCATCAGTGCTGGTAGGATCGCAATAAACTTATTCGATAAATTTGTGGACTTTAACTAAATATTGTCATTTGGAAATTTAAAGTCTAAATTGAGTCTTGTATGGTGATTTTGATCTTTTTAATTAAAATTAATCGAATGTCTTCGATTTATGTTGAAAAAACTAAGTCATAGAGGATTTTCCTTGTTTTACATCACCGCATTCCTATTTTACTCGAATCATTGATTCTAATTTTAAATGTCGATTTTAAAGTCGTGAATGACCTTTAGTGAAGTCAGCTATAAAATAGGGTGAATCTCTAAGGTCTAGACAATTAATGTTAAACTTGTATGGTTGTAGATACATAAAGTAATTATTCTTTCAAATTGTCTAGATTCGCGAGACGGTTCACATCGAGCCCAAACGCGAGAGGATCGAGATTAGGATTTGCCGCGAATGCAGGTAAGTGGGGAGCTTGCTCAATTATCAAATATGGCATGATAATTAGTTATGTTTATGATTCATAATTTGAATTAAAGACTTGGGATTTATGGGTTGCGTCGTGGTATTGGCTCGAATCTACGAATCTATGGAATGTGAATGCACTGTTATTCATGGCCCCATAATGTGTGGAGTTTACCACCGAGGGTCGTTAACACCCCAGGATGTGTGGAGTTTACCACCGAGGGTCGTTAACACCCCAGGGTGTGGAGTTTACCACCGAGGGTCGTTAACACCCCAGGATGTGTGGAGTTTACCACCAAGGGCTTTACTTGACTAATTGAATTCATAAGTATGTCACGTAGGGACATGAGTTGGAGTTACCTTCTCTTGTACTCTTGAGACATAGAGATGTGCATCGGTGATGGCTTGGACGAACCTACTGGTTGATTTGATTGGACAAACGAGATGGCACATAAGGCTGTGTGCTAGCTGGTTGTTTCCATCACTTTGAGAGTAGGAGAATCGGTCACCGGATTCTTGCCAATATCTAGTATGCATTGAATGGAACATGGACTTATTGTATTATTATATTTTATAGTACATAATCTCGCGAAACCCCCTCATTTATATGAAAGTTTGAAATTATGAAATGATTTGTCAATCTCTTTAATGTTATTCATGATTATTGTTGTTACAATTTGTGACTTACGAATCTTATGTCTATGATAGTACTTGATGGTTCATTATAAGTTTTTTTTTTAAATCCTGCTACCATGCAACTATTTAATGAATCCTTGTTTATTTTCAAATACATGCTAGACTATGCATGCTTATTAGGTATTACTTGCATATTTAATGGTTGAGCGGGTTTTCCGCATTACTGAGCTCCGTTGATTCTTTTAGCTCACCCCACTTACAATACAGGTTCATCGACGAGTGCGCTAGAATTGAGACAAGGGAGAAACGAGCTTGAAGTCTTCATTTGATGTGAGCTTTGAGTTGATATATATCATGTATAGTTTTATTAATATTCTATGAACTTAAATCTTTTGGCTTTAGGATATTTCTTTATATTTATTTCGCAGGTTTATTTGTTTAGGTGTGCCAGACTGTTATTTGGGCCTGGTTCATGTATTGGGTCCAAGTGGCGGTCTGGGCCGGGCGACCCGACCCTAGGTTGGGGGCGGGTTGTCACAGTGTTGTAACATCTCATGCCAATAAGAGAATGTTTGGCCTGAAACCCTAATTACGCCCCAGTAAACCAGATCAGACCTAATTAGAGCCAGCAGCCTTACACTCATTTTGTACAACAACCTGTATATTTTGAGATTATATAAATAAAATAAAATAAACGCAGCGAAAAATTTAAAATTTTTTCGATAAAATAATACCAGCATGAACATCAGTATTGCACTTGTATTCCCATCCAATTATTACAAATTATAGAGCAATACAATATATATATATAACAAGGAAACTCACTGCACCGTAGAGAAGATACTAAACCCCTGGTCTTCTCCTTTCCTGAGTTTCAAGTCCTGGCGTATATCCATACCTAGAGATGTTAAGGTGGGTAAGCTCCTACATACTCAGTAAGTGACTCTCATACCAACTATCAACTACCAATTAATATCAAGACAATGTATAACAACATGAATCAAATGCATATCTAAAGGAGCATACGAATCAATATAAACAATATATATATATCATATGCAAGTTCCTTGATTCATTGTAATATACCCGTGATTTGTATTTCCAATATATGTATTTGAATTGAGTTGCCCTTTCACATCATCAAGAACCAGTCACTGGGCATCTAACTAGTTCTTGTCAATGTGCAGCTAAGTTATAAAAACATAGAGTCGCATTCCCTCATCATCACTAAACCAATCACTGCTCATCTGATTGGTTTATGACTGATGAGTCGCCAACTCAATAGGAAAGCATTGATCAGGATAATTCCCGCAAGTCTCTG
This sequence comes from Stephania japonica, assembly GCA_039657345.1. Lineage (NCBI taxonomy): Eukaryota > Viridiplantae > Streptophyta > Magnoliopsida > Ranunculales > Menispermaceae > Stephania > Stephania japonica. Next base: position 53,712,127 of record CM077560.1, on the reverse strand, counting down.
GGGGCGCGGTGATGGAAGGCCACTCCATCACAGTTCTAAACCCCAGGCCGATCCGTCCTGCCAAACTTCTTTCGGGATTCCATTTTCATTAAAAATATTTTTATAAAACTAAAGTCAAATCATGGTACATTGTCCCATTCCAACCCCAGTATACTACATGCTCTAATAATACTATTTTACATTGCATAATTGATAAAAGACCTGTCCTGAGCTTCTATGTTTTACTGACTTGTACGACTCTCTGGAGCCCTCAAACTTTTTCACTTCGGTTAATTACCTAAAATAGACCAATTGTTATCAACTTATGTCTATTATTCATTTATTAACATTTTTAAACTGGTTCCATTCGAATCCTGAATCCAGAGACCTAGTTTTTATCTTATTTTGACCATTTCACGTATTTCGAGGTAAAAACTCCGTTATAACATCCCCTCCGACTTTCAAATTCTTCATTTTCTATAGAAATCCTTCAATTTCTAATTGTTTGGTCAAAATACTATTTTTCCATATTTTCCCCTATTTTTTCTAGATTTTTTCAGAATTTTTTTATTATATATTTATATTTATATATGCTAATTTATATATAAATATATATATTTATCGACATCGCCACACCTATGATCCCGTTATGCGCTCCAACGAGCACACTCGTGCATGCACACTACAGTACAACCTATGCGTGTCACCTGTGACCACGCATGTCACTCGGCGCCCTGACAATTTACCATTATTAATTTATTTTCTATTTTAATATATATATCCATAATATATAAAAATATATATTTATGCCTATAATTACATAATTCATGCCAACGAGCACACTCGGGCGTCAACGCTATCCCACGTCTCATGTGTGTACTCCTTGACTTACACATGGTATTAAACATTCTTCGTTTACCAGATTATCCATTCGTATATACTAATACACACCATACAAACACAATACATCACACAATTCCGCGCACTAGTTAATCGAGACAAATCGGGCTTAACCACGAGCCAAGCTCAGATTAATTGAGATTCGAATTACCGCTAATCACGTGCTTAAGGTAACGGATTGTTACATATGTGGACCGAAAGTTAGTTCTACATTGATTAAATATAACTTCATAAAGAAATATATAATTGATTAACTTCCCTCATTTAGTACCGAGGCCTTTTGAGTTAAGACCCCACACCAATAAGTTGAAGGTGGTTAAGTTGGGAACAATATTGGTGCTAACGGAGGAGATCCACGGGCTCGCACACGCATGTACGGTACAACTCTTTTTTCTTTTTTTTTATAAGATGACTCCAACTGGAGTTGAGAGTTTTTCTTTTCCATAACCGAAATTTGTTGAGACTATAAATGATTCTTATAGAGATTTTTTTTTATTTTTTATTTTTATATATTATTGGAAAACCAACTCAATTGCATTTTAATATAAATTTAAACAGTTTCTAACAAATTTCAAACGTTTGTCTCAATATATGTAGTTTAAATGTTAATTTAAATTTATTTAATAATTTATATTCCCCATTAATTCAAATAATTAATAAACTTTAAAATTCACAAAGCACAAGTCCTCTCTCTCCTCTCAAAAAAGATGAAGAAAAAAAAAAGTCGCGCTATGTGCACCCCAGCATATGATCAGGGCACCCTAAAATTTTCTCAAGGTACTATAGGAGTTTCTCAAAATGCCATTTTGTTTGAAACAAGAGCACCCCATCATGAAAGCACATAAACATGAGTTCAGTCACCCTATACCGAAACTTATCCAAAAGTTTCGGTATTACAGGTTTGATAATCAACATGCAATATCGGTACCCTGTTTCGAACAACATTTCTCAAGTCCCGACCCCATTTTGTTCGATACATGTACCAAAGGAATTCAAACATGAGTTCAGTCATCCTATAGCGAGTCTTATTTCAAAGTTTGAGCTACTTTCAACCGAGACATTATAACATGTCTCGGTCTTGAGTGACCGACAAAGTCACATCGATCGTTCACTTTCGAAAATGGCAAAAAAATCAACAAAAACTATGAAAGCTAACCTTATCGTGTGTGACGGTCGACTCCCACTCGTTTTCTTCAACTATAAGACCATAATAATATATGTTTTAAACTCGTCGAATCCTACAATACAAAGTTGATGTACGCTCTTTGATCAACGAACGCAATGTTTGGCCGACGACAGATCAACTTCACTTGGTAGAAAAGTTGAGAGTTTGAGAGTGGGGTGCATGAGAATGTGAATGGAATGGGCATGTGTCGGGTGCCCTAATCATATGTCGGGGTGCATGATTTACGCGGGCATTTTGACATTTTCTTATAAAACCAATTTTTAATTTAAAAACGTTGGGTGCCATGATAACATATCGGGGTACACATAGCGCGACTCAAAAAAAAAACTCTCCTTGCATGCACGCGCGATTGATATGCATTTGTTGGAATCCGTTCAATACAAATTGAGTGCATGCGCCCATGCATCATGGTAAAAATCAAGTGACTCTCTAACAAGCGCATGTAATTCATGCGTGTCTTTTACGAATCACAACAGCACTTTCCTTTTATTTTCTCCTTATTTTTCTTTTTCTGTTTTGATGCCATTTCTCCTTATTTTTCTCCCAAATATTTAAGGGATGCGGACTTGAGTTGAAGTCAGGTCATGCGGTATCAAGGATGCTTAATTTTGTGTTCAGCGGGCTTTGTCGATCTTGCTGGCCCATACATTTAGCAGCTGATTTTAGCCCATGGGCGGACCCAGTACAGATCCATTCGAGTCACGGACTCACGGTATATAAATATATATTATCCCCAAAGAATAGTGATGACACCCCACAATGGATATGGGGTTTTCGTTGGACGTAAACAGGCAATTAAGATTACTGTGTCCCACATGGAGATGCATGGTCCACCACCACCCGGGTAGGAGTAGCCATCGATTCAGTATGCCCATCACACTTATGATATCGAGCGATACTAGCGTATATTTATTATTTATTTATTTTTTATTTCTTAAACTGGACACCCTCCGGTGCGCCTAATCCCACACGGGCCTTGACGGTTCGACCGGTAATATTCTCCAGTGGCCCAGTCGATCTTGTTACATTGAGAATTAATCGAACACAAAGTCGTGTGCTTAACTCACACAACTCTGTCATCACCCTTACCGTTGTGCCAACCTGACCGAATTATCCTAGCATGTATTCTCTTCATTCTCAGCCTCACTCGTCCTCCACAAGCATTCAATAGAAATTGATTTTCAGGTCATTTATGCTCACGCCTCTAATTGATGGAGTATTTAGTGTGGATATATAGTGGATATATATTGTGGATATATATATAAGTTCTTTTACATTAGAAACCAAATATATATCTATACCATATAAACTTCTCAAAATGTGTTATGCATTAAAATTTTAATACATTTATGACGTCTTGATTAATGTATTGGATTATAATTCAATAGTTGTAAATAGCGTACCTATGACATGAGTATATATTTTGTTCTCATGGTAGCAGTACTCATATATATATATACTAGTTTTCATGAAGTGCTACGTACATGTAAAGTGAATTTAATTATAATAAAATTTATAAAATGCTTATAAAATTCAACAAACTATAAAAATGTAAATGTTAAACGTAGTTTATTAATGCAAGACATATATAGTGCTATGTTAATCCGTCTATTGATAAAAATCAGTACTATATATTAAAACTAAAAAATAAATTAGCCATCTCCTACTTGAAATGTAATATCAAAACATACTTTTTGGTCCTTGAACTCTATGTCTTTTATGCTTTTGGTCCCTAAACTTTTATTAGTATACATTTGGTCTCTTAACTTTCATTGTTATACATTTGGTCCATAAACTTTTGAGTTTTTAAGCTTTTGGTCCCTAAACTTTGAGCTTTTTTTTTTTTTTTTTTTTTTTTTTTTTTTTTTATGTTTTTGGGGTAAATTAAATTTTTTTTCAACTTTTGTTGGTCGATGTGAGTTGCCCGATTTAGTAATATAAACCACTTTACTCTTTTTGACTAGTCACGCGACACTTTTGTTACTCATGTTGGCGAAATTTAACACTTTAAATGAGGGAGAACTCACTAAGGTGGTGATCAAAACAGACTCATTAGAAGTTGTTTCGCTTATGGATCCCGTCATACTCTGGTTTTCATGAACTACCAGATCGAGGAGATTCAACGGACTCTTTATCAGATGGAGGGTAGCTACATTAGATACATCCTCAGATGTACTAATACTTGTGCAGACTTCCTAGTGAAGAATGCGCTCAAATTGCATTATGGAGCTCATAAATTAGACATAGAGCCTCATTGTATTTCCCTCTTGTTAACACAAGATAAGTGTGATACCACAGTGTAATTCTCGGCCCATTTTTTTGGGCCGTGTTCCTACAAAAAAAATGATGGAGAACTAAATGTTGACCTTTGTGAAAGTTCAAGGACTAAATGTGTAGTAATAAAAGTTCAAGGACTAAAAACATACAAAACACAAAGTTCAGGAACCAAATGATGGGTTTTTCCACATTTTTTTGGGTAGATGAAATATTATATTTTTTAAACTATTAATATTAATAATGAGATTGATCATTAATAGTGTTGGAAGCACCAAAGAGTTCTTAAGAATATAAATAATTCAATTAACACCACAAGAGGAGAAATTCGTTACTTATGCTTAAGACTTTATATTCAATTAACATCAATTGTATTGAAAATCAAAATTTGTACAAACAGAGTTTTCAAATAGAAAAATGGCATCTTAAAATTGTGTAGAGAACAAAGTGATAGAGAATTAGAATTCAGTTTAATTCAAATAGCAAATTTAGTTGATTATAACATAAATAACTAGTTTTTGCAAATACCTTTGATGCAAAGATCTTGAAATTAAAGAGAAATTAGAGTTGGAGGAAGAAGAATTAGAGAGAAAAGAAGGGAATTAGTGAGTTAAAGAGAGAAGAGGAATTGGAGAGAACGTGATATTTCATTTCTTGTCTTCATCTTTGCTAATCTTTGTGGTCCGATACAATTAACAAACTATCCTTAGTACTTATCTGTGCCTATATATTTCCTTACATGAGTACATCAACCACTCAAACTACATACCTACTAACATATGCATCATTATCTACTCCTCAAAAATAACTTTGATAAGTGTTCATTTATGCATGATTTAGTATAGGTTATTAGGAGTTAATGGATTATATTTATCTTATTTTAAAGTGACAAATGCATGTTTTATGTGTTTCAGGGATTTTATATGAGTCGGGCGTTGTTGGACTAAAGGCGTGTTATGAACTTAATTGAGTGATGTTTAGTTCACAAGCCATAACTTTCACATCACAAGTTGGCACAACTCGCTATTGGTCTTGTTGGAAAGAAGACTTTGATACGGACATTTTCATATCTCACAAGCATAATGAGATATGGATTTGAAATGACTCAAAAGAGTGACACACAGCTGGCAAAGTTTGATCAAGTTTCTTAATGATTCCTATTTAGTATAAAGGTCATAACTTCCTTATCTCAAATCCAAATGACTTGTCATTTTCTTTGTTGGAAAGTAGACTCCAAGCTAAACATTTTCATGTTCACAAGCTTCTTCAGATTCGGCCTCTAAATGGTTCAAAATTGCGTTGAAAAGAAAAGGAAGTTTTCACGCCGTGCTTAACAAATTCTAACGGCGCAACTCACATACGTCTGAACCAGAGAGCTCAAAAAAAGACGACGTGAGGACACCGTGCTTCTTAACTTCTCACGGCGATGCCGCAGTGTCGATAACTGAAAGACGAAAAACTCAGGATCTTACATCTTTTTTCAAGATTTTTAGGTTTTTGACCCACTTTGAGGCCTTCCTATAAATACCAATAGACTCTAATTCGAAAAGAACTCTTGTTTTACTTTCATTTTGCATTAGAAACTAGGTTTTTGTTTTAATTATGTCTAGTTAATCCTCTTCGTCCAGGTTAAAGGAGGATCTGTCAAGCCTATGACTTGGAAATCCTTTATGAGGTTTATTTATCTTTATTATTATTGATTCTTTTATATGATCTAAGTCTTTTGGTTATGTGTATAATATTAGGGTTAAATTTAATTGTGTAAAGGCCTGTGCATTTGTCATTGAAGTCGAAACGTCCGTCCTTACGCGGTAGACTCATATTTGTGACAGTTAGTCATCTGGTCAAGTACCTTAGGGATCTAAGCTATATCAGGAGTACTAGCGATCCAATTGTCTAGGTGTAGTGTCTTCACGGACCGAAGTAATGCGACCAATGCCTTAAATCTGGAGCATTAGCGATCAAGTTGCATGTTTGGTTAGAGAAATAGTCAACGGTCGTACCTTGACTACCGATATAAGGAAATGCGAGGAACTGAGTGCTTCACCAGATCTATAGTTGCATTAGATCATAGATTAGTTTCATATTTTTCATAAACCGACGATTAATGAAATCAATCCCAAGTTGTATGACGAAAACTGTGAAGCTGAATACCTAGATTCACTCCCATTAGATTTCTGTTCCATTTAATTTCTTTATTTTTAAAACATTTATATATTCTCTCTGAAACTCAAATTTTCCATTGTTTATATTTTTCTTACCTTAGAAAGATCACTAATCTCTGTAAGATCGACCCTTTATCACTATCTACAAAATAGTTAGTTTAGGTAATATATTTTATTGATGCATTCAACTTGTATCAAACCTTGTCCTCAATGTTGTGCAACTCAAGACTATTCTTCATAATATAAACTAAATTACCAAGCACGATGTGCACCACATCGATTAAACACCAACACTTGCACTTAGAGCACTATCATCTTAGTTGTAAATCTTGAAGAAATGCAACAATAGCATGGGCCTCTCGATTAGAGCTTTCAAATCATGAATGCTTTCGCAATATGTACAAAAGGGAGCTTGCTGAACTGGTCACTTAGAAGATCATTCTTGCCAATACTGAGATTGCATAACACAATAAGAAAACAAAGATAACTTCATCATCCTTAAAGTTATGTCAAAACTCAAAGCGTTGTTAGAAATTAATTCCCTTGTCATGACTGCTCCTTGGAGGGCCTCAACTGCTAATGAAAGATGCTAACATGACACCATAACAACATTGTATAGCAAGGCATTGCTTGAAGGGAAGGGACCTAAGAATTGATCCTACAACATTATAAAAGTAATGAAGAACATGCACATTACCACACGAGTCAGAGTTGGTAGATGGTCAATGAAGAGAGTCTTGATCTTATGAGGTTTCGTCAATGTCCTAGTCAGTTTGGAGTTTGCAATCCAAATGTACCCAACAAATAATGCACATTTATGAAGTAAGTTGATAACAGATACAATCAGCTTAGATTCTCCAACTATGGGTAGCACGAGATTGAAATTAACATCTCAAAGAACAACTGTAATGATGGGAATCTGCATCTTCATTTTCTCATCCAAGGAACTCTGCTCTATCAGGTGTGCAATTGATATTCATAGTGTCTTAGAACTTGATTGGATGATGGACTATACCTAAACCCATCAAGATCAACAACATATGTTTGATCCATGACTCAAGATTTGAAATGAAACCATCAACATATACTTATCTCACAGTAATCAAATCAATGTCCTCATTGGTATTTGATTTAAGTTTCTCAACCAATCAAAACATGTCCATTTCAATATAATTAAAACAAAGAATAAAACATATACCAAATAGCGAATCCAATCTACCAAACCACAATTCTCAACTATTCAAACAACTAAGAAAATGACTTGAAATTCAAAATACCTGAAATCGATTGCAAAAGAATTGACCCAAAATTGAGATTTGGCATAGATATATAGTAAGGAGAAGAACACTCAATAGAAAAGCCGAAAGGATAAAAAAAAAGTCAAGAAATTGGAGATGGAATGGAGACGGATAGAGAGATCGAGTTTGTTTCGAAGAGAACTTGATGGTTGAAAGAGATGAAGTTGTTTAAAGAAAAAAGTGGAGACATCAATTCAGCTCATTTTCTCCTTAATAGCCATTCAATCTTTGATATTACTCTACCAAAAAAGTCTAAAGGGTGACTTAAACACTCAATTCACACATCAACATCTAAATCAAGGACTAAGTCTGTCGCGGCCCGAATTTCTAACCCTTGATTAATTCCCTTAATCAGGATCACCGACCCGTGATGTGGGACTCGCGTGAGATACGTACACCGAACGAGGCACGGGGTCGAGGTATATTTTATATTTGTTATGGTGTATGCCTAGTGCTATGTAAATGTGTAGACTAATTAAGTCGGTTTATATATATAGATCATTATTTCATGGTTTTCACACTTAGGATTTATCTAATTGCTTCCGCATAACTTGAAAAGACTTTCGCTAAATCATTAAACTGTTAAAAGTTTTAATTAACCTTAAATTTCACTAAATGGTTTGTAGGATTAGTGTATTATTTATCCTGAACGCCATCAAGTTGGTAATTAGGACAGAAAGACTGACTAATACATAGTTAAGTCTTAAGGGATCAAAATTATGACTTAATAAAGGGATTAGGCTGGGCGGTGCCCTAGATTAGTAAAGGGGTCGTCACAAGTCACACGTTTCTTTACAATCCAACATGCACTAGGTTCTTCGTATGTGCCAACTGTAAAGACCCTAAAAATCTAACTCGTTTCATGTGTCATTTTAGGTTGTATGTGGACCCTTGCTGTGATACATGTGAACAATTCTTAGTTGTCGACGCTGAGGTATATTATTTTTGTTTGGTGTCGTGTAGTATATGGTATTCCGTTCCGACGTTAAAGGTTGTTAAGGTATAACCTCAATTTCCATTATAATCGGGATCGATGGTAGTGTAAAATGAGAAAGAAATTGGTACAAGACATTGTCTTGAGTTTCGTGTCAATTGGCGATAGTCGAGGTTAAGATTGAGTCTAAATTGGTGCAAGTTTGGTTAAGTATGGTAAGATAATTGGTCTATAAGAATTTGGCATTACGTGGACAAAGTTAAGATTTTTGGTTTGACAAAGACTAGTATTATGGACGTGTTATGAAGTTGGACTATTTTGACGAGAGTTTGACTCAATTTGGTGAAAAATTATATCCAAAATAGACACCTGAAGCCAAAACAAGTCACAATAGAGATTTATGAAAATTAATAAATAAAAAAAATTAAGCTGTTGACAAGCAGCTGAGGGTTTATATATAAATATAAAAATCAAAAATAAAAAATTTCAATCGTTCAACAGAGAACGAATGAAATTTTGGTTTCTAAAGCTTTTCGATTGATTCTTCGCACGCAGAGCTCCCGACGTCTGATTTTCGTCTTGTTTCTCTCTGCAAAATAGCAGAGCATCGCGAGACAGTCAGTTTGAGCCAAGTTGTCGCGGTGGAAAAGAGGGATTCGACCCAAAATTTGGTAAAATCTCAATTCATAGTGTTTTTCCTCAATTCAATTTGAAATATCGCGATTTTTCTATGGGTTTTCATAGGAATTGGTATCAAATATTGTGAATTGATGTATTGGGTTGATTTGCATCAATTTGGGATAAATTCCACTAGCATAGAATAAGGTTTTTGTGATTTGAAGTGATGCGATTCAGTTAATAACTGTTTTGAAGACATTTTTTTATAGTTGATATTGATTTATATTGGGATTTTAGATGAATTGAATGGTCTTGATTCAAATTGACTCCACGGGCTGTGAAAATATATGAAAAATTGGTATCGAGTGGTTTTGTGGTGGTTGTTGACAGATTTGAGGATTTAATTATAAAAATATTAATTTGGAGAAGTTTTCTCAGTTCAAAATAAATAAAGTTTGTATTGTCAACTGGTTGTATTGGAAAATTCATAACTTCTTCGTATGTGATTTGATTTGAGTGTTCTTGGAGTCTATGGAAAGTACGAATTGTGTACTAGAAATTGTTTTTTGGTCAGTATGACAAATATTGAGGTTTTTGAGGTTAAAAAGTTACCTCAAATTAGCTAGTTGAAGTTGTTATAAATAATTATTTTTAGAACTAGCTCTCAAACGTACTTTGGTCGCAGATTTCACAAGGTTTCGTGATTTGGTTTTACTTGAAGCTTGGCCATAATGTACTTGGGTATGCAGCGAAGATATTGGAACCAGTTTTAAGGTAATCTAACGCTTCAGTAAAAGTTTGCTAAAAGTTGGTTGGTTGTAATCAGTGACAGTTACACAGGGGATTCGTAAGTGACGAACTTGAGTCATGTTAGTGTGTAATAGCGTTGAACACGGGTAAGTAAACCAGTGACAAAATTTACAATTATTTCTTTGAGCTTTAATTTATTTTTGTTATTGCTTTATCCTGTTTCAGAATTCTATTCTATTTGAGTGGTCCAATGGCAAGTGAGTCAGCGTGATCCTTGAGAGGAAGGGCTACCTAGGGTCATTCCCTAACGCCAAGAACTTAGGATGTACGTTACTATTTTTGAAACTTGATATTCACGAGCGGATCTTTGGTTCCTATATACAGATTAAGAATTTCTTCACTAGATTGCTGAAGAATTCTTATTTGCGTGGATTTTAGGATGGTGTGAGGTGACCACGTCCTAAACTCCGAGCTTAGAAAGGGTAGCTTATTCCTCGGCTCAAACGTCTGTTTCACTAAGTTGGGACTACTTGCGTCTTTCCTGTTGACTCCTAAACACTCATTATCGATTGCTTTCAGATTTATTTCCAGTCTTTATTTATTTATGCATTCCCTGTACTTTTCTTTCTATCATCATGAATATACAATGTTATTTATTTTCGAAATACCGTAAACATCCTGCTTGATGTTACTTACCTGTGACTTGTCATCTTGTGTTTGATTGAGTGTAGATCCACAGTCGAGCAAAGGAAAAACTCCTCAGCTCGGTGATTTGCTTTGAGAATAGCAGAGCTGTTATATTTTTGGACTCAATATAGGTTTGTTTTGTATTACTGTTATGTATATATATGTTTTGAAACCAGATTTTTGGGAATGAGAGATCTTGGGATTGTAAATGACAATATTCTCTTATGGGACATGATATATATATATATATATATATATATTAATTGGGTTTCCACATGCTAGTTGATCCTAATTGATGTCTTGAGGTTGTTATATTAGTTAGAGATTTTAAATGCTTCGTCTTATCTTTGAATAACTCACTAATATTAATGATCTCATCTTAAATTGTTAAATAAACGGTAGAAGGTAAGGTAAGGCTGACTAGGCTTGCATTGGCTGCACGTGTGGCGGCCCCAAATTTCAAGCACACACTCCGAAAGTACCTGCCACGTCACTCATTCATCCACATATACTCTGTAAAGTAATGTTCCTGAATTTTATACTATTTTATCCATATATTACCATTTCACAGCGGAAGATCCTAATACAGTCAAATACTTTAATATAATATTGATTAATGCACCTATAGTGGAATCCCGGACTGTACATGCATACATGCGATTAACTGAAACAGTGTTATATACACGTACAGTAATAACAAGTTTTCCATCCCAAAATACTACAAAATATCAAAACCATATGTGTACCAGCACACGTACTAGCAAGTCTTGAAGTGGTAAGTCAGATGTAATCGCCAATGACCTCCTTACCCTTGTTGGTACTAGGATCTGCACTCAGTTATCACAAAAACCAGATAACGAGTCCAATAAGTAAAACACCAAGGAAAACCACTAGGCATTTCAATTTAGGAATATGAATAGAAACTAATAAATAGTGTCAAATAATCATGCAATAATCAAGGTAATAACGCAGTCAACTGCTCAAAAGGAAATGCATGAATACCAACACAAAGATAACAAATGGGTGTGCAATAAATACCGCTAGTGAAGCTAGGATCAGTGGTCCGGTCATACCCTACTCCAATGACCCCGCTGACTGCATCCTAGTCACCAAATACATTTGAGAAGAACAAACCCCACACCAAAAAACTGCAGAAACGCTACCGTTTCCATCACAATCGGATTTAGATTGACAAAGAAATAAAGCTCAATGAATAGAATAAGTAAATGCAATAGTGGTGTTCAATTGGGTTTTACATACCTCAATTCGCACTCCAACAACCCCAAAATTCAACCCCCGGTCTAGCTCCAATACACACCCAACAATCAAAAGTATCACCCCAAATGTACCTAAAATTAGTTATCATTGAATTAGCTTCAATTTGACATATTATGTCAATTTCACATTTTTTAAGGTAAAAACCCCTGTATAAAGTCTCCTCCGACTTTCAAATTTCTCCTTTTCCATATAAATTCCTCAATTTCTATTTATTTTGTCAAGTACTATTTTTTTTCATATTTTTCCCTATTTTCTGGATTTTCTTTTCCATTTTCTCTTTTTCTTTTCTCTTTTTTTTTGGGTATGAACCAGGCCGAACCGAGTTCGGCTCAACCGAGCCGAACCGGCCCGGTTCACCATCTTCTTCTCTAACAGAACTGTGAAACACAGTTCTGTTTTTTTTTTCGATTGCTTCTTTCTTTCTTTCTCTCTTTCTTCTCAATGGAATTGGGAGGGTGGGGAGACCACACGTCGTCTTCCCCCTCGACTAATTCCAATTCTCGGCCATGGCTCCACCATGGCCGAGCTCACCACCTCCACCACCACACAACACAACACCATAGAAACAAAAGAAAACCAACACCACTCACCTCAATCTCTTGCTGTCTTTGATTTCTCTCTCTCGGTCTTTTTCTTCTCTTCCTCCTCCTCGGCTCCTTCTCCTCTCTTCGTCTAATTTTTTTTTCGATTTATCGAGAGAGGAGGCAGTTAGATTAGGAAAATGACCAAAATGTTCTTCATGTTTATCTCTTTTCTTATTTGCTTCAATACCCTTTATGGTAATTTCCCATTTTCTATTTTATTTTCTGATTTAATATATATATATATAAATATATACACTCACCTATATTTCCACCTTTAAGATTCCGCCGTGTGCGCCAACGAGTGTACTCAGCGTGCACACTACTATACCACTCACGCGTGTCAATCACTACTAAACCCCGACTCTTAACCTCGCCCGACATCAAGTTACACACATGTGATGTTTATATACATAATAATAACTTTACCATCACAATAATAAACATACAACATGCACAAATAACATAGTAAAACCTGGGTACTCCTATCCGAGTCCACCCAGCTGTCTACGTAACACCCGAATTACCCGTTAATCCTCATGATTAGCACTAATCATGATTTAATTAATTTGAGTCGTTACAATTCTTCCCAACTAAAAGAAATTTCGTCCCCGAAATTTGCATAGACCTCTTCCTCAAACCATGAACTGCAACACTAGAAGAATTTAGCTGGCCTCACCATTCCATCCGCGACCCAGTCCTAGACCATACTCTGGTATGTCGGGATCCCCACTAGTGTACGCATCACCTTGCCCATTGCTCATAACTCATCCCTCTTGGAATCTGCCAGTGATAGCGCTCAATCCTAGTCCGTCACTCGATAGCCCTCGCTATGGCCTAGTGTATCGCGTGCTCAATCAATTTTTCAATCAACATCCCCCGGTGAACGCATCAACCGTTTCCTGTCGTATAGGTAATAAAACAATAATACATCTACAAAATAACCAAAAAAATAATATAAATACCCTCCTACGTATCCTCAACAGCCTGTCAGTCTCCTTCCGAATCAGCAGTGCTACAACGTGAGCTCTATCTCTGGCCAACCTAGCATCCAACCTAAACTACAGGTGAGAATCACATATGACCTACCGTCATAAACTTTTTGACATTATTGTCACCTGTGTTCCGCCTTTACCTGCTGACATATGTGACATCCTCGAACATACTCTCCAATATCAGCCTTTATCCCTGGCCACCAAAACAATCTCCGCAAATCATGATACATCTTGGTTCTGCCTGGATAAACCGTATAACGTGATCGATAAACATCCTCCAGTATACCATCTCGTATCTTTGGCACCGCAGGTATCCACAGTCTTCCCTGGTATCGCATGCATCCATTAGATGTTTCCGACCAATCAGTGCACACCGGATCCCGTGCCAACCCGCTGAATCGCTTATAGAGCCCATTGGCCCGCTGACACCCGATTACCCGCTCCAGTGACACTATCTGTACTCTCATCTGACCACAAATCTTTACATCCCTCATCGATGTACCCTCTACCATGCTCATAACCGATGCTATCTTCAACAGTCTCATATGATGATTACTGGGTTCATTGTTGACTCCGCATCTACTCAGAGCATCTGCCACCACATTAGCCTTGCCAGGGTGATATTCAATGCTGAAATCATAATCTTTCAGCAATTCCAGCCATCTCCTCTGACGCATATTTAGATCTCTCTGCGTGAAGATATTGCGTAAACTCTGATGGTCGGTGTAAAGTATAAATTTCTCCCCAAACAAATAATGTCTCCAAGCTTTGAGCGCAAAAACAACAGTTGCAAGCTCTAAATCATGTACGGGATAATTACACTCATGTGGTCTTAATTTCCTAGATAAATAAGTCACAGGTCGTCCCTCCTGTATCAGAACACATCCGAGTCCAGTTCCTGAAGCATCAGTGTAAACAGTCAAACTCTTCCCCACCGCAGGTAACGTCAATACTGGTGCAGAAGTTAACCGCTTCTTCAATTCGAAAAAAGCGTGTTCACACTCTTCAGACCACTCAAAAGGAACATCCTTCTTTGTCAACCTCGTCATTGGTGATGCAATTATAGAAAAATCCCGCACAAAGCGATGATAATAACCCGCTAGACCCAAGAAACTCCGTATCTCAAAAATAGTCTCCGGTCTCTTCCAGTCAATCGCCGCTCTAACCTTATCTTCTTTAACAGAGATGCCCTGATTGCTAACAACGTGTCCCAAAAACTTCACCTCTCTCATCCAAAATTCACTCTTACTGAATTTCGCATATAGCCGGTGCTCCCTCAACGTCGTCAACACTGACCGAATGTGACTCTCATGATCCTTTCGCGTCCGGTTGTATATCAATATGTCATCAATAAAAACTATCACAAATCGATCCAAGTAAGGTCTCAGCACTCGATGCATCAAATCCATAAAAATCGCTGGAGCGTTCGTCAATCCAAACGGTAATACCGTAAACTCAAACAATCCATATCTGGTACTGAAAGCAGTCTTCTGGATATCTTCTTCTCGAATCCGTAACTGATGATATCCTGAACGTAAATCAATCTTTAAGAAGAATTTCGCACCTTTCAACTGGTCAAATAGATCATCAATCCTCGGAAGTGGGTAATGATTCTTGATGGTTACCTGATTTAATTTTCGATAGTCTATACACATCCTTAATGATCCATCTTTCTTCCTTACAAATAATACAGATGCTCCCCAAGGTGACATACTAGGATGAATGAATCCCTTTGCCAACAGATCCTATAGCTGTCTCTTAACCTCTTCCTACTCTACAGGTGACATCCGGTCTGCTAGAGATAGGTTGGGTCCCTGGTATCAACTCTATAATGAACTCTATCGCTCGAGATGGTGGTAATCCGGGTAAATCATCAGGAAAAACATCCACAAATTCTCAGACTACAGGTATGTCCTCAATCCAGGTAGCCACTCGAGTCTCAGGCTCAACTACCGCTGCGAACTCCTCCATCTCTTGAGTAGTCGCTAATCTACCCCTGGTAATAGGTAACTCCGACGCAGTCCCAGTAAATGAAAACTTCATTAAACTAGGAATACTAAAGTCTACCCTTTTCTCAAAACAATCTATCCGTGTATGGTACGCTGACAGCCAATCCATTCCAAAGAGTGCGTCAAACTTTAAATACTTCAATACTCGTAGATTGGCTGGTAACTGATGTCCGGAAACCTCCACCATGACATCACGAACTATCCGATTAGGGTAAACCTTATCCCCAGCAGCCGTGCTGAGAACAAGATGGGTCTCAAGTGTGTGTGCATCTAACCCTAACTTCGCAACTAACCGTCCAACAATAAAAGAAAGAGTACTACCAGAATCAAACATGGAATGTACAAGTATACTATAAATATACAACGTACCTTCCACTAGCTGGCGGGTAGCTCCTGAATCTGGCTGTGCTAACACATGTGCTCTGTTCCTATTGGGACCTTGTTCCCGTCGAGGTGACGATGCTCTACACTCCCATCTCAAATGCCCTTGCTGACCACATCTATAACATCTGCGTGGGTCTTGCCTCCTAGTCCGCCAGTCACCAGGTCCCTGACCTTGACCCCGATCTCTCTGACCTTGGTTACGGTCATAATGATGCCTCTCCTGATGCTGCGGCGGAGGGTGTCGTTGTTGTTGCTCATTCGGAACTATCGCATGCACAGGCTGTCTAACGTCCCCTCTCCACTGCTCTGGACGTCTATCTCGTCTACCCGGATCTTGCCTCGGTCGATCAAAGTGATCTTGCCGTCTCTTCGGCCTCTGGTCTGAACGTGAACTCTGATCAGACCTGTCCCCAAGCTCACCCCGATGTCGTAAGTATGTCTCGCGAGCTAATGCCTGATTATAAACAGTCTGCAAATGTCTCAGCTTCACTTGCGACAATCACACCTCCAATCCTCTCATCCAAACCCCAGATGAAATAGTAGATCTGGAGTCTCTCAATATTTGCCACATCCATAGCATACAACATGAGATATCTAAATCTGTCCATATACTACGACACCGTCATAGTACCCTGTTTCAAACTCAAGAACTGCTCCCTCAATCTCAACTACACCTCCGTGGGAATATATTCATCCAAGAATATTTGCCTAAACTTCGCCCACGTTACTGGTGTAGTATGTGTATCTGTGTAGGTGGTCCACCAAACTGCTGCCTGACCCCTTAAGCAATAACCGGATATACGTGGCTGGTCTACCTCCCGTACCTCTAGTAGCTGGTGTAAACATCGATGTGTCATCAACCATTGACTGGCAACCTCAGGATCACTAACTCCAGTGAAATATGTAGGGTTAAACCTCATGAAATCTTTCACCATCTTCGCTGCCTCGGACATCCTGCTTCTGGCAGTCAAACCTCCTACACGTTGCTCAGTGGTAGTTGGTATCACCTCCGTAGTCTCAGCTATCGTCCCAAGAGGCTCAGTCCTCTCTCTCTCTCTGCCTCTATCCCAGCTACCTGTAAATCATCTACTGGTGCAATTACTGCTGGAGTCGTAGGTGTAACTAACTCAGCAATGGGTGCTACTACTGGTATTCGTGAACTCCGTATGTATTCCATCAACTCAACCATCTGAGTCTGATGTAGTAGCTGCTGATCAGTAACCCTCTGCACCATAGCCCACAAATCTGCTACCTTCCTACTGGTATGATCACTCATCTCCCCAACCTCCTGCTGAGTAGTGGGAGAGTTACTAGTAGGGGTTTGTCCATCCATGATGATCTGCTCCAATTTGCGTAAACCACGTAGTTTCCAATATATATATGCGCATAATATGTACTTATATCCAACAAATACATATATCAAATAACAAGCCTGATTCTACCCACTCCATTCACTTCCAAACTAAAGTTCTAAACAATTCATCGGGTTTCCATATCTAATTCGTGTTTATGCTCTTTTTCATTTCTATAATTTACTTCAAGGCCCTATCGACCTTGCTCTGATACCAAACTGTGGCGGCCCCAAATTTCTAGGGTCGCCTCGTGCAACAGGTACTTCTCCAGCACACACTCCAGAAGTACCTGCCACGTCACTCATTCATCCACATATACTCTGTGAAGTGATGTTCCTGAATTTCATACTATTTTATCCATATATTACCATTTCACAGCGGAAGATCCTAATACAGTCAAATACTTTAAAAAGTATTGATTAGTGCACCTATAGTGGAATCCCAGACTGTACATGCATACATGCGATTAACTGAAATAGTGTTATATACAAGTACAGTAATAACAAGTTTTCCATCCCAAAATACTACAAAATATCAAAACCATATGTGTACCAGCACACGTACTAGCAAGTCTTTAAGTGGTAAGTCAGATGTAATCGCCAATGACCTCCTTACCCTTGCTAGTACTAGGATCTGCACTCAGTTATCACAAAAACCCAGATAACGAGTCCAGTAAGTAAAACACCAAGGAAAACCACCAGGCATTTCAATTTAGGAATATGAATAGAAACCAATAAACAGTGTCAAATAATCATGCAATAATCAAGGAAATAACGCAGTCAACTGCTCAAAAGGAAATGCATGAATACCAACACGAAGATAACAAATGAGTGTGCAATAAATACCGCTAGTGAAGCTAGGATCAGTGGCCCGGTCATACCCTACTCCAATGACCCCACTGACTGTATCCTAGTCACTAAATACATTTGAGAAGAACAAATCCCACACACCGAAAAACTGCCGGAACGCTACCGTTTTCATCACAATCGGATTTAGATTGACAAAGAAATAAAGCTCAATGAATATAATAAGTAAATGCAATAGTGGTGTTCAATTGGGTTTTACATACCTAAATTCGCATTCCAACGACCCCGAAATTCAACCCCCGGTCTAGCTCTAATACGCACCCAACAATCAAAAGTATCACCCCAAATGTACCTAAGATTATTTATCATTGAATTAGCTTCAATTTGACATATTATGTCAATTTCACATTTTTCGAGGTAAAAACCCCAGTATAAAGTCTCCTCCGACTTTCAAATTTCTTCTTTTCCATATAAATTCTTCAATTTCTATTTATTTGGTCAAGTACTATTTTTTTTCATATTTTTCTCTATTTTTCTGGATTTTCTTTTCCATTTTCTCTTTTTTTTTTGGTGTGAACCGGGCCGAACCGGCCCTGTTCACCATCTTCTTCTCCAACAGAATCGTGAAACACGATTTTTTTTTTTTTTTGATTGCTTCTTTCTTTCTCTCTCTCTTTCTTCTCAATGGAATTGGGAGGGTGGGGAACCACACGTCATCTTCCTCCTCGACTGATTCCAATTCTCGGCCATGGCTCCGCCATGGCCAAGCTCACCACCTCTACCACCACACAACATAACCCCACAACAACAAAAGAAAACCAACACCACTCACCTCAATCTCTTGCTGTCTTCGATTTCTCTCTCTCAGTCTTCTTCTTCTTCTCCTCCTCTCGCTCCTTCTCCTCTCTTCGTCTGTTTTTTTTTTCGATTTATCGAGAGAGAAGGCGGTTAGATCAGGAAAATGACCAAAATGCCCTTCATGTTTATCTTTTTTCTTATTTGCTTCAATACCCTTTATGGTAATTTCTCATTTTCTATTTTATTTTCTGATTTAATATATATATATATATATTTATATATATATATATCAATTTACCTATATATATATATGTAAATATATACACTCACCTATATTTCCACCTTTAAGATTACGTCGTGTGCGCCAACGAGTGTACTCTGCGTGCACACTACTATACCACTCACGCGTGTCAATCACGACTAAACCCGGCTCTTAACCTCGCCCGACATCAAGTTACACACATGTGATGTTTATATACATAATAATAACTTTACCATCACAATAATAAACGTACAACATGCACAAATAACATAATAAAACCTGGGTACTCCTATCCGAGTTCACCCAGCTGTCCACGTAACGCCCGAATTACCCGTTAATCCTCATGATTAACACTAATCATGATTTAATTAATTTGGGTCGTTACAACACGAGGGTTGACTCAGGGTCTACGTAAGTCTAGGCCGGCCAGAGTCCAATTTTAGAGTTGTGGAACTGGTGCTGTCACACCAACCCTCGATAAGCCATTTTGTCAAACACCTTCAACCCATTTCAACACACCCATCAAAAGCATTTCACCATATAGTTGTCAGTAAAATAAAAACACCCAAATTTAAACACTTCAAGTAATGGAAATGAACATCATGATCTCAATCTACAACAAATCATTTTAAATAGAAACTGTAGGGGAAGAAGGAAGTCTAGATGAAGAATAGAGTAACTTCCTATAACTATAAGAAATAAGGGCATTCTTTCTTAGTTAAGTCCATGTTATTTGCTTCAACTAATTAAATTAGGCATTAGACATTATAGCTTCTCAATCTTAATTGTGACAAAATAAGTGGAAATCTATATGACCGAAAGCTACACATAAAGAACAACAACACATAAGACATCGATAACATGAATAACATCATTATTTCATCATTAAAAGATATTAACAACAGGAATAAGAACACATGTAATCAATCAGATTCTAAAACAATGAAATTTGATTACTTGGATTGTAATTCCAATATTTAGACAAAAGAACTTGCTACCCACCAACCAAGTAACCAAATTCTAAATTTAATATTTCATATACAAAAGAATTAGGTTACCGTTTGAATTTAGGAGAATTGGGACATGGGTTTTGGTTGCATACAAACCCTAGAAAAAAAAGGAATAGATGAGAACCTGAAGAAAAGATGTGGCTCGGAGATGGAGAATCAATTGTTGAACAGCAGAAGACCAGAATGCATTTTGTAGAGTGAAACCAGTTGAAGCACGCAAGAGAACAAGGACAAAAAATGGAGTTGGAAACCTTGACTGTGCGATTGCTATAAGTACAAAAGGGGAAGAAGGGTTGTTGCAAGACTTGG
The DNA here is from genome assembly GCA_039657345.1 of Stephania japonica. Lineage (NCBI taxonomy): Eukaryota > Viridiplantae > Streptophyta > Magnoliopsida > Ranunculales > Menispermaceae > Stephania > Stephania japonica. The sequence goes on along the minus strand of CM077560.1, from coordinate 53,691,552 downwards.
ATGAAATTGTTGTCCAATATGAACTTTGGATTGTTGAAAGAGAATCGTGGAATTGAACGAGAAAGAGAGAGATGTAAGCCCTAATTTGAACCCAAAACGATTACTAAATTAATACTTTGAGCGAGAGACATAACTTAGCGAGAGAGACGCGAGAATCTAGTCAAAGAGGAAACTTCCCAATAATAGATCTTGGATTGTTTTTTTTTTCTTTTTTTTGAGAAAAAAATAGAATAGATTTAATTACTCAATATCAGTGATTACATCTGATATAAACACCTCCAAATCTAGCAGTACTTCAAACTAATCAAAGGGAGTAATATACAATTTTGCTAGCTTAGCTAAATTATGTACTACCTTATTCGCATTAGAGAATTTGAATACTTGTCGGATACTAAATTTTATTGAGAAAAAAAAAAAGTTGCGTAAGAAAAAACTTTTAGAAAAATGGATAAGTGTATGGTCTTTTTTCTGATAACACATTGTTAAGAAAAAATAATGATAAATGTACGAAAAAATGAATGAATTAATTAATTAAAAAATATAAACCAAGTCTACTTTAAATTGTCTTAAAATCACCCGTGATCACAATGGAATTAATTGTTTTAAAAATAACGGACAAGATTTTAGTTTAAAGATAGCAGACTAGCTAGCTTGATGTTTTTTTTTTTTTTCGGTCAAGAGGCTAGCTTGAATATTTAAATGAGCATAATGTAAGTTCAGTAGTAGCTTAATTTAAGGTGATTTCCAGTTCCATCTTTTTCCCGAATACCAGTGTAGCGTGATCAATTAGCAGGTACCTAGGACCATTTTTTTCTAGAAAAATAAAGGCATGGGTGGAGTAGCATCGCAATCCGGCACTGTGCACTCTAGACACGTTTAATTGACGGAAAATGATAATCTAATATATTTGCACGCACACTTAGTACAATTTGTGTTTTAGCTTATTTATGATGTTTTGTTAGATGAAATGTGCGCTCCAAGTGTATTAGATTATCATTTTTCCTTAATTGACAAGTCAACAATATTTTGCGCCAAAGCATACCAATTAATAAGACCGTGATAACTCTTTCCAATAAGTCACGCTCATATGCATCCACAGATTTCACACAGTCTAACGGTTTGATATGATGTTTGAGAGTAAAATGTCATGGATTTAAACTTGCGAGGGAGGTGTTTCTTTCTTACGAGAAAAAAAAAAAAAAAAAAAGTAGTTACCTTGTTCGGATGATCAATGATGCATCGACCTGCATTTTATATTGGAAAATGATAATCTAACACACTTTGGACGCACACTTGGAGCGCACACTTTGTCTTTTAGACCATTTATAGCTATTTTTTGTCTCCCAAGGTGTGGGCCTACATCTAACAAAATACCATAAATGAACTAAAAAACAAAGTGTGCGTCTCAAGTGTGCGCCCAAAGTGGATCATTTTATCATTTTCCTTTTATATTTTATGGCATCTAAATGCATGCCAGCGTATATTATCCAAGGGTTTTCAAAGGACTCGAAATCGCGAATGGGGTCGCGGGCTCCATAGTTTAAGGCCGTGGGGCATGGTCCGGGTGTCCGGGCGGGCCCAAGTGTAAAAGTGGAAGGTAAAATGGTGTTCAAATGCACGTGCAAAGAGTGTGCAAACTTCATATGGTGCGATGATGTGGCATGCAAGCAGGAGCAGCCACTCATCCGATGCCATAGCTGCTGGAGACGTATCGGCCACATGTTTGTGTGGTCGACACATACAGTATATCCCAGTATCAGATCCAAGCCTAATTTCTATAATGCTAGCTAGCTACACATGCTATACGACATACGTACAACAACAAACACATTCAATACCTACGCTACGCCTAGCCCAAACTCCAGCCATCGAGCCGACTCACCTGGGACGGTTTTTTTTTTTGTCTAGACAACCACGGCTATGAACTGATTGTATACCAATTGAGTTTGAACCACTTGTCTTTAATATACTCGGTTAATACAGCCTTTTGACAAAAAAAAGAAAGAAACAAAGACTACGTCTATGACTAAAGGGAACTTACTCCTTTACCTTTTGTACCTCACTTTAAAGTTTATCTTTTCAACTTCAGCTCTAAAAATACCTCACCTTAACACCTCTCAATTCTCTCATTTTTTCTCAGTTTTAATTATTGTATAAAAAAAATTAAAATGCAAAAAAGTGGTGGTACAATCACTACAAGAATTATGATCTTTAGCTGCGAAACGATTTGTAACTAAAACTTAATATTTCGTAGCCAAAAACTATTTGTTGCGAAAAAAAATTTATAGCACACTCGTAGCCTAAGCCTCGACACAAAATATATAATGCATGAATTTTGGATGTTCGTAGCTAACTTTTAGCTACGAATTATTCTTCGTAGTTGGAAATAGTAATGACTCACAAATTTTCTTGGTAGCCAATTCTTATATTTAGAATTAGTGACAAATTTTTCGTAGCATAATGAATTATTGTGCAACAAATTTTTTCACAGCAAAAGGTTGATATTAACTACAAAGATCTTCGCAACGAAATGACATTTTTGGCTACAAAAATTTCGTTGTAAAATCTGCAAATCCGCTACGAAATACTTTATTGCCCAATCTATATTTAGCTACAAAAAAAGTTGCAACTAATTGTATTTTTTACTACAAAATATTTCGTAGCTAATTGATATATTTTGTAACAACAAACCTTTCACAACAGTAAGAAATTATTAGTTGCAAACATTTTGTAGCTAATTCTAATTTGCAAAATCTAAATTATTATTTTGCATATTTCTTGACATAAAAAAGTACAAATAGGATATACATTGAACCAAATAGCTTGAATTGTTATAAAATTGTCTTTCATATATAAATCACCACATTCAAATATTTGATAAAACAAACATTAATACTTGTTTTGTAAATTTATCTACCACCATAAAAAAGTTTTCATCCACATTTTCTCCACCTCAAGCCTTGTATAAGATAAGATTTTAACTAAAAAATTCATCTTCAGTTAATTCACACTATCACCATGAATAAGTTTTTCGGCTTAAAATCATTGTTGCCAACTTGGTCTTTATCTTTTCTACGTGCCTACAATAAAAACAAACCAAGATAAGTACCAATTATTAAAAAATCAAATATAGAAAAACAATAAAATTACATACGTCCTAGACGTCTAAAACTCAAAAAGAAAACACAATAATCACATTTACATATCTGTACATAAAAGATAACAGACTTAATACCATGTCTACCAAATGTGAATGACTTTTTGACAAATTAAGGAAATAAATAATAAATAAATTAAATCAACATAAGAAGAAAACCAAACACTCGAGTTTAACATGAAATTAAGCCACTTTTTACAACATTTACGCTATAAAGTTAGAAATATCATCGTGTGAGTCAAGCGGCTCTAAATCATACCGTATAATAATATTTTATGATTACTTTAAATACTCTAGATTAATCATGATATCCTTAATTTAATACGACAAGATTCATGCTACATGTTGTAGTTGCGAAAGACTTTTTCAATTGAGCCACGAGTTATTTTCTTCATAGCTAAAAGTTACATTTAGCAATGAAAAAACCATTCGCAGCAAAAAAGTTGTGGCTAAATCATGATTTTCTTGTAGTGAAATGAGTAATGGGGTCCACTAAGTAAAAAGTATGGTCCGTTTAGTCGCTCCGCTCATTAACTGAATTCAAACTTGAGTCAGGGGTCTGCCTACTAAAAGATAAAAGTTCTCCTAACAAAAAAAAGGTCTTTACATTATATTTTTAAAAATTAATTTAGCTTACAATAAAATTGTTGTACATATGAGTACGAGTGGCTCAACACTTAGCTCCTTTATTTAGTGGTCTCAAGTTTGAGGCTATGAGTTGAGTTCTCTTTATTGAGAGACTCAAAGCCCCTTAGAGCAACTAGGACTCAGTTCGAAGTAGTTTTTTTTTTTGATAAACAGTTTGAAGTAGTTAGTTAAAATACCAGTTGGCTAATAAAAAAAAAAAAAAAAAACAAAAAACAAAATTGGCTTTATAACTATGCGTTTACATTAATTAAAAGTTTAATACTTCACATGATGCATATGCCCAAGTATGCACACAGAGGAGAAGTTACTGAACAAATTAATCGGATTGGGCAAATTAATCAACGTAAAACCGTGGAATTAATATTGTACAATATTAATAAAGAAGAAAACATATATAAAAAGCAACAACAGCTCTTTGTTGAAAAAATATGGGATAGGAAGTAATTAATCCTCACGTTTGCCTCGGAGAAAAGTGAAAAGTGAAGCATCAGGGGAAGTCACGTCACTTTTATCATGAAGCCATATATAAGATCCATTAATTTCCTGGACATGCATGCATGAATATTGCGGAACAAAATAGGTCAAATGACTTTTTAAGATATTTACTATATGTCATCTGCATGCAAGTAAGTTGGAGATATTTGTGCAACTTTACACATAATGATCTTCAAATTAAGCGGGATAGATATTAAGTGTGTTATATTATCATTTTCCTATACTTTATATATATATATAGAACAGTTATATAATCAGCTAACGATAGAAATATAAGCTGTATACAATTCACATATATTTGGTAGAATCTTAATTTTTTTGAAGTAAAATAGAAATTAATTTCATAAATCATTAATGACTTGATGCATGACCCTCGGACATAGAATCAATTGGAAAAAAAAATACATTGATTTGTTAATTATATTTGCATTGTTCAAAAGAATTGTTATTCATTTGGCTATGAATGTGATTGTAAAATTAAAACCATGCGACAATTAGCGGAGATTGGCATCAAAAAATATGTAGGACACATGACAGTACAAAGACATATTTAGAACCACGGGAAGAAAACTAATTAAGACTTCCAACAGGGAAAACCAATTCAAAACTTCCACGATTGATAGTTAAGAGAGATGTAGGCACCGCATCAAAATGAGGGATGGATGAATGAGGGATGACAATAACGTTGGAGGCATCCAGACAAAAGCAGGAAATCTACAAATTAATATGAGCCAAGGGATTGTGATCCACGGACTGCAAAACGAAGGAAAGCGTTATGTGGGGAATTTTAGCCGAGTTGAATGGTCGTAGCAGCTGGTACAAGCCGAGTTGGATGGATGGAGCTAGCATGTGACCTGTCTTCCAGAAAACTTTATTGTCAAATTGATGGAAGCTATCCTAAAAGGAAAAAAAAAAAGAAAAAAAGAAAAGCACAAGGAGAATTATTATGAGATTACAATAAGATAAAGCTTAGCTGCTAGCTGCCTCTCTAGCTATACATACATCCCCATATTTTTTCCTTTGCATATATATAAGAGAGAGAGAGAGAGAGAGAGAGAGAGAGAGAGAGAGAGAGAGAGAGAGAGAGAGAGAGAGAGAGAGAGTTTAATTAATTAATTATATTTGCTCCGATTGATCGATCGATCGATCGATCCATGGCGGCCTCTGCTAAGAACACCAACAGCAGTAGACTCTCTCTAGCAATGGAAAGAACTGGGCAGTGGTGGGTACAAGACTAGCTAGCTAGTTTAATTAATTTAACTTCTCTGGTTTGCATGATTCGCTAGCTAGCTGCGGTCTCCGCTATAGGCTATAGCTACTTGGCTAATTAATCTCTAATCATTAATATTGTTAATTGCAGGGTGTTCTCCCAAGAAATCCCAACTGATATAGTTGTCAAAGTAGGAGAGGCTAATTTTTCTCTCCACAAGGTAAAGTATCTCGATGCATGAGCTTTTGATGATATGATGAAGCTGAAAGATTTAATTTAATTCCTTGTGCTTAGACTCGTACGTAGTCCATGATACAAATTACAGAGGAAGCTGAGATGTACGTAGTATTTGGTTATATTAAAATTAGCTCATCCTTCATGTATGGATATATGCATGGTTTAATTAGGCTTTATGTCGGTGAAATTGATTAATTAGTGCTCCGATGAAATCAAAATTGTTTTAATTAATTTTAGGAGAAATTATATGAATTGATCATCTCAATTATTAAATCGATCAGATGGATACATATAATACAGATGCATATATGTTATGCAACCAATTAGTGATCAAATGAAACTAATTAATTAAGTGTGTGCGCGCAGCTTAATTTGTTTCAATCCCTGAAATCATATTGCATGTTTTCAATTTGTAACATATGTATGTATATATATAAAATATGGATGGGATGGGATGGGATGGCTGCAGTTCATGCTGGTGGCGAAGAGTGGATTGATAAGAAAAATGGTAACGGAGTCGAAGGAAGCTGATTTAAGCAGAATGGACCTGTCAGACGTTCCAGGAGGCCCTGAGATATTGGAGAAGGCTGCAAAATTTTGTTATGGAGTGAACTTCGAGATCAACGTACACAACGTGGCAGCTCTCCGGTGTGCTGCTGAGTATCTGGAGATGAGTGATCGCTACTGCGAATCTAACCTTGCCAGCCGTACCGACGACTTCCTCTCCCGCGTGGCATTGCTGAGCTTCTCCGGCGCTCTCGTGGTCCTCAGATGCTGCGAAGATCTGCTGCCTCTGGCGGAGGACCTGAACATCGTTCAAAGATGCGTGGATGTCGTCAGCGCCAAGGCCTGCAGCGAAGCCAACTTCCCCAGTCGATCTCCAACGAATTGGTGGACGGAGGAGCTGTCCATTTTGGATGTGGACTCCTTCGCCAAGATCATTTCATCCATGAAGTCTCGCGGCGCCAAAACTCACACTCTCTGCAGTGCTCTCATAACCTACACGGAGAAAGCTCTGAGAGATCTGGTCCGGGACCACTCCGGAAACGGGGTCAGATCATCATCACCATCACCATCACCATCAACTCCGTCGACTAGTGATGTCGACGACAAACTGATGATGATCAGAAAGCGGCAGAAAAGCATCCTGGAGAGCATCGTGAGGCTGATGCCAGCAGAGAAGGCGGCCTTCTCGGTGAACTTCCTCTGCTGCCTCCTCCGATCCGCCATCTTCCTGAAAACCGCCACCAACTCATGCAAGAACGAGCTGGAGAAGCGAATCGCGGCCATTCTGGAGCATGTCACGGTGGACGACCTCCTCGTGCTCTCTTTCAGTTACGACGGAGAGAGGCTGTTCGATCTCGACAGCGTTCGTCGGATCATCTCTTCTTTCGTCGACAAGGAGAAGAGCGTCGCGGTCTTCAGCGGCGCCGGCGCCGGCGGGGATTTCAAAGATTTCACCTCCACCTGCTCATCCCCTGCGATGCAGAGGGTTGCCAAGACCGTCGACGCGTATCTCGGGGAGATCGCGTCTTACGAGGAACTCAGCATCGCCAAATTCAACGGGATCGCAATTCTGGTGCCCAAGGCTGCAAGAAACGTCGACGACGATCTGTACCGAGCCATAGACATCTATCTCAAGGTACGTATATACGTACGTACGTAATTCATTCCAAGCATATATATATATTAATTAATTAATTAATTAATTAATTAATTATTAGTGATGATGATGATGATGATGATGAATATGAATGAATTGGGGGGCGCCATATATATGCATGATGGATACACATATATATATATACAGGCACATCCGGGACTGGATGAGATCGAGAGGGAGAAGGTGTGCAGCGTCATGGACGCGCTGAAGCTGTCGTACGAGGCGAGAGTTCACGCGTCTCAGAACAAGAGGTTGCCAGTTCAGATAGTGCTCCACGCTCTCTACTACGACCAGCTGAAGCTGAGGAGCGGAGCCACAGTACCTAATAATAATGACCCTGCACCCACCGCCAGGAATAATCAGCTGCAGACGGATCTGACACTGGTCAGGGAGAATGAAGCCTTGAGATCGGAGCTGATGAGGATGAAGATGTACATTTCGCATATCCAGACCACCACCAAGAATAATAATCAGATCATCAATGATCATCAAACGACTCATCATCATCAACAAGGGAGCTCCAACAGAGGAGGAGGATCCTCTGCTAGAAGACCCACATCCACATTCTTCTCTTCTGTGTCCAAGACGCTGGGGAAGTTGAACCCTTTCAAGCACGGATCCAAGGACACCTCCAACATCGATGATGGCCTGGTGGACATCACCAAGCCCAGGCGTAGAAGGTTCTCCATCTCCTAATTAACCTCTTATTATACCAATTCTATCTAATTTCAATCGTGGAACCTACCTTCTTGCATCTTCAAACAGACATTTTTTCTTTTCTTTTCTTTTCTTTTTGGTTGATTCTTGTGTGGGATGTCCCAATTAATTGTTGGTTTGTAAATTATTAATTTACATAGATACCTGCATACAGATGTGGTGTTAAGTTATTTAATTATGAATATGTCTTGTGCTTGTTACTTAATTATACATGGTTGGATTGATTTTGGAATTGGATGTAACATATTATTGTATGTTAATTTGAGCATATGCTGCCTAGTTCAAACTTTTCTCACCTATTATTTCAATTTTTCGGTAATAGCTACGTGTAGAAATTAATGGTTGCATGGTTGATTTAAGTTTGGCCATGTTGGAACAATTAATTATATTATTTAATTGTTTATAATTTGAATGAAAATTATGTGAAAAGGTGTGTACTATTGTGTAGAGACATAATAGACCAAAAGATGTATCTATTCACCAAGAGGTGTGTCTTTTTCTAATAGACACATAAAAGTCTATATATATTCACTTGATGGATTGTTTTAAAAGATAGATATATAATTAGAAGGAAAAGCAAATAGGTCAAATCAAAATGTCTTTCTCTATTTTACATGCTTTTGAGTCTGAGAGAGTATTGAATCATAGATTGGTTCGTAGACTAGTGATTCGGAGTGCTACAAATCACTAGTATGATCGTTGTATCTTGGGAGACTATCGTCATTAGACCGTGAGCACCGTAGCGGGGCGAAATAGTCTTAAGGACATTGAGTATAACTCAAGCCTCGATCAATTGCACCAAGTTTTTCTTCTATTTCGCACTAAGTTTTCTGAAATCCCACCAACAGGCCAACCAAATAATCCAGGTCTAATTAATTTTTGTTAGAACCAACCCGAACTCTAATTAATAGTTTAGAATCAAATCGCAATATCTCACAACCCCTCAAGCTTGATCCTTCACATTGCGATTTTGAGCTTGCTCTTATACATTGAAGATAAGACAATCACAATATATAGCTTCATGACCTTGAGCTAGCTTCTTCTTCTTTGTTCTCCTATTCTTATTGAAGAATAATAACAACTAAGAAAAACAAGTCATATATATATATATATATATATATATATATATGTGTGTGTGTGTGTGTGTGTGTACCTTAGTGACCTTAGTGACCTTAGTGATTATAGAGCTATACTGACAACACTAGCTGATAATCTAGTTGATAGCTGAAAGCTAATAATCGAGCTGATCAATTAAAATTGTTTTGAAAAATTAGCTGATAAATGTAAAATGACATAAAATGACATATTTGTTAATATATAATAAATCCGACAACATATTCATACAATAATATTTTAATATATTAAATAATATACTTATTTATGTTAATTATATATGAATTATTATTTATATAAATATATTTTAATTAAAACAATAAATGCATATTTATATTTGCTATTTTCTTTGGTAATTTTTATATTTGTTATTAGTTGTTCATACTTATTAGTTATTATGCATATTTACACAATTTTGTTGACTTCAACTATGTACGATTTATTATTACAAAAATAATCAATTATATATTAATATTTTAATATAGTTGTCAATTAAATGAGTGACGTTTGATAGGGCGTTCATATATAACTAAGGGAAATGCTAGGATGACCTTAAATTGACACCCCAAATGGGCACCTGCCCACGTGGCACCCCTGGGTCCCACATACTAGACCATTTCCTTGTTTGACCTTTTTCTCTTTTGTTGTTTCAAAAAAGTTGTTACCTCAGTCACCTGACTGCAGTGACGCAACTGAGGTGACGTACAAATGTCAGCGCCAATCGAATGTGTCAGAAGAGCATTAAATGATATTTTTGGAGTGAAAAGTGAAAATTTTGTGGGTTTTCAGCCCTAAATCGAGAATCACAAACTCCAAACCCCCATTGCCTGAATATTCTCTGCTCCTGCTCCAAAGAACATTTCAAAAGAGGAGATGAACCAACAAGCAAGTGACTGCCATTAGAGTACCTCAGACAAACCTGACAGAAGTGAAGGGGAACATGTACAAAAGAATCACTTCAGAGCAGAGGACGACTGAGGTGAAGCATGTTTTTATTTAGGATGACTGTAAATTTGTGCTTTTACACAACATTTACTATGAGAAAATTTACTATGGGAAAATGCATTTACTCTGATAACATTTGTTACATTTTCACTACATTTACTCACAACAATAGAGTTGGTACAGGGATGTGTTATCCCAAAATTGCAGTGACGCAACTAAGGTGACGTACAAATGTCAGCGCCAATCGAATGTGTCAGAAGAGCATTAAATGATATTTTTGGAGTGAAAAGTGAAAATTTTGTGGGTTCTCAGCCCTAAATCGAGAATCACAAACTCCAAACCCCCATTGCCTGAATATTCTCTGCTCCTGCTCCAAAGAACATTTCAAAAGAGGAGATGAACCAACAAGCATGCCATTAGAGTACCTCAGACAAACCTGACAAAAGTGAAGGGGAACATGTACAAAAGAATCACTTCAGAGCAGAGGACGACTGAGGTGAAGCGTGTTTTTATTTGGGATGACTGTAAATTTGTGCTTTTACACAACATTTACTATGAGAAAATTTACTATGGGAAAATACATTTACTCTGATAACATTTGTTACATTTTCACTGCATTTACTCACAATAATAGAGTTGGTACAGGGATGTGTTATCCCAAAACTGATTCCCATTAAGGCAATGGTTAAGTTAGGTTTAGGGTTATTAGGTTCAATTGGTTCATGTTGTGTTACTTATTGCTCACATTACAACATGTTAAGTTAGGTTTACAGTTTGGGTTAGTTTATCTGTTACAGGGTTGTGTTACTTATCATGCTAAGTTAGGTTTATAGGGTTTGGGTTATGGATTGGCTGTAAATATGTCACTGCATTCTTTACGCACATCAATAGAGTTAGTACAGGGTTGTGTTAATTGATTGACATTAAGACACTGGTTAAGTTAGGTTTAGGGGTAGATTGTTAAGGCCAAAATCTCTAACCTCATTTTAATTTCCTTAATCAGGATCACCGACCTGTCACGTAGGACCCACACCGTGATACGACTGAGGCACGCAGTCGAGGTATATGGTATTTTTGTATTAATTATATACCTAGTGTTGTGTATTGTGCAGACTTACTAAGTCTGTTTGTACAGCGTAGGCATCGAGACGAGAGCGGGGACGTGCCTTGATTTGCGTGTGAGTCGAGGAATCGAGTAGTTAGCACTTGGTGAGTCTTGTTTAATATTAATTTGAATTTATATAATATTCAAGGAATTTATTTATAAGCCTATGATAGTAGTATTAATGTGAATCAAATCAAAATCAAAGTCCTAAAGTTTGGTTTAAAAATTTACAATACTTGAACTTACATTCAGATACAAACTAGCACACACTCCCACATTGTTGTGTCACACATTGGAGTCACATGGCTGGAAGGTTAGTGGAGTTAGGAGTCAATGTGGGACTTTGGATCAACCTAGAATTCTGGGATAGCACACTTCATCAAAACACAACTATATAAACTCTTTTGTCTCTTCAATGCTTCAAAATTCATGTTTGAGGCTGGAAAATTCCGAGCACTCCTTTGCCGTATAATTTGGAGCTTGAAGGAGAGTTTTCATCACTCAAATTAGCTAGGAATCAAACACCACTCATCAACCCACACCACTTAGGTAATTGTTCTTCATTTTCATGCAATAGAAGTTGTGAGTTTTTGAGTTCAAATCAAATGGTTTTCTGTTTTAATGATTCTAAAGTGTTCTAAGGTTTTTTTAAATGCATTTACAAGCCTTAATTTCATTTCTCAGGGATTTTTTAGTGATTTTAGTTTTTAGGATTTTCGAGCTATTTAATGATGTTGTTTTCGAAATCTAAGTTCATATTTGAATTCCTCATCGAAAATCACTGGGGACGGTTTTAAGTTTCGAAAATCAGTGGAGTATTGATGTAATTAGAAATTTCAAGTTTTAAGTGTTCTTGATGTTCTTCAATGCTCTGGAACAAATGCATGTCTTTAATTCATGAAAATTCGATGTATAAATGTTATAAGAAGTGTCTGGTGTATGCATTTGATGTGGAGGGTGTAATTCAATGTATAAATGTTATAAGAAGTGTCTTTATAAACCGATGTATACGAATCCCATAAACTTAACGAAGCTGTCTACTCACAATGAGGTCGGCCATGGCAAGAACGTCACCATGATCGAACCCTAAATCAAGACCAAAACAAACCCCTCCAATTAACCGCAACATGATGATTTGCTGGTGATTTCCGAGGTCGGGAGGGAGTCCTCACGGCATAGGGAAGCCGAAGACACCCTCACAAATATGAGTCATCTACACTACCCGAAACAGCATACCCGACATTAAACGACCAAGAATTCAACAATACAACTTTGCCACTGCTGGTTTGGGATGCTCCGGCGAGACACCACAATAGTGTGGTAGGGTCTCCGGCAACACCTCAGTCACGACGATCCGACCGAAAGCGCAACCTTCCTCAACAGTTCCGACAAACAGTAAAGAAAACGTGAAGAAATGTAAACATACACCTATACATCACTACTTTGTTGTTATGATCATGGACTTGGGAGACACCAGTATGATCATGGAGGTGTCTCCATCATTGTCAAGTCATGGTGGTCGACAGCAGCGGCGCCGCCCCCCTGACAGTCCGACGAGGGGTAGAAAAAAAATAAGAAAAAAAAACAGTGCACATAATAAATCCAACGTCTCCACACTTGTGCCGCGAGATTGGATGCTCCGGGACTGTCGAGACTCCAGTGATCCACCGTCGAGTTGTCTCCGTCTAGTCCCCAGGTCATTGCATCAACTTTCACAGCGGCGGAGCAAAGGACTGTGCACACATGAAAACAGTTTTCAAAAAATAAAAGGAAATCGATCTAGAATGTATGTCTGCCACGAGGGGGAGTTTCTCCGGGACTGGTGTGTCTTCTCAACCAATATCCGACCAGAGGAGACTACCACCACCGCGAGACAGACCTGTTGCAGTGAGCACTGCGCGGAGGAGACCGAAAACAGTGAGGAAAAAGAGAGGGGGAGAGAGAAAGAATAGAGAAACCACCTTCACTCCGGCGACCTGAGATGTCTCCGGCGAGGTCAGACCACCACAGGATGGTGGTGATTCAGTGGTGGCTCACGGGAGGAGGGTGGAGAGTGAAGAGAGGAAGAGGTGTGGATCGATGGTGAGAGGATTAGAGAAGAAAGTGAATTGTAAATTAGTAAAGTGGGTGTGGGGTCCTATTTATAGACTTTTCAATTCATCACCACACACAAATTCCTATCACATAGCCCGTGTATTGCATAATTAACCAACTCCTGCGTTCAAACGACGTTCTTCGGTCCGTCTTGCCTTGCCCCGATTCTTGTAGCGAGCGTAGTCTTGCCTAATAATTATTCAAATTATTTTAAAATTCATTTATTTGTGTTTTACTCCCTCATTTACCTAGGCGAAGCCTCACTCAGACTAACAATCGCCCGAACGGCTCTAGACTCATATTAGACTACATGACTAATACACACATCACATAATCATAAAATTACCTCAGTGTCGACCCCCAAAGTTTGAAATACAGTCCAGTATCACGTAGCCAGGTCACGGTCCTAACAAGTTTAACACAAGTCAAGTTAAATTTAAGGGTTGATACATATACTAATACACACATCACAGAGACATAATATTACTTCGGTGTCGACTCCCAAAATCTAAAATACTATCCAGTATCACGTAGCTGGGTCACGGTCTTGACAAGTGCGATACAAGTCGGTTCAAATTTGAGGTTTGTTACATTAACACCAACAAATCAATCAATCGAACAAATAAATAATTTGGTTGTCGAAAAGTTTATTGGTGAACCATATATATATTACTCATTTGATAGCATAGAAGATGATGCATTACACCTTTATCAACAAGAATATTTAAATTATATTTTTCCAGGATGACTACCACCTCATAGGTTGACTTTGAAAATAGGGTGTCCAATGATATTACTTACAAATCTAGATTGTCAAATAGGCTTATGTAATGGAACGCGTTTGATTTTTTCTGTCTTTTATAGAAATATTATAGATGCCGAAATAGCTAATGGACCTTTTCAAGGCACTAGAGTGTTTACATCACAAATTCCACTAAAACTTTCAGATAATATAAAAATGTCTTTCAAGCTCATTCGAAAACAATTTCCTATAAAACTAGCATTCGTGTTGACAATTAATAAATTCAAGGACAAACTATACCAAATGTAGGAATTTCCTCCTGGAACATGTTTTTTAGCTATGGCCAACTATATGTAGCTTTATCTCGAGGAGTGTGCATTAGTCAAACTAAAATTTTAGTGAAAAATTAGATAGAAAAATAGGTACCTTTACAAAAAAATGTGGTTTATCGTGATGTCTTACACAGTTGTAGCTAAGTATAATCATAATACACAATTTTTTTGTTATATGTTTTTACCTAACGATATCTATTTTCACAAATGTGCTACTTTATATTTACACAGTTGTAGCTAAGTATAATCATAACATACAGATAGATTTTTTTTTTTTAAGAAAATAGATAGATTTTTTTTGCATAACATTTATTTAATTTCCTTTCATATTGCATATGTCGTAGGCAAAAAAATCTTAACATTTTTTTAACAAATATATCCCAACTTTTATTTTTGTAGTAAATTTTTAAATACGATTTTGACACGCACTCAATTTTTTCACCACCTATCTAAGTGAATATTTTAGACCTTCACACTACTTTTTTTTACTTCACACCAAATCATTTGACTTTTTCATTGGGATAAATTTGTTAAAAAAAGTTATATGTTAAGAAGTTTTTGCTTACAAACAACGTTCTGGGGAAGATGATATTGTTCACGAAGAACAGTAGCGTGCTGGGAAATTCCCCACGCACGTGTGATGGCCCCAAATTCCCAATGCATTTGTGTACGCCCGGCCTAGACCCGTGTAGACTCCGAGTCGGTACTCAGCGAGCCTGATGAGCCTAGTCAGCCTCCAATTAATCAATTTAACAATTTATGAAAGAGTTATTACAATTATACGCAGCGGAAAAACTAAACAAGTATTGAGAAATAACTCACTCAAACGAAAAACAGGAAATCTATGTATGTGGAAATCCTGAATATTCATGTACCTCAAATGAAAACCAAGTAAAGGTGTACATGATATCAAATAACCTATGATCCCAAGTTTAAACCAATTTGATGTAAATATATAAAGAAATCAACATACAAGCAAAAGTCAAACATAACCTAGG
The DNA here is from genome assembly GCA_039657345.1 of Stephania japonica. Taxonomy (NCBI): domain Eukaryota; kingdom Viridiplantae; phylum Streptophyta; class Magnoliopsida; order Ranunculales; family Menispermaceae; genus Stephania; species Stephania japonica. The sequence goes on along the minus strand of CM077560.1, from coordinate 53,676,096 downwards.
CTAAGGTGCTTGAATCCAGCCGTAAATCCTCACAAAAAGTCTCCTAAGCAAGGTTCCTTACCCTTCGAACGCTCTGATAAATTTGCACCCACCGTCACAAACTAGACGGTGAGCAACTGAGAGAAAATTGAAAGTAATGCCAGAAGAAAATAACAGTAATTCATGAACATCAAATAAAGCAGTCTAAATATCATGCAGTAATTAAAAGACAAGAGATATAACAAGGTCCAGGTGCATGATAAGCAGACTATCAGATATCAATCGAAAACATGTGTGTTCTAAAAAAACAAACGAGGCAGTAAGCGGTAAAAATCACAACATATGGAAAGAGGACGTTGGCTCTTCCCGGGCAATGTCGCAACACTAGTGCAACATTAGAGGGACACAGGCCTCCAAGCATACGGAAAAAAGACGCTGGCTCTTCCCGGGCAATGTCACGACATTAGCGCAGCTTGATAAAGAGGGACACATGCCTCAAAAATCGCATCGACACACTCATGCCAAGAACACACATACCAAGGTATCGACAGGATAGGAATGCTAACAACGGATATCAACAAGCAACGATGAACGATAATGAATCACATGCAATGTTCTTACTGGATTACTTTTATACACAAGCTTTAGGGCAAGTGCACTTACCTGACTAATCGCAACCCGTAGACACTCTCATGTCCCTAACGTGTATCCTTGAGTTTCCCGCTACCTGACAAGGTTGGAAACTCTAATTAATGGGTTGAGTCATTAACTAAACCTTAGGTTAGACCCTAGTGTAATCCCAAGTGTTTTAAGGACTTAAACAACTCGACAATTTGATAGGAAGACGAATACTCTCTCTCGGGTTTGAAAAACCACAACAATAACCACGACTACGATATCATAACATCGATAACCATGGCACATGTAAGCCTACTCATGAATCGTAGGCTCGGCTCAGTCGTATGTGGGTCATGCCATAGCCTCAAGGATCGATGACGTGACCTCGACATCATGACCATTCATCGACACTAAACACGCCTTCATGACTTCATGTTGTACCCTAGCCATGCATTAACATTATATGGAAAAAAACGACTCAAACATCAAACCAATAACCACACGTTCTTTATAAACTGATGTACACAAATCCCATACATTTAACGAAGTTGTCTATTCACAATGAGTTCGGCCATGTCAAGAACATTACCATGATCAAATCCTAAGTTAACCATATCCGAGTAACAGTTGAGACGCCAATGACTGTTATAACAACTATGTTGGTGTTGTCCAACTTTGAAGAATGGTTTCCTCGGCATGAAATGACCGAAAAACATTTCGCCTTAGTCGGAATTCACACATTCAAACAAGAAAACTCAAACAAACATAACACATGAAATGACGTATACAAACACAAACGCCGCTATTTTGGGCCACTCCAAGAGTCGTGAGACACAAGCATGGTCTTAGCTTGGTCCCTGATATCCCCAGTCACGGTGGCACTGCGGTGGCGCCGCCCACAGCAATGGATTATGGCGGGGAGCAAAAATAACACCTTACTAAACACACACTGCACACCAAGAAAGTGTATACAAACTGTGACACACAACACACCCACCATACACACCACAACCCAATGTCTCAACAGTGAGACATACACACCCACAAACTTCACGAAACACCCACATCTTGTTGTCCAAAACACACCAATTGAACTGTCCACAACAATCACAAAAACAGTAGAAAAACAGTGAGAAAGAGAGAGAAATAGAGAAATCGAGAGAGAGGTAAATCGAGAGTGTGAGAGGGAAACACCTCGACTCCGGTGACCACCTAGGACTGCCTCCGAGGGTCATGGCCACCATCCCAGTCCGACATCACGTGGACAGCCACACAACAGTAGGAAGATGAGGCGTGCGTGACCGAGGGAAGGAGTAAGAGATCAAGAGAGAAGTCGAGAGAGAAAGACAGAGACGGGACTGAGAGTGGGCGAGTTTACCTGCTCCGGTGAGAGGTTCGACGACTGGCAGTCGGTGGTCAACGGTGGCGAACCAGGGAGAGAGGTGTGACTGAGACCATGAGAGGAAACCGAGAGAGTGGGGAGAGAAACTGAGAGGGAGAGGGAGAAACCAAAATCGAGAGAGAGAGAGAGAGGGAGGGTTACCTTTGGCTAGTGCGGCTTCCCAGGGACCATGCAGCTCATCGGTGAGAGGAGGGTGGCGGTGACAGTGAACGAAGAGAGTGAAGCCGTGAGTGAGTGAGAGTGAGACTGTGAGTGGAGAGGAAGAGAGAGTGGAGCCGTGAGTGATGAGAGATGAGAGGGGAGACCGTGAGTGTTGAGGGTGGAGAGGGTGGTGAAGAGGAGCCGAGAGAGAAGGGAGCCGTAAGTTGGAGAAGATGAGGGAGAGAAGAACATCGGTGGTGGGGGGGTAGTAGTGTTAGGGTTTTGTTTTCAAAACATATATATACATGTAATAAGGGTAAAATGACCCTTTTGCCCTTCATCCTCTTTCTCCTCCACTTAACAACTGTTGCCCTTATGCGTCTTTCATCCCTACATCACAATTGAACACAAATACAAATCTCAATGCAAATCCAGTGACTCTCCTCATCAAGTTGTGTTACTTTAACATTTTCAATCCCATAATCCGTATGTTGTGAGACAATCCAACTCTCACATTGATCTTACATTTCCTCGGTCCGCATTTCTCCGAAATTTGGCTCGCCGCGTCCGTTTTCTCGCCACATCTCATCGACTAATTAATTAAATTATTACAAATTTTCATTTATTTGTATTTAACAGTGTTTTAAATCCCCGTGTACCCGAAACTCAACTGTCGATCCCCGCTCATCCAGTTTTCTTACTCGTTTACCGACTCCATTGTTCGATCACTCAAATACGAGTATAAATATGTAATACACATCATCATGCACAAATAACTAAATTTTCGGGTCGTTACAGTGCGCTAAGTCCACATTTTTAAATAATTAACTAAAGGGGCTGGTTTTGACTAAGTGATTATTAAATAATTGACTAAAGGGGCTGGTTTGACTAAGTGATTATTAAACCTACCAAAACGACTTGTAAACACTTTAAATCACATCTAAACATACTAAGAGCCTAGGGAGGCATTTTGGGAGTTTGGACACGCGAGTTTGTGGTGTCGGGAGGCCGGTGGAACTAGGAAAATTGCGTAAACAGTGAGTAGACAAACTAGACACTTATTTTCATTTTATTTCATCTTTAATTTCAGAATTTTTAATTGGTTCATGTGTATTAATCATTTGTACTCGAAATGTCATGTTTGTTATGTGATCTGCTCATTTTTGAAGTAATTAGTTTATGGCATTCCTTGAATTACTATTTATTCTTTGCCAGTATCTTTCCTTAAGTATTTAAATAGATGTGCATGGCTCACGGGATATGGGACACGGGGTGTCAAGATCTATTCAGTCAATGATAAAAACCTACTACTTGAGGTTGTTAGACGAAATCCGTGACCAATTAGGGGTAATACCGAAGTGCATGGGTACTGACCTATTACATAAGGTCCATGTGTGGCCAATTAGGGTAGTACGAAGTGCTCGTGTACTGACCTATTACATAAGGTCGTTAGGATGATGGTCTAAAAGGGTAGTATCGATGTACACTACAAGTATATTTATATCCGAGTCAGTCTTACTTGTTTTCTTGTGGTATTTACAAGCATGTTTTCTATTTCAAGCAATCTTTCGCTGCTTGATAAGCTATTAAATACCTACTTCTTGTATTTATAAATGTGGATAAATGCCTATTCTGGTCTATTGTTATTTTATTATATTCATTGTCCTTTTTATGACGTGGTTGTAGATCCGTCAACTAGCAGGCCAGACAAGGAGAAGATTGACGACTATCTCTGAGTCTTCGACGTACCGCTACTTTGATATACGTAAGTTTTTGGTATTTTGAGGTATCTATTTACTTACGACTTTTTATATACATTTTGGGTTGTATATTGGGCCGAGCGATTAGTTCCCCAACTTGACACATTATCACACTGTTCTCGCCATCTGACTATATTTGCATGTGATCGATGATGTTTTCCTGGTTTCCACACTTAGGGTTTAAACTTGAATGTTTTTGCTAAAATGTTAAGACTTTTGTTGTATTTAATAATTTATTAAAAAATTTTAATTAACCATAAATTAAATAAAGGTATAAACATGTATTATTTATCCTGAACGCGAAGAACGAGGAAAATAAGTTAAAAAGACTGACTAATACATAGTTAGGTCATACGTGGATGAGATTAAGGCTTAATTACGGAATTAGGCCAAGCGGTGCCGTGTTTAGGGAGACGGGTCGTCACAAGACAACAAACATAGATTCATACCATCAGATCACAAGTAGCATATAGTTAAAAGTGACTACAGTGAGCAATGGAAATGAAATGCAACATAAATTATCATCGGGTAAACTCACATGTTCATGCAATTTCCCTAGCTATTTCGGCCTCCCGACACTCCGACTTATGCACCTAGACTCCCGGAACAATCCCCTAGGCTCCTAGAGTGTTTAGGTATATGTTAAGGTGGTTTAAGGTCGGTTAAGGTGGGTTTAAAGTGTTCATATGTGTTGTAGAAAAATTGAGAAATTTACAAGAAACTGACTGCCCATAACACTCAGCGTATTGAGGAAAATCTTTAACGCGCTGGCTGAAATGTCTAGCGCATTGGGTGCAGTAACCCAGAAATCTGTAATCAATTTTTGGGTTCTTGCACATGGGGATCACCTCCTTCTTCCTCTCCTGAACCTTGCTCTCCTCTACCAAGGTCCAACACATCTTCCAAACATCAACAAGGAAGGCTCTTCAATATTTTACATGCATTCATCATCAAAATTGAGAGATTAAACATGCATTTAAGATTTTTGGGGAAGAACATGAAGAAAAGCTTGAAATCCAATCTTAGAAATTCATAACTTAATCTTAATGAGGCTTGACACTATCTCAAGTGTTTTTTAATGAGGAACTCAAAAATAAAACTAGATTTTAAAAACAAACATGTTTTCAAGCCCAAAAATCAAAATTTCATAATCATGAACAAAAATCAAAATGTCAAAATCAATAAGTTTTCTAGTTGAATCAAAGTCTCAAAACACATTAAAACCATGTTAGAAACACTTTAAAACTAGTTGAACTCAAAAGCACTTTGTTTTGATACCAAATTGCATGAATAGAAAACATGGAGGATTGGAAAAACCATTACCTAAGTTAGGGCTTTGCTTTCCTAAGTTTAGAAGTCCAATTTGTTAATGAAATTGAGTTCAAATCCCTCAAAATTCCAGTAGCAAAAACCACCCTCCAGTTCTGATTTTTTGTTGAGTTGAGAAAGCATGCAATGAGTTTTGAAGGAACAACCTAAGTGTTGTTATTTATAGTAGTTGGTTTTCATCTAATGTTTCACACTCATCACTATGAAATCTAACGGTCCATGATCACTCCTACATTCCACTAATTTTAGCCAAGTAACCATAAGTATGATACAAGCTTTATGGGAGTGTGTGCTAGAACGTATCCCAAGGTAAGTCTATGTGTATTGATTTTTATTCATAACTATAAACTTTTTCTATGGAAAATGACAATCTAACACACTTTGGGTGCACACTAAAAAGCAAAGGTTGCACTCAAAGTATGTTAGATTATCATTTTCCTTTTTCTAATTTGATTTGCATTACATAACACTTTAGGCTTATAAAATGAATAATTTAAATCACATAAATAAAATGTGACTCACCATATGACTAGCTAACCAGTCCCATGACTATCATGCAACTCGAGGCATGTCCCCGCTCACATTTCAACGCCTACAACTGCAAGGGCTAACTTAGTAAGTCTACACAAATACAACACACTAAACATACATCATTACAAAAATAGGATATATCTCGGCCACGTGCCTCGGTCGATGTACGTATCATGGTGTGGATCCTACGCCATGAGTCTGTAATCCTGATTAAGGATCAAAACAGGGGTTAAAGATTTAGACTGTGACAGTTGGTCACTCCTTTGGCTTCAAATCACCTTCAAGGATGTAACAACCCTAAATTTTAACCTGACTAGCATTGCACTGGTTAGGACCGTGACTCGGTCACGTGCTACTAGATAATATTTCGAGCTTCGGTAGTCAACAACAAGGTAATATTATGTTTCGGTGATGTGTGTATTAGTATTTAAGCCTAATTCGGATCCGTGCCGTTCGGACAATTTTTAAATTGAGTGAGGCTTCGCCTAGATAAACGGGGGAGTAAAACACTGTTAAAATATAAATAAATGAATTTTTGGATAATTTAAATAATTATTTAAAGGAACAAGGCGGGACTACACGCGCGAGGAGTCGAACTGGATCGAAAAACGTTGTTTGAATGCGGGGAGTTGGATAGATACACAACATACAGTCTATGGGATATAGATTGTTAAAATGACACAGCTGCAATTTGAGGACCCATGAGATGGACCTCGAGATGAGTGTGTGTTGAGATTAAAGACCACAAATGAGACAACACATTACCTACTTTACTATTTAAATACTATTCACCACTCCTTTATATATATATATACACGCTATTCATCATCTCTCTCATTCTTTCCTCACCACCGTTGTAACAATCTGCAACTTTAATCAAGTAATTAGTGATAAACTGCAATTTTAATCAAGTAAGTAGTGATAAACTGTATAGTAATCACAAAGAGATTTAGTTGGAATTAGGGTCGGCGTATCGTAAATAGCGTGTATGGGTGTGTGTTGGTGAATGCAATTGTGTTTGTATGGTATGTATTATATAACTATGTAGTACATATAAGTAGAAAGTGGGATAATTCAGGAAATTTCTGAAGGCTTGAATGCCGGTAGAGTGGCGAGAGCGCGGAAACGCCCGAGTGAACTCGTTGGCGAGAGAGGGTTAGAGTTATATAGAAGTTTGTATACTCATCTATATATATACATAGGAATTATATATATGTATATGTATAAGTATATGTAGATAAATTATTATATATATATATGGGGCAACATATATATATATACATATATATATAAGTAAGGATAAGTTTAAGTGACCTCGAGATGAGCAAATACGCATCTCGAGGCAAGGTTTTATTTATAAAACCAAAAGCTTCACCGCCTTTGCTCATCGAAATCGCGAGAGAGAAGAGAGAAGAGCGGTGGAGGAAGAGAACGAGGAGAAGAGAGACGCGAGGGAGAGGCGGAGCTGGAAAACGGGAAGGTGACGTAGAGATCAACTAGTGTTGAGTGGTGTTCGTAAGTTCGGGTAAGTTTTGCAGGTTTTCTTTCAAATTTGGGGGTTTCGGGAATTTGGGAAAACGGAGGTGGAATTGTATCAAGGTATGAGATTTGATTGTAATGAGTTTGGGAAGATTACAAGGATCATTAGAACCCTATTTGTATGAAAATCAAATTGTGAGGATGAATGTGTGGTTGGGAGAAGAAGAAAGCAGCTGCACGTTAGATTAGGCACTGTTATGCAGAAAAGGTTATAGGATGTTGCAGAAACGTGATAAATTTGTAAATTGTTGCAGGAAAGATAATAGGAATAAGTGGTTTGTGAGTGTATAAATTTGTGCACTGTTGTTACAGTAAGGTGATATGAGTAGGTGATTTGTGGGTTGATGAATTTGTATTGTTGCAAGAAAAGCTATATGAATTTGCAGGAAAAGTTTGTATGCATTTGGAGGAAAAGTTTATATGAAATTGCAGGAAAAGTCTATATAAAATTGTAATGTAGGGTTGCAGGGATTGTTGTTGCTGGAATATGAATGTGTAGATTTGGATGTGGTTTAGAAATGGTTGCAGAAACTGTTGTAGGAAACAATTAGGAAGATGCGAAAACTGTTGCAGAAACAATTAGGAAGATGTAGGAACTGTTGCAGGAAAAGTTAATAAATCTATAGATTGGAATGTGAAATATTGCGTTAGCATGAGTTGGACGTGATATATAGTAAAGTTAAAAATGTTGAAGTTAGTTGAGGGAAATTTTGTAGAGTATAGATTTAGATTTGAATTATAAATCATACTGTAGATTTTAGGTTGACATTAGTTAATGTGGAATAGGTTTTCGAACACAAGGAGACGGAAGTGAACCTCGAGAGCAAGGAAATCAAGAGGAGGTGTTAAGGAAGCGTAATCAAGGTAAGTGGGACTCGTGTTTTTCATCATTTATGCAACGTAATTAAATACTATTAGAGCATATAGTATTAGAGACAGGGAATGGGGCAATGTATTGTGACTTAAACTGTTTTGTTATTGTTTTACAAAAGAAAATGAGAACCGGGAAGAGGTTTGGCGGGACGGATCGGCCTGGGGTTTGGAACTGTGTTGGGAGGCCACCCATCACCGCGCCCCAGTGACTTGGGAATTATTCTGACCAATGCTTTCCATTTGAGTTGGCGGCACACCATTTATGAATTATCAGCTGTCAGTGGTAATTCATGAGTGATGTGGGAGTGCGACTCTATGATTTTAATCAAATGAAAACCTAAGTCACAATACAGTTGCAAAAGACTTATGAAATTGCATCTGCTTATGTATTGTTTATATTGTTTAAACACCCTCTTTAAATATATGTTGGATTCATATTGCTACGCATTGATTAAATTATTTAGTTGATAATTGATGGATTATTCGGGAGTCATTTACTGAGCATGTAGGAGCTCACCCAACAACTTAATTTCAGGTTCTCGACTTACGGCGGAAGAGAAGGGAAAAGGGAAGCTTTAGGAGTTTCGAAGACTTCTCTTAATGTAATGAATCTGAAGTACATATGTATATATTGTTTGATTATGTTGCATCCATAACTGAGGGTTGGGTTGCTTTTACAGATCAACAAAGTTTTGTATAATATAGTTTTGAGACATTGTATAAGATTACTATAAAAGTTTTAAATTTTCACTGTTTTTGAAATTACAAGTTTTATTTGGTATCAGCGATATACAGGTTGTTAGCAGGTGATAAGGGAATAGGCTGCTGGCTCTAGTTAGGCCTGATCTAGTGTACCGGGGCTTAATTAGAGTTTCAGGCCAAACATCCTCTATTTAAAGTAGGGACTGTTAAAATCTAGTTAGGCCTGATCTGGTGTACCGGGGCTTAATTGAATTTTCAGTCTGAACACTCTATATTTAAAGCGGAGGATGTTACAACCGTCCTCACTCTCTCACACCAGTCCTCCTCCCGGGTACACCGCCACCGACCAGTAGCAGCTCGGGACAGTCGAACCTCACTGGAGACGTCTCCGGTTGTCACAGTGAAAGTGATCTCTCTCGGTTTCTCTCCCCATTCTCTCTCGGTCTCCTCTCACGGTCGTACCTCTCTCCTCTCTGGTTCGCCACCGCCAACCACCGGCTCTGAGTAGCCGGACCTCACCGGAGGTGTCTTGGGTCGTCGGATCTAGAGGTATATTTATCTCTCTCGATTTCTTGTTCACTCTCTCTCTTTCTCGGTCTTTCTCACTCTCTCAGTCATCTCTCTCTCTGTTCTCAGCCCACTCCTCCTCCCAATTGGGCCATGCACACTGCTGTCGTTAGAGGTCCAGTGGTAGTGGGGTAGCTCGCTAGAGTTTTCTCTCTCGCTCTCTCTCGCTTTCTCCTTCTCTCATGGTATTCACGAACTATTTTGTATTATTGTGTCTGTCCGATCGGAGAGGGGGCTACTGCCGCGACTGGGACTCGTCGAGGATGACACACGATGGCTCACTGGAGCCTCGACGGTCCCAGAGCACCTCCCATCGATGATGATCATGGTTGTTGTGGCCGAGATCCATTGGTATTTTAATATCATTTCTTTTCAAAACTGTTTTTGTGATTTTGTTTGAGGCGACTGCCGGAGTCGCTAGGGTGGTCGGGGATGGTTGTGGATGGGCACACCTGGCCCACCAGAGATCCTACAACCTCGAATGGTCGATAGATTTGCGTATATATGTGTTTGGATCTCAGTTTTTACAAGTGGTGTTGTTGTGTTTGTGTTAAACTATTTTTAGTCGTCTTGCCAGAATAGCTATAACCGGCGGTGTTGTTGGCCAAACCACCCTACTAGGGAGGTTGTTGGGGGCCTGATCTTGCCCTTGCTGGTGTCCTAAAACCCTCCGGTGTGTCCGAACCAGTTGTGTTTTGACTGTTTTAGATTCATTATTTCATGTGTTATAGTTATTTGAGTCCTCACCAGAATTAGTTGCCGTGGGCGACGCCACCGCTGTGCTACCGTGACCAGAGATGTCGGGGACCAAGTTAAGTCCATACTTATATCTCACGACTCTTGGAGTCGCCTAGAACAATGACATTTGCTATTTATTTATATCATTTATACATTTTATATATGTTATACTTTTGTCATTGGAAATCACTATCACGGTGGCTCTGCCGTCGACGCGATGACTTGGAGAATTGCCGGAGACCTTACCATGTCCATCATGGAGTCTCACAGCCCCCAGAGCGTCTCTATTAGTGGTGGTGAGTTTTGTGAGTGTCATTTCATGTGATATCGTTGTTGCGCGTCTTGTTGTAAACCATCGTCTATGGTCGGCACTGCCGTTAGACGCCATGACTAAGGGAGTGTTGAGGATCACAACAAACTCTCATGTGTGTCCCATAACTCTCGGAGCGTCCATATTGATGGTGATGAGTCGTTGTAATGGCGAATTCATGTGTGAGTACTTTCATCATGTCGAGTGATTGTTGACATGACGTAGAGCACGCCAACGACTTTTTCATGTCGTGTTGACACTCTACAGACGTTGGACCACACCCGCGAGCTTCCTTACTCGCCGGTGTATGGTCATTTTGAGTTCTTATTGAGTCATTACTGTCGAGCGATATTGATATTGTGTTTTTAAGTGGATTGGATGGTAGTGACGTTGTGGTCACGTTGCCAGTCCGCGAGACTATGGCATGACCTATTAACGACTGAGCCGAGCCTATAATTCATTAGTAGGCTTACATGCATTATGATTATCGGTGCCGTGGTATCCCAGTTGTGGTTGTTATTGTGGTTTCAAGTCTGAGAGAGAGTATTCATTTTTCTATTTAATTGTTGAGTTATTCGAGTCATTTAAAACGATGGAAAAATGCTAAGGGTATCAACCTAGGATTAGTTAATGACTTGACCCATTTGATTGGAGTTTCTGACCTTGTCAGGTAGCGAGAAACTCGGAGATATGTGTTAGGAACGTGAGAGTGTTGTTGCGCGGGTTGTAATAGTTCAGGTAAGTACACTTGCCTTAAAACCATTTGTACGTTAGTAAGCCAGTTAATAAATTCTCATGTGATTCATTATCATTTATTGCTATTCTTGCTATTATTCATTGTTGGCATTCAAATTCCCTTATTTGCTTGGTATGTGTGTTCTTGGCGTAAGTGTGTAGATATAGTATCATGTGGCCCGCACTGGTTGGGGAAACTTGGATATTTCCTATTGGAATTACTGCTACCCACAGTGTTGTGTGAACCTGGGTACTGATTGTGAAGGTGTCATGTGGTTCGCACCAGTTGGGGAAATGCAAGCCACTCTCTGCAGGAGTGCTTGACCACCCCTGGTGTTGTGTGAACCTGGCACCAGATTGTTGTGGTTATTGTTGTGAATATTGACCGCTTATAACCTCTTTGACTCTTAAAACACGCATGTTTTCGATTGCTATCATTTCATTCTGCCTATTATGCACTTTTATCTATTTATATTCCTGTCTTTAAATTACCGCATGATATTTAGACTGCTTTATTTGATATTCATGAATTACTGTGAAATTCTTCTGGCATTACTTTCGATTTCTCTCAGTTGCTCACTGTCTAGTTTGTGACGGTGGGTGCAGATATCCCGGAGTGCAGCTAGGGCAAGGGCCCTCTACTTGGTGATTTTCTCTGAGGACCTATCAGAGTAAACGACTTCAGGACTAGGTTAGATTGATTCATATTTATTGCTTTTTGTATGATGTTTTATATATACGATGTTGGTTATTGAACTGGGGATCTCTTTTGAGATGGATACTATGAACACTCGGGGTTTTCACATTTATATAGATTTCCAAATTTTCGTTTGATTGAGTTATTTCTCAATACTTGTTTAGTTTTTCGCTGGGTATAATTGCAATAACTCTTTCATAAAACTTATAATTTGATTAATTAGAGGCTGACTAGGCTTGTCAGGCTCACTGAGTATCGACTCGGGACTTGCACGGGTCTAGGTGGGGGCGTACCCAAATGCATTGAAAATTTGGGGCCGTCACAAAGGATCTCTAAAAACCCTTTCCCACAAACTCCATTTTCGAATTTTGGAGATGTTGGTGAGAAAATTTGGTCATTTTTATACTATCCTAGTCATCTTGACTTACTTGGGTATCTCAAGACTCATCTAATGGCACTCCTTAGTCCATCCAACCACTATTGTGACACAAAATGAGTGACTTGGTGACTTGGTCTTATCCGTTCAAACCAAATAATTGTACTTTCACAGGCATTTTTGAGCCTGGCATGTACCACGACTCACACCGTCACGCACGAATGGAAATACTAACAACTCAAACATATTCCCACATTAATTAATTATCTTATTTTATTTCGATCATTTACTGAAAACTATTTTCTAGACTCGTGTACACGTATTTTGTCCGCCCAATACCCGTTCGACATGTTTTCCTAAACGAACTCTACTCGTAAATCGAAGTCATTGTCTTGTCACACATACACGAGTATAAATAGATAATACACGTCGTCATACCGACATAAAATATTTTTTTGTCATTACAAATCAACACAACCCCTTGAAATGTAATTCAACATTAGCCAATCATTAACTACCTTTACTGATGTTAAAGATCCATTATTTGATTGTTTATGAGTGGGAAGTGAGTTTTAGTTGACTAGAATATTTCGCGCAACATCGTAGAACAAAATAGATCATTTGGGTAATTTTTTATCGTAATTGTTTCCTTGCAATTGAATATCCGATGGGGAGTTGTCTTCTGAGTTATGTCTAAAACTTTATCATCTTTATAGTGCATTTCCTTAATATCGTCATACTAAGGGAACAAAACCAATTTTTTAAAGTCCTCTTGGAGTTTTTGGTCATGTGTTTTTGCTAAGGTTTCCCTTCAAAACTACTAATTTTAGAGATTTTTATTTAAGTTTCAATAAATATCTAGTACTGAATTAAATTTTATGATCCGTTTGTGAAGGGAAATTAAATTCATGATTGTCAAAATATCTTTGGTGAGATGGTAGAAACGTGAGTTGCCAAAAAATAAAGTTTGTGAAGGTCTTGGTTAGACTTCCAATGAAGTCAAAAAATAAAAATTAAATTCATGATGAAATTCATTAAGAGTGAGCGTCTTCTGGATAGTTAATTGTTAATTGCCGATCTCAAGTCTTAAAAGAATTTAATACAATAAAATAAAAATTGAGAAAATTGTGGCACACATGCGGAACATGACATTATGTACGTATATGTGAGGAAATACATACAAGTCATGAAAATATAAAAGTGTGCGGACACTCGAAACACGTGCCGATTGACTAGTAAAAATAAAATAAAATAAAATAAGATATTTGTGTGTAGTGTGTAGAGGGAAGGGGCAAAACAGTGAAATAAGAAGTTTGGTTAATTGCATTCTAATTCTAATTGCAATTGGGTTCCCTTTCTTTTCTTTTCATTTATTTGTATATAAGCGTGTTGTTGGTTGCTTGGGCTCTACTTCTCTTTCTAATCGTTCTTTTACTCTCTCTCTCTCTCTGTGTCTCTGTGTGTGTCTCTCTGCACCAACATCAACAACAACAACAACAACAACAACAGCAATGGCGTCTGCAATGGTCTTAGATCCAAAGCCCTCTCTTGAAGCCCCGCCATCATACGAGTCCCACGGATTGACGGAGCAAAGCGGGGCTTGGGGCGACGAAGACGATCTGTACGGGCGCAACAAATCCCTCCAACGGCAACTGGAGTTCGTGGACATCCAAGAGGAGTACGTGAAGGACGAAATGAAGAACCTGAAGAGGGAATTCCTTCGGGCGCAGGAGGAGGTGAAGAGGATCCAGTCGGTGCCCCTGGTTATAGGGCAGTTCATGGAGATGGTCGATCAGAACAACGGTATTGTTGGATCCACCACTGGTTCAAATTACTATGTCAGGATTCTCAGCACCATCAATCGGGAGCTCTTGAAGCCCTCTGCTTCCGTCGCATTGCATCGACACTCCAACGCCCTAGTCGACGTCTTGCCTCCTGAGGCTGATTCCAGTATTTCTTTGCTCAGCCAATCGGAAAAGCCCGATGTTACTTACAACGTAACCTATCCTATCTCTTTCTTTCCTGTGTGTGCACTTAGGGTTACATATATTATATAATTTTATCAAAACAAAACAAAAAAAAAAAAAAAAAACTTTTAAACTAGGGTTTTCTACTTCTTAAAAGCAAAACCAAAGCTTTTCTATTTTTCTTTCTTCCATTAACGCGGTTAACTTGTTCTATTTGGCTAGGATATTGGTGGTTGTGACATACAAAAGCAGGAAATTCGGGAAGCCGTCGAGTTACCATTGACGCATCATGAGTTGTACAAACAGATTGGAATTGATCCTCCTCGAGGTGTCTTGTTGTACGGCCCTCCCGGCACAGGGAAAACTATGCTTGCAAAGGCAGTTGCTAATCACACTACCGCCGCCTTCATCCGAGTTGTTGGCTCAGAATTTGTTCAGAAATACTTAGGCGAGGTATTACTAAGAGTGGATCTCCCTTTTTTAACAAAACTAGCTTTAGGCCGTTTCCTTCATTTCAACACTTTTCTCTTACTATAAAAAAATCACTATGAGAGTTAGTTAATATTCTTTTAACTATGTGATCAATTACCAATAAAGATATTGAATTATGCAGTTATTGAAGCTACAACTTGTTATTAATGCCATTAAACTTGATTTGGATTCCACGTATATATAGTTTTTGCAATTTTCAAAATCACAATTGGAATTTGGTTTGCAATAATATTGTTGTGTGTTATTACTTAGTACAAGTATTAAATTTTCAATATTTAACACTTATGGTAGCCCTTTAACACCATTAATTTGAAAACTTTTGTTGTTATTAATCCAACCAATACTTGAGATTCCTCCAAAAAATCAATACTTAGAATCATTAGTAATGTACATTGAAAAAGTTGCGACACTGTAGTGATGAAAATTTAATTCGAAATTCTCAAAATCCTACCTTATTTCTAAACCACTAGGGAAATTAAGTTGTATTTGTACAATTGATTTAGTTTATGTTCATCCATGTCGACGCAGTTCAGAACAGTGTTACTGAAGTTCATTCATGTTGTAAATGAGGCACAACATCAAGAGATTAAAATAGTTGCAGCAACCTAGACCATTTCGTACCAATGTGATTGAATTTCATCCATGTATTAACCTATGAATTCAACATAATTTAAAATCCTAAAGTTGCCATGAACTTGATCAAGTCCAATAGGTCTTATTTCTTTTATTCTGTCTTCAAACATTCTTACGTCCCACTCCACTCAGAATCTAGAGTTTTCATCTTCTAGCCGCCACTCCAAATAAGCTAATCAATAACATAAGAGCATCAAAGATCTGTTGGGGGAACATAATTATCAAAATTAGACTTCACATGGGCAATGCGATATGGAGAACACGTTAATTGGAAGACTACACATAAATGCAACCTTACCAACTGAAAATAATGACTTTCGCAAATCCTCAAATTGAATGGCATTGATTCAATGCCACCTGGTGCATAATAGATGTTGACGCCAAAACTAAAATTTTTAAGAAAGGTACTTATTAAATATTGGAATATGATAACAGTTGTCTCATGTTAGCATGATAAGTTTTTTACCTACTGCAATTTTTTAGAAAGAAACTTAGTATTTTATTATGTTCGAAATTGAGAGGACAAGTTTTCCTAAAAGAATGAAACTAGTTCCAACTTCCAAGACAATCATTAAAACAATTCTAAAATAGCCCTGTCCCTATGTAAAGAGGACTACTCAAAATCTTTTTCTAACCAAAGTAAACTCCAGTCTCTCATGAGATTAGAGAGAGAGATTTCCTAACACTATTTTGAATGAACAATACAAAGAGAATCCAACTAAGTTTTTATGATTATTCACATATAAGAAAACAATAAATAATGAACAATATAATCACACAATGATGATTTTGACTGATAAAGAAGCATTTAGCTAGGAATCTATAAATCTTGTAAGAATAAAGTCATATATAAAAAGTTACTTTGTGATGAAGCATAGATTTTTTTTGGTTGATGTTCAATTATAGCTTAAAGAACGGTTTTAGAAGCAAGCAACAAAAAATCAAAAGAAACTGCACATCATAACAAGGAAGAAAAAAGAAGTTGAAGACATGCAGTAATAGCATTATTTCAAAAATCCAAACAAAATCTTCTCTAAGATAACTACAAAGGCGACTCACACATTAGAAAACTACAAAGGAATACAAAACATGCTCCTAATTAATCAAATGACTTTATATCTCCTATTCGCATCATTAAAACCCATATCTAGCAATACTATCCTCACATCAAGTCCTAACAAAAAATTATGCAATGGTCAGGTGTTAATCTAGCCAGTTGAAAGTAATTAAGAAAATGTAAGTCCTCTCAAAAAACATGAAATTAAACATCTCGTTTCATTCATAACTAGGCAAATAAAACACAAAAAAGAAGCACACACAACATATCTCTTCTTCATCAAACCAAACCATTTACCATTTTTTCCAGTTCTTGATGGAATAAACTTGAAAGTTTCAAATTTGCAATCACCATTCCTATTAAAGCAAGTAGCCTCCACCCCAATCAGAAAACATGTGATTAGCACGTGAAAACAAAGGATGTTGAAATATCTACAGTGACAAATCCTACAGCTCTTTTTATATATGTTGTAGACAAACCATTTACCATTTTTTCCACTTCTTAATGGTGGAATAAACTTGAAAGTTTCACATTTGCAATCACCATTCCTATTAAAGCAAGTAGTCTCCACTCTCAACCCAAATCAGAAAACATGTAATTAGCACGTGAAAACGAAGGATATTGAAACATCTACAGTGACAAATCCCACAGCTCTTTAATATATGTTATAGATTCTTCAAGGCTTATGCCGTGAAATATGTACCCTTCAGCCGCTTGCACTATTTTATTGCCACCATACAGCAGCACTAGTAATTCATTCTTCCAATGCCGTTGTTAGTGTTTGTTCAAATTTTAAAGCTATGTAAGTTGATTAGCTGATCTCTGGCACTACTGTGGTATTTAATGTGCATAATTACTAGAAATTTAGCCAACAATATTACGAGAAGGAAGTTTTTTGCTTGGAAAATAAATACTTGCTCTATTTTATGTACAACCTGCTTTTTTATCAAGGGATTCTGTAATTCCAGGGTCCAAGAATGGTGCGTGATGTTTTCCGTCTTGCCAAAGAAAATGCTCCTGCGATTATCTTTATTGATGAGGTGGATGCTATTGCTACTGCAAGGTTTGATGCACAAACTGGTGCTGACCGAGAAGTTCAGCGTATTCTTATGGAGCTATTGAATCAGGTAAAACTTATGTTTGGTTAAATAGGACGCGTGCTTCTGTATCTCTTTATGTACAAACACGATGCACTTGATACAGTCATTCTTCTTCCAGTAAGACTTTGAAAATAGCTTCTTTGCCATTCAAAATTTGTGATCCCTTTATTTACAAAGTACAACTATTAAGACAGTATTCTTGCGAGGATTAAAAACTGCCATAATTTCTTGGTTGATGCACGAGCTTTCGTTACCTCGACTGACATTTTAATTTCTAATGCTGGAAATATTTCTACAGATGGATGGGTTTGACCAAACAGTAAATGTAAAGGTAATCATGGCAACCAACCGTGCTGACACTTTGGACCCTGCACTTCTACGACCTGGTAGGCTTGACAGAAAAATCGAATTCCCTCTGCCCGATAGACGGCAGAAACGTCTAGTTTTTCAGGTGAGCCTAGTCGTTGGCTGCTACATAACTGGACTTGGTGAAGTGGGGACGGTTTTTTCTTATGAACCATAATCTTCTTTTGTCCTTGTCATTTCTAAGGCATCTCATTACTTTTCCTATAAGCTCATCTCTAGCTTCCATCAAATTTATTTCCATGTCTGTTTACGAAGTAGTCCTTAGTCCATAACACCATCTTTTGTTGCTGTATAGGTTTGCACAGCTAAGATGAACTTAAGTGATGAAGTTGATTTGGAAGACTACGTTTCTCGTCCTGATAAAATTAGTGCGGCTGAGGTAAGTTCATTTGCATCTTATATAGTAGTAGTTGTATGATGTTTCTGTGAGGAAGCTTACATATATTGATGGTTTTTCAATATCGTAGATTTAGGGGTTTGTGGACCCACCAGTTGTCTTCATTGTGGTTTTTCGTCATTCTTTATTTAACTAGTGCCTAAGCTGATCAAGCCTAGTTCTATAAGTTCATTCATTTTGTACTTTAGTTGAACTAGACGTACCTTTATCTGGTAGAAACGGTTATCATATTCATACCTGGTTGAGGAGCTATGTAAAATCTTATTTGTTGTTTGAAGTGAGAATTCCCTTCAGAATTGCTCTACAACAGGACAATATCTCAGAGCATCTCCAATGGTAAATGTAGATTGTAGGCGTGGATTGATGCCACGTCAGCAACGTGGAGAATAGGTCCTTCGGATGTGGCTTAAATGAACATTCAAGTCCAAAAATGTTCTCCAATGCACAATGTGGATTGCTACTTTTCATTGGTGAAGTGTAACTATTTTTAAAAAAAATAATTAATAATTTTAAGGTAAAGTAATCAATACTTGTTAAAAACCTTACATATATATACATATATATATATATAAGTAAATAATATATTTTTTTAAAATTTTTTGCTTTAGTTACATGTAATTTTATGTCATAACAAAGGAGACATTCAAAGTTGTTCAAACTATCAGGAAATTAAACTTATGAGTCATACTATGAAACTTTAGGAGAGGATAGTTGACAATAGACTAAGAAAAAAAACAACAATATCAGAAAATCAATTTGGCTTCATGCCTGAAAGGTCAACTATGGAGGCGATTTTCCTTGTAAGAAGATTGATGGAAAAATATAGAGAGAAGAAAATGGATCTTCATATGATATTTGTAGATTTAGAAAAAGCATATGATAGGGTTCCTAGAGATGTTCTTCCGTGGGTGTTCCACAAAGAAAAGGAGTGCATGCTAGATGCATAGACACTATTAAGGATATGTACGAAGGAGTTGTACTGAGTATATAAAGACATTTGGAGGAACTATAAAAGAATTTTCCATTACGATAGGACTATATCAAGGAGCGGCTTTAAATCCATCTCTTTACTCTAGTTATGGATGAACTAACTAGGCAAATTCAAGAGGATATACCATGACGTATGTTGTTTGCAGATGACATTGTCTTAGTGGACGAAACAAGAGATGAAGTGAATAGGAAATTAGAACTTTAGAGGAATACATTAAAATCTAAAAACTTTAAGTTGAGTAGGACGAAGACCGAATACATGCACTGTGAGTTTAGAAATACTAGATATATAGATGGAGGGGTAAAATTAGGGGATGCACTGTGAGTTTAGAAATACTAGATATATAGATGGAGTGGTAAAATTAGGGGAAGTAGAAGTTCCTAATGTGAAACACTTTAGATATCTAGAGGATCAATCATACGAAATGATGGCAATGTTGAGAATGATGTCACATATAGAATTCAAGCTGGATGGAAGAAATGGTGGAATCAATAGGTGTGATTTGTGATAGAAATATTCCTACCAAGTTAAAAGAAAGATTTTATAGAACCGCAATTAGGCCAGCTATGCTCTATGAAAGTGACTGTTGGGCGGTAAAGCGACAACAATTACATAAAATGAGCATAGTAGAAATGAGAATGCTTAGGTGGATGTGTGGTAAACTCGTAAAGATATAATAAGAAACACAAAAATTCAAAGAAAAGTAGGAGTAATACCAATTGACACAAAAATTGGGCACCCCCGAGCACAATGGAAGAGTTTGATCCATGTAGCGGACTTCAATTAATTTGAGGCTGACACTATGTTGTTGTATTTTATATCTTAAGATATTAAATATTTTAAGTTTATATGTATTTTTCTAACTCTGTATATGTATCAGTTTTGGGAGTTTTCCCATAGCAACGTTTTTGTAGTAAAAAAAACATATAAACTTTTTTCAAGATATATATAAATCCTTTTTTGATGAGCATGATATCATTATGAATTTATGATGAGCACCCCAATGCTATGTATTATATAGACGGATGAACTTTCCGTTGTGTTGAATATTGATGTAGTATACTCCTTTATTTTTGCCAATTTTTTTGCTCAATTTGTGATAAGTCATGGTTTCTTTTCAAAGTGGGAAAGTTTTTCAAATAGAGGTTGTCAATCGCATCCTCTAGAAATAGGGGGTGCGATAGACAGTGTGCATTTTTATTATGCCCGTCAGCAAGACATTGCAAACCCACAGTTGCATCGGAGAAGAATTTTTGGTTTAAATGTCTATTATGTCCTACGTGGCACACATTCTCTTGCAATCTACAGTTGCATTGGAAATGCTCTTAGTAATCTTACACTTGGATTCGATCTGCCACTCTCATCAATGCTACTGAAATCTGTAGGCTTTTTGGTTAGTAGTATGCTGGAATCCATACCTCTCATGTGTTTGTGCGGATCTACAGTTGTGGAATCCATACATTCTCTTGCAATCTACAGTTGCATTGGAAAAAGCCTGCCAATCTAATACCCTTCTAAGTCATGAAGGGTCTATTCAGAAAATTGAAACTGGGAAAGCTTGAATAAGCTGTTGCATTGTGAAGTGGCAGTAAATTAGTAATTCTTGTTTTTTGGATTTGAGAACTTAGACATCTGTATTATTCCATTCAATGTTGCTTTATTTGGTGTGCCGGTTCTTTTTATTTTGATGATAATATGTTATATGAGTCCTTTTCTTGGGAGCTTCAGTGAAGTTTCCTGCTTGAGTTTGACATTCCATCTAATTGATATTTTGTTTCTTACCCAAAACAGATTGCAGCTATTTGCCAAGAAGCAGGTATGCATGCTGTTCGCAAGAACCGATATGTTATTCTTCCCAAGGACTTCGAGAAGGGATACAGGACAAATGTGAAGAAGCCTGATACTGATTTTGATTTTTACAAGTAAGTGTTGGTGAGGATCTCTGAAAATACTTGGCTTCGGGGTGCTAGAGTCACTGGTGTATCTGAACTAATGGTTATTACCTCCCTCCTCGCTTAAGAGTGTTTTATATGGAAGTACTGGCAAGTGTGTTATGGACAAATAGTAGACTAAGATTTCAAAACAAGGCGAATTAGAATGTTGCTTTTTATCTCTTAATGTTTCCTGTATTAATTAATAACTTCCCGAGCTCATTTAGATTCCCAGAATGACATGGGCATTGCTGGTTTCCTTGTTGTTTTCATGAAAACCAATGATATCTATCTTTACCATATGAAATTAGAAAATGATCGATATCTAGTGTTGTTGTTTTAAGAACCAAATGAAAGGTAGACGGAATCTTTAAATGTGAACCAAACTGAAAACAAGGGACTAACCAACGATGGAAAAGAGAGGATTCCCTGGTCACGATCACATGCCACATGACATGATGGTATATGCTCACATAGCTAGATTGGGGACTTGATGAAATGGAGGGGTACGCAGCAGCATGTCGCATTCCCCAAGTGGATTCTTCATTACGGCAATATGTGCACAAGCTTAAATGCTAGTACTTGTTTCCTGGTAAATAAGGACAAGAAGTTTCTGAAAAAAAAAAAATAATAAAAAATAAAAGGACAAGAAGTAGCATCGCCATCCAACGTTGACAAGTCACTACTTCCCTGTCCTCAACTTCCATCCTGTGGATCAAAAATACACGCCATGCATAGTACCATTCCAAGTAACAATTAATGCCTCCTTTCTTTCGATACCAAGGAGAGTCCCGTGGTTGTGCTTTGAGATATGTGAGGGTGCGACATCGGAGGTCTCTTGTATATATGTGTGTGATCACTCTTATGTTTTGTGTTACAAATGAACATGATGAGTGGAAAATGAATCATGGGATTGGGGTGTTCACATGGGTGAAACGTGGAAGGGGCCCAATACTCAAGCTGTATTCATTTCTTTCTTGATTGGCCTTGACCGTTTGGAGGATCATTTCCCTCATTAATCTGAAATTCCTTTACGAAATAATCAACTAATAGCGTTCCGTTCTTCAACTAATATTATATATTTGTGCTAGTTGTTTCTTAATCAATTCATTTTTTATTTTATTTTTTTGCCTCATCACTTAGATCGTTGGGTTCGTGAACAACATATTGAAGCCGAACACAAGTGTGGTTTTTGATGTTAAAAGAAAAGTCAAATTAATGGTAGTTTGTTTATATAAATAGGATTAGCAAATTAATGTATTTGATTATATGTCTGTCTGGTCCTATATTGAGCTATAATAATTATTTGATTTTTCTACATACATGTGAAAGTATAAATGGTGAATCAATTGATCGAATTCCATCAAGGAAGTTGGGTTAAAATTAAGGCGGATCGACTATAGTAATATAAATTTGGTTCCACAAGCAGAAGCTAGTAAGTACAGTAGGTAATTATCCTTATGCTGATTCCATAGATAGAATTACTAGTTAGTTACTTAGTTAGTTAGTTAGTTAGTTGATGGTGGTGTTGTTATAAATTAATCACCGAGTGAGTGGGGGGATCATCGATGGCATTTAGCACTGGGCTAGGCTAGCACGTGTGAGTCTTTACATTAGTTTTGGGGGGGGTGGGTGACACTGACGGGTGGTAGCCGGTGAGTAGAGAGAGATTTGGGAGACATGGATGGGGGAGGGGGTCGAGGGGGGTTGGGAGTGGAACGTAGAGCCGAACAGATCTGGTTTGCGGAAAACTCAGTGTATTACAAGTGCGCTTGGCTTCGCTGCCATTGCCAGCCATATGAGAGTATATGACCCCCAAAAATAGAAGCCTAGATTTAATCATTTAACCATCTCGCTGCTGCTGCTGCTGCTGCTGCTGCTAGTGCTAGCTACCTAATTAATTAGCTAGTTGTAGCTAGGTGAAGAAGGTGCGTGTGGGTTTGAAGCACGATCGATCGATCGATCGATCGATGAATCGGAATGGTGGCGCCATTGCTAGTAACGGATCTCAGCATCGAAGGGGCCGAAGCGTCACCGCAATTCCCAGAGACACCTCTGATGACAATAAGTTGTTGGATCTCTTCTCCTCCTCCAGATCTCGCTCTCTTTCTGTTTCTGTTGATGAATCCGAAGGTCCCTCCCTTAAATATTCCCTTCCACATCGATCTCTATCATTTCCGCTTCAATTAATTTCACCGTCCTTATTATCTGTATTATTGCATTGCAGTTCACTGTATGAAATTAGGGAGATTATCGGTTGGATCGCTTGCTCTTTCAAAATCTGGAATGGACAATCTGCTGCTCTCCTCTGGAGGAGGAGGAGGAAAGCACGATTATGACTGGTTGGTATTATTATTATTATTATTATTATTATTATTATTATTTATTTAATTCCCCCATCGATCTTCTTCGCATTTCCTACTTACATCCATCCGGACGAACTTTATACGCTCTACATATGCTCTATTACCATATTAATTTTCTCACTTGCCGGCACAACATCTGCAAGCTGCATAAGTTAATCAATTATATACTTCATTATCTCAACATCCTCACGATCACAATAACATATATATTGCCATCCATCCTTTCTTGCTGTTTTCATTTTAAAAACGCATTGACCAAATATTTATATCTCTGACTACTTCATTTTTCCTAACATCAACATTAACATTGCACAATTCATCTTCTCCTGCCTACCTACTAAGATTACACCATCCACTCTCTTATCACAAATTTCAATTACATATGCTTATACTTATGCAATTCTTTTTTGTCGATATATAGGTTACTCACTCCTCCTGAAACTCCACTTTTTCCTTCCTCGGATGCAAGTGACCATCATCAACCAACTGTTGCTGCACGAAAGGCCAGTTCGACATCTAGATCTGCTTCTACCGCTAAGGCTTCAAGGGTACGTACGCACGTGTTCCTTCTCCTCCTCTCATCTCATTGCCATTATTAAAGTTTTGGCTTTGAAACATCAGATTCTCTCCTCTGCATCTTTAATGTGCAAGAAAAACTACCTTCAGATACTGCATCACAAGCTAGTAAGATCTACAAGTCTACATCAATTCACTCCTTCAAAATCATGGCATCCGTCCTAATAACATGTTTTGGCTTAATGTTTAATCACAATTAATTAAGCTTATTATATAGCTCATACCTCTAAAACAATCTATTCACATATCTATAAATTTCTTTTTATTTTATTGAATAGTGGACACCGAACCTCTTTTCTTCTATAAAGACCTTTTTTTTTTTTTCGTAATGATAATGTCTTCCATGAAGATGTTTATTTGTTTTCTCTTAAAAGGCAGTTGCTGGCTTTATTCTGTACCTTGTATACTTACCAAGTTTTGAAACCACGAACATTTTTTTTTTGGCCCACTACCGGAGAAAACTTCTTTGTTCCAAAGAAATTAAAACTACTTTTCTCGCAATGAGGTCTTACCTCAGCAGTGGTGTGTATTCCTTCTTATGGGTAACCCAATCGAATTCACTTGTTCCTTAGTCTTACAAACTTATGGCAAGCTTCTTTTACGCAGCGTGAATGTTTTATTTATTTTTATGATATGTTTGAAGGTACAACGCTTATATTTGTTTGATCCATTTCATGAAGAGTGACAAAAGATTTACGTTGGCTGTCAACCTATCGCAACGCTCCTCCATTTTTCAAGAATGGAAAATGGATTTGGGACCACCCTTACCCATTGGGTGTCGGGGAGTCCTCCCTTATCCGGACTTGGGACCGGCTATGCAGCGCACAAAGTGTACTACATAGGTGGAGTTAACAAAACTCTTCAACAAAGTTTTAAAATTAAAATGGATGCCACTGGATTGAAGAAGAAGCACACTTTTACCAATTTTCAAAAACAAAGGAGATATTCAAAGTTGTTCAAATTACCAAGAAATTAAACTTATGAGTCATACTATGAAACTTTGGGAGAGCATAATTGACAATAAACTAAGAAAAACAACAATATCAAATAATCAATTTGGTCTCATGCCTAGAAGGTCAACTATAAAGGCGATTTACCTTGTAAG
Source organism: Stephania japonica (assembly GCA_039657345.1). Lineage (NCBI taxonomy): Eukaryota > Viridiplantae > Streptophyta > Magnoliopsida > Ranunculales > Menispermaceae > Stephania > Stephania japonica. The sequence goes on along the minus strand of CM077560.1, from coordinate 53,650,818 downwards.
AAGATTGATGGAAAAATATATAGAAAAGAAAAAGGATCTTCATATGGTATTTGTTGATTTAGAAAAAACATATGATATGGTTCCTAGAGATGTTCTTTGGTGGGTTTCAGAAAGAAAATGGGTGCATGCTAGATACATGAACAATCTAGGGGTGGGCAAACCGCGGTTTGGTGGTGAAAACCCTCAAACCGCTACCGAACCGAGGGTTCGCAGTTTTACAGTTTTATAAACCACCACCAAACTGTGAACCATTAAAACTGCAACCAAACGGACCATGGTTTACACGGTTTGGCCAGTTTTGTTTTGCGGTTTTCCTACCATACATTTTCAAAAAAAAAAAAAAAAAAAAAAAAACTAGCATAGATTTCATAAAAAGTCCTTACATGTTCATCCACAAAAAATACAATAAAACACATGACCATCCGCTAAAAAACAATTTAATACAAAGTCAATTCATAAAATGCAAGGATTGAGTGACAAGGAAGGAACGAAACATAGAGAGGAGGCAAGGGAGGTAGAATGAATTGACAAATTGCGTTTGGGTAACAAGGTTAGGGTTGTGGAGGGTGTAAAAATTATAGAAATTCCTAAATTGCCTTTTGGTTTGGTTAACCGCGATTTTTTAGAAACAAAAACCACCACCAAACCGCATAATCGCGGTTTTCAAGTTTTCTAAACTACCCACAAACCGCGAGTTTAAAAAACCAGACTAGACCACGCGGTTTGAACAGTTTGGGCGGTTTTATGAAAACCGTTGCTCACTCCTAATAAACACTATTAAGGATATGTATGAGGGAGTAGTAACGAATATAAAGACGTTTGGAGGAACTACAAAAGAATTTTCCATTACGATAAGACTACATCAAGGATCGGCTTTAAGCCCATATTTTTTTACTCTAGTTATGGATGAACTAATTAAGCATATTCGAGAGAATATACTGTGGTGTATGTTATTTGCAGATGACATTGTCTTAGTGGACGAAACAAGAGATGGAGTGAATAGGAAATTAGAACTTAAGAGGAATACATTAGAATCTAAATGCTTTAGGTTGAGTAGGATGAATACCGAATACATGCACTGTAAGTTTAGACATACTAGACATAGAGATGAAGTGGTAAAAATAAAATTAGGGGAAGTAGAATTTTCTAAGGTAAAACACTTTAGATATCTAGGATCTATCATACAAAATGATGACAATATTGAAAATGATATCACGCATAGAATTCAAGATGAATGGAAGAAATGGAGGAGTGCAACATGTGTAATCTGTGATAGAAATATTCCTACCAAGTTAAAAAGAAAATTTTATAGGACCGTAATTAAGCCAACTATGCTCTATGGAAGTGAATGTTGGGCGGTAAAGCAACAACAATTACATAAAATAAACGTAGGAAAAATGAGGATGCTTAGGTGGATGTGTGGTAAAACTCGTAAAGATATAATAAGAAACACATAAATTTAAAGAAATGTAGGAGAACACCAATTGACACAAAGATTTGCGGTGGTTCAGACACCTGCAAAGATGGCTTACAAATGCTCCCTCTAAAAAACTTGACTCAATATAAACTGACGAAATTTGACGAGGTTGGGGTAGACCGAAGTTAACTTGTGATGCGTTAATTAGGAGGGGCTTAAATGGTTTGGAATGCTCACCATCAATTTCACAAAATCGAGCACAATGGAAGAGTTTGATCTATGTAGCCGACCCCAATTAATTTGGGATTGAGGCTATGTTGTTGTTTGAAGGTAGAACACCATATAGGCACCTTTAAATTTTCGAAATCGAAAAAAAATATATATGCACTTCCAAGTTTTGAATGAATGAGAAAAACATGCGTTAGCCAATTCTGTGTTTCTCATGTTTGCATAAAGTTTGAATAAAATAAAATAGTATGTCTATTCTCTATTTCAGCTCTCGGCGGGGCAATTGGACAACAGCTATTCTTCAAGACCAGCTAGAAGTAGTTCAGTTACTCGTCCTTCTATATCTTGTATGAGCTACAACGGTTATTCCTCTAGCTCGAACAGGTCCTCAGTCCTCAACACAAGTTCAGCATCGGTCGCATCAATTCCTAGACCATCCACTCCTTCTGTACGTTCAACCGCCACATCTTATTCAAGACCTTCCACTCCAGGTTCTCGTTCAGTTTCATCTAGGCCGTCAACCCCCACGAAATGTAGGCCAACTTCTAGCAGTTTTTCGGGTGAAAAAACACGAACATTGCAAAACTCAAGACCCTCCACACCTTCATCTAGGCCTCAAATACCTGCCAATTTGAGTTCTTCATCTGCTCGGACAAATTCTCGGCCATCAACGCCTTCTCACCGCAATGTAGCTTCTAGTCCGTCTACAATTATGAGTCGCTCAGTCTCTGGTGGACAAGTCCTTACAAATGGGCGGATTCCAGCAGCAGCTTCTCGAGGGAGCTCACCAAGTCCTCGAACCCGCCCTATACCTCAACCCGTTGTGCCGCCTGATTTCCCTCTTGAAACACCGCCAAACTTAAGGACAACTTTGCCGGAGCGTCCAATGTCTGCTGGAAGATCCCGACCAAATAGTGGAGTCTCGGTTAAAGGGTCTTCAGATGCTCCTGGAGTCACAAATCCACCGAGGCGGCAATCACTGTCTCCAGTTGTCACTAGAGGGAGGCTACCGGAACTATCTTCTAAGGGCCGCCTGCATGCTAATGGTCATGATTTTGGTGCAACTGATAAACAGAGAACCCCACCAACTTCGGAATCTGCATCAAGGAGACTTTCAAAGTCTCTCTCATCAAGTGCCGAGGGCAACGGCTTTGGGAGGACAATCTCAAAAAAATCGCTGGATGTGGCTCTCAGGCACATGGTAAGTCTTCAGTTCTTCCTACATTTCTGATTATTGAAAAACACAGTTGCGAACATGTAAATCTAGTTGAAGGATTGGTGATCATAATTCTTACTCTTAGTTGCCTTCTTTAATTATTTCTCTTCCATTTCTTTTTGCTTACTTCGTACCTTTCTATCTGAAAGTTAAGTTGGTATCTTTTCTGAAATTTTCCTGTGTGATTATATAGGACATTCGTCATGGTTCTGCAAATGGAAATATTCGATCTTTGTCTGGTACGGCCATTTTTCCTCAAAGCATGCGCAGTGCCATGTCAAAAGGCCAACCTGCTCGTCCTTTTGAAACTTTAGTTGCTGTAAATGGAAATGGAGCACCACCATATTTGGGGGGCAACATGTCCATGTTAGAGATTGGAAACCACGATGTGAGGTCTCAAGATGGCAATGCTGATGAAGATGTTAAACGCCTTTCTGCAAAGGTGAGTGACCTGGACATCTATGAAAGCTCTCGATACGATGCGTTGCTGCTTCGAGAAGATGCAAAGAATACAAATTGGTTGCACAGCATTGATGATAAATCGGATGAAGGTAGCATCTTTGATAACCGGTTCGATATTCTGCCAGAACCGTTCGATCCTTTTTAGTATTGGTCCTAGGTAATTCTTTTGATATCTATATTTCATAGTATTCTTTTGGTTCGTCTTTGTTATTTTTATAAGCATGGAAGGAACTTGATTTGGTCCTTTAATGTACTACGTACACTACTGTTACTTGAGTAGAACAAAAGGGGTGGGCGTTGTTAAGGTATGATTTTCCCCCATTTACCAAGACAGATGAATTAAACATACGAAACTTGGGCCCCCAGTGATTAACGTGTGCCTGCTTTAATTTAAAACTATTTGGAAGTGAAACGTACAGGCCGGGGACATTCTTTCTTGTTCTCTAAACACTAGGTTCAATGGATGAATGAGTTCCAGAAACCAAAAAATCATATCATGCATCTCTCTGAACCCAGTTTGCGAATAAGATCGTGGTGAAACTATGCTGATGCAGTTGATGAAAGTTTGAAATCAATTGGGCATCATTTTCTGAATCCCAAAACATATATGGTACCCATGTAGCTTAGCTAGAACCAAAAAACAAAATGAGTACCAATTAAGAAAGTACTGAGTGATCAGCGATCAGGGTGGAGTCACGAGACTACAATTTCGATCTCTCATATGGAACTGGGCTTGGTGCGATCTGGTAATTAAGAAGAGTACAACATGCAAAGGCCCATGAACCAAATTTATTGTAGCATCGGATACTATTAATTCCTTTTGAAACAGTAAGGGGACCAGGATATTTGTGAGGCAGTTCTTATCTTCTATGCACTTTAAGAAGAAAGTAAAGTAAAACAAACTAAAGAGAAGTGGCATGTGGGCCGTCCACAAAAGTGGAAAAGCAAAGGTGAAAATGATTCGGTTAACCACCCAATGCCAAATTAATAGTAAACAATAATCATGAATAATTGGAGGGTGCTACACTTTTATGAGCTTTATTTAAAAATTTGCAAACCAAAATGCTTAAACATTTCAAAATCTAAAAGGCTCTTTAGAATTTACCTTTCGAGGCCGTGGGACCTCTGCTTAGCTAGCTCTCCCATCAATGCTGATCAATTGGTAATTAAAAACATGACGAGTCACAAATAAAAATTACTACAGTACATATATATGGAGGATCTCAGTTATATGAAGTGCCCATATATGGTACTTACTGACTGACTGATTTACTGAGTACAATCACTCGTGCATATATATTTAAACTCGGCCATTGGAAGTAAGCCTAGCCTTCAATGCATTAATTTCCAGGGTTTGCAGTTGTACATGTTATAATACATTCTAGGCCTATATATATATATATTTTTTATTTATTTATTTATTTATTTATTTATTTTTTATTTTTCAGGATAGGCAGCATATTTTGATATATATAAAAATTGTAAGAAGAATACCAATGACATTTCACTCTGTTCTATTCGTGAGTTCTAACCAACCTCTTCATGTCTTAAACTCAGCACCAACCTTTGGCCCTACCTAGTAAAAAAAAAAGGACTGATCACTAGCCTATGTGTCAAATCGTTATGCACCTCTAGACACCTAAGCTGACATCCGATGATCCCCACTGCATTAGAGCATTGGCCTTGTCAAAATAAACTAACTCATATACAAATGTGAACTAGAATCGAAAGTGTAGGCAACTATGCATACATGGGTGCATAAGAAAATAAGTGTAGGCAACTAGGTAATTAATTAAGAGTGGCGCCGGTGATTAGGGCACCCTAACAATTTATCAGGGCACCACAGTACTTTGACCAAAATGCCCCTCATTCAATTTGCGTTTGAAAGGTACGCACCCCATTCATGACAACAACCTCTACAACCTCTCGAAGCCACCGAACCTTACAACCCTAGTTTTCTATAGCTTCTCTGTCTTCGAAGTTGGCAAGAAATCATCCATTCTTCTCGATTTTTGTGGTTGATTTCGTTGATTGTGGTGTTCCCCGTGCTTCGAGTTGGTCACTTTTTTCTAAGGAAGAAGACGAGGTTTGGGAAGGGTCTCAAGTTACTTAGGTTGGGTAACTTCAGTAGGTCGACATTCTCACAAAGGTAATTGCCCATTTTTCATGAATTTGTCGTTCATTTTATTGGTTTTTGTCGTCGTTAGCGTTGATCTGCCCAAGGTAGGGCTTGTTTTCCTAAACCGTAAAGGTCAGTCACACAGGGTCGTGCCTTGCTATGCTTTCACGGTACTTCCCTGCCATGACCATTTGAAAGGTGTCAATCACATCCCATCGACACTAAACATAAGGGACCATTCAAAGACATGTGGTTGTAGACCATTGAGTCAAGGCATTAGGTCTCGGTGCTATGAAACCGAGATGAAAGCCCAATATGTCGGTGGAACCGAACCGAGTTATGTTTTAAGGTCTGTTTTGTACAATTCTTTAAGGTTAGGCTTAAAGATCATATCTGCATATCTCGGTGTTCACCAACCGAGTAAAGTTGTAAGGTCTATTGTAATAGTCTCGCAGTAATGTTTCGAGATCTGAAGACACCGGATCCCATCAGAACTCCGCAGTTAAGTGTGCCTGAGCGAGAGTAGTACTAGGATGGGTGACCTCCTGGGAAGTCCTCCCAGCTCAGTGGTACTCGACTCGTGAAATCTGGAATCTTATCCCTCAGGACCCAGGTTTGAGTCGAGGGAGGTGAAAGACCGTGTGGGGGGACACGGATGGGGTAGGGCTTGGTACCACCCTGCCTATGACTAGCGGTGCCAGTGGGGTACGCCCCCATGGAGCCAGTGCCAGTGGGGTGCGCCCCCATGGAGCCAGTGGTCCAGTGGTAGCCTGGGCGCTGGGCTGGGCTGGGGTGGGCCGTTACATTCCATGGGGGCGCACCCCACTGGCACCGCTAGTCACAGGCAGGGTAGTACCAAGCCCTACCCCATCCGTGTCCCCCCACACGGTCTTTCACCTCCCTCGACTCAAACCTGGGTCCTGAAGGATAAGATTTCAAATTCACGAATCGAGTACCACTAAGCTGGTTCAGCACGAAGGCACCGGATCCCATCAGAACTCCGCAGTTAAGCGTGCCTAAGCGAGAGTAGCACCAGGATGGGTGACCTCCTGGGAAGTCTTCCCAGCTCAGTGGTACTCGACTCGTGAAATCTGAAATCTTATCCCTCAGGACCCAAGTTTGAGTCGAGGGAGGCGAAAGACCGTGTGGGGGGACACAGATGGGGTAGGGCTTGGTACCACCCTGCCTGTGACTAGAGGTGCCAGTGGGGTACGCCCCCATGGAGCCAGTGCCAGTAGGGTGCGCCCCCATGGAGCCAGTGGTTCAGTGGTAGCCTAGGCGCTGGGCTAGGCTGGGCTGGGCCATTACAAAATCTATCTCCCTAGGTGGTGGCAAGCCTGGTAACTCTGCTGGAAAAACATAAGGAAAATCGTATGCTACTGGCACATCCTCTAACCTAGTCTCTACTCTGCCTATCGTACTCAACACGCCAGCAAATGTCTCTACATCTACGCTAGTGGCGACTCTACCCCTGGTGATCAGTAAATTGGTCGAAGTCCCCTGGAAGCTAAACTCCGGGTGTCCAAGTATCTGAAACGTGATCTTCTTACCGTAGCAGTGGATCTGTGCATGATAAGCACCCAACCAATCCATGCCCAGTAGTGCATCGAACTCTAGAAACTCCAACACTCTCAGGTCTGTAGGTAATGTGTGTCCCTCTATCTCTACCGGACAGTCTACACACACTAAATTCGGGTAAATCTTATCCCCAGCAGCCGTGCTAAGGATCAAGGGTCTCTCTAATCGAATAGGTCTCAACCCTAACTCGTCAACCATACGACCCGAAATAAAAGAAACTGTAGAACCTGAATCAAACATGGTATGCATAAATCGACTACAAATGTAAACCGTACCCTCAATCAGGTTCCGTGAGGTAGTCGTGTCTGGTGCGGCAATGGCATGAACCTGCTCCCTGCTCTGTGGTTGTCCTCGACTAAGTCGTGGGCAAGTGCTGACGAAGTGGCCTAATTGTCCGCACTCGAAGCATGCTCCCCTCTGAGACCCTGAACTAGGCGGACCACGCTGTCCCTGTCTCAGTGCCTGACCAGAACTCTGTCCCTGAACCTGATCACGTCGCTGTCTTTGTCGGTATTTCTACTCCTGACTGCCGCCTCTGCCCTCAGTCTTCTGGTGATGTTGTCTATACTGGCCCGACTGAGACTGTGGTGGCTAAACATAAGCATAACTCCGTGCCGGAGCGGATGATACAAGTGTTGCGGTGGGTGGAGATGCTACTGATGCTACACTATGAGCTCGGTCTCTCTGTGACCACTGTCTGAATCTCTTCCTCTTCCTACCATCCCCCGAAGGCCTCCCCGACTGAGAAGGTGTCGATGAAATAGCCTGTGCCCCGGTGCATGTACTACCAAATCCCTCACTGGCCATAGCTCTCTCATACGCCGCCTGTAGTGTGCTCAGAGCTGTCGTCACTACCATCGAACCTATCGAATCAAGTAGCCCGTGTACAAAGTAATAAGCCTGGTCGGCGTCAGTATCTGCTGCTCCTCCGGCATACTCCATGAGTCGTAGATATCGGTCCATGTACTGCATCACGGACTCGTCGGCTCTCTGTCGAATATTCTGAAACTCGGTCCTCTTCAAGTTACGGACCGTAGGAGGAATGTACTTCTGCTCGAACCTCCCTTTTAACTCAACCCAATCTCGAGGCTTCCCCTTCGTGGCCACCGTAGTGCGCCACCAGATGTCGGCCTCTCCGAACAATGAGGCAGAAGATATACTAGGCTGCATGTGGGCCGGTGTAGCAAGAATGTCGTGAATCTTTTCGTGACTCCTCAAAAAGATTTTTGCTGCCTCAAGATTCATACCTCTGTAGAACTTTTCGGGCTGATGCCTCTGAAATTCTCTGGCCTGCCTCGCCTCTGGCGTAGCCTTAGTACTCGGAGTAGTCGGGGTATTAGGCGTCTCAGTGAGTGACGTACTTTGTGTCGATGGTATCACCTCCGTCTGAGTAGGCAATACAACCCCTGTCTGTGCTATCGAAGCTATGGTGGTCTCCGGCATCGCTGAAATCGGAGTAGGAGCTGTCGACGTCGCCGCGCGTAGGCTGGTGTACCGCCTTTACGTGCGACGAGTAACCGGGAAGTAGTCGGCGTAGATGGTGTCGCTGTAGGGGTGCTCTCAATAGTCTCAAGATCTCCTCAAGTCGATGATCTTGACTCATAATCCTTTGAGTCCACATCTGGAACTCCTTCATACTGACTCCTCTAGGACCTGGCGTCCCACTATCATCACCTGAACTCGGCTGATCCGCCATTGCAGTCTGCGATTAGGCGAATCTCCAAATCAGTGAATAGCTAATCGATATCATAATAATACACCATCTCAAATATAGCATGTACATTACAAGTTCCGACTTTTCCCCAACTCTCCTCACTTCCCAACTAAGATTTAAGTTAGGTTCATAGGGTTCCACTCTAAGTTCAGACAATATCCTAACTTCCGCTTTCCTATGTTTTAGTGGATTGTAATTTAAATTCAAGAGTATTTTATTCAACCTTTATGCTCTGATACCAACTGTGACGGCCCCAAATTCTACAACCTTAGAATCGGGCGCTGCCCGGCCTAGACCCGCGCGAACCCCAGAGCCAATCCCGACGAGTCGCGCGGGGCCAATGAGCCTATTCTTACCATTCGATCATTTGTTAGTCATTTGAAAGTGAAGTCAATTAATTAGCGAGTTATCAAAGTAATAAGCGGAAGCAATTAATCTCAACTAATCAACCAACTTCGAAAGCTCTAAGTCAGGAAAAAAACCCAGGGTGTGGGAACCCCGTATATCATATAAAGCAAGGAGAGTATCATCCAAGTCTTAATATCCAAAAAGATCTCTCAACCCATTACCCCATGTACAAAAAAATAATATAAGTAGCTAATACAACCAAAAAGTCACCTATGTCAGCAGAGAAGGGCCGCTCAAAGTATATCGCCTAACTTCACGGCCTTTCCTTTGCCGGACTGAGGATCTGCACTCGGTTAAATACAAGAATGATGAGCCCAGGTAAGTAACGCCAAGCAGGAACAATAAATACAGTATTTCAAATTAAATAAATGAACAGTCAATTCATGCAGATAGAAAGAAAATGACAGGGAGCGCATGAACATATAAAGACTGTAAATAAATAAATAAGCAATTGAAATTGAGTGTCCTGGAATACAAGGGAAAGGCATAAGTGGTCCCGACCAATTAAAGTCGTTAAGCCGAGGACAAAATCTCCTTAAAGGCTAGGAGTCGAGGACAGAATCTCCTCTGAGACCTCTACGCAAATGCACAGTCCCCAACAATCTGGTGGAGAACTCTCACCCCGTACATGTTATTACAACCAATCACGTATCCCCAGCCGTAAACTCTGGTATAATACACCGCGAGCCCGAAATTCTGCAAGGATCACGCTTGACGCACTTGTCTTAGAACAACTCAAAAGGAATGGAATGACAAGATAGTATTGAAACAACATCAAAAATAATTAAAAGCTCAAGAAATAACTGTAGTGTTCCTCACTGGTTTACTTACCTCGATCCAAGCTAATTCACGCTAACACGAACTCCGACACGCCCCTTACAGTCCTCGTGTGTACAATAATCCTGATAATGCAATTTATATCAATTTCCTTAATTTCCTATGATTTTTCCAAATTTTTAGCTATTTTTGCCAAATTACACGTTTTTCAAGGCAAAAACCCCGACATAACGTCTCGCAAAAAATCCCGAATATTTCATTTTTCGTAGAAATTCTCAAATTTCTCTTTATTTGATGAAAATATAATTTTTTGGAATTTTCTAAAAGTTTTCCTGAATTTTTTCCTATTTTTCTGGAATTTATTTCAATTAAAATCAATTTTAATATATTTAATCAAAATAAATAGTTTTTTATTAATATAATATATAGGTGGGTCGTGGGTCGGGTCAGGACCAGCTTGACCGGGTCTGACCGGTCAAACCCAGGTTTGACCGGGTCAACCCGGGTCAGACCCGGTCTAACCCAAACCAGGTCAGGTCACCTTGACCCGGCCCGGTTTTCCCTTCTTCTTCGTTGCTTTGTTTGCTGGAAATTTCCAGCAAATAGTAGCGTTCCTCTTTTTTTTTTTTTTTTTTTTTTTTTTTTTTTGACAAAACAATAACACAACAACAATCACACACACCTCACCACCATCATCACCACCATTTTCACCATTTAAATCCACCATCCCCTCAACAACAACCTCGACAACAAATTCGAAAATAACCACAACGACAACAACCACAACGAAATCTATAACTTCTTACCTGGATTTCGCCTCAACGTCGCGTCCGCGCTCTCCGCGAATCGCAGCTCCCTCTCCTCGATCTCTCCTCTCAGTTGATCCTCTTCTTCTCCAAATTTTTTTTTCCGAAATGGAGAATGTGTGACGGTGGTGTGTTGATATTTGGTATTTTGGTCAAATGACCAAAATATCCCTCACCCTTTAACCAAAATACCCTCACCCTTATCCATACCATTTACAACTTTATTGACCTTTTGGTCTTTTCACCATTTCACCTACCAACTTTGATAACTCAATTGGGTGACTTAGTTGACTTTTGGTCTTTTGATCTTACCCATTTCAAACAACACTCAAAGTTTCCGTCGGGTATTCTCGCACCCGACTCATAAAACTAACTTTGTTCGTCGCGTCACCATAGACGTACCGACGTAACAAACAGACTTTACAACCTTTTAATTATTATTTATTTAATATTTTTGTCAGTGTTTCTAATTAAATTTGTTCCCCGAACTACCAACGCTCGTACACAACGCCTTTACCCATTAAAAACTTAAAATTGCACAAATGAAATATAATATAATACAAACATCATACAAAACTAACATACCTCGGTGTCGACGTCCGAGAATTGATGACTGTACCACGGAGTGGGCCCACGTGGCACGAGTTACATTTTTAGGGTCGTTACAATTTTCCTCTCCTTTTTTCTTATGTTTTTCTCCAACTTTTGTCGCTTTAGATATCCCTACTCTTTGTGAAAGACCTCTATATGAACCAACCCTCTCACATGCAAGCCTCACCCTACCCCTACGCCCAATCCCTCCAGCGTCCGACTTCTTCGTAACTAGTACAAACTTCTTTTGAAGACCTAATTCTTGTACCCAATCAACCCCCTTCCTAGAATAGAATGGTTGTTCATGACTAAACACACTAGTATAGTCTTCAAATTCATATATGGATGTGTTTTCCTGAAAAAGAGAATATTTTTCGTAAGAATTGATCATGAAAATTCAAATAATTACTTGAAAAAATGAATCTCGGGGGCACAGATTTGAGATTCATGAGGTATTCTCTGTACCATGAAACCGAGACCATTGTACAAGTTTCGGTATCCTGTGCCCGAAACATATAATGAATGGGCCACACATGAGATCGACCATTATCTAATGAGACTTATCGTAATGTTTCGGCAATGTGTAACCGAGAACATGCGTTAAATCTTGGTACTGTGTGATCGTGACAATCGCGTCCTTGAGAAAGTTTCGGTAATGCACAAAAATAACACAAATACAAGGAAAACAAACCTGATTGTAAACGACGTCTGCCTCCAACTCGATTCCTTCGCCCATTACACCCTAAAACTGCTTTCAACACGTCAAATCCTTTAAACACTACAACGCAAAGCCCAAACTTTTTTAACCCTAAAAAACTCTAACTGAGATGATTAAAGCACACAAAAACGTCAAAAATGATACTTACAAGCTTCGAGCACACTCTCTGATCGTCGGACACGATGTGTAGCCTTCCAAAAGCGAACTTCACTTGGAGCAAAAATCAGGAGTTTGAGGGTGGGGTGCGCGGGATTGGGATTTTGGAAGGCTGAATGGCATCCTTGGTAAATCGGTAGAGTTGGGAGGATATTTTAGACATTTCCTTATAAAATCAGTTTTAATTCAAATTGACCGAGGTACCCTGAGAGGATAGCGGAGTGCCCTTAGCGCGACTCTTAATTAAAAGGTAAAAACGCGACTAATTAAGTAAGAAACTGCGTGTGTGTGTATATATATACATGCATGTGTGGTAGGTATTGGCCTCGTCGTCTCTACTTTTCTCATCTATCTATATATTTACCCCTGCCTGGGTACCCTGCTTTTGATGATGATGAATTAAGTTGTTTCACGGCCCTACCACGCGCACGTGATCGATCGATCTACAATCGACTGCCTTTTCAATTAATCCTTAATTTTCTTTTCATGTTGCAAAACTAAACATGCATATATAATCGAAAATTAATTACTCTTGCCTTTAATGAATTATACAAGTTCCTTGATTTGATTGATGAAATTCAAATTTTGTAATGATTTTCGAAACACAGTAAAAAGTTAAGGCATTAATTTGAAAATGTAGTAATGAAGAAGAGACTTCCAGAGTCACAGATCGAGGAGTAAAGTTTGAAGATGCGCACATGGAAATGGAATGGAAGGGAAACTTTGGCCTTTTTTGAGCTGACACCTCATCACATCTATGATCTCTGTACTGTACTCTCCTATGCTTGCCGGGGGACTCCTCCTTTTTCCTCGTCACGTGAGCCCCACCACCTCCGCACGAGACCATATGCATTATGCAGTGCCTCTTCTACGTTGCCCCACAATTATATACTTGTATATAGAATATATTAACGTCTCGCCCTCCTTAATTATATTACATGTTTCCATCTCTAAAATCTCATCAAGTCGCCATTTTATTTTATTTTATTTTAGATGATCAACCATTTTACTTTGCTAATACCAAGCCTAGCTATATATATCTTCTTTGATGCGATTGCTGAAGATGCAGCCGAAGACATGTTTCACTATGTACGAACTAAGTACTTCTTCTAACTTCATTAAATTTTTTTTTGTTAAGGAACGTCATCAAGTTAACTTACTTTCTCCAACTTTTCCCTATTAAACAAGGCCTATATGCAACTTTCTCCAACTTCATAAGTAATTATAAAGTTACACTTATTTAATTAAACATGACCACCCACACATCTCCGTGACTCCGACGGTGAAACAATATCTTATATACATTTGACATTTAATTTGAATGCAGGTAAACTCTCAAGGGTCAAAAGTCTTCTTAATTAAGAGGGGACCAATGAATTGTACTGATGAGAGACGAACATGGAAACATGCCCTCTCGGCTCATACTCATCACACACACACTCTGATGGATTGATCTTGTATTTTTCTTTTGTCAAACACTCTGATCTGGTATTTATTGCGTACACTTTACGCGGCAGTTTATTCAAAATTTGGAGTTTGACCAAAATTGATACTCTTTAATTATGAACATACACCTAACGGCATCTCAAGTATTGCTTAAAAACGGTTTAACTTTTGCTCTATTTTAACGTAAGAAAAAAAAAAAACTCTATTATCATATCCAATTTAAAACACTATCTTTTACATCAAATAATAATTATTAATTTTTTTTCAATTTATCATCATTTTATATAGTGGAACCCACAAAAAAATAATAAAATAATTAAAAAGGGGTGTGGCCCCCACCTAAAAGAACCCAACACCAACTTTGACATGGTGAATAATGATATAGCGCCATACTATTCATCCATATCAAAATGGTGCTCCATTGGAGATGCTCTAATAATATTAATTTAATTATTTTTATTTTTATTTTGAAGGAATACTAATTTAATTATTTTTTAAAAAAATAAAAATTTTATTAATCATTCTAAGCTAGTAACATGACAAGACATATAATCAAAAATAGAAGTTTCATTAATTTCATTTGACAGCTTAAAGGTTGGCATTTTAGAACTGTTTGACACAGTTCTTAAAAAAAAAAATTGTTCATAGCAAATTCAATGTTAAGCACGTGGTACAAGAAATAGTTAGTAATGGGTTCGAATGCAAGCAAGACGCATTTGCTACATGTAGTACTTGTTGGAATCTTAACTTTGCAAAGCACCATTCGCCTAGGACACCTTGCTCGAACTCTTTAATTAATATTATATATATATATATATATTTTTTTCAAATGATCATGTGCTAATCCATCATATTAACTATTACTATTAGCTTCGCCTCAATCTACACATTAATCAAGTTGTCTAATATATATTAATTCTCAAAAACAATCAAGTGATTTAAATTGATTTTTTTTTTTATATCTATAAAAAATGAATTAGTTTTGTTAATTAAAGAAGCAAGCATGAATCAAGAGAAATGAAAGAAAAGTGTTCTCATGAAAAAAAAAAAGAAAGAAAAAGAAAAGGGCTCGTACTGCTGAGGTATGGTGGAAGGTTGATGTGCACAAAACAACAACCTCATAAATTACTAAGCTACAACTTTTGTTGAGGTTGAGGTTGAGGGGGAATTAGGGCAGCGCGGTGGTAATTAATTACACTTATTTCACTGATCTGTCGTCATCAATGTCATTAGGAGTGCCAGCTAGTTCTATATTCTATAAATAAATTGTAATGTATTAATTTGAAAGGAAAGGTTTTGAAAGCGGTGGGGGCCCAGGCCCCCGAGAGTGAGGCAGGCGCATGTGAACAGTTGATCATAATTGGGATCTCGTGGCTGGAGCTGGAGGTTTCACTGTGTTTCACCATGCAGGGCATCTAATGCTGCATGTAAAAGTAGTAATATATATATATATATAGTAGTATTATTACGAGGCCGGCTAAAGTAACTTAATTTTAACACACACTTTAGGAAAGGACTCAATCAACTGGCAAGTAAAAACTGAGTTACTTAAGCATTTTTCTATTATTGCTTGATGAGTGATAACTTGTTGCTGGTTTTGCTGCAATTTGTAATGTTGATGATGTGGCGGGCTAAGTTTGCGAAACGTGTCAACCTTTGGGAACGAAAATATAGAGCAATGAAAAAGCTTGATTGTCTAACTACATATTGACCTTTTTAAACACACTATTTACACCAATGCCCTTGCTATTAAACCTTTATTCTTCTTCACCAAAATTCTTAAACAGTGATTCAAAAAAAAATTGTGGATTCTTTTCATCAACAATGGCGTATTTAGGGGGAGAAAAGGTGCTGAAGAGGTTCTTTAAGAAGGTAGTGATGATCTTGGGATAGTCCTGTAAGGTGGGCTAGTTAAAAATGAAACACATGGCTAATTTGATCTGATTTGGTTCGATTCTTTGTAGGTTTAGCTTCTTGTAGATTTATCTCTTTTAATTAATTTGTGGTTTTTTTTAGTAATGACTTGATTTGGTATTAGGTGTATGGTTTTGGTTCACTTTAATTTGTTTGTTGATGTCGAGAGTGTCATGTTAAACTTCTCTTCTTTGATTGTTTTTTGGTTTTTTTTTTTTTTTTTGGTAAACGTATTTTTTGGTCTTCAAACTTTGAGTCTTTTGTGTTTTTGTCCTTAACTTTTATTAGTGTATATTTGATTTCTGAACTTTTAAGTTTTATGCTTTTAATCCCCGAACCTTGAGCTTTTTTTTTTTTTTTTTTTTTTTTTTTTTTTTTTTTTTTTTACTTTTGTTGGTCAATTTAAGTCATTCAGTTCAGTAATATAAACCACTTTACTCTTATTGACTAATCATGTGACACTTTTGTTAACTTGTTGACGGAATTTAACACTTTAAATAGTGTAAGAATTCAATGTAGATCTTTGTGAAAGTTTAAGGACCAAATGTGTAAGAATAAAAGTTCAGGGACCAAAAACATAAAAAGTACAAAGTTCAGGGACTAATAAATGATGGATTTTGCCTTTTTTTAAGTGGCTAAATAAACTCCACTAATTGCTCCACATACTCCACTTTTGAAATTTTAATTCGTGTACCCATTTTTTTTTAAAATTCTAAAAATACGCTTGCTTGTTGTAACTCAATTTTTTTGTTTCGTGTACCCCATCACCCTCACCCTCACCCTCACCTCCACCCCAATATCCTTCCACGTAGGTGTCGGATGAATATAACTAACACCTTTGAAGAGGTGTCAAACGAACCGAGCTGACACCTCTAAAGAGGTTTCAACCGACTCCAACCAATAATACGAAATAGATTGGTTTTAGTGGGTTACGGAGGGATCCAATTGAAACCTCTTTAGAGATGTTGGCCCGGTTCATTCGATACCTATTCAAAAGTGTCAGCTCTGTTAGTTCGAAACCCATGAACGACCAAAACGATAAAAAAAACTTCAAAACTCTCAAAAAATACATAAAAATGGCAAAAAAAAGTTGATTTTGCTCGGAATCACTTAATATTTTCGATTTCATCGAAACTTTTTGTACCAAAAATGCAAAATTCAAGCCTCAAATCAAAGTCCTAAACTTAAAAACAGATTCACAAACAAGAAGACCCAAAAAAGAAAAAAAAGACCTCAAAATCGACACTAAAATAAATGATGAATGAACACATGTCGTCGAATCCATGTGGTTTTGCTCAAATTTCGTTGGATTTGACCAATTTTTGATGAGTGCGATTTGAGAGAGGTGACTGAGGTACGGAGTAAGTGGGATATGATGAGTAAAAATCCTTTTATATGAAGAGATAATTGGGTAATTTCACGAAACCGGAGTACATTTAGCAATTAGTGGGGTATGGTGAGTAAAAACTCTTTTATATAAAGGGGTAGTTGAGTAATTTTGTCAAATTGGGGTATGTAGAGTAATTGTCGAGGCCCTTTTAACCGCTCATTTTTTTTTGGAAATTCTCTTCTTTGATTCAATTATATTGAACGGTTTTAACCAAAAAAAAAAAAAGTATGTTGAGTAGTCAAAATGGCCTATTTTTTTTTGTAGTCACGATTTGGGAAGCAAAAATTTCAATCGATATTAATTTATTTATTTATTTTAATAACAAGACTGCAATTTGTTACAATGGCCTACGTAGAGTATTGCTTTTGAGTGAATTACCAAATTATATTCAAGTTTTGTTATATTAATTTGATGTAATTCTGAATTTTCTCTTCAATAAAATTATCTTCGGCCTGGCTATGTGCACCCCGCAAATTACTACGGGCAAACCACTTTTTTTTTTTTCCAAAATGCCCTTCTTCCTTCTCACATTGTGCACCCCCTCACAAACGTCTCCTTCGACCACCGGCGATGCAAACTTGCAATTTCGGAGCCCATTATCATCGTAAGAGTTGATTTCTTCATCTTCCTGGCTAAAAAAATCATGTTTCTCCACTGTTTTGAATGCATTTTATAGGGTTTAAATAAAAAGAATTTGGGCATTGTTTGTTTGCATTGTTCGGTGGTTATTTACCATAAAAATGGAGGATGGACGGGTAGGAGCTTATAGATGAGTAAGATGGAGAGATATTTTTTGAGTTTTTATTCAATTTTTGTATTTTTTTCGTGTTCAAACCAATGGTTTCGCCTCTCCGAATAAATAGTTTTGGCTCGACTTGTCAAAACCGATTGAAACATGTCTGTTTGGTCAGAATTGATCGAACAAACATTTGTTCAAATCAAGTTCTGAACACTACAATGTGGTTTGGTTATCAACAACCGATTAACATCATTGTTCGGTCACTCTTAACTGAACAATACACTTTCAATCGGTCATGTGTCACTGATCAAATGTCGACCATCAACAACGCACAAATCAACCAAAATATTATATAAAAAATAGTTACAAACACATACACAACTATCAAATTGTTAAAATATCCATATTAAAACCCTAAATCGATTATGTGTCGACCACCTCAAAGCAAAATGAAGTAAAACCTAGGGTGAGAGAGCGAAGATAAACAATAGAGAAACATGATTTTCCAACGAGGAAGATGAAGAAATCGACTCTTACAATGATAGTAGACTCTGAAATTACAAGTTGGCGTCGTCGGTGGTCGGAGGAGACGTTTGTGAGGGGGTGCACAACGTGAGAAAGAAGAAGGAAGAAGGATATTTTGGAAAAAAAAGTGGTTTGCCTAGAGTAATTTGTGGGGTGCACATAGGGCCCAATTATCTTTGAGATAAAAAAAAGCTGCAATTTGATTTTAAAAAAAAGGGCATTGGTGTAAATAGTAGATCTAAAAAGGTCAATATATATTAAGACAAATCAAGCTGGACGCATTTTGCAAGCGTAGCGGACCACGTTGTGAACATTACAAAGTGCAGCAAAAGCGGAGGCGTTGCAGGGGCCAGGGGGGTGTGGGATTTGGGGGAGGAAGGGTAGTATCGTGATTGGGAGTAAAGTGGGGGGCCGGAGTGTAAGTCCAGCCTACAACAGCCTACGTACTATAGGCTACAGGGCAGGGTCACTGGGTCAGGGGTGCATTAATTTGGGAAAGAAGCGTTAGCATTAGGAGGAGGAGGAGGAGCATTAGGGAAGGAAGGAAGTAAGGCGTTTAGTTAGTCAGTGAGAGACTGAGAGAGGGTGAGAGGAAAGGTGTCCCGAATTGATTGCATCCACCCAAGGATAAGAAGGCGAAGAAGGCTAAGAAGGCTAAGAGTGAAGGAGGGAAGAGGCATCAATCATGAATGCGGGTTTTTTAATGCCACAGCCAGACGATTCCGAGCATTTAATTACTTTCAGTTTCAATTTTAGGGAGGTGAGGTGCTGGCCACCCACCATGCTCCTTAATTTGATGAGATTTTGATTTTGTTGTGATCATTTCTTATCAACTCATCTTCTGCTATCAGGCTACAACAAGCTACACCCAGCTGCTTTCTTTCACCTGGACTGGACTGGACTGGACTGGACTGCTACAGCCCCATCCCAAGGTCTCTCTCTCTCTCTCTCTCTCTCTCTCTATAAAGCTCTTTTTTCAGTTTCTTCTTCTTCTTCTTCTTCTTCTTCTTCTTCTTCTTTTTTTTGCAATTACTTACTTGATTAATTATTATTTTCAAGCAAACTAGCTTGTGTGATTTATCGACTTAGTCACTACGAATCTGAGGTCTCAATATCAATATCAAAAGGTATCAAAATGGCGACTCTCCCTCCTTCCCTTCTCCAATTACTTCTTCTTAAACCACCCCACCCTCTTCACTTTTTTACTCTTGTATTATTGGTCAACCCATTAATTCGTCATGCATGGATCAGTATTCAGTATATATGACTAAGTATAAGGAAATGGGATTTCCCAACCCACACTACTCTTAACTCATCTTCTTCTTAATTACTAATACAGTATGTATGCCTTTTCAATTTCAATCACTCCTTTAATGTCTCTACCTTTTTTGCTTTTCTTCCCCCAACCCCCCACCCTCTTTATTGGAGTATTATCTTTTCCACCTCGCCTCACCCTTTTCTCTAAGCTTATACTAAAACACTTGCATGAATTCACAACCATCTAACCATTTTAATTCATCCAAACCAATACCACTATATAATATAGCCTAGCTTATATAACAACAATCACTCAGATTGATGCTCTTCCAATGCTACCTAACTCACACTCACACTAATATTCTCCTTCCACTCTCCCAAAGTTGCTGTTTTTATTCTGCCCAAGGGTCTGTGCATCTTGTGCTGTTACCAACTTTCTTGCCTTTTCACCTTTGTTCTACTTTTTCTTTCTTTTCTTCTTTTTTTCGGGTCAAGTTTTCTACTTTTTCTTTAATTTTCAACTAAAGTCTAAAGATAATTCTAAGTTTCAATTGATTTATCGAAACTCTAATGATATGAGCATCTTTATGAGCATCTTTCTTTCGCTAACCAATATTTCAGTTTATTCGCACATTTCCCTTTTCACATTGGTTGCAAGAATTTCTTGGTCCATAGTGGCAGATTTGAGTGATGAATCCCTCACTATCACTTGCCATTAACCTGCATTGAAATACCGTCTTTTCATGGAGAGCTGTTTGCGCAAAGGCCAGCTCTCCTTAGTTCATTGTTGAATTATGAATCTACTTGCTACTTAGTTTCGCATCAAGACACCTACCTGAACCTGAAACTATGCCATAGAGCAAATTTCTCTTAGCTAAAGAAATTGATTTTTTTATTTTTTATTTGTTTTTTTGTGTTGCCACAGTTTGATCCATGCAGCCCCCCCAATTAATTCGGGACCCAGTCTATGTTCTTGTTGCTACAGTTTTTACCTAATTAAAATATTCTGGCCATATCATTTGCTATATATTTGGTCTGCTAATGCTGTTTACACTGCTGTTGTTATTTAAGCAGGATAATGACACGAACTTGGGAAGATGACATCTTGTTATTGGCGTAAATTTCATAAATTGCCTACAATGTCATTCCGTATATCTCACTCGCAGCTCATTTCCTCTAACCCTGATTTCTGTTGTCTTCTTTTACTGCTGTTTTGTCTCCTTCACCCAGCTATCGCTGACCTAAACTCTGACCAGCAAGCACTCCTTAATTTTGCGGCCGCCATACCCCATGGCCGGAAACTCAACTGGAATGCTTCTACTTCTATCTGCTCCTCTTGGGTTGGAATAACTTGTACTCCAGGTGATACCGGGGTGCTTGCCCTTCGGCTACCTGGTGTTGGACTGTATGGTCCAATTCCAAATGGCACCCTCGGTAAACTTGATTCCCTCAGGATACTGAGTCTTCGATCCAATCGCCTCACTGGTGCTCTTCCTTTGGATATTTCCTCCCTTCCCTCACTTCGCTACCTGTTTCTTCAGAATAACAACTTTTCCGGAAATATCCCTTCCTCTATTTCTCCCGGACTCCACTTAGTTGATCTCTCATTTAACGCCTTAACGGGCAACATTCCAAAGACATTTGAAAATCTGACCCAGCTAACTGGATTGAGCCTCCAGAACAATTCATTGACCGGACAAATCCCTAATATTAACCTGCCAAGGCTTAAGCATTTGAATCTGAGCTACAACAATCTTAGTGGTTCAATTCCATTTTCCCTTAGAAACTTCAACAATGCTTCCTTTGTCGGAAATTCTTTGTTATGTGGACCTCCTCTAAATTCATGCTCTCCTATCTCCCCATCACCCTCTCCTTCTATTCCTTCATCTTTGCCACCAACTGCCCCTCCAAGGCAGGAAGGCTCTAAAAAGAAACTAAGAACTGGAGCTATCATTGCCATTGCAATAGGAGGCGCTGCAATATTATTCCTGCTAGCTTTTGTTATCTTAGTATGCTGCTTGAAAAGAAAAGACAGAGAAAGTAGCGACGTGTTGAAGGGGAAGGGCGCTACTGGTGGAAGGATTGAGAAGCCTAAAGAGGAATTTGGAGGTGGAGTGCAAGAGGCTGAGAAAAATAAGTTGGTCTTTTTCGAGGGCTGCTCATTTAACTTTGATCTGGAGGATCTATTAAGGGCTTCGGCTGAAGTGCTTGGGAAGGGAAGTCATGGAACCGCATATAAGGCTGCCTTGGAAGATGGAACGACCGTGGTGGTGAAGAGGTTGAAGGAAGTAGTGGTGGGAAAGAGAGAATATGAACAGCAGATGGAAATTGTTGGGAGGGTTGGCCAGCATCCCAATGTGGTTCCGCTTCGTGCTTATTACTACTCTAAAGATGAGAAGCTCCTCGTCTATGACTATGTTCCTGCTGGCAGCGTATCGGCGCTTTTGCACGGTATGCTCTCTCCCTAGTCCCTCCTCTATATGTATGTATGTATGTATGTATGTATGTATGAAGCATCCAAGACTGGTTTCCTTGACTTCATTAAGTATGTTGCATTAGGCGATACTTGCCACATTCCAACTTATATCACTCATCTCCTTTTGGACAAATTGACAGGAAACAAGGGCACTGGAAAGACTCCATTGGACTGGGAGTCCAGGGTAAAAATCTGCCTCGGAACCGCGAGAGGCATAGCTCACATTCACTCCACAGGTGGTGGGAAATTCACTCATGGAAATGTAAAATCAAGCAATGTCCTCCTCAGCCAAGATCTTGATGGCTGCATTTCAGACTTTGGTTTAACCCCTCTGATGAACTTCCCTGCCACTCCAACTAGAAGTGCAGGCTATCGGGCTCCTGAAGTCATTGAGACTCGGAAACCTACGCAGAAATCCGATGTGTACAGCTTCGGAGTACTCCTCCTTGAGATGCTGACAGGTAAAGCTCCACTTCAGTCACCAAGCCGTGACGACATGGTTGATCTTCCTAGATGGGTGCAGTCCGTTGTCAGAGAGGAATGGACTGCAGAGGTTTTCGACGTTGAGCTAATGAGATATCAAAACATTGAGGAAGAAATGGTTCAAATGCTGCAGATAGCAATGGCCTGTGTAGTTAAAGTGCCGGATATGAGACCGAAGATGGATGAAGTTGTTAGGATGATGGAGGAAATTCGACAAACTGATTCAGAAAATCGCCAATCCTCAGATGAGAACAAGTCCAAGGAATCAAACGTGCGAACACCATAATCGTCTGGAGCTGGTTGGAGGGCGGGCCAACTTCTTTGCTCTCTCTCCTTGGACTTTCTCCTGTTTTCATACATGGAATGTGAATGGAATCATTTATTCGATGAACATTTGGACCTCTATGACTGAGTAGGCCTTACTTGTAATTTTTCCAAGATTTGTTTGTCTTTTATTTTTTATTTTTTTTTCTCATGTAAACCACCTCGTCCTTTCTGTTGTGAATTGATTGATTTTCTTCGTTCAGTAACATTTTCTACCTACATTTACAAAGACAGTCAGTTCCCCCCAAGTAAAAGGCCACGGTGCTAAGAGTTACATTTTCTGAGTATCCCATCCTTCGCTCTGCTTATAAGATGGTTGGAAATCGAGATATTTGATATATTGCTACCGCGGACTTCCACACAAATTTTTAGCTAGCAAGACTATACACGAAAGGGATATATATGCTAGCTAGGTTGGACAACAAGCAAAATATAAGAACTGAAGAAAAAAAAAGGATTGAATTGTGTATCATGCTTACGCACACATTACAAATTAATGTAATTATGTAGATTGCATGTTCTTATAATTCGCTTTTTCCAGTGAAAAATGGTATCGCACAGTTTGTTGGTAAGCTAAACTAAACATGAAATATAAAACCATCTCTAACAATCCAGTAAAATAAACATTACGATGAATCATAATGACGAGAAAATAAAAGCACATATAACAGCTACCTAGAAGAATTCAAGGGTTTCTTATCATCAACCAGATCAGCACCGCTAACGTATCTAGCAACAAAAGATATCAAACGGAAAGGAGCACCAGTCAGTGGAGCATCTGAAAGTGTCGCCCCCTCCTTCGCCTCATCAGTCTCTCCAGCAAGTGCCTCAACCTCCTCAATTTCATTCTCATCCAATGGAATCTGCACAATCTCTTCCCTGTCACCAGCTTCATAGGATCTAACTGATTCTTCATTAGGAATTCCTTCAAGCGTAATAGTTTCATTATTTGCGTGACCAACATTGAAATTTTCATTCTTGGTTTGAAAAGCTGATTGATACTCCAAAGTCTCACCAGATCTTGACATTTTTTCTTGAAATTCAGACACGCGATCTCCGTTGGATCCATTTGGCATAGTTTGAGATATTAGTGCCACAGAATCATCAGGTACAGCAGTTGATGAACGATCCAAAACTTTACTTCGTCGATTGAGCTCAATGCACAGTTCTTTCACCTTAATAAATATATCAAGAGAGAACACTGGCTAAGCGCACATGCAAAAAACTTGGGAATCATTAATTAGTCACCACGAAAGGCACACCCAAATTGTATAGATGTTTGGTACATGAAAAGCAAGAATATTGTTTGTTCAAATCGAATAAGAATGCCAGTGGTACAACAATGCTCAGGCGATTTACCTTATTAGGCATTGTGGGATGGGAATTGCCTAGTTGTGTGCCATGTGAATAAAATTAAAGGAAGCATTACCTCTTTGGCTCTTTGCAAATTTGAAGCATTGACAAATTCTAGCATGGTTTTTAAAACATTCATTCTATTTCGTTTCTTTATTCTCTTCAACTATTATCATTGAACAGTTGATTTGCAGTCCAATTCTCTAGTTGAAAAATTGAGGAATAAACAAATAACACTTTGAAAGCAGTTCAGGAATTCTGAGTGTTGAAAAAAGTCAGCAAAAGAAATTGCATGCACATAGAGATTGCAAAACGGAAAGATTCATTACCTTCTCTACAATCAGCTTCTCCACAAGCATGCCTGCTACTTCAAGCTGAGCTTTGAAATCCTCAACTTCAGAGATACTCTGTACCATTTTCAGAAAATGAATAAACAACTGGACACCTAAAGAAACATCAAACAAATTCAACCTTGAACTAATAATAGGTCCTGGGCCATGGTTTTTTTATTTTTTATTTCTTTTTAACTATTCGGAAATTCATCTCATCATTTTCTTTTATAAGGATTAAATCCACTACCAAAGATAAAGGTTGCTGATAGGTATTGCATAAAATCTGAAAGATGCATAAAGCTCATATGGATGCAGCAATGTTGATGGAACTTAAGGTTACAATATCAATGCTTTAGCCTCGCTTCTTTTTTTTTTTTTTTTTTTTGGGTGTCAGCCTCACTTCTTTTCAAAGTTCAAGAACAACATAAAACCATAAATGGGAACCAAAGCTCACCGTCTTTGCCGTTGAGGATGCAGCAGAAAAAGAACTTTCAAGCAATTGAACCTGTGACTGCAAGGCAGAGATGGCCCCCACCAATTGCTGGTTCTCCTTCAAGACTGTATCTCTGGATTCTTGCAACACCTTCACCTGCCAGGCTTTGTATTCAATAACTGTTTCAGAAACATCAACAAATCCATGGATCCACGCAAACTAAGGCAAAAATTTGATAGAAGTAATGATTACAATAATGTATTAATTCATTGCATTAACCAAGTGCTTTCTTCCATCCAACTTGAATTTCAAGAGTAATGTCATCTTCAATACCTCCATATGTTTGTATGAAATGAGGCCTTATGAATTTTTCTTTTTGCTTAAAAGGGATATTTTGGTCACATCGCACCTGTTGCACTTCGCTTCTTCCGTCCAACTTGAATTCTACGTGTGACGTCATCATCAATGTGTCCATCATTTTGTATAATTTATCTCAAATGTATAAAATGGTCAACCTTTCACTTCTCCTATTTGTAATACTCCATTATCTTGATCTTTAACTGTTCTTGACAATGCATGCATCACCTTTAGTCGTACTCAACTTAAAGTCCATTATTTTGTTTAATTTTCATGAACTCCATCTCTTACTTCATCTATTAACACAATATTGACTACAAATAGCACACACCATGGTCTGTCATTGTCTTTTATGATTGATCATAAATACCTAAAATGATTCACCTTTATTAACTTCTACTTCTCCCAACTATGATACTCTATCACCTTGTTATCTGTTGCTAGCGAACACACACTGGATATATTCAGTCCTCAACAAATTCCATATATAGTTAGAGAAGAAGTCCATTACTGCACCGTAGCTTTTTTCATAATACATATTAAATATTAACAGGGATTACAAAGGAAAAGAACAAAAAAAATAAAAGAAAAAGGAAAGCAACAGTCCTCTAGAAAGAAGGAAAACTATTAGCACAAGACAACTTCTTTGAAATAAGTTGAAAACATATAACTTCCGGTTTTTATCAACTCTTTATTTGGCAGGTGATTTTTTTTCTATTTAGTGTACAGTTTACACTAACCTATATGAGGGAATTTGAAGACTTATGACTTAACAAAAAGTAGAACCTCCATAATACATAAAACTCAGAAGCCTGGTATGAAAAGACACAATAGCCACATAAAATCTAGCTCCGAACTAGTTGTTGTTGTTTTCTTTTTTTGTAAACAGCTTCGAGCTAGTTAAATACTTAGCCTATTTAAGAAAATTATCACATGCTCAAAGACCAAGGGAAAGTACCTGCATTATTGTGTCTGCATTCAATTCATTCAATTTAGTAATAGTTTCCTTGATTGACTTCTGCAAAAGAAGAAGGAAAAAGATGCAACATCAATATTCTATGTTCTCTCCACCATCTTCTGCAGTAGTTTACTATCAAACAATGAAACAATTACAAGACCAGGCACCTATTTTTGTCTTTACTTTGTCTTCCTTCAAGTAAGTGCAAGCACAAAGGAAAAAATGCCTACAAAATAATTACCTCCTCTGAGACCCAAGATGCTCTTTGTCTCTCTAATTGTTCTATTCTTTCCAGAAACTGAGCCTGCAAAGCCAATAGACTGAGCGATATTCTCCCAAACTCAGAATTGAAAACACATTCACAAAAGTCCAAGTATCCAAAACACAAAAATTGCAAAAGCTAAAAATTCTGTTCTAACCAACATAACAGTATATAACATGAAAGACTTACTTCTTTGAGAAGCCAACTAGATTTTTCATGAAACAACTGTTTAATTTTCTCTTCCATGCTGACCTGCGAGGTAATAAGCTGTAAAACTACAACAGTGTTCAATTTGGAAAGTAGAAGGAAATGAACTACATTTACCTCCTTATGGGACCAGGCATCTTTTTCGCATTGTAAGTCTCTAATTTTCTTCTCTAAACCAACCTGCATAATCAAATTGGATAAAAAAAACTTGTCAAATATAACAAAGATATTTATTCACTTTTTTTTCTAAGAAAACTACCTTAAAAGCTTGTAATGTGCTGTAAGACAAAACAACATACTATTTTGGAATGTAGGAGGAAACAAGCAACATTTACCTCCTTCTGTAACCAGGCATCTTTTTCATGTTGGGAGTCTCTGATTTTCTTCTCCAAATTACCCTGCAGAATCAGATAGGATAAAAAGCTCGTAAAATATAACAAAGATATTTTTTTAAACAATAACAAAGATATTAATTAAAAAAAAAACACTACCTTAAAGATCATAACTAGCTGTAAGACTACAACAATGTACAATTTTGGAAAGTAGGAGGAAAAGGGCAATATTTACCTCCTTTTGCACCCAGGCATCTTTTTGAAGTAGTAAGTCTTTGATTTTCTTCTCTAAATCAACCTGCAGAATCAGATTGAAATAAAAGCTCGTAAAAACATAAGAAAGTTATTTAAAAAAAAAAAAACACTACCTTACAATGCAAAATACCATTTTTTTTACAAGAAGACAACAACAACCAACAACATAGCCTCAGTCCCAAATTAATTGAGTTCGCCTACATGGATCAAACTCTTCCATCGTGCTCGATTTATTTATTTATTTATTTTCTTTACAAAAACAAGGCAAAAAACCATTAAAAAAAATCAGCATTTTTTTGTTATAACTATATTGAAACTATAAAATAGTGATACTACATTACTACTAGAGTAAGCAACATAGAAACCATTTAAAGTCATA
Organism: Stephania japonica; assembly: GCA_039657345.1. NCBI lineage: Eukaryota > Viridiplantae > Streptophyta > Magnoliopsida > Ranunculales > Menispermaceae > Stephania > Stephania japonica. The sequence goes on along the minus strand of CM077560.1, from coordinate 53,623,206 downwards.
GACTCATAGTATAGAGCATGAAGCTTTCACTAGAGAAAAAATATGTCAGAAATCGATTTCTCATTTGCATTCATGATCCGAGAAACTCTCAATTCACAACCATTATTTTATGTATAGAAATATCTAATTAGACTTCAATTCAAATAAAAAGACCAATGTAACAACACTTCCTACCAAAGGGTCTCTGAGAAGACTAATGCATTGAAGTGGTTTGATAATATTTAAAGTGGCTTAATAAAATTTCAAACACTAGAATACTTGTGAAACACGGAATGAGTGTTGACATATTAGAAAAAGGACATATAGATGAAGATTTTACAAAAGTAAATGAAAGTGGCTTCATAGACTAGAATACATAAATATTTTAATGGCATCATACAGTCAATGGCTCGTACTCACATAACATATATGCAAAGCAAATGAAACATGATTAACTAAAGTAGATAATACAATGAAAAAACAACTTGTATAATATCAGAATAGAGATCCAATAACGGAATGAGTACTTCTCTTTGCAAGCATAGGTGTTTTTGAGCTTCATCTGTAATGACCTGCTGGCATGAATGAACGAAAGAATATTAGGAGAAAATGAGAAACAACGTACAGAGGTTGGGTTGGGTTCAAAGCCCCATACCCATTCATTAGTAGACATATCGAGTTTGAACCCTATCTCTAATTAACAAAAAGAAATTAAAGGATGAACCCTAATTAATTGGCAGAGAAACTTACGGTGGGTTCAGCAGCATCGACACGATCTGTTTGGAGGTTGGGGTGGTGGTGAGATTGAGATGCCTCGGCCAACTGCCGGACATTTGCATCTTGGGATTGGGGGCACGTAGCTTCACCACCACCACCAACTTCTTCTGATGTCTTGCTCTGCTTTCCTTTCTTCTTTTTGCTTTTCTTCTTCTTTATGCAGTCGTCCTCCATTACTCACCTACCAATCTCTATACAATACCAGCAGCTCCCAAAAGGCCAAAGCGATGAGGGAAATTGGAGAAGCGTGGGTCGTACTCGCGCTTATAACAACTGCTGATAGAGAGAGATGGATGGATTACTTTGGAACATGTTTGACTTTGGCTTGGCCCAACATCAAAACATACCACATCCCAAATTATAATAATCTATGGGCGTACACTTATTTTTTTAGTCCTTTTAATATTTTATTAGATGTAACCTCACGTTTGGAGAGTTAAAAAATAAAGTGTGCACTCAAATCGTGTTAGATTATCATTACCCAACCACTAAGTTGTCCAAATTAGGAGAGTGTTGAGGACACACCCACTCTAAAACTTAGGCCTTCACATATAATAAATAACCCATATATACTATTTGATGCAATTCTTGCTGTGTATTTGATGTAGTATCTCAGATGTAAAGTGTATTTTCGGATTGTAATAATTTTTATTAAGTCAATTACCTACTTGATGTATATAATTTAGTAGTACTAGAGGTATTACGTGTGCCATGTATAGTTGATTTATATTCTCCTTCAATGTAATTTGTGCTGCACGATCAATATTGGACGCCTCCTTTAAGTTTTCAGCTAGGTATGAATTATTTGGATTTCATTTTGTAAAGGGTTTTGTTTCCGTTTTATTTTTTTGATAAAAAAGAAATCAAGCCCTCTTTGGGACTCAAATCCCCTCATTCTTATATCATTAAAACCCTGTACTAGACTATTAGGCTACCTAACTGGTTATTTTGTTTTCATTTTGTATAGTGTGCTAGAACCTTGTTTTGTCTTCTTTTGTTTATTTGTCACGTATTTCAATCTTTTTTTTTTTATACCTTTTGAACCTTTTTTATTATATGCCTGTAGCTTGTTATTGTTGAAATCAAGAATTATATGTTTGATGTTGTAAGGTACTATAATCTTTGATATAAGATGCACGTGGTTTTGTAAAAATTGAAATGTATTTGTTATCTATCGTATATGTAATATATCATATGTATTATTCCTTGAATTGTTGAGTTCGATCTCTTTGATTTACAAAAATTCTTTTAAGGTGGAGAGATGCAATTTGTTGTTTGCTTATAGTTTGAAATTTAGATTTTTCTTAATTGTCAAGCCCAAGCCAAATTGTTAGTAGTTGAGAGACTACTTCTCGTCCGTAGGCATTTTCGAGAACACAACCACTCAAACTTAAAGCTCACATATGTATGACACTAGTTAATCCACGCTCTCATCATGGCTTGGACTAGGGCTTTAGACATAAAAAAATTTGCTTGTAAACTCTCGAATGTAAATTGTGTATGGTACTAAAAATTATTATTCTTTTTAAGTTGTCACTATAAGAAAAATTATTTTTTAAAACACTATAATATGTTGTTAAAAGCTACGTTGTTGAGATTTAATTGATATATAACCAATATATTATCAATAATCATTGATTACAAAAATTATAAGCAATGATTGTTAACTTTATAAGTAATTATTTTTATAAAAAAATATATTATTTAATATTAATTGAATATTTTACAATTTTGAACAATTTAAAGAATTTAAGATAAGTTTTAACAACGTATAGTTTAACAACATTTTTAGATGTTGTAAGAGACTAATTTTCTTGTAGTGTGTAATTTGTTATTGTTGTTAAGCATGCTTGTACGTAATTGAGCTCTAGGATCTAATTAGTTTTCATTACTTGAAGTTGTAATCTCTTATGTAATTCGCATTGTTTAAGTTGTAATCTGTACTTGAACATGTTTGTACGTAATTGATCCCTTGGATGTGATTTGCACTCTTGAATTTGTAATCTCTTCGATGTAATTGTTTAAGATGTAATTTGCTGTACTTGAAGTTGTAATGACTTGGATGTAATTTGCATTGTTTGAGATGCAATCTTTCGGATGCTACTTGAAGTTGTAATAACTTAGATGTAATTTGTGAGATGCAATCTTTCGGATGCCATACTTGAAGTTGTAATAACTTGGATGTAATTTGTATTGTTTGAGTTGTAATCTTTCGAATGTAATTTACGCTACTTGAACTCTAATTCCTTAATTAATTGGACGTAGTTTTACTTTTAATAATATAGTTTGTAATTATTATAGGTGCCCTTGATATTATCATATAAATACCTTTAACCAACTTTTTTTTTTTTTTTGTTTTTTTTTTTTTTTTTTTGCAGCTTGTTCTCTTATTAAAACTAAGTATATACTCTACTCTCAAGTTCTGGTGCTTGTTTGTGAACCCAGATTTTTGTGATTTATTCAAGTAGGTATGACACTTCACCTAAGCTGTCCACGATTATTACTATGATAATTAAGTCATTGATTTATATTTGAGTTATAGTTTTATTTCCATTATTATAACATGCATGCTTGATCTTTCAAAAAAAAAAAAAAAAATGCATGCTCGAACTCTTTTTGTGTTTGTTATGTTTGTTTGTTTTGGTCGAGCGAGGTCATGGATTAAATGACTTATATCTTTAACTAGTGGATTTATCTACCAGAACATGGCATCAATAAGGTAATTTTATTTATTTTATTGGATGCATGTATATAGGAAGCTTTAACAGTTCTTCAAAACTAGAGTTTTCAAATTAACTTGGACAATTAGTAGGAATTATTTTTAGTCCTTCATCCTCAATAAACCAAAATTGAGCACAATGGAAGAGTTTGATCTATATAGCCGACTCAATTAATTTGGGATTGTGGTTATGTTGTTGTTATTGTATCCTCTATAAGCCAACCTAAAAGGCAACACATTTTCCTATCATTTCTAATGATAATAATTAATTGTTCTTGCATGTATTTCAAGTTGAAATTTGTATTTTTTTTTCGAGTCTTTGATATTTGTAGTACTTTCATGAGTCTGTCGACCGACTCTAATCTGGGCAGTTTAAACTATCCGCCATCTTGTCGTATCGTTCGTATGACCCATCATCTTGTTGTTCCTCACGCACAACACCAAATGAAAAGATTTGCAATATCATTTGGTTACGTATCTATGTTATGATAATTGTCGACACGTCCGCTGATTTCCTCAACTCGGCTGCCTCGCGTAAACCACACTAATGGTCATCAGACACACGGTTAACTCGGCATCAAGTCTTTTGCAGCTCAAAGTATTCGCAACAACGTTGGTCTTCCTCGAATGCTACTAAAAACGAAAATTCGTAGTCCTTCACAAGCTTAAGCTAACGCTTTTGTATCAGGTTCAGCTCCCTCTGAATGAATAGGTGCTTCAAGCTCTCAGGATCATTACGTAACTCGAACGAGCATCGTATCGGTGACGTTCTCATATCCTCAGTGTGAACACGATCGCAGCTCACTCCAGGTCGTGGGTTGATCAGTTCTTCTTACGAACTTTCAGATATTCGAATGCATAAGCGATCACACGGCTTAAATCTTCTCGAAATCAATTGCATCACCATTTGCTCTAAACACGCATCCTAAAATCTAATCATGGGTAACAAATGTTCGTACGCGATTCAATATCTTAGCAACGTCGACATCCTGTTTCGCTCTAACACTTACGCTACCCACAAGGGTCTGAATTTCGTCTTCTCGTATTATAACCCGAGCATGAAATGGACCAAACCAGTTCGTACTAAAAGAAACAATGAACCCTAAACTCTAGTATTCTCATGTTTATTGACAACTAGTAACCCCCTATTTATAACAAAATATCAATACACATTGCATTCAAGTACATATTATTCCATACAACGTGTCAAGGACTTTAGTGTTTGCCAAGACTAATGGCTTTTTAATCATAACATGTCTACCATGCATACAATGATCAAGAATCAATATAACTTGAATTTAAACATGGTATACATGAAAGTACTTTAAACGAAACTCATACACTCAGTAACGTATTTGGACGCCTTCTAGTTTGTCTCAACAGTAGCCTACACGCGTTCATACCGGTGTTAGTGGTGTTATGGTTAGACTCACTCTAACTGAGTACAATTCTTCTGGATGTGGCCCGTCTGTCCGCATCGATAGCAAGTACGGGTCTCTCGTGTCTGTCCTAGTCTCTGTCCCTGTCTACCACCTCTACTAGTAGATTGCTCCTGTGTCTGTTGCACTGGCCTAGTAGACTGGATAGGATGACACACAAAGGTCGATACCGGTAGAATCGTTTCGACCGACCTGGTGATCTGCTGCAAAGCAGATCCAACACTCAGTGCTTCGAAGTCTCGCTGATGGAATTGGTTCATCCTCCGTCTCTTGTCCCAATCTGGTCCTCTGATCGAATTTCTGATCTGGTCGGTCTAGCCTCCTTCTCAGAATGAGTGAGCAAATAGCTTTCCCTCACTAGACTGCGCTTATATGCTCTCTGTAAGCTCTCTGGCTCAGTCGCAACAACAAATCCTCCGACTACGGGTAACAAAACCTCAGTAAAATAATAGACTCGATCAATCTCGGTGTTTGCAGATCCTCCAGCATAAGGCAATAATGATAGAAATCTACCCATGTACTCCATCACGGACTCGTCTACGCTCTGCCTTAACGTCATGAACTCGTTCCTTTTAGCTCGAAAGGCAGTCGACGAAAAGTACTTCTGACTAAATTGGGTTTTGAAGTCAACCCAATCACTCGGGATGCCTCGGGTAGCAACAATTGTCGTCCACCAATCGTTTGCCTCCCCCTGCAACATTAACGAAGAGATCGTCGCTTTCATACGCTCTTCAGTAGCGATGATGGTATGAATTTTCTTGTGATTCTTCAAGAATAGCTCTGTCGCTCTAACATCGGTACCACCATAGAACTTCAACGGGTCGTGCCTCTTGAACTCTCTCCACTGCCTAGCCACGACAGTGGCTCCCGGACTCTTCGCTGTAGTTGTAACTAAAGTAGTCTCGGCAGTGGCCATAAGTGTAGCTAGTGTAGTTTGGGTCTCCTTTGCCTGTGCTATCGGCGGTGTCTCAGCTTTAGTCAGTGCAACCGGCGCAACAACTCCCTCAGGCATCGTCACTAACGGAATTGGAGCAGTAGCTACAGCAACAATCGGAATCTCTGTTCCTCGAGTAGTCATAGGCGATAATGGTGTAGTCGAGGTCGATGGTGTCGTAGCAGTAGCCGGCGCGAGCGTCCTAAGTAATCGCAACATCTCCTGTAACTGTAGGTCCTGCATCGCAACTCGATGTATCCAAGCATGAAACTCCTCTGTCGTGATGGCACGAGTATCCGGTACCCTGCTGTCATCGCTCGGACCTGACTGATCCGTCATCCTTATCTGATTAAAAGAGCGAACTTCTCGGATCAGTCGATAGCTACCGTATATCATACTTATATACAACAATCATAACATGTATAAAAATTCACCCGACTCATCCCATTACTTCCCCAATTAAGTTTTCTGTAGGATCATAAGGTTTCCACTTCTACGTTTAACCGTTCCTAACTTCCGCTAGTTTAATGGCTTGTGTTTTATGAATTTTAACCTGGTATGCTCTGATACTAACTGTGACGGCCCCAAATTCCTAATGCATTTGGGTACGCTCGGCCTAGACCCATGCAGGTCCCGAGTCGATACTCAGCGAGCCTGAAAAGCCTAGTTAGCCTCCAATTAATCAATTTAAAAGTTTGTGAAAGAGTTATTGCAATTATACGCAGCAAAAAACTAAACTAGTATTGGGAAATAACTCAATCAAACGAAAATTAGAAAAATCTATATAAATGTGGAAACCCCGAGTGTTCATAATATTCATATATATATATATATTCAAAATTTACAAAGTATGTTAGAGAGTACTGTGACGGCCCCGCTTCTAATCTAGGGCACCGTCCGGCCTAATCCCATAATTAAGCCCTAATAACAACACATAGGGCCCGATTACGAATTAGTCAGCCTATACTACCTGTGTTCTCTTGTTTAAACAATTATTTTATTTAGCGGAAGTCTTTAATATTTTAGCGGAAATTTTTTTTTTTTTTTTTATAAATCCTAAGTGTGGAAATCAGGAAATAACGATCACCATATATATGCAAGTAAACGGCGAACATATATAAATAAAGTGAAAGCCAAAAGTCGGGTAATCTAACGCTCATCCCAATAACATCCCAAAAGATAAAGACATAAGTAAACATAATACAAAAAGTACCCTACATGTACGGGCAGCTACGCGCTCGGAGCTCAGAGGTAGTCGCCGATTTTCTCCTTGCCCGGCCTGGTGCTGCTCGATGGACCTACACCCACCGTCACAAACTAGACGGTGAGTATAGTGATATTTAAGTGATAACTGGGGAAATCTAATACTACATTTCCAATTAAACAAAAGGTATTTAAAAGCACATGTAGTTGAAGAAATGGTGAATAAATAATGCAAGTAAATACCAACGTTAACAGATACCCATAAACTGACACAGGCTAAGTCGAGATGATCTACGTCCGGTCGGCGGTGAGAACTATCACCTAGCCTTTTCCACTACTATATGGAGTTATGCTCAACATATGATAATAATCTTTTTTTTTTTATTTCCTAATAACCTCAAATTGCGGAGCTGTGCTCGGCGTATTTAAATCATTTATACTTGCCGACAACCCCGTGATCCATGTCACGTGTGCCGCCCAAGTGTAATGGCGAGTGCTTGGAGACCCCGAAAGACCGAAATCCTCGTGAATCCGCGCATCTCATGTGCAATGGACACTAGATAATCCCTACTTTAGTTTTCAAGAATATATATCCTAAAGTTGTTACGATTTCAACATAAGTTAAGCTACAAAGCCCCAAGGGAAGTAGAAGACAAGTCCAACATAACGAGATAACCCTATAGCATGCATTTTCTAAATATCCATTAGCCACATTCCAAGACAAACATTGAGCATATAAGGAAACATGGAGTCAATGATATAATAAACAAGGCATCATGCTATATCGATATTCAATACGAGTAGAAACAAGGAAAGCATGATGTGGGAATAAATTAGCTAGTCTACAAATAGATCGAAATTTATAAATGACTTTGGAATGAAATAAAGTAAAGAGTTCCCACAGTTTCACTTACAAGTCAACGCAGTAGTCCTAGCTATCCGGCCTCTCGACACCCCGACTCGTGCACCCGAACTTCCAAGAATTCCCTTTAATTCCTGAAGTTCATTTTATGTCATTTTAATTGGTTTAAAGTCACAATAAGTGGATTCATGATATTTAACCAAAATTTAGAATTTTATGTCAATCTTAAATTTTGGCACATTTTTCGAGTTATTTCGGGGTACCAAAAATACTCGAGAAGTCCCGAATCATTTTTTTTTACCTTTTTCAAATTTTCTATATTTTTCTAGAATTTTTCCCAATTTTTCTGATATTTTTCCCTTATTTTTTCTATTTTCCAGCAAATTAAAACTGTTTTTTTTAAATAAAATATTATTTAAAAATATTATTTAAATAATATATATGTGGGTCCCCCGAACCGGGTCCGACCCGACCCAATCGGTTCGGCCCATATAGGCCGGGTCCGGGTCGGGCCCGGTCCAGGCCCACCCGGATTGGGCCGGGCGGTTTGGCCGGCCCGCCCACTGGGATGGGCTGGGCGCCGCCCGCCGGCCTGAGGTGGCACGCACGCACGCACGCGCGTGCCCCCCTTCTTCCTCCTCTCACTGAGAGCGCACCGCGCCTCCGGTTCTTCTTTTTTTTTTTTTTTTTTTTTTTTTTTTTTTTTTTTTTTTTTCTCGATCTTCCTCTCTTCTTTACACCTCTCGATTTTCTCTTCATTCTACCTCCATTGAAGACCTCTAAACCTCAAAATTCCTCCACAAATTCATCAAAACAAACCCAAATTCTCGGATCAAAAATACATGCAAATAACCCAAAATTTGACAAATCACCTCAATTTTTTTCCACAAATTTAATCCAAATCGATGACATTGATAAATCCACCTCAAGAACATCTAATTCAGTAAAAACAGTGGTGATTTCGCCCGAGAATCCAAAATCACCACAACACCCATTTTAATGGAAAATCAACAAAAATGAGGGATTTATTACCTTTGCTTGAGTGTTAGACGCCCAGAGTCATCTCCCCCAAGCCTTAAAATCGTCCTCTCCAACCTCAGATCTCTCCTTGATCCCTCAAATTGTTTGAGAAAAATGAAATTTTGCATGCATTTGATCGATCAAGTTGTATATATATGTGTTGATGGGATCTAGTGTGCATTGCGCATCTCGAGGTAAATCTAATGGCTACTAACTAGGCGATCAAGCCTCTCATGTGACACAACTTGGGTGACTCCCATCATAGGAGTGTGTGGCAAAGACGGATCCCAAGGTCCATCCTAAAGTTAGTTTAATTCATTACACACTATAGAGTATCAAAATGTGATTTCTTAATTAAATAACTATAGGTTAAATCGATTAATGTACATTAATCCCATATGGACCATAATTAATTTGTCACACAAATTTATAAAATTTAACTAAATGGTCACACCGACTCTCAACTCCCCTAAGACTTTCAAGCGTCCCGACTCGCACGCAACTCGAGGCGTTTTCCCCGTGCGTCGAACGTCGTATTTTCCAACTAAATTAAATAACTTAATTTATGTTAAGGTAAATTTGAAATAAATTGTTATTTCCTAGCCTAGTCTCGCTACCCCGGTAATTCCACTAGGCACTCGTACTTGCACGCACTCCAAGGTGTGTCCCCGCTCACGTCTACTCGACGTCTATATATGGTTTGAAAAAAAAATTGACTTAATTAGTCTACACACATACACAACACTAGGTATACACCAGTACAAATATAACATTTACCTCAGCCACGTGCCTCGGTCAATGTTCGCATCTCATGCGGGCCCCACGTCACGGGTCGGTGATCCTGATTAAGCAAGTTAATCAAGATTAGGAAATTGGGTCGTGACAAATATTCCCAACAAAATGGAAATTTCATCCTCGAAATTAAATTCAGGTTAGGATTATACCTAACTCGAAAAGGTACGGAAAGCGATCTCGCATATAGTCTTCCCGCTCCCAAGTGAGTTCCGAATCGCTGTGGAACTGCCACTTGACGAGCACCTTTGGGATAGACTTGTTCCTCACCGTTGTACCTTTCGGTCTAGGATCTGGATAGTTGCTCCTCATATGAGAAATCCTCACTCAGGTCGATCGACTCGACTCAAGTCAATCGTCGTGCGCGTGCGCTTCGCTTCGACTCGGCCCGGTCTAAGCATCGAAATATGGAAGACCGGATGAACACCTGACATCTGCGGAGGAAGCTCTAACTCGTATGCAACGTTTCCAACCCGTTTCCTAACTCTGAATGGCCCGATGAAACGCGGTGCGAGCTTGCCTTTCACACCAAATCTCTGCAAACCCTTCCGAGGGAGACCTTAGATAGACGTAGGCTCCCTCGGAATAAGTGAGATCGCTGTGGTACTTGTCTGCATACTTCTTCTGCCTCTCTTGGGCTGCCTTGAGTCTCTGTCGAATCAATCGTACCTTCTCAGTGTGGTCAACAACAATCTCAGGCCCTATTGTCACTCTGTCTTCTGGCTCAGCCCAACACGAGGGTGAACGACACAGTCTGCCATATAAAGCCTCAAATGGTGCCATCTCAATGCTAGCCTGATAACTGTTGTTGTATGCAAACTCACACAACGGTAGGTACTCCTCCCAAGATCCGCCGAACTCTAATACACAGGCTCGCAACATGTCCTCTAGAACCTGATTCGCTCTCTGTCCGTCCGTCGATCCCGAGGATGGAAAGTCACATCTTGAATCGTAGGCGTGTACCGTCGCTTTGCATACTCGCCACATCCCGGAAGTATACGTAGCATCTCTGTCGATGTGATGGTCAACGGTACCCCATGCGGCTAATGATCTCCTCTCGAAAAGTATACTCAATGATCAAACGTGTAGTCGCCGTAACCGGCGAAAAATGAGCAGACTTTGTAAGTCTATCAACTATCACCCAAATGGAATCATGTTTCTTGGCTGTCCTCGGCAACCCTCTGATGAAGTCCATGGCGATGTCTTCCCATTTCCATCTCGGAATGGGTAATGGTTGTAACAGTCCTCCAGGTCTACGATGCTCTGCCTTCACTTGCTGACAAATCTCACAATTCCTGATAAACTCTGACACATCCGCTTTCATCCCAGGCCACCAGAAATGTCTCTTCATGTCGTGATACATCTTAGTCCTGCCTGGATGAACAGTAAATCGGGAATGGTGTGAATCCTGAAGAATTTCCTCTCTCAGCTCCGACATCTCGGGTATCCACAATCCGCCCCGAATCTCGGACACGATCGGATGTCTCTGTCCAATCAACATAATCTAAACTCCGCGCTAGCTCGCTGAATTGCTTTGGTACAACCTGTCGGTCCTCGACCCTCGACACACTCTCTGTAGACACGGTATGTACTGTCGTCGTGCGTGCGCGATCTCAATCCGGTATCGATAGGAACGTCGACCGACCCATCTGTCATCGTCGCCTCAAGTAATCCGTACTCGTGCGTCATATGACATCCGACAACCTCGGCGTCTCGGTCGGTCTCCCTACTCAGTGCGTCGGCGACTACATTCGCTTTTCCTGGGTGATATTCCAAGGAAAAGTCATAGTCCTTCAAGAATTCTAACCACCTGCGCTGTCTCATATTCAGTTCCTTATGTGTGAAGAGATACTTCAGACTCTTGTGATCAGTGAAAAGTGTGAATCTCTCTCCATACAAGTGGTGTCTCCATACCTTCATCGCAAATACGACTGCTGCTAACTCAAGGTCATGCGTCGGGTAGTTCTTCTCATGTATGTTCAGCTGTCTCGAAGCATAAGCCACAACTCCGCTATCCTGCATCAACACGCATCCAAGTCCCGTGTGTGAAGCATCAGTGTATACTAGGAATCCCTGTCCAACCTTAGGCAGTGTCAATACTGGTGCGGTCGTCAACAACCTCTTCAACTGCTCAAATGCATTCCCGCATTCCTCAGTCCAATCATATACGACGTCCTTCTGTGTCAATCAAGTCATTGGCGAAGCGATCTTAGAAAAATCCTTCACAAACCTGCGGTAGTAGCCAGCTAACCCCATAAAACTCCTGATCTCCGTCACTGACGTCGGTGCCGGCCACTCCATAATCGTCTGAATCTTAGCCGGATCTACGGCAATCCTCATCGCTCCAACAACGTGACCCAAAAACTTGACTTCTGAAAGCCAAAACTCACACTTGCTGAACTTGGCATATAAACGGTGCTTCCTCAACATCTGCAACGTCTCCCTGAGGTGTTGCTCGTGATCCTCCCGTGTCCTCGAATAGATCAGAATGTCATCGATGAAGACTACTACGAACTGGTCAAGAAATGGCCTGAATACTCGGTGCATAAGGTCCATAAACACGGCGGGGGCGTTGGTTAGCCCGAACGGCATAACCGTAACCGGTAGTGTCCATATCTGGTGCGGAACGCTGTCTTAGACTGGTCCTCGTCCCTGATCCTAAGCTGATGATACCCTGATCTCAGGTCTATCTTGGAGAAGAACTGTGCTCCTCTCAACTGCTCAAACAAATCATCAATCCTCGGTAGCGGGTACTTGTTCTTGATTGTAACCTTATTCAGTTGCCTGTAGTCGATGCACAGTCGTAGACTACCATCCTTCTTTTTCACAAAAAGTATTGGCGCTCCCCACGGCGACATGGAAGGCGTGATGAATCCTTTCTCCCCCATGTCCTTAAGTTGAGCCCTCAACTCCTCTAACTCCTTCGGGGCCATGCGGTAAGGTGGTATCGCGATCGGTTTGGTGCCTGGTACTAACTCGATGATGAAGTCTACCTCTCGCGGTGGCGGTAGTCCTGGCAACTCCTCAGGAAAAACGTCAGAAAACTCTCTAACGATCGGTATGTCCTCAAGTCGGGGTCCCTGACTCTCTGCTATAGTATACAAGGCTACTAGAGTCTCCATCTCCTCACTAGTCGCCAATCTACCTCTCGTGGTATCGACTCTCGGTGTACTACCTCGTTGTACGAACATCGGACGTCCTGGAATCTCAAATATGACAGACTTACTAAAACAATCTATGTGAGCATGGTATGCTGATAACCAGTCCATCCCGAAGAGAGCGTCGAACTCTAACATCTCAAGGACTCTAAAGTCGGCGGGTAACTCTATCCCACTAATCTCTACTGGAACTCTCTCAACTAGACTATTAGGGTAAACCGGCGGCAGTGCTCAATATCAAATGTACTCCAAGCCTAATCGGTGTCAATCCTAGTATGCCTAACATACGTCCAGAAATGAAGGAAATAGTGGAACCTGAATCAAATAAAACATAAGACTCTCTACCAGCGATAGAAATCGTACCCTCGATGAGACTCCGCGTGGCGTTAGTATCCGGCTGTGCCACCATGTGAGCCGCCTCTCGACTCTGTGGTGGATACACTGCTATTGCTGTTGTGGACACTCCTCACCAAATGTCCCACTGTCCGCACCTATAACATGAAACCCGTCTGCGGCTGGACCGTGGCCGCGTGTGCTGAACCGGAGTCTGTCTCTGTCACTCGACGGGGACCCTCTCGGCCTCTACCCCTGCCTCGGCCTCTACCACCCTGCTGCTGATACTGTCGTGATGCTGATGGTGCCGGAAGAGTGAGTCTCTCTGGCGCTGGTAATGCTGGCCTAATCGATGGTGGTGGTAAGGAACGTCCTCTCCCTGAGCTCTGTGCTGTCGCGACATAAGACACCTGAGGTACCACCGATGTGAAACGTGAAGTCATCCCCGATCCCTGAGAACCTCTATCCCATGTCCTAGGTGACTTGCCACTCCGCCGCCTCCTCTCGAAATCTGCGGCCTGCTCTAATGTCAATCTCTGCCCTAAGCCTGCCCTGTCAGCTATTACACCAAGGTAGTAGGTCTCGTGGGAAAGTGCACGCTCGTATATCTCGGTGAGTGTCCTAGCGCCCGTGTTGACTACGTGATAGCCAATGTCTGCCCTCAGACCTGCCCCAAAATGATACACATCTCCCAACTCATCTCGGACCAAATCCCCCGCAAACTGCCTCAAATACCCGTATCTATCTCGGTACTCCATAACTGACTCATCTGCTCTCTGCCTCAAACTCATAAACTCTCTCCTCAACCTCATCATGACTGCCGGCGGGAAGTACTGCTGATAAAACTTGGCCTTAAAGGCCGTCCATGACACAAAGTCCCCATCGGTAGCTATGGTGGTGCGCCACCAGACGTCGGCATCTCTCTGTAGCGTATAAGAAGACAAATCTGGGCGAAGTCTATCCTCGATCCCCAAAATCCGATGTAGCTTCTCCCGTGATAATATCCATCCCTCAATCTTCTCAAAGTTTCTCTCTCCCGTCGAAGTACACCGGGGCGAAGGCGGAGAAAGTCCTTCACCAGTTGAATCCCTACTGCGAGCCCGAAGGTGTAGGTGTGGGAGTCGGAGTCATCATCTTGCTACCTCTGCGTCAAAACGGTCACTACCGGAAGAGTCGGCGTCACTACCGTGTCTGAACAATAGGTGGGTCTAGTACGGTGCGGTATCTCGGAACGCCGGGTGGTATAGTAGTAGGTCCGGTCGTCGGATGTGTGGTAGTCGCGGGAGTAGTGGCGACGACTGAGTAAGTGCGGTGATCTGTGCTGTCATGAAGGCCATGAAATCAGCCATCTGCTGTCCCTGTGCCGCTACTCTATCCGCCAACCTCTGATAGTCATCGTCTGATGTAGTAAGAGGCTGACTACTGCTAGCACCCCCATCGCCAGTCTCGCGTGCATCCGTCATCGTCGTCTGCATGTGGATAACGATTTCCTATCACTATTACGAAGTCTACCACGTATATACGTATACATATTGAAAAAGATAGCATATATATATACAAATTCCCAACTCACTTTCACTCAATTCCAAACAAAATAATTCCTAGGCAAGGTTCATCTGGTTTCCACTTCTAGGGTATGTATTTTATTCAAATTTATGTTTTACTCCTTGATAAATGATCTTTGATACCAATCGGGAAATTAGTATCAAAATCCTTATTCAACACTATGCTTTGCCCCTAAGGTTCTAAAGCCTAAGCTCTGATACCAACTGTGACGGCCCCGCTTCTAATCTAGGGCACCGTCCGGCCTAATCCCGTAATTAAGCCCTAATAACAACACATAGGGCCCGATTACGAATTAGTCAGCCTATACTACCTGTGTTCTCTTGTTTAAACAATTATTTTATTTAACGGAAGTCTTTAATATTTTAGCGGAAATTTTTTTTTTTTTTTTTTTTTTTTTTTATAAATCCTAAGTGTGGAAACCAGGAAATAACGATCACCATATATATGCAAGTAAACGGCGAACATATATAAACAAAGTGAAAGCCAAAAGTCGGGTAATCTAACGCTCATCCCAATAACATCCCAAAAGATAAAGACATAAGTAAACATAATACAAAAAGTACCCTACATGTACGGGCAGCTACGCGCTCGGAGCTCAGAGGTAGTCGCCGATTTTCTCCTTGCCCGGCCTGGTGCTGCTCGATGGACCTACACCCACCGTCACAAATTAGACGGTGAGTATAGTGATATTTAAGTGATAACTGGGGAAATCTAATACTACATTTCCAATTTAAACAAAAGGTATTTAAAAGCACATGTAGCTGAAGAAATGGTGAATAAATAATGCAAGTAAATACCAACGTTAACAGATACCCATAAACTGACACAGGCTAAGTCGAGATGATCTACGTCCGGTCGGCGGTGAGAACTATCACCTAGCCTTTTCCACTACTCTATGGAGCTATGCTCAACATATGATAATAATCTCTTTTTTTTTATTTCCTAATAACCTCAAATTGCGGAGCTGTGCTCGGCGTATTTAAATCATTTATACTTGCCGACAACCCCGTGATCCATGTCACGTGTGCCGCCCAAGTGTAGTGGCGAGTGCCGGAGACCCCGAAAGACCGAAATCCTCGTGAATCCGCGCATCTCATGTGCAATGGACACTAGATAATCCCTACTTTAGTTTTCAAGAATATATATCCTAAAGTTGTTACGATTTCAACATAAGTTAAGCTACAAAGCCCCAAGGGATGTAGAAGACAAGTCCAACATAACAGATAACCCTATAGCATGCATTTTCTAAATATCCATTAGCCACATTCCAAGACAAACATTGAGCATATAAGGAAACATGGAGTCAATGATATAATAAACAAGGCATCATGCTATATCGATATTCAATACGAGTAGAAACAAGGAAAGCATGATGTGGGAATAAATTAGCTAGTCTACAAATAGACTGAAATTTATAAATGACTGGAATGAAATAAAGTAAAGAGTTCCCACAGTTTCACTTACAAGTCAACGCAGTAGTCCTAGCTATCCGGCCTCTCGACACCCCGACTCGTGCACCCGAACTTCCAAGAATTCCCTTTAATTCCTGAAGTTCATTTTATGTCATTTTAATTGGTTTAAAGTCACAATAAGTGGATTCATGATATTTAACCAAAATTTAGAATTTTATGTCAATCTTAAATTTTGGCACATTTTTCGAGTTATTTCGGGGTACCAAAAATACTCGAGAAGTCCCGAATCATTTTTTTTTTTTACCTTTTTCAAATTTTCTATATTTTTCTAGAATTTTTTCCAATTTTTCTGATATTTTTCCCTTATTTTTCCTATTTTCCAGCAAATTAAAACTGTTTTTTTTTTAAATAAAATATTATTTAAAAATATTATTTAAATAATATATATGTGGGTCCCCCGAACCGGGTCCGACCCGACCCAATCGGGTCGGCCCGGTTCGGCCCATATGGGCGGGTCCGGTCGGGCCCGGTCCCAGTGCCCACCCGGATTGGGCCGGGGCGGTTTGGCCCGCCCACTGGGATGGGCTGGGCGCAGCCCGGCCGACCCAGGGGTGGCACGCACGCACGCACGCATGCGTGCCCCCCCTTCTTCCTCCTCTCACCAGAGGCGCACCAGCGCCTCTGGTTCTTCTCTTCTTTTTTTTTTTTTCTCGATCTTCCTCTCTTCTTTACACCTCTCGATTTTCTCTTCATTCTACCTCCATTGAAGACCTCTAAACCTCAAAATTCCTCCATAAATTCATCAAAACAAACCCAAATTCTCGGATCAAAAATACATGCAAATAACCCAAAATTTGACAAATCACCTCAATTTTTTTCCACAAATTTAATCCAAATCGATGACATTCATCAAATCCACCTCAAGAACATCTAATTCAGTAAAAACAGTGGTGATTTCGCTCGAAAATCCAAAATCACCACAACACCCATTTTAATGGAAAATCAACAAAAATGAGGGATTTATTACCTTTGCTTGAGTGTTAGACGCCCAGAGTCATCTCCCCCAAGCCTTAAAATCGTCCTTTCCAACCTCAGATCTCTCCTTGATCCCTCAAATTGTTTGAGAAAAATGAAATTTTGCATGCATTTGATCGATCAAGTTGTATATATATATGTGTTGATGGGATCTAGTGTGCATTGCGCATCTCGAGGTAAATCTAATGGCTACTAACTAGGCAGTCCAGCCTCTCATGTGACACAACTTGGGTGACTCCCATCATAGGAGTGTGTGGCGGCACGGATCCCAAGGTCCATCCTAAGGTTAGTTTAATTCATTACACACTATAGAGTATCAAAATGTGATTTCTTAATTAAATAACTATAGGTTAAATCGATTAATGTACATTAATCCCATATGGACCATAATTAATTTGTCACACAAATTTATAAAATTTAACTAAATGGTCACACCGACTCTCAACTCCCCGGCACTCGACGTCCCGACTCGCACGCAACTCGAGGCGTTTTCCCCGTGCGTCGAACGTCGTATTTTCCAACTAAATTAAATAACTTAATTTATGTTAAGGTAAATTTGAAATAAATTGTTATTTCCTAGCCTAGTCTCGCTACCCCGGTAATTCCACTAGGCACTCGTACTTGCACGCACTCCAAGGTGTGTCCCCGCTCACGTCTACTCGACGTCTATATATGGTTTGAAAAAAAAATTGACTTAATTAGTCTACACACATACACAACACTAGGCATACACCAGTACAAATATAACATTTACCTTAGCCACGTGCCTCGGTCAATGTTCGCATCTCATGCGGGCCCCACGTCACGGGTCGGTGATCCTGATTAAGCAAGTTAATCAAGATTAGGAAATTGGGTCATGACAGATCCCCATTTCAATAACCAACATCGTATATATAAAACATCATACAAAAAAAATAAACATGAATCAATCTAACCTAATCCTGAAGTCGCGTACTCTGAGAGGTCCTCAGAGAAAATCACCAAGTAGAAGGCCCTTACCCTTGCTGCACTCCGGGATATCTGCACCCACGGTGAGCAACTGAGAAAAATTGAAAGTAATACCAGAAGAAAATAACAATAATTCATGAATATCAAATAAAGCAATCTAAATATCATGTGATAATTAAAAGACAGGAAAAATAAATAGATCAAAGTGCATGATAGGCAGACTGAGGAAATAACAATCGAAAACATGCGTGTTCTAAAAAAACAAAAGAAGCAGCAAACGGTAAAACCATAGCATTCGAAAAGAGGATGCTGGCTCTTTCCGGGCAATGTCGCAACACTAGCGTAGCATCAGAGGGACACAGGCCTGTAACAACCCCAAATTTTTAACTAACTTGCGTTACACTTGTCAGGATTGTGACCCGGCTACGTGAATACTGGATAGTATTTCGAACTTCGGGAGTCGACACGGAAGTGATTTTATGATTCTTTGATTGTGTGTATTAGTATTTTAGTATTTTACGGGTTTCGAGCCGGTCGACGATATTTAATTGAGTGAGGTTTCGACTAGTTAAACGGGGGATAAAAGCAAGTAAAGAGTACAAATAAATAAATTTTTAATTAATTTAATTAATTAGTTGGCGAGACAAGGCGAGACTACGCGCGTTACGGGAGTCGGAACAAGGAAAAATGGACCGAGGAACGTTGTTTGAACGCGGGAGTTAGTTAACTACGCAACATACGGACTACATGATGGAAATTGTTAAAGTGACACAACTTAAATGAGGAGAACCATGAGATTTGCCTCGAGATGTGTGTGTATGTTGAGATGTGATAAAGTGGTAAAAGACCCATAAGGGTAGCTGTTTTGAAGTGTATGAAAAGAAGGATGAAGGGCAAAATGGTCATTTTTATTATATATATATACAACGTTTTGTCACAAAACCCTACTATTCATCATCTTCCCCAAACGGCTCCTATACACTCTCCTCTCCTCTCCACTCTCCCCCACTGCCATCACCAAACCACTGGTCCTCCGACCAAACCAGAGGTGGCTAGAGACCAGGTCGACGTCATCTCTCTCTCTCACTCTCACTCTCACTCTCGGCCTGTTCATCGGCTCTCTCAACTCGGCAGTTTCCTTCTCTTAGCTGGACCGCCACCACCGCCACCTCCCACGATGCTGGAGCCTCCACCACCCATTGGAGACACCTAGGTGAGCTTCTCTTCTCTCCCTTTCCTCTCTCTCTCTCCCTCCCTCTCGGCAGCACACTTTCTCTCTCTACCAGTCCACAAACTCGGCCTTGTACACACAATTTTCTCACTCACCTCCGGCCACCGTAGGGTCACCTCCGATTTGGAACTTGGGCGTAGACTACCCACGTAGGTCTCGACGTTCCCGGAGAGCCTCACGTCCGGCGAGTGGGTCACTTTTCTGACGAGTTAGGATGGTACTTTCCAAACTGTTTTGACATTTTGGGGTGTTTTTGGGATTGTTTTGGCTATGTGTTAGGGATGTCGTGGCTTGGTGGGTCTGTCCTCGGTCAAGGCTGGTCGGAGGTGGCTCTCCGACGATCTCACTGGTCGGAGATGAACCCCCCCATGTGCAGCAGTAAGGTATTTAAATTGTTGACAGTTGGTTTGGTTATTGTGATGGGTTGATGTTAATCCGTGATGTGTGAGTTATGTGGGGTGCGTGATGGTGTGTGTGTGCCTCACAACAGGGGTGTGGGGTGCGTATGGTGTGTGTGTCACAGTTAAGATGTTGGTGGTTGTGTGAGTTTCGGATTCGGCAAGAGAGAAGGACGTTGTCACAGTGAGATGTATTGATGAGGAAGATGAAGTTTAGTAAATGGGCCTTAATAGTAAGGCCCAATAGAGGCCCAATACCTTCCTTACTTATATTACAGCCCATGTGTAACTGTTTTAAAATGCATAAGTGTGTAAAAGGCCCATTATGTGTGTAATTTAAAGTGGTGGTTGTGTATACATCCATTATTTCATATATTGTTGTATTTCTCTTCGCCGAAAACCACCATTTTGGCAATGCTGCTGGTCGGATTCTTCATGTCTGAGAGATTGTCGGAGATCACCCCATGATGTTGCTAGTGTCTCGTAACTCTTTCGTGAGTTCGAATAGTGGTGACCATGGTAGTTTGATGAGACTTTACGTCGTGTTAAGTTCAACTACCCTTGCGTGTATGCATGTGTTAAACTCTGATTAGGCGAAGTGTTTTTCCGGCCATGCCATGCTGAGGAAACCTTTTCTGGATGTCGAATAGTATCAACATGAAGTCATGAAGGTCTCAAATTGTTGTTCGGATGTAATTCAAAACGAGTTGCAAATGCGGTTTAGTGTTTGAAGTTTGTGAATTGGTTATGACGTCGTGGACACACCGCCAGTCCTCGAGACTATGGTGTGATTTCACATACGACTGAGCCGAGCCTAAGACCTATAATTAGGCTTACATAAGTGTGGTTATAATACCCAAAAGAGTCATTGTGTTTCGTTGTATTTTTGGTTTGATTTACCGATTGAGTTAACGAAGTGTTCAAGTCATTAAAACACTGAGAAAATACTAGGGTACCAACCTAGGGTTTAGTTAATGATTCGACCCATTAATTAGAGTTTCCAACCTTGTCAGGTAGCGAAAAACTCGGGGATACTTACTAGGAACGCGAGAGTGTTGTTACACGGGTTGCGATAGTTCTGGTAAGTACACTTGTCTTCAAAACTTGTGTACGTTAGTAAGCCAGCTAAGAAAATATCATGTGATTCATTTTCATTCCGTTGTGTTTGTTATTGTCTACTTGTTGGCATTCCATTCCATATTCCTTGTATGTGTGTTCTTGGCATAAGTGTGTGTCTCGAAGGTACATGCGGCCTGCACTAGAAGGGATAAAACGCGGGCACTCGTGCGCACGAGTGTTTGACCACCCCTAGTGATTGTGTGATACCATGTACTGGATTGTTGTGGATTGTTGTGGATATTTTTGTGGTATTGTTGTGGATTTTAGACCACTTATGGCCTCTCTTGACTCGTAGAACACGCATGTTTCGATTGTTATTGTTTCCAGTCTGCCTATCATGCACCTTGTTTATTTAACTTCCTGTCTTTCAATTCCTGCATGATATTTAGACTGCCTTGATTGATAATTCATGAATTACTATTATATTCTTCTGGCATTACTTTCGATTTCTCTCAGTTGCTCACCGTTTAGTTTGTGACGGTGGGTGCAGATAGAGCGGAGTGCAATAGAGGGCAAAGAGCCTTGCTTAGGCGACTTTTTGTGAGGATTAGCGGCTGGACTTGAGGAACCCTAGAGTAGGTTATATGTTTTTGCTCATTTGTATATCGCTTTATATACGTATGTTTTTGATTTATAGAACTTGGTATTATTATTGAGATTAGTATCATGTATGTTGATTTATCGAATTGTACATGAATACCGGGGTTTTCCACAATTATAGAATTCCTAATTTCCCTTTGATTGAGTTATTTCCCCTTGTTATTTATTGTTTAGTCTTCCGCTGTGTATTATTGCAATAACTCTTTCATAAAATACTAAATTGATTACATTGAAGGCTGACTAGGCTCGTCAGGTTACCAAGTGATGACTTGGGGCCTGCACGGGTCTAGGCCGGGCGTACCCAATTGCACGGGGAAATTGGGGCCGTCACAAGGCCTCCTAGCATAGGGAAAGATGACGCTGGCTCTTCCCGGGCAATGTTACGACACTACCACAGCTTGATAAATGAGGGACACAGGCCTCAAGAATCACATCGACACGCTCACACCAAGAACACACATACCAAAGAATCAACAAGATAAAAGTGTCAACAAAGAGAATCAACAAGCAACAATGAATGAAAATGAATTACATGCAATGTTCTTACTGGATTGCTTTCGTACACAAGCTTTAGGGCAAGTGCACTTACCTGAACTATCGCGACCCGTGAAACAAACTCCGAGGCTTTAACACGTCTCCCGCGATTTCCTGACTACCTGATAAGGATTTAAGTCCCAAATATCAGTTTAAGTCTTTGTATTTAGTCTTACGGTGTTTCTCGTATGTTTAATTCAAATATAATTAATTAAGGTGACTTAAACCATTGTGGATCAATCCATCTCTATGGTTATTGTCCTGTTTAACTCGCACATATGGTACACCCCACACCCCCGCCGTGGGGTGTACCACACCCTCACACACCCCAACAGTGGGGTGTGCATCTCACATTATGTCACATTGTCCAATACACACTACAAACATCACATTGTTCACTGTCAAACCACATCACGCACCCCACCAGTGGGTGTACACACACCCACACCATACACACAATCCAACAGTACACCTCATCACGCACCCCGCCATTCACACACACACGCATGCACACGCACACACACATGCATGCACATGCACACACACCATCCCACTGCCAAACTGTCCACACACACACCCCATCGTGCACCCCACCAGTCATGCCCACACACAATCATCCACACACCAACACCATACCCCAACAGTTTTCACAAAAACTCTATACAACACATACCCCATCACACACCATCATCAAAACTGCCCGACATGGGGGGCCACCTCTGGCCAGTGGTGTCGCCAGCGGGTCACCTTCGACCAGCTCCGACTGGAGGCCGGACTTACCTCCACAACCTGAACCAACACAATCGACATAACATACTAAATGAAAAAAAACAAAACGGTGAGGCCGAGAGAGAGAAATCGAGAGGGAGGGAGAGAAATAAAGATGATATACCTTATTACTCCGGCGACCAGAGCATCTTTCAGCAAGGTCCAGCCACCACGGGACTATGTGGGTTGGTGGTTCTTCACCAAGGAGAGAGGCGTGACCGAGAGAGTGAGTGGGGAGGCCAAGAGAGAAAAAGAGAGGAATAGAGAACCTTCGGTGAACGAACTCCGGCGAGCTCGTGGTGCTGCAGTGGCGTGGTAATGAGGGAGAACCGAGGAAGATGAAGTGAGGAAGAAGAAGGGAGTGGCGGCGGGAGGGTGTGTAATATTAGAGTTTTTTTTTATTTAAACATATATATACACTTTTTGTTCAAATTGTCCCTTTTATCCCTTGAGTTTGTCATATTTTCCTCTATCTTTCATTTTACAACACCCACATATCTCGAGGCCAATCCCATGGCTCCTCAAATTAGGGTTGTGTCATTTTAACAGTTTCTATCATATAGTTCGTATGTTGCGTAGCAAACTAACTCCCGCGTTCAAATGACATTCCTAGGTCTGGTTCGACTCATCGCGCGCTAGTCCCGCCTTGTTCCTTTAAATAATTATTTAAATTATCCAAAAATCCATTTTTTTTACGGTGTTTTACTCCCCCGTTAAACTACGCGAAACCTCACTCAACTAAAAATTGCCCGAACGACTCGAGACACGTAATGGACTATAATACTAATACACATATCATGGAAACATAAAATCACCTCAGTGTCAACTCCCAAGGTTCAAAATACCATTTAGTATCACGTAGCCGGTTCACGGTCTTAACAAGTGCGACACAGTTGAGTTAAAATTTGAGGGTTGTTACAGAATAAATGCCAAGTGTTTTTCTAGTGGGGTTTACTTACCTCAAGCAATTGCATATCGCCCTCAAAACGTCTTGTTCACTCCTCGAATTGCGTACCCGACCCCGACTATACACTCCTAAGTTCTTGGTGACAAAATGTATCATTTTAATTGTTTTAGGGCCATATTAAGTTGATTAATGACATTAAATCAAAATTTAGAATTCTATTCTAAATTTCCAATTGTGACACATTTTTCGAGTTATACCAAGGTTACAAGTCCCCCGAAAAACCTCGAAACTTGATTTACTACCTCTTTTCTAATTTTTCATATTTTCTATGATTTTTCAGAATTTTTTCAGAATTCTTATCTATTTTTATAGTTTATATTATTTTTTATGTATTTAGTTTTAATTTAAAATATTTAATTAATTTTTTTAATGGGTTGGGCCCACCTGAATCGGGCTCGGTTCGGCCCAACTAGGTCGAGCCTGGGCCGCACGTGCATGCGTGTTGCGTGCCCCTCATCTTCCGCAGAGATACCAACAACATCAACCCATTTTATTTTATTTTTACTTCTTTCTCTTCTTGTCTTCTTTTTGCTTACTCATCTTCAATATCATCAACAACCCAAACAACATTATCAACAACAACAACAACAACCAATTGCAAGATTTCTCATCAAAAATCTATCACATTCATCAATGTCATCATGCACCATCAAGAACACTAAAAGTTTCCCTAAAATCAGTTTTTAAATCAGTTTATAGATAAAAATCTAAGCCTAACTCAATCATAAAACTTATAAACAGATATTGAATCCCAATTGAAATAATAAAATTTATTTGCATGAAAAACCCCAAATCTCTCTTGCATTACAAGAACACCATTAGAGCAAGAATGAAAAGAATGAGATGGGTTCTTGTTTACCTTAGCTTGAATACTTGATTTTGCAACAAAAATTCTT
The DNA here is from genome assembly GCA_039657345.1 of Stephania japonica. Lineage (NCBI taxonomy): Eukaryota > Viridiplantae > Streptophyta > Magnoliopsida > Ranunculales > Menispermaceae > Stephania > Stephania japonica. The sequence continues at coordinate 53,598,516 of CM077560.1, read as the reverse complement.
CTCTCAATAGTATGGATTCTGAATTTTCAGCACACTCAAACACTCATTTATCTCATTTTTGCTGATTTTTTCATACAAAATGAGCCAAAAGTGACCAAGTCTTCTATTTATATTTAGTAGATTTTCATCAAGTTGGCGTGTTTCTCGAGGTCTATTTAAGGGATTTCATTTAAACCAGCCAAGTTGTATCTAAAGTGTGTCATTTAACACATTTCACTTCAATGACACATTGCACATCTATACGGACAAGTGTGATACATGTAGAATCCTAGGAATTTAATATATCTATGCAATCTACTCCATCTTAACCAAACCTTTCATCTCAAGGCTCATAAATGGTCCTAATTAGGTCCATCCAACTATTGGTGTTCATTTTGTGTCACTCATCAAGTCCATTAAGGGTTTGTAGAATATTCTCATACTTAGACAATTTCATATCGTAGGCTCATTACATAATCACATTAGCTTAATTAGCCTATGATCCATTAATACTTTACACTCTAAGGTTAGACTAAGTTTCGCCCACTCGCATACCCGGTGCTTTTGCGCATCTCGGGGCACCTCGGGTATATCCTCGGAATATTTTGTCTTTTATTCAACTTAGGTCAAGTTGTTTTAATTCTTTATTGTAGGTTATTATTGTTTACAATTAACATGTGCATCTAAGCTATTTCGTACCTGTTTCCACATTTGCACGCATCTCGAGCGTTATTTGTTGTACTCACAACTAGCGTAAAACGCGAAAATCAATAGTACATATGGTGTTATACTATATTTCATAGAATAACAACCATATAATCAAGCATCATGCAAATATAAAATAAATAATAATACCTCAGCAAGTGTGCCCTAGACTAATTAGCGACGTCCGCGTGGGTCTGAGCTAGGTCCTAGTATGAAATTAAATAATTAAATTAGGCGGGCCGTCACATTGATTAACTTCACTATTAAATGCTTAATAAATGGTTAAATGGTAAGGAAAGGCTGACTAGGCCTGCGCGACTCAGCAAGACTGGCTCGGGAGTCCACGTGGGCCTAGGTCGGGGGGTGTCCAATTTAGGATTGTGGAATTGGGGTCGTCACACCAACGTTTTCCTTGATTTTTCGTTGAGTCAAAGAGTAAGTAGGAAGAGAGAAAAAAGGTGACATCTCCCCCTTTATACTAACCTCTCTATCATTTCACATATACGTATCTCGAGATGTATCTTGTGGTCTTCTTTTATTCCATCCAACCACCCTAACACCATATTGTAACTCCACTAGGTAACTTGGACTTCAAAATCAAACAATTTCTCACTCACATATCGCGTTACTGGACCCGTACTACCTCACAACTCGCACATCGTGTATTCCCGAACACAACATCGCATTCACATATTATTTATTTATTTATTATTTTATGATAATCCACTAATTATCATTTTCGGTGTTTAAATACTTGAATTATACCCTTTTTGCCAGAAATTTCTCATTTTTCTTAGGCAAAACCTCACACACAAATCTGTAGAGATAACCAAAACAAAATCACGCACTAAGACATACAGAGTTCACATTCGGGTATAAATAATTGTACAAACATCACCAAAAAATAAAATATATCTCAGTGTCAACTCGCGGGACTTAGGCAATGTGACAAGTCACGATTGTCAGGTCACAGTCTTGAAACACGACATGTGTCACCAAATATGATGGTCATTACAGATCTGTCAACAACAGTTATCTGTTACGATAGCCAAAGCTTTCTTGTTACAACAACAAGACTGATCACATCGAAGAATGACACGAAAAATTGGGACATGTTCATTACAGACATATGCGCAAACTTGCAAATATGGATGTTGTTCGAGGACTTCTAAGGTTTCATCTAACTACCAAAAAAGTATGTGGTCCTTGTAAATTGGGAAAACAGAAAATGGAAAGTCGCAAATCTGTTTAAGGATGTAATACATCAACAACCTTAGAACTGCTCCACATTGGTTTGGTGGGTCCAACGCAAGTCACTAGTATTTCTGGTAATCGTTACATTCTAGTTTGTGTAGATGATTTTTAACGTTTTACTTAGGTACTTTTCCTTAAAGAAAAATCAGATGCATTTGACAAATTTCAAGATCTGTGTCTAAAGCTCATGACAGAAAAGAAGTCCACAGGAGAACACTTGATTAGAGTTCAAAGTGACCATGGAAAGGAGTTTGAAAACTCAAGTTTTCATGAATTTTGTAGCAGAAAAGCATAGAGTTCATCAGGAATTCTCGGCACCCATTACTTCTCAACAGAATGGCGTGGTGGAAAGGAAGAACATACATCTACAAGAAATGACAAGAGTCATGTTTGCATCTGGGCATGGCCCCGCAGACGTAGGTCGTAGACCAAACTGCGTGAACAATCTCCGGGTCTTGTGGTTTGTTTTACTGCTTTTATTTATATTCCAGTACTGTTTAATTCCCTGTTACAACATACTACGTTTCCTGTTGTAACACGCATTAGTTCAGTAATTTCATGATCAATTTTCTGCAAAGATAAGCCTTCATCACTTTAAAATTTCATATGTGCACCATGTCATATTGTCAGTTTGGGTTTGAGGAGGCAGAAAAATAAAAAAGTGGAGTGGAAAGGAAAAAACGGATGAATTTTGCAACGGAGGATTTGACGGAAGTTAATGGGGGACCGATTTGGAATGGATACGGGAGTTGAGGGACTTAGTTGGCCCTAGTTTGACTTTAGGGACTGAGTTAGCAACTCGTTGAGACTTCGGGACGTAATTGGTCTTTTTGCCTAAAAAGCAGTGAAGAGTTGCATAATACACTGCAGTGAAGACAACAAGTTTTTTTTTTTTTTTTTTTTTTTTTTTTTTTTAACAAACCTGGAATTCCAATGACTAAGATTAGAAATATAAACGTGTGTAATTTAATCGACGAATTAAATGACTTATTTTCATTACAGCTGCTGTAAAATGGTGATCAAGAGTCAAGTTTACTATTTTTTGCCTTGTGCTTTTATGTTCCTTGGTAAATTGCTTACTTGTGATTGCTTTGCAGTTTGGTCATTATTTCTAGGAGACGAAGTCACTTGTTAAGGGACAACTCAATCATCCGTTTGTAAGTAGGGGGTGTTTATTGCCTTTGATGATGACAAATTGCATATCCTCAAGAATTATATCCATAGAACGGGTAAAAGGCACTCATATTGTTGGGGTGCCTTTTGCAAGATGCTTGTAATACTAGCTTGCCCATACAAAAAGCTGGGGTGCCTATAGCATTGCCCTTATTTTAATTCATCCACCCCATTAGTGCTTGGGTGTGCTTTTCCTAGAATTGATTGCTTAGAAAGATTCCACATGCGGAAAGAAGACCATGCAATCGAGTAAACTCCAAAGTTCAAGTTAAAGAGGCTTGTCTTGTGCTACGCTTTTCTCTTGGACATTTGCTTTATACAGGCCTAACATGATCTGCAATCGCGCCTATAGTGCGGTGGAAAATACATGTGCTAAGCTTTCATCTCGATCTATGTGATTATCGGGTGATTGATTCCCAATAAAATAAAAAAAAACCTTTGAAACTCTAATTCATGTTCATCGCAAATTTGACATGTGTAACTGGAGAATCCTTCAACGATTTGTTTCTCGAGAAGCTGGTATCAAGAATACTTCCTCCCGTCAAAAATGCAAATCAATCTAACAAAAATTAAATCGAGCACAATGGAAGAGTTTGATCTATGTAGCCAATTCCAATAAATTTGGGATTGATGCTATATTATTGTAATGTAGCAAAAGCTCCTCTTTCGAAATTATAAGATGTGTTTGGAATTCGATAATGTGTTTATTGCTTTTCTATCCCTTAAACCTTTATACAATTTAAATATTTGTAATTCTTCAATTCTTCCATTTATTTAATGTCCAAAGACATATATGTAAATTACATTTGTAATTAAGGTTTCTTAATTTGTGTGTTTTTGTTAAAACGACATATATTATTGATGGAGGGAGTATTGACTAATCTCTTTATGTATTTTTACTTTTGACAAAAGCGAAATCCAATTGTGAGTACAAGATTATTGATTAATTTTAAAAATTGAGTAAGCAATGAATTAGCAACCTAAAGTTTGATTATTCAAGTACAATATCAAATCAATTAATTGTAACTATGATGCATGTGGTTAATTAATAATTAGCTGTCCCGGCCCATGGAAGGGAAAATGGAGTCCATGCTGTTGCTACTACTGCCGGAGTTGAACATGACATCTGCCAGGTCCATCACCGGCAAATCACCTTCTTTGGCTTGCTGCGACGACGACCTTTCCCCACGCTGTGAGGAGGGGCCAGCAGCTGCCGCAGAGCTGTTTCCACTGCCTATGAAATCCTTGTAGTAGTAGATGGGCAGCTGCATATCCGTAGTAAAGGCCAGCGTTGGTGTGGTTACTGGCGTCAAGCGTCTGCTGCTCTCGCCGGTGCTACTCGCAGTGGCCTCGGTCATCTCAACAGTAGAACCGATAATATTGGGTGCAGGCCAAGAAGAAGTAGGGAGGAGTGGTGGTGGATCGGAAGGAGGTTGTGATAATTGTTGGTCGACGTTGGAAGTTGGAGGGAATGCAGAGGGAGCTGAGGAGGAGAGATGGCAAGTGTGGTGGCCGTAGTAAGTCACTTCGAATATGTTCGGGTCTTGGTCGAGTCGCTGCACTTGCTTCTTCGCTTCGCACCCATAGAAGTTCTTGTGGGTGCATCTGAAGTATCCTCTAGAAATTAATTAAGAAAGGAAAAAAAAAAATTCATCATACACAAACTGGTAACGTAATCACTTCCACTGTATAATAATTTACTTGGACTTCAAATGAAACTAGAAATCACACAAGTTCATACATAAAAAAAAAAAAAAAAAAAAAAAAAAAAAGAGGTTATATATTTATATATATATAAGAAAATGGAAACCGTGCATTATTATAAATGAAATGGTGCATGCATATATATTGCATTTGCATATAAAGAATTAAGGATTGATAAGTAACACTAGCTAGTATTTAATTACTAGTTACCTCGGAAACATTGAACCAAGAATCTCTTTTTGACCGTATTTTCGCCAGGTGAAGCCGTCTTCTGGTGGAATCTCTGTATTACCTATACGAGGAGCACTCACCCTCTCTGTACGCTTATCCACGCCATCTTTCCTGGTCCATGAACACCTCTACCCATATAAGTATAATACACTTGTCTCTTAATTATGTACATGCATATAGGCGTTAGTTCAACTGTTTTTTGAATACCTTTCCGAATTTAACATGAATAAACATATCATCAGTAACATGCAATAATGAAGAACTATAATGCATGCATCAATTAACGTCTACAAAAACACAACTATGTACATATATGATACAATTTTATTTGTTAATCATTCATAATTTGATCAAAGATTAATTCAAAGAAATTAAACTCAATTGACAGCAATTAATATTTATATAGAAATGATGATAAATAATTCACCTCCTTCGCGATGTTCTCTTACTCGACGGACTTCTATCTGATTGATCAGTACTGGTACCCTCTATCATTTGAACCTCTGCTCCTGCACCGGTACTAGTAGTTCTAGAGCGCGAGCCACCCTCTCCATGATCTCCACTACTATAAGCTTTCTGCGATATCCCTCCAAATTCGAGTATCCTCAAATCCTGCGGCGCAGCAGCTGACACCGGTGGGATTATATTCATCTTCTTCGGCGGCACAACTGTTGCCTTGCTAGCACCAGCAGCAAACAAGCCCCCACTACTGCTCGCGGAGAATTGAGATCTCAGGAGCATTTCCATGGCTTGTGTGTAGCTGGAACTCAACCAGTCCTGCACTCCTTGTTGAGGTGGGCGTGATTGTTGTAATGGTGGTTCTTGGAAGACTGCCGGAGAATGCGAAGAAACGTTAATAATGGATGAGTTGAGCTGCTGGACTGCAGTTCTGAATACCCCCATTAGCTCCTCACAAGACTTGGAAAGAATGCTTGGATGTTCTGACAAGTGTGGTAGATTTGATTCAAGTTTTTTGGCTAATCCGATGCCATGGATGATTAAAGACAAGGTTTCATCCATGCCTTTTCGCAGCTATAGCTAGTGTCCTGTATTTGTTTTTTTTTTTTTTTCTTATATATGTAACTAGCTGGGTAGAGAGATGCTTAAATTGGTATGTATTAATTAATGGCTGCAATCGATGGACCAATTAATTTGAATGGGGGGAGAATAAGTATATATCATATGTCCTGGCAAGACAAAGTACTTAATTTGTGACTTTGTGAATTTGGAAAGGATGGATGGATGGATGGAGAGAGGGACAGATTAATCAATTAGTGTATAACACGGTAAAGAATTCCAAGATATGGAAGGTGCGACTGGGTCAGGGTCACCCTTCCAAGTATTTTACATGTTGTTTTTTGTATAAAGAGTCTAGGCGAAGACCTTGCCCCATTGATGGGGGACTTTGAACTTTTGAAGATTTTCCTACCATTGCCACGACTTCTTCCACTCAATTCATCCATCTTTAGTTATTTAGTGGGGAGAGCTACCTAGCTTTGAGTTGGTATAACATATTTGTCTTTAATTTTCTTTTTTTTTTTGGGAGGCTTAATTAAACTTAGACAGCAATAATATTAATGGCAACTCTCAATTGTATATATACATGTTACGTTGAAATCTCATATCGCATAATGAGGCCCATTGTCAAAGCACGCTTTTTGTTGCTCTTTCATATCACAAGGTCCATTTCACATACAAACTCTTCATTTTCTCTTTTAGTTTTACTAGTCCTATTCCCCAAATGGCATTTGCGTCCTGCATAGCGCGCACTTGACAGCACCTTCAATCAACAAGAAATAAAAATGCTAACAAGTGACGTCTTTTTTTGACTTCAACAAGAGTCGAATTCGATCTTTCATTTTTTTTTTTAATAAGGTAAGTTGCATTTCATCTATCAAAAACTTTACAAAAAAATGGGGTAGAACAATCTATACATATTATGTACACCCCATGCCAAAATAGACCAGTGCCATGACAAAAGTTGGGTAAGACCCACAATACAAAAACATTGGATAGCCTAAACCAGCCCAAGAACATAATGCCAATCACCGACAAGTGAATTTGTCCCCAACAAGGATGTTTCATCTTTCTCACTAGATATGTTTTGGCACTAACTAGATATGCTTTGGCACTAACTGAATGTCTCCTCAAAAATGTGACCTAATCTTTTAAGTGTCTATTAGGAAAGACACGTCTATTTGATATACCTCTCAGAATAGAGACACCCATTACCAACACAATCCTTTTAGATTGAACACCGCTATTGATCATGTTTTGTCTCTCTATATGTATACCCTTTCATTAATTTTCTATTCAAATTACATACAATTAAATAATATATTTAATTGTTCCAACACTAACGAGCGACATCTTTAAAATGCAAGTAATAAGTTTTCAAGAAATAAAAAAGGACAAATCAATCCTCGGAGCAACAATCCCAGCCATATATTTTAAGGAAAAAGCCGGAGTAACAGACTTTGAGCACCGACCCAATAAGATGTCGTTCATTTCCACCTCGATATGTGTGCACATGCATATCGGTGTGTTTTGAACGGCATCGGTCAGTGTCCAAAGTTGGTATCAAAACTGAGTTACTTTAGCAGGCCTCATATTTTAATGACTCGCCCGCGCTTCTGCATGCACTTGAATGAACATAAAATATGCAGCAAAGAACGGAAGAGCCTTCATCGAACTCAGCTTATGCTGTGGCGGCTGGTCAAATTTTCTGCTCAATTAGATTTTGCCCAGGTCCACTACAACATTTGTTCTTCAATCATTTCTCTAACATAGATATATGCATCTTCCCTTAGTACTATATTATACACTCTAAAAATGAGCCGTCTAAGCATTTAAAAATGCATAATGACATGCAACTCTCGACTTGCAATGCGTGATACTCATTTGGTATGAACCATCACTTGCAGAATAGTTCTGGCTATCACAATTTCTTCTTTTTTAAAAAAAATCAAGTCTTGTTTAACCGGTTATTAGCAATAATACGACGAGAATAATGAGAACAATTAATAGTACTAAGAATCTGGGCAGGACGTCTAACTTCGCAACAAGTTCAATTCATATGAATCACATCAGATACTATAATATTTTTTATGCATAAATTCAATATACTTCATTGGAATCCTTCCCATGAAAATTCAGATGTTTGCACAAACATCACGATGCAAAATTCAATGGTCACAAACAAATATAGGATAGCAAAAGCGGGTCCGCTATTTCAAAAACATCAAGACTTTTCAGTTCTACACTAGGCCAAATATTAAATAAAATTCAAGATCAAAATGTGGAGCAATACATAGTCATCAGCTTATTAGGCATCGATTACCAATTTACCATACACCACAAACCAACCCAAAACCATGTTCACCACAGCTGAATATTCAAATGGAAGGACTTTCCACTTTTGAAATTCTAGTCAACCATAACCCCCAAGCAATCGTCAAGGAAGAGCTAGTAATTAGAGATGGACATTGTCAAGACTCTTTGTTAACCCATCTAGGATTCTAGATGCTCCTCTTACAACAGAAGTAGACTCCAAAGTCAATACTCTCCAAAAGGACTCCACAATCAACGTCGGATCCAAGATCCGATGTTTGCACAGCTATTCAAAGCAGTACAATCTTTTGACATTGTCAGGAATTGGGCAACCGAAAACTCAATATCGAGACAGATTTATGCAGTAATAAAGAAAGCCACCAAATGAGCGTCAGTATCAAAGCATAGTTGTCAATGATATTTTAAAAAACCTACTTTTCTAATAATAGGTTATTGCATTTTTAGAATGTAAATATATACTTTCCTTTGTTGTAATTTAGGACGTGAGTAGAGAGTTGACTTGCTGTAATTAAAGAGTAAAATATGTTGTATGGTGCTACATATAACTAAAGGAAAATGATAATCTAACACACTTTGGGCCTACATTTTGTTTTTTAGTCATTTATGGTTCTTTCTTGTCTTCCTAGGCATGAGTCTCATATATGACAAAACACTATAAATGGGCAAAAAAACAAAGTGTGCACCCAAAATGTGTGAAATTATCATTTCTCATAACCAAAAGCATGACTTAATGAAAAAGACAATTTCATACAAGAATACTCGTCTAGTTATTGGGTCATTTTTTTTTAGTTCTCTTGATATTGTATTCATGGAGAAATCTGAGATATTTTGCGTCAAGTTAACAGGAAAGAATTATTTTGTTTGGGAATTTCAATTCCAGATTTTTGTTCAAGGGAAAGAATTATTGGGGATCATTGACGGCACATACAACAAGCCTACTAATTCGACCAAAGCCGCCGAGTGGATTACAAATGATGCTCGTGTCAAGAGCTGGTCGATACAGACTATGGACTCTTCTCTTATTGTCAAACTGAGACCTAACAAGATAGCCAAAGCTATGTGGGATTACCTCAAGAAAGTTTATGCTTAAAACAACTAAGCTAGTCAGTTTCAATTGGAATATAAAATGTCCAACTATGCCCAAGGAAAACTATCTATTCAGGATTATTATTCTGGTTTTGTGACATTGTGGACTGAATATACAAACATTGTTTATGCTTTAGTGCAGGAGGCATCATTAGAAGCTATTATCACTCTACATCAGATCAGTCAAAGAGATCAATTTTTAATGAAACTTCGACCAGAGTTCGAAGTTGTGAGATCAAACGAACCACATCGAGAAGATGTCGATTTTTCGTCCAGCAACTCCGTTTTGCTGGGGTGTATAAGGACAACTTCTTTGAGAAATAATGCCATTTTGTTAAAGGAAATCTTGGAAATGCCGAGACATATTTCCCGCCCAAGTCAGCACGTAAAATTTTGATATTTTTGGAAAACTGATTTTTAATCTTGGCTAGGAATTTTTGGAAAGACTCAACTTCACATTTGTGTCGCAAAAAATAGACCCAAGTAAAACGGCTATAATCGTCAATAAATATCACAAAAATATTTATATTGATCATGGGAAATGACAGGTGAAATTCCCCAAACACCACTATGGATTAAATCAAAACAATGAGAGAAAAGGAAGAGTTTTAATTTTTTACAAGTAGAACAATCAAAAGTAACATCTTTAGATGACATTTTATTTCTTGACACACCAAATTTGAACATGAATGAAAGAGTCCTATCATTTGGATGGCCTAACTTCACATGCCAAAATTTATACTCAGGATGGACAGAACAAGAACGAAAGAAAAACACATTCAAAGGCTTTACTGATTCATAGAAATGGAGGGGAAAGAGTCGACCCCATTTAGGTCCCTCAGCTAATGTCTTCCCTGCCATCAACCTCTGCCAGTGATCCGGCACCACTTAAGAAATTCACTCGCACTTCACATCCGCCAGATATGTATGGCTATTCTCCTGAAAGATTTGATTATCATAAATCTATGATTACTACCCTTTCCTCCATTAGCATACCAAGATCATATTCAGAAGCAATACAACATGAGTGTTGGCAACACGTTATTCAAGAGGAACTTGATGCTTTGAACCATAATCACACTTGGGACGTTACTTGTCCTTCTAATGTTACTCCTATTGGTTGTAAATGGGTCTGCTCCATCAAACTAAAATCAAATGGATCACTTGACTGGTGTAAGGCTCATTTGGTAGCTCTTGGAAATAGACAAGAAGATGGGATTGACTACGAAGAAACATTTGCTCCAGTTGCCAAAATGACTACCGTTTGTACAGTCTTGGCTTTAGCAGCTTCTCAAGGCTAGTCTATTAATCAGATGGATGTAAAAAACGCATTTCTCCACGGGGATTTAACAGAGAATATTTATATGCGTTCTCCACCTGGTTTAACAATTATTGCACATGAGATATGTCACTTGAAACATTCCTTATATGGGCTTAAACAAGCTCCTCGTGCTTGGTTTGCAAAATTAAAAAAGACTACTTGATTTGTCCTTCGTACAAAACAGGTATGATCCTTCACTTTTTTTATGCAAGACTGGAATTGTCATGTTACTTGTATAAGTTGGTGATATTTTAATTGTTGGTTCTGACATAGATAAAATTCAAGAATTGAAAATATCTCTTCAATATCTCTTCATGCTTCTTTTTACATGAAAGATCTAGGTTATCTTGCATATTTTTTGGGTTTGAAAATCCACATAAACAATAAAGGTATTTTTGTTAATCAACATAAATATCTCACGGATATAATTCAATTAGCCGGATTAGAAAATACTACTTCCGTAGATAGACATGGAAATAAATGTCAAATATCGTAAGGACGAAGGTGCTCTTCTCCAGGATCCTACATTGTATCGGCATCTAGTTGGAAGTCTAGTTTATTTGACAATCATTAGACCAGATATATTTTTTGCGGTTAACTTGATGAGTCAATTTTTCCCCACGTCATTTACATATGGCTGTAGTGAAACGAATTATTCGCTATTTGTATGGCACCACTCATCGTGGTTTTTTTTATCCAGCTCATTCTTCTCTTAATCTAGTTGCTTATAGTGATGTTGATTGGGCAAGGTGTCCTGATATGCACCGTTCTACAACAGGTTGGTGTGTATACTTGGGAGATTCTTTAATTTCTTGGAAGTGCAAGAAACAAACTCAACTGAAGCGGAGTATCATACCATGTCTGCCACATGCTCCGAAATTACTTGGTTACGTGGTCTACTCTCTGCTAGGTCACAAAAAAATTGATCCTACTCCTCTCCATGCTGACAATTCTAGTGCTATTCAGATTGCATCAAATTCTGTCTTCCATGAGCGTACGAAGCATATTGAAGTCGATTGTTATTCCATTCGGGAATCATTAGATAATAGTTTTATCACGCTTCCTCATGTTTCTACTGATCAAAATATTGTTGATATCCTCACCAAGCCTCTCCCTTGCACTCGACATCAGTTTTTCGTACATAAATTGATGCTGCTTGATTCACCGACATCAATTTAAGGGGGGATGTCAAGCATAGCTGTCAAAGATATTTTAAATATTTACTTTCCTAATAATAGGTTATTGTATGTTTAGAATGTGAATATATACTTTCTTTTGTTGTATTTTAGGATGTGATTAGAGAGTTGACTTACTGTAATTAAGGAGTAAATTATATTGTATACTATATATATAACCAAAAGCATGACTCAATGAGAAAGACAATTTCATACAAGAATACTCGTCTTGTTAGTCAGGACTCAGGCAGTCCATAAGCAATTTGAGCAACTTCTTTTCAAAAACATCACGACTTAGTTTCTTCAAAAAAAAAATAAAAATAAAAAAATAACATAACATAACATAACATAACGACGTAGTTCAACTTTGATTCCAACATGATTGTGACCATAACATTCGTATTAAACAGGAGGAAACAAGTAAATTTCATCAAAACTAACAATTTCCTTGACTAACGTATCAATCAAACATGCATAGAAACCAATTCATTCTTTGAACATCAGCAACTAGTCCCTGTTGAAGTAATACAAAGGACTTAAGCATGCAGACAAACTTACAAGGATGTTGCGGGCCACCTTTGGAACGTCCAGTGCCTCCAAGAACACACTAACCATCAAGCATCTTCTTGTCACTAGTAAAACAGTATGAAATACAATAAATAAAACTCATTTTGATGTTTAGGACCAACAACTAAATCATCATAGGAGATTAATAGATCAAATGAAGAACTAGTTATAAGAGAAATGGACGCATAAAATCCACTCCTTACAAACGAAATATTACCTGACTCACTGATCCCCTTAGAAGCACAAAAAAGAAAAGTTCAAATTGTGTCCACTAGATACAAGCACAAATCGTTTTTCGTGTCAGTCATCCCAAGCTTCATCTGCTGCACCCTCTTTTTTCACATCTCTGGGAGTAAGCATGTATCGATACTTGTCCTCAATATTTATTGATGTGGGGCCTGCAATGGAGAGCTTAGATAAAGCAATTCTAGCCTCTTTTTGAGCAGTTGCTGCTTCTCTCTCTTTCTTCCTTGCAGCCTGATTCCGATGCCGCATGAGGGTTTAATTAACAAGCTAGAACACACGAAACCCACATAGAAGATAATTGTCTAGCTGAATGCACGTACCTTGCCAGTCGCAAATGACAAAGCATTTCCTGATTCAACATCCGCAATTGCTTTCCTTATATGTGCCACGAGAAACTAGAAAATCCAGCCGTACACCATATGATGAAAAGAGCAAATATTAGTCCATTCGTGAATACCAAGTGCACGGCGAAGAAAAAGGGAAGCAACAGATAGGATATCAATGTCTAGCAAATCCATGCGCACAAACCCTAAACCCTATATAACAATGAAGAGGGGAAAAAACACAAAACAGAAGAAAGAGACTAGTTAGGTGGAACAGTGAAACACCATGTCACGATCAGTGTAAAATGAAGTAGCCTGGCCAGTTGATCCAGCTCGTCCTGTCCTTCCAATCCTGTGGACATAGTCCTCCATTGTCTGTACAATAAGAAGAAAGAAGAGAAATGAGAAAGATTAAAAAGAATATCTTACTGAAAAAAATGAGTAACTAATATAGGCTAGCAAAAGGGCTACGACCAAACTGTCGAGTGCCATCAGAAAATCACATGAAACAAATGCAATTTATAAAGCTTAATTCAAAATACCAAAACTCATAATAAGAGTTTGATCAATGAGAAATTAACAGAGGATTAAGCGGGAAGTGCAGAAGCCAACAATTACATGAGAAAACTCAACGTTTGAGTTATCTGTAAAGACCATTAGATTGAAGATCGGCAAATTTAAGCAAGCAAGAAAACTTTCCACAAAATACTGTACACATACCTTAGGAAGGTCTAGGTTAACAACATGAGCTACACCAGTGACATCCAAACCGCGAGATGCAACATCTGTAGCAACCTTCACAAGAGCAAATAAAATAAAGACTAGCTTCTTGATTGTTATAAGCCGCACAAAATTCACCCACTTGAATCTGTTATTTCTATCAACAAAGAAATTAAAAAGAAATTAAGCATCTGCGTACCAAGATATTGATAGATCCATTCCTAAAATCTCGTAGAGCTGCCTCTCTTTCACTTTGGCTTCGACCTCCGTGAAGAGCAACTGCACGCAAACCCTGTGCAACGAGGGCTTCTGCAACTTCATCACACCTAGTCTAGAGCACTAGTCACACGTCAGTATTTCAATAAGAAGTTGGCAAGAATTATATGAACCCACAAAAAAAGCATTTATGAATTGTTAGTCTCCAAATAAGTCTGGTATTGAGAAGAAAAGTGAAGACAACCATAACATGAAAATAGGAAAAGTTGGAAGACTTGGAACAGACATGGTGTGCGAAAACTGATGATATGGCTTAAGATAAGAATTGAAATTAAAATTTTGATGAATTGCTCACAACAAGATCATTGATGAAAAAATGAGCCAGGTGGTTGATACACAAGTCAGATATCTAACAAAGCTGTATAGACTGTTCAAAAGAATTGCCAGCATAACTCCAAGAGTAACCAATTTCCAGTTGCATTAAAGAATATCTTGGCAGGTATAGACTGCTCAAAAAGTGAAAATAAGGTAGAGAACAATAATGCAGAAACCAACCATCGCTAAGAGAAGTACTGAATCAGTTAACACCACTCACACACACAAAAAGAAATAGAGATTGAAAATATATAAAAATATATATTTAACTAAAACATGCACCATGAGCATCTGTTTGCATTGACATCCAAGCACTGAGAACGTTCTGAGTTGCAACTTCATCCACACATTATAGCTTATACACTTTTACATTATACGAAACCAGGGTAGCAAAATCAAGGTTGGAGCTTCAATACCTTCCGTTCGACAAAGACAATTGTTAAGGGTGGAAGATGCCCTGATCTATCAGCCTGTGAAGCCTCCTCGACAAGCAAAGTCAGCAGCCGATCAATCTGCAAGCACAATATGGTTTTAGCTTATAAGCTCAAACAAAAGAGCCCAAGTCAACGAATCATCAAAGAGAAACATCATAAGAGAAACCTTCCCTCATTAAGAAGAATTAAAAAGATAAATTAGACCTTCACAACATCAATCCATGAGGATATATTTCATTTATAGCCGACCCCAATTAATTTGGGATTGAGGCTATGTTGTTGTCTTGATATATTGGCCATTTTTATTTTAGAGACATTCTTCTAGCTCTCCACAAACAGTAATAAGTTAAGTTTCAACTCTATCTGTTTCCACCTGAAGTGCAACGAAAACAATAAAAAGAGAACAAAAGTAAACCATGGAAAAGAGTACAACCTTTTCATTCTCTGCGAGCTTCTCCAAAATCTGTAAGACATTTTCAGTTGGGCTGCTTACTTTACCCACCTTCACTTGCACTGGATCATTTAGATACTCCTAACACTCCACAAAATAAAATCCAATTAACCAACTGCAACTTCAGAATATCAAAAAGGCTATTTAACAGGATTAAGGAGACATGTTTTTGTTCATTCTACTCGGTCAAACAAATTACATAGATAGACCTACATGAACAGAAATCAAGAGCATTGTGTATTATGAAGTATATCTACCTGCGCAAGTGCTTCAATCTCTTCCGGCATGGTCGCACTAAACAACAGAGTTTGGTGCTTTTTTGGAAGGTTTCGCATCACCTGAACAAATTAAAATCAAGCAGCATGTAACATGCAGCAATAGACAATATCTATCAAACCCATAAAATATCGTAGAATTCACAAGCCATAGCATGAATTAATAATGAGTATTGCAATTGCAATTATTCACTTGATATGTTCTAAATTTTAATATCAATATGTCATTCGCTATTTTTCCAATGCCTTTCTGTAAGAAAGAGCTATGTATATTGTTCCTTGAACTCGGGTATGGTGTCGGGTGTGAGTAATATGATGCAGTAGCCATATGAGGCCTAGTAAGGTATTTTATTTTGTTATATGATAGGAACATATAGTCTTGATGTATTCGGGTTTGACTATAAAATGTGTAAAAAAACTCCAAATGAAGTTGTCATTACACCTTTTATAGTCAAACCCTAATACATAAAGACTCTATGTTCCTATTATATAACAAAATAAACCTAGCTATTCTCTAATTTAAGGATATATAGACTCGGCAAAAAGTGTTAAAAATTAGACATGAGCGTGTGTGTGTGTGTATATACACATACTAGCCTATAAACTGAAATTTCTTATTCTAAATTGGAAAGTTCTTTTCTTTTTTTTTTTTGCCTTGTTTTACATTTTTAATCTTCTTTCTACAAAGAACTTTAAAACTGATTGTCCAAATTTTTTTCAAAGTGCAGAACTTGGTTGAGTTGTTTCAAGTGTGCGACATGAGTACTTTGGGTTAGAGTTGAAGTCTGGGTAACATAGAAAAAGAACGTATAAAAGAAGTTGAAGTTTTAAGGAAGTGAAGTACACAATAGAATCCTTGCAATGCAGAAATTCACAAAAATCGACTTGAAACATTTATGTCTAATGATTCAGCATCATTTGTTGTCAATTCAACATTACCTCCAATTGGAACTCCCAAAGAAAAGAGGAAGAAACCTGCATAAAATGTCATCTATCCAAAAAATATCCAACTGACAAAACCCTTAACAATGGCTGACTCAAAGCAATTAGTGCAGAGAGACAATCAAGGATTGCAAGACATCACTTTGACAATATGAAGAAAAGCACCAAGAAAACTTCTAAGGCAAATGGTGGTTTTATTTTTATTTTATTTTATTTTTACAAAACTTAAGAGCTTCCATAGAATTTCATAAATAGACACTTACGGGGATTTCAACTACCCTATAAACTAAAATTTCTTATTTTTCATTTCTTATTCTAAATTAGAAAGTTCTTTTCTTTCTTTCTTTTTTTGCCTTGTTTTGCATTTTTAATCTTCTTTCTACAAAGGACTTTAAAATTGATTGTCCAAATTTTTTTCAAAGTGTAGGACTTGTTTCAAGTGTGCGACATGAATATGTTGGGTTAGAGTTAAAGGTCTAGGTAACATAGATAAAGAATGTGTAAAAGAAGTTGAAGTTTTAAGGAAGTGAAGTACACAATAGAATCCCCGCAATGTAGAATTTCACTAAAGTCGGCTCGAAACATTTATGTCTAATGATTCACCATCATTTTGTCAATTCAACATTACCTCCAATTGGAACTCCCAAAGAAAAGAGGAAGAAACCTGCATAAAATGTCATCTATCCAAGAAACCCTCTAAGCAAGAGGACGCAGCCGCGCAAATATAAAAATATCCAACTCACAAAATGCTTAACAAAGGCTGACTCAAAACAATTAGTGCAAGGATTGCAAGGCATCACTTTGACAATATGAAGAAAAGCACCAAGGAAACCACCGAGGCAAATGCTGGCTAGAATTTTTTTATTTTTTATTTTTTATTTTATTTTATTTACAAAACTTAAGAGATTCTATAGAATTTCATAAATAGACACTTATGGGGATTTCAACTATTTGGTACAGTGATTGAAAGGCGACGCCTAGGCGTTTTGGGGGAAAACCGCCTAGGCAGTTGCCTAGGCAAGCGGCGTCCTTCTAAATAATTTTTAAAAATTTGAAGGGGCAAATTATAATTGAGTTTGGTGCTATAATACCGATCAAACTATAAAATCTTAACATAGATAATGTTACTTAAGTACCTAAAGGCTTATTAGTATCCTTGAAGTATATATTGAATGCGAATTATATTTACCAATAAAAAAATTATTGTTAACTAAGGTCTTATAAATAAATAAATAATAATTCAAGGGCCTCTAAATAAATATATTTTTGATCGCCTAGGCCAGGGAAATCGCCTCGGAATAGCCTTGGCGCCTTGCAATCCTTGATTTGGTAGCTAAATAATATGATTGGACGAATTTTTCAGACTTGGATTGTGATAGTAAAGACAGCCGAAGAATCTTTTTCTGCAATTATATTGTGAAAATTGCAAAGACTAATTGAACGTGGTTAAAAATTTTATGTTCTTTTTTGTCATGAGTGTGAATATATGAAAAGCATTTCTAATCATTTTTTGAAATATAAATTTAGTATGCATCTATGGTGTGGCTAGTACAGAACATAAACAATTAATCTACAACAACAACCACCTAGCCCTAATCATTAGTTGAGGTCAACTACATGGATCAAGCCCACTTGGCTTGATTAAATGAATTTTACAAATAATTACTAACTGTTTAAGAACTCGCAAGTAAATATTAATTGTCACCAAGACATTACCTTGCCAAGGTTAGGTAAAATACAATAAAATCACATCGAAACCTTACAACCCTAAGTCATAACAAGCACAACAAAACATACATAACGCAAATGAAGATTCACATGATGCGCAAAATTAAGATAGGCAAGTTGTCATACCAAGTCTTGACTAGAAACTGATAAGCTTGAAAAGAAATAATGAAGCAAAATAAGAAATAAGACTGTTCACATTACCTCTCTAATCTGTGGTTCAAAACCCATGTCCAACATTCTATCAGCTTCATCTAACACAACAAAAGAAATTCGGGAAAGGGAAGTGTTTCCTTGTTGCAAATGATCAATGAATCTTCCAGGGGTGGCAACCACAATGTTGACTCCAGCCCTTAGGTCGGATCTCTAAAAAAATAAGCAAAACAAAAATAAAAAATAAGATTTTTTCCAGGTTTTCAGATTGCAGTTAATCGAAACATGGGTGGAAGGTTGCAAACTTCACATCATGAAGAATAAACCACAACTAAACAACTGAAAACTGCAATTGACCTCCCTTTCCCTAAAGGCCATAGCACAGCTTCCTACTCCCAGATGACACTAATAATCTTTTACAATTTACAACCCATAAAGCCCAAGATGAACTACCCATTTACAAAGACTTCAAAATGTTTGCACAAGACTGGATCATGTAACATAATTTTGATGTTTTTGAAATTTAAGCATGCAGTGACACAAGAAAAGATACATAAACCTAGAATCGCTAACAATTAACTCCTTCAAATAGATTGGCATAAGAAAGAAATGACAAAATTAACATGATACTTATGCCAAATCAATTACCTGCTCTGATATATTTGTTCCACCCACAACTATAGCAGTCCTGAATGAGTCTAAAGATCTACTAAAAGCCTTGACCTGGATACCAACAAATGATTATTCAAAAACCTGAACAACAAAAATAAAAGTAAATCTTAAAACACTTTTGACATAAAACAAAAAATAGCTGAGAACGCTTTTGACATAAAACAAAAATAGCTGAGACCAAAAAGTTCTAAGACTATCCACTCCAAGATCGATCTCATCGGCGATAATAGTCCTGAATAAGACAAAACACATAATTTTCGCTCTTCAACCATTGATGCTAGGAGTTTGAAATGGTAAATCATACTGAAACTAGAAAAAATAAATTAAGGGGACTAACAAAACCTAGACATGGCATCGCCATAACCTTAAGATGCACTATATACAAAGAGGAACGGAATGGAGCAGCATTTGAGTCTGTAGCAAAAAAAAATTATAAACAGAACCAAGCCCTGTTTGGTTTAGCATATTCTTTTAACTTATGCTTTGATGATGTGGATAAGTACTTATGAAACACAAAAAGCATATAGGCAATTGCTTTTGAGAATCACACTTATTGTGGTAGTTTTGGTCTATGTTACCCAGACCCTTCACTCTAACCCAAAGTACCCGTGTCGGACACTTGAAACAAGTCTGACACTTAAAAAGACATGGATACTCCATTTGTAGAGCTCTTTGTATAAAAAGATTTAAAATGTAAGATAATAAAGAAAAAAACTTAACAAGAACTTTCTAGCGTAGAGTAAGAAATGAAAAATGAGAAAAAATATAGGTTTATAAGCTATTACATATATGTGATATATGTTATTACATATATATAAGCATATGTCACTCAAGTTTTAGGCACTTTTTGCCGAGTCTTCGTGTCCTTAAATTAGAGAATAGGTGGGTCCGACCTTTAGACTCACACCCGCACCCGAATCCAGGTAACATAGGTTTTGGTTGCCATGTCACCGTCACGTAAGCCAATCGCCAAAAACATAAAATGTAACCAAACAATACAAAAGCTGCTTATTGAGTGCCACATCAGCAATAAGAAAGAGCACAAGCAAAACCAAACGAGGCCACAATATTCACATTCAAGAACATGAAGCGGCATTGAATTCTCTATACATAGAAATTGCAAATTATATTCATATTGAATAAAATGCACCCCAACTACAACTAAAACATTTTAAATGAGATATTCTTTCCAATAAGCAAAAGTTACTATTCAATATGCATTTTATTTTGGCTTAATTGGTTAAAATATCCTGCCCTTTTACAACTTTTGTTATTATATCCTAACCTTTTTGAATTTGTTATTATATCTTAACCTTTCTAGATTGATAAATTTATATCCTAAGTCACTTTTTTACTCCAAATTTGATGAGGTGACACCTAAATAATGACTTTAAAAAGCCACCTCATCACCTCTAATCACAAAAATAATTATTAAATTTATTATTTAAGGCTTTTAAGCTCGTTTCTTAGGTGTCACTTCATCAAATTTGAAGTTAAAAAGTGAGTTTGGATACAAATTTATCAATCCAAAAAGGTTAAGATATAATAACAAATTTGAAAATGTTAGGATATAATAACAAAAGTTGTAAAAGGTTAAGATATTTTAACCAATTTGGACTTTTATTTTTGGTGTGGAAAGATCGGATTTGAACCAACCAAAATTGACTAATATGAAAACAAGAAAGCTAAAATAAGGAGTGCAAATTAGAGATATTTGAAGGCATTTACTCCAGGTTTTATTTCTATTATAAGAAAAACAAAAAAGAGAATTCGGCCAATAGTCATCAAGGCATCGAGCTATATCTTGGAAGCGTCTTATTTATCAAGCATGAAGAATTGGAACCAATAAAGGAACACGGACATCACGACACAATGCACACAAAAACACAATAAAGCAAGTTTCAACTTCAATCAGGAAAAATATCAACCAACCGTCAGTCAGAATAGTAAAATTTTTTCTCAAATTATATAAATAGTGTTGAATGCCAGTCTTTTGCCATATGAGGGCAGTCTCATCACCTCTTTCTCAATTTGTTGCGCAAGCTCCCTAGTTGGCGCCAATACCAATGCCAAAGGTCCATCACCACGCCGGACAGGAGGTTGAGACAAGCAATGCTACAAATTTAAGTAAAAAGAAAAATAATCAAATGCCAAATATGATCCATCAGTTGCAAAAGCAAGATTCACAAAACCAAGGACAGGGAAAAACTATGAAGACCTGGATCATGGGAATACTGAAAGCAGCAGTCTTCCCACTACCCGTCTCAGCACAACCCAGAAGATCCCTTCCACTAAGAGCAACAGGCATGGCTTGCGCTTGAATAGAAGTAGGCGTTGTGTACTCATGGAAGGCTATATCTTTCAAGATATTAGAGTTCAGACACTGAAATCAATCAAGTCAAGGTCTGAAAGTCCAGAAATAAATTAACCAATCAAACCAATCCAGTCAAATTTATTTTCCCTGAGAACAAGGAAATTTGTGTACCATGTCAGTAAAAGATTCAATAGGAGCAGGTGCAGTTAGGGATCCAGAAGCAACAGTGACATCCACATTTAGCCGCAAGCGAACCTCTTCAATCTGTCACAAGAAATGATGTCAGAACATCTAGCACAGGAAATTGCAATTTTATCAAATCAGGTTTCATAAAAATATGAAAAGTAATTTAAAGCGAGCAATGATAAAATTCTTGAAACAAAATCAAATTTGAAACATATTCTAGAAATATATGCCGCCGGCTAAAGAACAGAATATACCAATTATATGAAATAAGCAGGGAAACAATAACAAGACACATAAGTTCACTGAAGAGATGAGGCCAAAACACCTTGAACGGAAAGTTGAATGTTTGATTAATGTTAGGCGAACCATGCTCAGAAAACATAATGTATGGTATTGAAGAAGCAACACATCAATAAACTAATAGTAGAAAATGAAAAAGCTAAAATAGAAGGGTGATAGAAGTTAGAGCACCAAAAGACGCAATAACAAATGAACTAAAGACAAAATAGACTTTCGACAATCTCCAAAATTAGCAAAAAAGAACTAAATCAACACCTCAGACTCAAATTAGTTAAATTAGTTGGGGGTGAGCTACATGGTTCCAAAGTTTCTATTTAGCTTGATTTAATACAGTTAACAGTCTGATTTGTTAATCTTTAAACATTTAAGAGATTCAGATGTGCACGACAAGAACCACTACAAATGCTAAAAGCTTCAATCCTCGGCATAACTATGATAAGATGAGCAGGATAAGAGTAAGGACTTAGTCATTGGAATAAAAAAGTTAAGTAAGTGTAGTACGATATCAAAACCAATTCGGCATAGATGGAAATATTTAAACATGCGAAATGCCCACAAACATACACAATGCATACTCTATCGAATCAGGAATCGCAAGAGCAAGGTGCCTAAGTCTATACCTAAATTGGTACACTTGACCAAATTTCGTGAAATCTTTGAAGGAGTTCAATTGTAGGAACTACATAAACTTCACAGTAAATCTAAAAGTATTAATCAAAGCTTCCATTAAAGTTGAGAATGAAGTTCACTAGAGTTGAATTCAGGCATAAATGAAGGAAAGAAAGAAAGACCTGCTCAGGTTTCATGCGGAGAACTCTGTCGGAGGGCTTCCACTGCTCGAAAAGGGGTTCGGGAACGGCGAGAACTCTGGGGAGCGTGGCTTGGGAGGAGGTCCGACGAACGGCATTGGAGGAGTGATAACTGTTGTTGTTGTTGTTGTTGTTGTTGTTGTTCTGAAGAGGAAACGAATTCAGATTATGCTGATCAGAATCTAGGGTTTTGGTGAAGGTTATGTTGCCGTTTAGAGCTGCAGAGGAAGAACAATTGCGGAGGTGTGGAGGGACGTAAGACATTTTCACTTTCACTTTCGCTTTCGCTTTTCGGTTTCTTGTTTATTGCTGGCTCGCTCGGCTCCAAAGAGAAACACCACCTACAATTCTACAAATGCAAATGGAATAACCCAATATCAATACCAAGGACGCAGCGAGTCCACTCAGAAAGAAAGCTGTTTGCCTCTCTTATTAGTCTTAGAGCTGGCTACATTGGGCTTTATCCCATCACTCCAAATAAAACTCGTCTCACATATTGGGCCACACTATCATCAATGACTAATGCCGCTATTACTGGCCCAACCAGGCTCCCACCCAAAGTAGCAAAAAAACTAATGCGATGACTCCACAAATGAAGAAACCACCTTTGTGATCCTGCTCGAGCTCAAAGTAGTTGGTTAAGTTCGGATACCGGACCATTTAAACAAGAAAAATAAAATAAAATTGTCAGCCTTACCTCTAACACAGTGGAAAAGGCGTACCCCACCTTTGTGAGGTTTTGTAATTGAATCCTAAAAAAAAAAAAACTGTTGTAAGAACTTGAAATATTAAAAAAAATATATATGTTTGTCCTGTCACTCTTGCAAAGTTGGGCACTACCACTTGATTTTGAAGCTTTGATGTTTTTCTATCTCCTTGTTCGTAATCAATTCAGTAATTCACATTTGGAAGCTACTCTAAAAAAAATTCACATTTGGAAACATTTAATAGTACTAACGAGTACCGACGTATGTTGAAACTTGAAACACGGTAACCTCAATGAAGCCACAGAGTAGCATCTCATACGACTCGCACTGCAGGTTTTGGAGCATTTTCAGTCCTAAAACCTTTGTTACTGCCAATTATTATTTTTAAAGAGTCTTACCTACTATTTCTCCGAAAACAGAAAACGCCAAAATTCTCCAGTTAGGAACTATTATATCTGAGTCTTCCTAACCAATTAGATCACACCTCAACAAGAGATTGTAAATGAAGTTTAATGAACAGTTAAGACCTTATCATTTACGGCCATGCAGGATACATTGTGGTTGTATGAACATTTTGCTAGCACCCAATCACCGAAATGTTAAAATCCATATAACTTTTGGTTATAGACATACGGATGTCAGTTCAAGATCTGTAAAGACCTCTTCACAACTATACAATAGTGATATACGCCTTCGTCATTTGCACGCACTGCAGACCCTAGAACTCAACTTCACAATGTCTTCAGGCCTTCTCAGCTGCTTCTTCACGAATGAAGTGTATATTTCAAGCAAGGAATTCAAAGAAATTGATGTCAGTATTCCCACTCAGATAAGTTAAGAGCGCCTGGCCAAGGTTAATATGGTAGGCAATTAACCATTCTTGCTATTTGTGAAAGAAGCCTACATCCTGCAAGGTTGCCATTCTACAATTCTCTGCTGCAGGCGAAGCATTCTCAAAGTATCGACAAATGCTCAGACGAGAAAGGGCAATCTGTTTGTTCTTTCATTTTCCACACCCCGTGATTCCATCTACATGCACTCCCCTCGCACATTCCTTTCTACTACAGACCAAAAATAAAAAAAGAAAAAATAAATCCAAAACAAACAAATAAAAAAATTCTAATGCCGCACCCTTCCTCTGGTACAACTTTAAGTTGCCAGACTTCTTTTCCTCATTTCATGGCAAAAGGGTTTCCTTCGCTCTTTCCAAGTTCGACATGCATTCACTACTCCACGAGGTCTAAAATCATGCTTCAACTTCAATGTCATCTCCACTTGTTTGCATTTATCTATACTGACGGTTGAATCCCGCTGCCGCTTATTTGCAGCATGCACAAGCAACTTAATGCCCCGTCTGATAATGAAAACCAAAACAAATAAATCAAATGCCGCAAATTTCTAACTACGATCCAGATAAAATCCAAATAATGAATGACAAAATCAAATAAATATGGCAAATCATTTTCTTTCTTTTTTTGAGGAATGGCAAGTCATTTCAATCTCTATATGTTTGTTAATCCTCAACACCTTAAATGCATCGTATAATCATGCACATACATTTTTAAAGTCACTTAGTTTTACCACAGGCGTCATCAACGACTGGGCACCACGCCCAAAAAAGCAAATGCTTTCAACGTTGCTTTAACACCATGTCCAACAGCAGAAGCGGAGCCAGACTCTTGGGACAGGGGGGCCAAATATTCTAATATAGATTAGACTTAATAAAAATAAAATAAAATAAAATAAAAAAACTTATCCTTTATGTTGCCTCAATTTCATCACGTTAAGCTCAAATGTAAAGATTTTGTTCAGGACAGACCCTTAATAATTAAATTGAGATATAGTATATAATCACTACTATGTATTAATCAAATAATCCTAACTACTAAATCTATGACTTATCATAAAAATTTTGATTATTTGATTCACTTGCTAATTAACACTTTAGCTTTAATTTCATCAAATATTTAACACGAAAAAAATAATAATTATACAACACAACTCACATTATTTTATAGACATCAACAATCATTAATTGGTGAATGAATTAGTAAGAAAGAGCATGAAAATAGGTCTTGATAGAGACATTTTGAGACAAAGTTATGATCGAGAGATAACTAGTAGGAATATTTTGCAATCGAGAGAAAATTGGTAGAGATGATGAAGCACTATTGAATAAATTATTAGCTGAGGTTGCAATATTGCACGTAAAATAGAGACAACGATCGACTATCGATGAATATATATATGAGCACCTCAAACGGTGTCAAGAAAGTTACTTAATTAACAACAATATATTTCATTAGAATGCTTCATTTCTTGTGTTGAGACAAGTCCATACACACATTTTAGTGTACAACCCACATCAATTTTGTTGCAAATGCTTTCCCAATCACACTATATCTGTCTTTGATGGGGTGCATGTAGCTAGAAAGAAAGTATCATACATGTCATACATGCTAATGAGTTATCACTGTATTCTATGAAACCTAAATAGGAGTTAATGCAAAATCAAAATTTTAAAAATGAGGCGGACTTAGTGCAAAATTAAATACGTGATCAGCAGTGGAGAGAACATAGACTGCAAGTTGATACGAGTAAAATACAACAACATAGCCTCAGTCCAAAATTAATTGGGGTCGGCTACATGGATCAAACTCTTCCATTGTGCTTGATTTTGTGCAATTGATGGTGAGCATTCCAAACCATTCAAGTCCCTCTAATTAATACATCCTTAGTTATCGTCAGTCTACCCCTACCTCGTCAAATTTCTTCAGTTTCTATTGAGTCAAGTTTTCTAGTGGGAGCATTTGTAAGTCGTCTTTGCAGGTGTCCAAACCATCGCAACCGCCCTTCCCTATTTTTTGTATCAATTGGCGCTACTCTTACTTTTCTTTAAATTTTTGTGTTTCTTATTCTATCTTTACGAATTTTACCACACATCCACCTAAGCATCCTCATTTCTGCTACGTTCATTTTATGTAATTATTGTTGCTTTACCGCCCAACACTCACTTCCATAGAGCATAGCTAGCCTAATTGCGGTCCTATAAAATTTTCCTTTTAACTTGGTAGGAATATTTTTATCATAGATCACATCTGTTGTACTCCATTTCTTCCATCCACCTTAAATTCTATGCGTGAAATCATTCTCAATAATGCCATCATTTTGTATGATTGATCCTAGATATCTAAAGTATTTCACCTTAGGAACTTCTATTTCCTCTAATTTACCACTCCATTGTCTCTGTCTAATATTTTTAAACTCACAGTGCATGTATTCGGTCTTCGTCCTCAACTTAAAGCCTTTAGATTCTAACGTATTCCTCCAAAGTTCTAATTTTGCATTCACTCCATCTCTTGTTTCACCCACTTAGACAATGTCATCTGCAAATAATATACACCATGGTATATCCTCTTGATATGAGTAAAATATTGTAGGTATAGGTAAAAAAGAATTTCCATGTAAACCTAACAACGAAATAATTAGCTATTACAGAAATTGCACATGAAAGCATGCTACCGAATTTCCATCCTTGGTAGAACAACTATTCAATTGTATCTTAACCTGGCATTGTTAAAATGAAATTGGCTCCAAAATCATAATCGTGATCTTAGAACACCGAACCATGACATCAAAAAATAAATGATAGCACTAGAACGATGATGAATTGATGATTAAACTCAACAAACTGGAAAAGTTCCCATTTCGAGCAGATATAGCTTCTAAATAGTTCAGATAACAATTTATTCTTTTACAGCAGTTTGCACAATGATTTAGATATTCGTTCTTTATCAAATTGGTTAGAACATTGCATCCAAAAATAAAATATATCAGAGGGGAAAAAAAAAGAATAAACATACCATAAAGTTTTTTAGACAAGCTCTCAGAGGAGGCCATGGGACGAACTCCATCGAGCCAACACAGTAACACAGTATAAATTGTCTGTAACAGTGTAAGAGATATATGCTAAATTGAATCTTGCTATCATTTTGTCCGCAAACAATTGAGCTGTTTGAGTATTTCAGCTTCTCTGGCAATCTGAATATCGGAAGGCCAAATATATTGATGCACAACTTTAAAAAGAAAACGAGGGAGCAATGCCAAGACTATTATAAACAAAATAGTGAGCCAATAGGTAGCTGATTTTGCCAGATGGTAAATCGTCCTGCAAATGATACAGAGACATATAAGCCCCTCAACTTCATGTGTCAATACAAGAAAGAAAAATGCGAACCAGGAGACTAACCAGTAATTAGGGAAGACGGGAATTGAATCCAATACCACCATACAAAAATATGTGATGACAATAGAGCCCCACGTAGCAACATGTGTAATCAGAACCCATCGTTGAATGTCCATTGCCAAGTGAACATTAACAAGCACAACAACTGCAATGGTCCACAAACTACCAAGACTCCAGATATCAATTGAACTTTCCATATAGATGAAGAGGGGGACATAGAATAGAACAAGGCTTTGCCACAATGTATCAATCATTGTGATCCAGAACAGCTGCATATTGTAACTCTCCTGTCTGTGACCAGCACCATAAAGCTTCGGAAACTGCAGTAGTGTCTTATGACTCAAGTCCTTGTCCAGAACACCCACAAAAACCGTAGGTATAGAAGTATAAATCACAGAATAGAACATACTACTCCAATCCGTTAAAGCAGAAGTGGTAGAGAACGCAGTGCATAATATGTACCTGCGAATTTGCAATCTATTTGTCTAAGCAGAACATATGATTGATCCTAAATTTTGCAGCAGCACAAAAGAATTCAAGTTATCAGTAGGATAATATTGAAACACAGATGACTGTATTATTATTCAATAGCCTATTCCCAGTTTTGTTGGAACAGAACATGTATAACTGATTTTAAATTTTTATCACCATAAATGAGATCGAATTATTCAGTAGATACCGAAAGAAAACTTAAAAAATTTCAATCCTCAACTCAAATTTTTGTCTACGAAAAATAATGAATAACAAGAAGAGATTTACAAGAGAAACTTCAAATCAACAACCAAAAATACCGAAACAATTAAAAATGGGAAAAGGAAAAAGCAAACGGCAACGAGAAACAAATACGCAATTAAATTTCTACTAATTCTGATCAAACTTCTACACCTTATATAAATAACCAAGTAAAACATTATTTAGTAATAAGGCCAAAAAAATGTGTTGCATTTTGCTTTGTCAAGATAAATTATTCCAAATTTTTCATATTTAAATTGACGTCCTTTCAATATGCCTCTCAAAATTGCAAAATATTGGACAAGATTAATTTTTTATTAAAATGAATAAAAGATCAAAACTTTATGAAGTGATAAAGAAAAGGTTCAAACTTCAAGGTAAACAATATTTGTTTTACCAGGAAAAGGTAGCGGTGTTCTTAGTCATGTTTCCCAACATCTCTTGAACATCTTGATTATAATTATATAATTTTTCAAGAAAGAGGGAAATATTTTATAAAAAATTCTTTTTTTTCCAGTCCAATGACATTTTTCCATATGCTCCAACCAAACAAATCGATATAGAATTTCTGACCCCTCCATCCATACGAATTGAATTCAACATCACAATATTACAAATTAATTGGGGCTATAAATGCAGCGAATGGAGTAGAAATTGAACATAGAGAACAGGCATACCAACTTAAATAAATTAACACCGATTGACCCTGGTGAAATAAAATACCATATGAACTACATACCAGAACAGCATCAACACAAAAACGGCATTACGATAGAAGTTGTACAAAATCAAGTAACCAATTCGCTGATAGTTCCAATGCCCATGAACAAGGAGTAATCTTTTCAAAAACCGAAACTGTCCCATGGCAAAATCTGATGCCATTACTGCTTGACGTCCTTCCTGACCACAAATCCCAACCCCAACATCCGCCATTTGGATCATAGAAACATCGTTAGCACCTGCATAGACATGAAGAGATGTCCTCACCAGCACAATAAGCACAAACTAATAATAGGACAACTAGAGGAAACACAAATTAGCCCAAAAAGATAAGGAAAAACTTGTAACCAGAAAGCAGCAACACATTGATCACAAAACAGACTTGTAAGTTTGTTTAAAAAAGTAACCATACCATCACCAATGGCCAGTGTCATGTCCTCTGTCCGGCTCTTAATCAAATCTACAATTCCAGCTTTTTGAAGAGGAGCAACACGACAACAAATCACAACTTTACAAGAAGTGGCCAAATCAAAAAGCTGTAAAGAAAACAGTTTAAAATACTAGATAGTTGCTATCATGAAAGTAGAACAGCCAATTCTTCAAGCATATGTTTATGCATTGTAGAAACAGAACAAGAGGCAACACCAAGGAAAAGTAGCTATGTTACTAAAATCCGCTGGCACCTAAATTGAAGCAACAGGTTAAATATTACTCAAGAAATAAATCATACCTCTGGCTCCAAATCCTTTTCCAAGATGTAAACTAGGCTGTTTCCATCAATTATAAGGGCTAGTGAAACAGAAGAAACTTTTCCAGCATGCCACTGTGATCCAGGAATCCTCATGTCATCACTAATTTGAAAATGGTCATGCTCAACATTTCTCTTATCTTTCACGTTCTTCAACCTGCAATCAGTTGATTTCACACCGAATTTGGCCTTCGCATCAGCCAAAAGATTTCTGCATTCATCCTCAGTAGTACCATTAATTACAATTTGCTGCATGTCTGTGGTCAGAAGTTTGCATGAGAGACCAATTGAAATTGCTGTCTCCTGCTTGTCTCCTGTAAGAACCCAAACCTTAATCCCTGCTTGTCTGAGGGATTCAATGGCTTCTGGCACCCCCTCTTGTAACTTATCTTCAATTCCAGTAGCTCCAAGTAGATTCAAACTGCATTCAACCAAGCCTGCACAATGCCGCAACTTTGTCGACCTGTCGGTGAGAGAAGTGCTCGCTTCTTCATAACTGCACTGCCAATCCTCAAGTTCTGCATCAGTGAGGTTCCTTGAGGCCACTACAAGTGTTCGCAAACCTTGTGAAGAATATTCAGTCAAGTGATTCTGTGTTGCACGTCTTACATCAATCACTGAATTTTTATGAAAGAGCATTTCATTGTCATTTGCCAAAATATTGAACATTGAAGAGTCGGCACCTTTCACCAGAACCTTCACAGTCTGGTCAGGAAATCTAATGACCACCGACATTCTTTTACGTACACTATCAAACTCATGCAGACCTAATACATCCAACCTGAATTGAAAATAAAGTTAGGCTTGAAGAGAATTATTCCATTTAATTTGTCTCACGATAAAATAATATTCCATAAAATTGAAAGTTCATTGCAGTAAAGGTACAAAAAATGAGAAATACCAATGCATCCCAAGATTCCAACTTCAACGATTAAAACCAACACAACTTAAGAGTTAAAACATGTAGTGTGGAAGTTATAAGCATATTTGATTCAAGTGCACCTTTACCAATGATAGGGGGCAAACAACAACAAAACGAAGCCTCAACTACAAATTAGTTGGTGTTGCCGTGTTGGTTATATTTTGGATCAAATGTTTTCACTTAGCCAGTTTAATGCCATTGATGATGTTCTTTCATAATGCTTCATGTCCTTCCTAATTAATGCATCCCACGTAGCTTAGGAATATTACCCATAATGCTTCAAGTCCTTCATAATGTTGGTTATATTTTGGATCAATTAGTTGAATTTCTTCAAATGCTAATGTGTTGAAATTTTTGACTAGGGCATTTGCAAGTCATCTTTGGACATGTCTAAATCATCGCAATAGCTTTTTTCTTTATTTTACACCTATTAGTACTAACCCTATTTTTTTTTGAATCTCCATATTGCTTATTCTATCTTTACGAATTTTACAATACATACATCTAAGCATTCTCATCTCCGCTACACTCATTTTATGTATGTGACGTTTCTTTGACACCCAACATTTACTCCCACAAAGAACAGTTGGCCAAATTTTGGTTTAATTTTTATTTTTTTATTTTTTTTGTTTTGATCACATATCTGTTACACTACCATGTGCACACATTTAACATCACAACTCCATAAAATTAAGTTCGACAAACCCTTCAAGTTGCAATTAAACCGCTGATCTTACTTTACTCAACAAACCATCACATCCTTCAATTTGCTAGGTGCAATACCTAAATATGATATGCTTTCATCAATCATAAATTTCATAAAAGACCAGACAATTGTACCTAAGTTTCTCGCCATTCACATCAATTACAATGTGCCCAGATGTGCGCTCCACGAGAGTGTATCCATAAGCAGAAGCAGCAGTAACAAGCGCAAGCTCATCCGGTGATTCACCCTGATAATGAATAGTCCCAACTTCATTTATCCAGTCCATTGTAGCATTTGATAATGAACTTCGAGCAAGAATTGGAATCACAGTATTGCAAGCAGCCAATGTTAAGAAAAACTCGTGAGCAGCAATCCTTTCATCTCCTACTAAATCTTTGTGCAACAAGTCGACGAGATCAGGGTCAACTGTGGTTTCAGACGTGAGCTTCCATCTTTTTCTATGGGAGACTACTGCCACATCAAATAAACATACAAGAACAAAATAAGAAACTAGAAGCTTCCCGCATATGCAGTGGTAGATAGATATATACAACAAACATACATTTTCAGAGGAAAACTAAAGAACAATATACACAAATGTCCTTATTATGCAAGAATGTGGCATTTTGAAGTTAAAACCTATAAGATTTAGCAGATTTAAAATAAAAAATGTAATGCGCATAGCAGATTTTCAGTAAATAGACATGTCAATTGATAGTCAGAAAACATCAAATGTAGTTTCTGTGGCATTCAGCATTCCTGGTACATGTAAAATATAAGAGAAAATGTTTATTCTCATTAAAAAAAAAAAAAACTTTAACAACAACAACATAGCCTTAGTCCCAAATTAATTGGGAACGACTACAGAGATCAAAATCTTCCATTGTGCTCAATTTAGTGCAATTGATGGTGAGCTTCCAAACCATTCAAATCCCTCCTAATTAATGTGCCCCAAGTAAACTTCGGTCTACCCCTGCCTCATCGAATTTCTTCAATTTCTAGTAAGTCAAAGTTTCTTGTGGAGGCATTTGTAGGCCGTCTTTGCAGGTGACTAAACCATCGCAACCGCACTTCCCTAATCTGTGTCAATTGGTGATACTCCTACTTGTCTTTGAATTTGTGACTTTCTGTATTTTTTATTCTATTTTTACGAGTTTTAACACACATCCACCTAAGCATCCTCATTTATGCTACATTCGGTTCATTTTATGTAGTTGTTGCTTTACTGTCCAACATTCACTTCCATAGATCATAGCTAGCTTAATTGCGGTCCTATAAAATTTTCCTTTTAACTTGATAGAAATATTTCTATCACATATCACACCTGTTGCACTCCTCCATTTCTTCCATCCAGCTTGAATTCTATGTGTGACATCATTCTCAATATTGTCATAATTTGTATGATTGATCCTAGATATCCAAAGTGGTTCACCTTAGGAACTTCTACTTCTCCTAATTAAACCACTACATCATCTCGATGTCTAATATTTCTAAACTTCGTCCTACTCTACTTAAAGCCTTCAAATTCTAATGTATTCCTCCAAAGCTCTAATTTCATATTAACTCCATCTCTTGTTTCATCCACTAAGATAATATCATTTGCAAATAAATAAATAAACTTTAACAAAAAGAGGATATTTAGGAAAAAAAAAAAAAAAAGGTATAGTTGATGAAAGGAATCACTCTTGCATAAATATGATAAATGATAAAAGAGAGAACCATAACATAACATGACCAAAGTTCTAAATCTTGGGAGTTTAAAGCAGCTAAACATTGAAGCAAATTATGTAACATTAAAGTGAAACAGAAACAAAATGACATGGAAAAGGCTCATCAACACCAACAGAAAAGACCTAAATACCTGCACTATTTGCTTCCAGCATGGAATGGTCTGTAATACTTGAAGTACTGCCATAATTTTTTCCATAAACAGCTGCCCTTCTAAACTCCATTTTATTCTCAGTAAGTGTACCAGTCTTATCTGAAAACACATACCGTATCTGACCAAGGTCTTCATTTATATTCAATGATCTGCACTGGAACCTTGAATCAGAAGAACTGTCATACATCTGTTTATCCTCTATCATGAAGTATGATTGTCCCAACCGAACCAACTCCATTGTAATGTACAATGAAATTGGTATCATTATCTGGAACACTATTACCGAACTCAAAAATGAGAAAAATATCTCCATAGCAATCCCATAATATCTGTAAGTTTTCCCCTTTTTCAACCCATCATTGAAGTATCTTCTCCTGTAATAAGGTAAAGTGTCAAGCCGGTCCTTGTGGCGCTCAAGCCACAGGCCCATTCCAAGTGCTACAACCGCACACATAACAAATAGAAAAACTGACAACCACAAGGTTTCCCTGTTCATGTAAGTTTCCAATCTACTCCTTTTAGAAGAGCATGCAGTACTGTTTAGCATGGCTTTTGTCTCTTGTCCAGCATAAACCACCACCCCAATTACCCACTCCGTGTTCTTTAACTGGCAACCACGCAAAATGAGATTCGATTGGCTAAGAGGAAACCTCCGGCTACTGAATTCCATATTAGCTGTGAAATCATATATATTCCTATTAGGCTGTTCGCACCTGATAAGTCCTGAAACATTACCTCCATCAAAAGCCATTGAAGCGGTTTCCTGCCGTGCATACCGAGTCTTCAAGTTAGTCTCACCATCCAGATTCATAGTCTGAATGTATGCTATCCCACTAGGATCGCTTGTTGCCAACAAAACCATGTCACATGGGATTGTCTCATTAGCATTGATTTTCACAACCTCACCAGCTCGAATCTTTCTCCATTTCTTCATCAGGAAGTGGCCACCTTGGAGTACCTGAGCTTCACGATTGTTCTCTTTCCTGTCGGATCTATGTCTTCGCCAATCTTCATACCCATCTTTGATAGCTGTAACACAGAGCACAAACAGAAGAGGGAAAAGAGAGGCAGTTCTTCCAAACACGGCAAGAGGAGGTAGCTGATTCAGAACCGCAATGGCAAGAAAATACAAATAAGCTACTCTATGGAATTGGATAAACAGATTTTTAGGCAAGAAATTGATGAATGTATACTTGCTCGTCCTGATCTCATTCCCAGTGAACTCAAACTTGTCATTCGTCCTCCTAGGATTATTCACATAAATTAATCTGGCATTGTCTTCAGAAAACAAATTATCCTCAAATTGCATACTTTTATGACTTTTATGGCGTACATGATGTGCCTTGTTCTGTGTTTCCTGAACCAGAGAAGCCCTAGACACTTCAAAATTCGAGGGATTTCCCTGCAACTCCATGTTACCCAAGGCCGAGGATACTAATTGCTCAGTGTCGAGGTGAGGGCATTCCACAAAAAGCTGATGAGAGAATTGATGCACGACTGCATAGAAATAGCACCCTATAAGCAGAACTAAGAGTGTCTACATAAAAGAGAAGGCTTTGAGCATCATCAGGAATAAACAATGTGGAGGAAGCACGGATGCAGATGACCCCGACAACAGCCAATGCCCAATGTATATCTTAGAAAAACCCTCCACAGAACACAGCAGCTGAAGATTAAAAAAGGGTCAGATGTGCCCTCGATTCATTCATACCGGCGCATACAATAATTGGGAGGGGGTCCAGAGCAAATATCTTCACTTTCCACCCTCAGCTGAAACAATCAGGAAGAGGTTTTTCTGCTTTCCTTTGCAGAAAACAATGCCCCGTTCAATCTAAACCTCCATTTCATTTCGGCTTTTCCCAAATCGACTGCGCGAACAGCCAACATTTTCTTAAAACTCCTACACCATCTGTTCAAATTAGCATTCTTGAAGCCAAGGGGAAATGATGGATCACTCAGCACATGAAGAATATTTTTTTTTTC
The DNA here is from genome assembly GCA_039657345.1 of Stephania japonica. NCBI lineage: Eukaryota > Viridiplantae > Streptophyta > Magnoliopsida > Ranunculales > Menispermaceae > Stephania > Stephania japonica. The sequence continues at coordinate 53,563,183 of CM077560.1, read as the reverse complement.
TCATTTCCTTGCTTAATTTGCAATGGGGAAAATAAGAAATCGAAACGAAAACCTAACCTAACCTAAGGGATCCCAAAAATCTGAACTTAAGGATCTGACGCCCAAAGAAAACCTAAATAACAGGAATGCAGTATAATTAGAGGCCAAGCGTACCGAATCGATTAATTAAGGATGATGATGTATTATATGTCGTCCGTGACACTCCTATAAGGACGGATCGATTCAGAAAACAAGACGCCAAAGAGACATCAATGAGCTGCTGCCGAAACAGATATGGCAATCGAAACCCTATCTCACTGAATCAAAGATGAAGCAAACACAAGCGATCAGGATAAATCGACTTCAACGTCCATGCCAGCCAGCCAGCCAGCCAGCCAGCCAGCGAGCGAAGGCGTCTAGTGTAATTCCTCGAGTTCCGTGCAAGGAAAGGAGATACTATATTATTAACCTGCAAATGCACGAATGATTCGAATGCCTTGACGCAGTGAAACCCAAAATCACCGCAAAAATGCACGACTTTTCAGCGGCGCAGAACCCCAGATCCGATCGATACGAAAGAGCGAGCGAGCGAGCGAGCGAGATCTGTGGATTGGCAGATGCGGAGAGAGCAAAACCGTGATCTGTCCAGCAATGGTGGTGGCGTGATGCCGAAGCGACGATCGATCGTGCGATCGAAGGGAGCGCACCGCAAATGCTGCTCTTTTGTGTTTCCCCCCTCCCCGAATGCCAACCGGCGCCTTTGTTAATCCACTCAGCTGCGGCGCTTTTCACTTTCGTCAAATTGCTATTTCGCCCCTATTTAAATTATTAACATCACCCGCCTCCTTCGTTTTTCTCCCCTCTTTTTTCTCTTTTTTCTCTTTTTCTACTTGCTTGCCTTAAATAACATCTCATAGTAATTGCTTTAATTACCTGAATTTTTTTATTTATTTTTTTGGCATATAAGTTTGCTTTAAACCCTCTATATGAGTTTGGAGGGCCGCAATATAACCCAACAGTACTCACACATAGACTAGTTGATATTGTTGCCGTCAAACACTATGTGATAGAGAAAAAATTAAATTAGACTTATATAAATTTTATAATCTGCACTTAGTAGACTTGAATTATTCTATCAAGATCTATGATAGCTTTAGATAAAATATTAACTAAAGATCTAACATTTATTTTATATTTCACGTGACTTACCTTTTCTATCCCTCTTCATCTCGATAGAAAAATATTAAACCTTAGCAATCGCAGCTACTAAGTGTCTTGAAGTTTTTTTTTCTTTTTTAGGTTTTTAGTTAGTTTTATTTTTGAAGTAAAAAATGCTTGAAAAAAAAAAAAAAAAAGGCGGTATGTTGGTGATGTGATGCAACGTCACACAGAAGGCGTACGTACATACGTGGAGGTTATGTGAACGAGGACGACTAGTTCGACGCGATGAGACGATCACAGCCATTGAATTGGATCTCGCCTCAACAAACAACTAGGGCAACACCACTACAACTCAACAAACAACTAGGTGTAGGTGTAGGTGTAGGGTTCGATTGGGTGAGCTCTGTGTGTTGTACGAATATACAAGTTGATTCATTCAATTTAGAGGGTTGTGGGATTCTGTATTGGTGATTGAATTGGATTGATTTGGGATTCTGTATTGTTGGTTGAAGGTGTGGATAAGAATGGAGAAAGAGCTTCTGGAGGTGTTCGAGTCGGCGAAGAGGGCCGCCGATGCCGCCGCGAAAGAGGGAGGATCATCTGAAGAGGGTCGGTGCATGGACGCATTGAAGCAGCTAAAGAACTTCCCCGTCACCACCAAGATCCTCGTTGAAACTCAGGCAACTTTCCCCTTTCAACTTTAAAAAATATTGAGAAATTGTTCCTTTTTATAATAAATACTATTGGGTGGTGTTCGGTTGCTTTTGTGCTGTGCCCTAAATCTAAATATAAATCTAAATCAAGCACACACAATGGAAGAGATGGAAGAGTTGTTATTGTTGTTATTGTTGTTATTGTTGTTATCGAGTTACAATAGTTTTTTAGGGTTTCCTGTACGTTTGTTTCTCTTGAATGAAAAATGAAAAATGAAAAATCTAGGTTATCTGTTCTGTATTCAGCGTTGCGTTGCGTAATCGCAGGTTGGCAAACGCCTTCGACATCTCACGAAGCATCCCAGGGAGAGAATACAGACATTGGCGTCCGACTTGCTTGATATATGGAAAAACACTGTCCTTGAGGAAACTTGTAAAAATAATAAGCACCACAATGAAGTTCAGAACCGAAAAATTCCGGGGTTGAGAAAGTAGAAAAAGTGAATGCTATCAAGGTGGACAAGAATGGAGGGAGTAAAGCCGTCAAGGTTGACAAAATATCGAAAGAAGAGAGTCCAGCTTCCGGTTTAAAGAGGCCGCTATCAGAAGCCTCCAACGCCCCTCCAAAGCTTTCTTCAATGATCAAGTGCAATGATGCCTTGCGTGATAAGGTCCGGGACCTACTTGCAGAAGCTTTGTCTAAGGTTTCTAGTGAGACCGACGATGGCCATGATGTTATTGAGGAAGTCAATGCTTGCGATCCAATTAGAATTGCCGTCTCTGTGGAGTCCGCCTTGTTTGAGAAGATGGGTCGTTCCAATGGACCTCAGAAGTTCAAGTATAGATCAATAATGTTCAACATCAAGGATCCAAACAATCCTGACTTGAGAAGAAAAGTGTTGCTTGGAGAGGTGAAGCCGGAGAGACTTATCAATATGACCCCTGAAGAAATGGCGAGCGAACAAAGGAAGCGCGAGAACACCCAGATCAAAGAGAAAGCTCTATTTGACTGCGAGCGTGGGGGGCCTCCTAAAGCCACCACTGATCAATTCAAGTGCGGGCGATGTGGACAGAGAAAGACTACCTACTATCAGTTGCAGACGCGGAGTGCAGATGAACCTATGACCACCTTTGTCACATGCGTTAACTGCAACAATCACTGGAAGTTTTGTTAAGCAGCTGCTCATGGACTCATGGCGTAACAATCAACAGACCTCTGCACCTTTTCCTTTCGTGCAACTACTTTTTTCACTCTTCTTTAGGTACCACCATGCTTCAACATTATTTAATTCCAATTTGAGGGAAATTGTGCTTCATGCATGTTACTGGAATTTCTTTCATATTCATCTCCAATTCTGTACTCTTTTTAACATTATCACATCTCCACTTGAGATTCATCATAACCAACCATGAATTTGATTTTGTTGTCTGCTTATTCAGATTAGAGGATAATTAAAGGAGCATGCATTATTTACATTTTTTTACACTACAAAACAAAGAAAATAATTGTACTACAACAGGTGTATTAGAATTTACTAGTTAGAATCATTGAATCATTGATGATCGTTGTTGGTTTACCACATAAAAAGCATCCACTTAGTTTGGATGAAGAGGAGAGGGGCTACAAGTGCGGACATTGAAGTAGATGCTATATTGGTCATTCAAGCTATCGATAGCAAGACCAAGGATAAATCATATTTTGGTTTTGTTATAGACAATTGTATTGATATTTTAACGGACATGAAGTCTTAGCTCACACTGTGGTAAGGGAAGCTAGTTCTTTGTTTGGTCGGAGTGGTGGCGTGTTATATCACCGTTCTTACTTGACGTTTGGCTAATGATTTGTAATAAAATTAGCTATTATGGGGTTTTCAAAAAAAAAAAAAACATCCATGGTCAATAACCGGTCACTGATAAATTGCAATATCATTGGGAATTATTTGGAAGATTTCACTGTTTTCTAGTTTTTGTGCAGCGCTTTTCACCTTTCTTTAATAAGTACAAGCATCTGAGCTGCCCTTGCATTGTTTCATTGTTTTCTAGTAGTTCCTTATTGCATTTATAGTGGTGGTCACCATGAAATCACCATGGACTTTCAAAATATTCCATTACATATAGTATAACATAACCACCCCCTTTTATTTGACAAATGTTATGAAAACACAAAGATAATAATCTTTCAATGATAATAATACATACATTTTGACAAGAGAAAACAAACGCAATTTTTTTTTTTAAATAGCCAAAGTAAATCCAAACCACCACCGCACCACTGACACTTAATTGATAGTGAGCCCAACTAATCTATTGAGGTTAGGAGGGGCCTCAACCCACTAATCTAAAGGTCGAAGGAAAAATAATGCAGTTGTTGCTATCAAAGTCATTGCTTTTGCCTTAGTTAGAGTACTACTTGGTTTGGCCATCATCGTCGTCGTCGTCGTCGTCGATATCATCATGATCAGTAGTGGAGCTATGATGATGAGGATCCTTATTGTTGAGATCCCGAAAAACTTTGGAGCAGGCATCAAATATGTGAGCCCTCCGATTGTAGTCAGTGGGCTCTCGCCCCTCATCTTCACCAGTGATGGCCTCTTCCTCCAACGACTCCAGTGCCTCCACCACCTCTCTCTCTTTGTTTTCATCAGAGTTTGATGAACTAGTAGGTGCCCCTAATGCCCTAATCACCTTGGTAACTATAGCACTACTTTTGATGCCTCTACTACAAGTATATCTAACGTACTGAATCGGATGAGTTTGGTGCCTCATTAAGAGCGACAATCTTGTTGAAGGCTTTTGATGAGGAGGACAAACAACACAAAGCTCGTATCGAAGAGCCATTAATTATATGCTCTTGTTTAATTTGTGAAACAGTACTATAGACTGGAGAGTGAGATTATGAGATTCAAGAGCTCAAATGTATGTATATAAAAGAAGAGAAGTTGTCCACGGTGCCATATATTTCTCTCATCTTCATCTAATTAAGGACACGTGACATGCAGAGAGCAACGCGTCACGTGATGACTAGTTCCACGCTACTAGCCTACTACTACGTAAGACTGCTATGCCTGGATTCATCCATCTATTGCTGTGGAGGAGAACGCGAAACCAACTTTTGTTTGTCATCCAAAAAATAAAAATAAAATGCCCTTCATATCAATCCATGCATGGATATATATTATAGACGGTCATGTAATAAGAGTAAAGGGAGGAGAATTGATATGAAAACATGTTAAACAACTCAATTTCTGAGAATGAAATTACAGCTCCTGTTTGGCTCATTGATATGTACGTATCATGCATATATATACAAAAAAAAAAAAAAAAAAAAAAAAGGTTAAATCAAGAGCCGAATAAAAAATTAAATAATATCAGATTTCAACATGCACCTCCTAATTAAATGATGTTGGTGATCACTCGCTCTCTACCTATGACGCCCAGCTTGTATCTGTATCTGTATCTGTAAGGTTCCCCACTAAACAATTCCATCCATGTTCTGTGCAGCCCATGAATTGCATCGTTTGATCATATATAGGCCAATGATCATTCACATGAATTTAAGATATATTCTCACATGCATGCTGCTCTCTTTCTTCCAGCAACATTGCAATTCGCTTTCCTTCCGTAATGCCACCGCAGAAATCTGCAAAAGCCAGGTGCCATCAGAAGCAAGGGAAAAGCTATAAAGGTAAGAACATCGTCAAACCAGCTTCATCCAGTAAATAAAATCACAGACGACAACGACATATATAAGAAGGGCTCAAACATGAAAATTGGAATGTATTAAGAAGCCAATGCCTAAATCAATTTGGCGAATTTGCAAAGCTTGTCAACATTTACAACATGCATAGCATTTTTTTTTTTTTACATAGTAAAAACATTATAGGTGGAGGGAAACGTCCACATTGTGAAAAAACCCGACACTTCTCATTTTACCAAATCAAATCAAATTTGTACAATTGACTGCAACCACCTAATTCAAATATTCAGCACCATATCATTCATTGATATAAAATGACCTTATATAATGATTGGAGATAACCAATTCAGAAGTAAAAGATGATTCTATAATACATATAATCCACAAACATATCTTTTACTTCAGCACTCAGTTTAGTAGAAGGATAAAAATCATTATAATGTACATTTTAATGCTTCTTATTCAACTGACAATTTTTTTAGGCTAGTCAATGTTCAGATTTTATTAAAAATGTTCATCTTTATAATGTAATGCTGAACATTTTCCAGGAATATGGAGTGAGAGAAGCCTCCACCTTAAGTCAACTCAACTCTAACTGACCAGGAGCATAGATGTTATAGACATTAAATATGGAGACATGCGAACAAAAAGGATCTTGCGTATATATACTTGTCATACTTACATTCTGACAGGTCCAAGCATTTTTAGGTGTGAAGAAAAATCACACTGAGCCTTCCTTCCACCTCCTCTCAGCGGCCAAAGCAGCAGCAACAGCGGGAGGTAAATGGCGTAAACTTTTGGTTGCTGGGCAGTCATCATCTGGTTGATTGGCAGGAATAGCTGAAGAGAACAATGACTCGACATCTTTTAGTGTCAAAACAGTATGATTTAGATTCTTGGTATTTCTAGTGAGGGTTGAATTGGTTATCCTGCTTCTGTTTAACGAATAAATGCTTTCTTCAACGGTATCTTTGACCTATCATTGTACAAAGATGAAAAACAATTACAAAGGAATTTCAACCATCAATCCATTTCGCATCTTGAAGATTACACTGAATTATATTTTATGACAGAAAAGAAAAGGAAAAGAAGTTAAACAGCAAAAAGACTAAAAAATTCCATAACACGTACTTATTTATTATAAGGAGATTAAAACAACATAAATGAAAATGTCCAAACTTGGTTGGTAAATTTAAGCAAACTGCAAGCTTATGTTATAGCTACAAGTTGATAATTTTAAACTAGGAACCTCAGTGGATAATTGATTCCAGGAGCTTCCAAAAAACTAGGAATTGACAAGGAGACATGATTCTCTTTATAACTATAATGAAAGGAAATGCATAAGTATTGACAGGTTCTACCGAAACCACTGTTCAATTAATCAGTGGTAAAAGCATAGATTTATTTTTTTATTCAAAACGTAGATCCATCTGATTAATTCAGTTCAGCAGGTGAGCAGTTCCATACAAGGTTCCCAGCAAGACAATCTTGAACATCTATGTAACTTCGGATGGAAGCCAACCATTAACAATAAGTGTTTTCAGATATCGAAACTATCAATATAATTATAAGTGTTAAACATACCATAAAGCGATGAACAAGAGTTGTCTTATGCTGTCCAATACGGTGGATCCTGCTTATTGCTTGTGCTTCAGCAGCAGGATTCAAAAGCGGCTCAATCAGAATGACATGCTGTGCTTCTAAGAGATTAAGGCCATTAGCTCCATGTTGAATTAAAAGCAATAGTACTTGAAATGATCTTTTTTCCTGTTGATGTTCACTTCCACCATCTGTTCTTGTACAAGTATTTTCTCCTTTAAATTTTGAGATTGCAATATGTGATTTCCTGAAAGTTTTGACACCAAGAAATTAACTATTAAGGCATATTTGTATTTTTCAACTTTAGAGGTATGTCAGAGAAACCAGTAAAGCCATTCAATTATCAAAAAGAAAATCTAATATTTTATTTGGACAATGAAAAAAAATCTAATATTTTAACTCAGCCGTGGGTTTCTCGTCATTATCTACAACAACAGCATAGCCTCAATCCCAAATTAATTGGGGACGGCTACATGGATCAAACTCTTCCATTGTGCTCAATTTTGTGCAATTGATGGTGAGCATTCCAAACCATTCAAGTCCCTCCTAATTAATGTATCCCAAAGTAACTCTGGTCTACCCCTACCATGTCGAATTTCGTCAATTTCTATAGAGTCAAGTCTTTTAGTGAAGCATTTGTAGGCCGTCTTTGCAGGTGTCCAAACCACCGCAACCGCCCCTCCCTAATCTTTATGTCAATTGGTGCAAATCCTACTTTTCTTTGAATTTTTGTGTTTTTTATTCTATCGTTACGAGTTTTACCACACATCCACCTAAGCATCCTCATTTCTGCTAAGTTCATTTTATGTAATTGTTGTTGCTTTACCGCCTAACATTCACTTCCATAGAGCATAGCTAGCCTAATTGCGGTCCTATAAAATTTTTCTTTTAACTTGGTAGGGATATTTCTATCACAGATCACACCTGTTGTACTCCTCCATTTCTTTCATCCAGCTTGAATTCTATGCGTAACATCATTCTCAATATTGCCGTCATTTTGTATGATTGATCCTAGATATCTAACGTATTTCACCTTAGGAACCTCTACTTTCCCTAATTTTACCACTTCATCATCTCTATATCTAGTATTTCAAAACTCACAGTTCATGTATTCGGTCTTCATCCTACTCAACCTAAAGCCTTTAGATTCTAATGTATTCCTCCAAAGTTCTAATTTCCTATTCACTCCATCTCTTGTTTCATACACTAAGACAATGTCATCTACACATAACATACACCATAATATATCCTCTTGAATATGCTTAGTTAGTTCATCCATAACTAGAATAAATAGATATGGGCTTAAGGTCAATCCTTGTGAGAGTTGTAAGCAAAAGAAATTGTTTCAACCTTCAACTAGATTTAATCACTAAAAATACTCAAAGTACTGTAACAGAATTATTAGGCCAAGTGGTAAGCAGTTAACTCTACAAAATTCCAAATGGTGCAAGCAATCAAAAGCCTCAGAAGACTTGGGCAACAACATATATCTTACCACAAAGAAAGAAAGAAATAGGAATAAAACTTTGAAATTGTATGACAATTACTAAGACTCAACCAAAGACACTGCCTAGAGAATAGTATCCTAGAACTTCTATACCTAGTTCAGTTGCATTGGCTTGAGATATTTACACCAGTGGGAAATGGTCGAGCCAGTGCAGTGAGAACCAATGGCCTCAGTGTCTGAACATAATTTTTTCTATCTGATTTCTTCATGCAACTTGTATGCTACACCGTTTGCAAACAATGAACATCAGATTTCCTTTGGGACAAACTTTTCTCCATAAGAATATGGCTTTTATGAACCAAAATAAATAAACAAATAATACCCAACAACCCATTGCCCAAATGGAACTGGAACTTGCACTTCGAGTTTTAGGTCTGGATATGTCAACGTTAGAACTTCAACTAAGATTATCATTGACTGTCGAGTCCTAGTTATAAATACCCATGTGTCTAACGACTCTAATCAGATGATTTTTTCTATTGCATATAATATTATTTAGGATGTTTATTCTCTCCTGTCTTTTGTCCAGTTATAAAAGGAATTGCATGAATGGAATAATTAATATGCAGCAGTATGAACTGCTAATACACACGACTAAATAAAATAGCACCACCCCAAATTGGCAGACATGTTTACCTGCCTCCTTTCATTCGGACAAAGCTGATGTCGTTAGCAGATAAAGCATGCTCCAGCACATCAAGAACATCATTCCAACTTGAGAAGACAAGAACTTTTCCATCAGGATCAGTAAACTTCACCCACAATATTCTCCTTACTACTGCTTCTATCTGCATAACACAAAAACGACAGAATTGTTCAAAAAATGCCTAAAAACTCGAATATGATTTGCATGTCAAATTTTAAATATTTACTGACAAAAATGTCTGGAATGCTGATGAAGGCATTAAACTAAGCAAATCATTTCCATTTGGTCCACTATATATGTCCACTCTGATTTTTGGGCATGCATAGAGCACAAGACTGACTGATACATAATTACAATAAGAGTCTCTTGTTAGAGAACTAGTAGAGTCGTAGTCCTCTGTAATGACAACAATATTGTCCATCTTCTTAAAACTCCCTCTTTTGATCGATCAAGGTTCTATTCCAGTTTTGATTCCTATCAAAATCAGATTACATACAACAACAACCACATAGCCTCAATCCCAAATTAATTGGGGTCCACATGGATCAAGGTTCTATTCCAGCCTTGATCGATCAAGGTTCTATTCCAGTTTTGATCGATCAAGGTCCACATGGATCAAACTCTTCCATTAGCCTCAAAATCAAATTGCATAACAATAAAAAAAAGATAATCCAAGATACCCTACGAATTTAAGTTTATCAGAACTATGGACTATATTATCAAAAAATTTAGATTATATATCATATGATCTTCTCCAGCTAAATACAAAACAAGTAGTGTGTAAGGTCCCGAAGGTGCCAAAAGGTTAACAAGACAACTGTGTGCAGCAGTGCTGTCATGTTCATAAACAAAGAAGAGAAAGATGTAGATCTTTAAGTTTTGAACATCGTCCCAATAAATAAGCAATTATGATTCAAATCAAAAGAGTAATGAATAAAACCAACCTTTGTACCATAAGAACCTTGAACATTTATGGTGGCTTCAGGTTTCTTACTATCTTGAAACCTATTTGGAATATTATGATTACAGGCTTTTCCTCTATCATCTGCAAGCGCAATGTTTCTGAAATCTGTATGTTGTCTGCAAGTAGGGCACATGACCCATTTTTCTCGAGACTTTCCATGAGGTGATATTCTCTTCTCTGTCATTGCAAACAAACCTGTAAGATGAATTTTAGAAAAGTGAAATGAAGGAATCAGTATTATATTAATTCTTTGCAGATCCACCCTATCAACAAATAAATATGATGTGCCTAGCAGTAGATTCCTAATCTTGACCATAAATGCATTGAGAATATCCTATTCTCGTGGATAGAAAATTTTAACAAAGAATAAAGTATTGTTAGGCCGAGAGATAGCAAGCTTAAAGGCACTTGAAAGTAAAATTTACACATATCCAAGATAGGATCCAGAAGTTATCAAGTCGAGTTCATTAAGCCTTCAGCACATTTTGAAAGCACTCAGATTGTAAAATTTCTCACTGAATGCACAAAGTCACTGTAATTTTGCAGAAGTTTGTGGAATGTACAAGTTATTCCTCTTTCAAGGACACTGAACAAGTTAGCCTTCGGCATAAAACCACAGAATTTAGGGAGACTTTGTCGCATTAAAGATACTTACACTTACAACAGGTGACATGGCCGCACTGGAACACCATCCTCTGTTTGTCAAGACTTTCATGACAAATAGGGCATAAATCAAAATCAGCTTTGCATATCCGCTCAACATGCTCTCCTGTATGAGCAGCAGTCAACAAGTTAACTGCATCTATTTGCATGGATGAAGTATTGCCCAACTCTGTTTTATGCTTAGAACAAGCCAGTCCCTGAAAAACATTTCCAAAGTAGGCTTCAAATGCTCCAGAAAATATGTATCCATTCCACAGGTTCACTCTAACAATCAATTCCTTGAGCTAATGTATTGGCACTTTTCACTACCAGTCCTTATGAAGGACTCAGAGATTGCTCAGAGCAAACACTAATGCATCCATTATTAAATTGAAAATAATTCAAAATAGTACCTTCAAGTAACGCAGCTGTCCTTTTACACGTGATAACAGGGATAAGGACAAGAATTTTTCACTAGTGAACTGCACATTTGCTGGAATTAATTCTTCAGGAGTAAGTGCATCGATAGCAGTATCTTTCTTGGTCTCTCTTAGGCGCAATCTCGAGAGTGCCATCTTTATCTCATCATGTGCACGCAGTATTTGAGCTTGTGCAGTTGCCAATGACCTTGCATGGGCATACTCCTTCCTCATGACCTTGAAAAAAAAGAATAAATAAAAAATAAAGACATATTCAACCAATAGGCAGATTCGAGAACTGGATTAAAGTAATTATGTAATTATATGATTGAATCAATGATCAAATGCAACATAACAAAAAAACATCTTTTCAACAAGAGAAATATCTAGGAAATGAAAACCTTGATACAATCAATTGCCCCAAATTTTGAGGCAGAAGGTATAAACATAAAATAAAAAAAATAAAAAAAAGGAAAACACAAACAAATATTCAGTGAAGTGGGTAAAATACTTCCAAAACTGAAAGCTATCTCAAAAATAAGTGAAACAAGTAATTGCCAATATTATGTATGCTTGTTTATGAGAAGCAGAGGTTGCTCTGATGGACTGCCATAAGGAACATGAACCTAACTGAAAATGTCTCTGATATTACGACATTGATGGGGCCTCCACTTGGAAAATCCTTGTAATAAATTCAATCTGTTTTGGATCTTACTCTGAGCTTTTCACTCCCCATTTTTTTTTTTTAAAAGGGAAAAGAAAAGAAGCAATATAGAGAACAGGAAGAGAAGTCCATACCTCAAAGAGACGCAACTGCTTGTTAGCAGCCAAAATGCTGTCTCTTCCTAGCCACGATTTAGAACAACTTTTCATGGCCTTAAGAACTATCTCCAGTTCTGAAGGTGACCTTGAGACCTGTCATTGTAAATCACAAACAGGAGGGTGAATGGGTAGATAGAAATTACCGTAGAAACTTTTGATAGACTTTTCACGTATATATAGATTGAATACCTGAGAATCTAATAATACCCAAAAATTTAAGCAGCATATATTGCAAAAAAAGGGCATATCAGGAGGTGTTTTAGGAATTTAGAATGTTAACATTCCACAATATTGCAGAAAACTTTTATATCCTTATCTAGAAAAGAATTGGTGAATACCAAAATAGTGATTAAACAGTACTATCTCTAACAAATAACAAGTAAAAGAACAATTGGAAGTTCACTAGAAACATATGAAGCTGATTTATTCCAAGAGATGCCCAATTAAAACTCAGATGTCATTTTCAGTGGGCAAGAAAGCCTGAAGGACTTCAACAATACTGGTCTAAATCAGTGTCATCAAAGGCGACAGGCACACTTGAGGCGATGGCTGCCTAAAAGGCTTGAGGCACAAGGCGCAAGGCAAGGCGCACGCTTGAGTGAAGCTCAATATATAAAGATTTCTACATATATGCATGCATATACAAACATATATGGATGTAACATGTTTGTGTGCATGTATGAAAATTATGTATGTGTTATATGTGACATTGTTTGAACTAGTAAAGATTACAACCTAGAACTGAACGAGTAAACATAGCACTCAGACGAAGTGTATTAGCAGCAAAAAGCATAAAAACAATTTTAAATTTTTAATGGTGAGGCATATGACTCTATGTGCCTTAAAGCAGCGCCAAGATGCAAAGAGGCGTGCCTGGGCTCATTTGCGGTGCATATAGGCACCTTGCCTCAAGGCGCGTGTAAGGCGCACAAAGCGCACGCCTTAATAATATTGGTCTAAATACTAATACAAGGAAGCAAATCCATTTAAGCACTATATTAAACAAAACTAAACTATGTGACTACCAAAATAGTGATTAAGCAAAGAGTTTGGGCAAACAAATAGATAAGTTCAGACATTAAAGGATGTCACGACGAATTTAAATGAAGCAGAGAGCAAAGAACTTGTTAACATGGAACATAATTATCTGAAAAATTGAAAAAGAGGGCCCTGAAGTAGCATAATTAGGAACAAATATAGACCCTTTCGTTCCAACTCCATGATACTCTTGCAGATGTAAGAGAAAATTTCAGAAAACCAAGGATGCTGGTTGATTAAAATAATTTAAAGAAGCATGGAACATGTTGACATGAAGAGTATAAGACCAGTGACCAGGGTTATTATAAATTACTTAGGACATCAAGTATGAAAGGTAAATGGATGCATAGATTATCAATAATGAGTCAATCAAATTTTACTAATAGGAGAATAATCAGACACAAAAAAGGAGTGAAAAACATTTTAATTAAAATAATCATGCTGGAAATTTTAATTAAAATAATCATGCTGGATTATGCCATTACAGCTTAGCTAACTGCTTAGCATTTCCTCATATAGAAAGATACCAAGTAAATGTAAACAACACACGACATAGAACCGAGAAGCAGACCAGGTCAAGAAACCAACCACAACTTTTCCTCCGACATCCCTCTGCTTTTTGTTCTCTTCACCACTAACATTGGATGAAGAACCTTTATCAGGTCGTGATAAAGCCCAAAAAAATTGATTCAGGGCAGATCTCTTCCTTTGCAAGTCAACTGCCTCCTCAGCAGATGCAATCATCCCTCCAACATCTCCTTTTGTGACACCAAAAAGTCTTGCCCCATACAACTAGGAAGAAATTATGGATAAAGATGAAATAAGAATACAGACATGAACTGTAAATCAACCCCAATATTAGCTGCAAATCAAGTACCTGAAACAACTCGTCCATTTCACAAAGAACACAAATAGGGCCATCAGCATTATCATGACAATTTCGACAGTATCTCACTCGTTCAACATCTTCATCTCTTGGTTCTTCCATTGTTTTGTCTACTTCCAGCAGTCGTTCAAGTAACACTTTTCTAGAAGTTTCCAATGAATCAATACTTGTCTGGATAAGATATTTTAGACCACTGATGCTACGAAACCTAGATTAAGACCCCAATTAGATCCAATGCAAATTAAATTCCAATGGAACATATATCATCTCTTTTTTAGAATTCTGCAAGCTTCACCGCCAATATATAGAATTAATTTCACCTCGAAGTTGTTAAAATGTGTTTCTAATGCTCAAAATAAAAAATTGATTAAAAATATTTATAGCCTCATCACCAATAATTGCAAGTTAGTAGCTGACCAAGAAGCATGTGCTGGAGTGCAACATTAAAAGTATTGCTTCCTAAGCAATTGAATTAGAAACCAACAATATGTCCTATCCTACCGTTACATTCTACAAGCTGGCCACCAGATGCAACAGTAGAAAAATGTCTTACCCAGAAATCTAGCAGTACCTGCCAACTTTTGCTTGCATGTCAAGAAACCAGAATGTCATCAGAAGGCATATATAATTGATAGTATGTACAGGTAAGAGGATTCCAGAAGTATGAGAAGAAACATAAAGTATATAGATTGAAGGAAAACCACAGATTAACAGCATTGGAATTATTACAAGCCATTTTCGATAGAAAATTAATTGCAAACATGCTATAATCAACAGTACTCAAAGTCTTACAGGCTTTGTTTTCTAGTTATGATTCTTAATTATGAGTACCAAAAGTTTCTAGCTTTAACTCTTAAATATGGAAAATCATATTTTATATTTTTTAGGCCAATATTTAATATTCAATACTGCTAAATCATGTAAAAAAAATTATATCATACGTAAGTCTTCTTCCATTTTAAAATTTTCATTAAATACTTTCTGGTTCATATTTGGTTGAACTAATAGCATTATCATTTAAAGAATCTTACTATAATAACTTGCAGAGTGTTGGTTCCATCTTAGGCTTCATACACCACAACACAAGTACCATGCTCTGAAAGCAAATCGAATCAGACAAAGTAAATAACAAAGTGAAACATTACAAACCGTGCAGCAATTCTGGTAGGCTTGGAACGGTTTAGAGTCCCATAAACAGCTTCAGAAACTTTGCCAATTAACTCTTCTGAAAGATCTTTGTGCTGCTCAACATGATTAATAGATTCCAACCACCAATCTGCATTCTGACTTTGTCGGTCATCAAGTGCATTGCAAACCTGCCATAGTATAAAAATAATGCATATTAACTAAACCACCATACAAAAGTGAAACCAGTTTTAAGATAGAACAGAAAACCAAATAACAACGCGGATATATCTTAATAGAATGTAATTTAAACCACAACATGAAATTCCTCGAAACTATCTAGATACAATCAATTTAAATTGAATTTTCTCCATTTTTAATCTTTCAGTCATACCCTCAGAAATGAGCTCTAAATTTGCTATGAAGGAAACTTCGAGCATGCCACTGTAATTATCAAGAATTATGTACCTGTAAATAAGAATTTCTAAATTCTAGCTGGGCCAAAGAGAGCTTGGAAATGAAGACTGACAGATACTTCAGCTTAATATCTTCACATGTCTGTCTAGCATAATTGATATCCCTTGATGATGATGATATAACAACCGCGACTGATCAGTATCATTGTTTCCCTCATCCGTACCAGATGTCGCTAGACTGGTGCCAAGATCAGAAAGCTTCTCTTGACAATTTATATGCTCCAAACTGGTAGGTAACTCCAATGAATGCTTGTTACTTATCTTTCTCCTCTTCACAGGATCCTGATCAAATTCCTCATCACCAGACTGCTTTTCTTCGTAGTCTTCATTCTTTCCACAACCATCACTAGAACGCTTTTCTCCACTTACATTCAAAGTCATGCCACTGGAGCTAAAAGCAGGTAGTTTATGCCCCAAACTGGAAGGTAACTCCAAAGATTGCCCAATGTCAATATTTCTTTTCTTCACTGGGTGCTCATCAAGTTCGCTGTCTCCAGAACATTTTTCATCATTGTTTGCATGACCAAGTCCTTTCACATACTGGAAGGATTGCAAACAGCCTGAAGTAACTGATAGAATCTCAGCCAGATTATGATGAATATGAAGATTCAACAGAGGGTCCAAACGGAAGTCATTGGAATGTTCTTCAGCTAAAGTTAAGGCCTCTTCATACAATGATAAAGCTCTAGATAAGTCTTTTTCAATAATAGCTATCCCTGCCATACCATTCAAAGCAACAACTAATTTCCTTAGAGCGTCCTCTCCTTCTATCTTGGTCTTACCCACAAGAACCTACAGCAACAGTAAAGCAAACGGATGGGAAGAATAAATATTTGAACTTTTTCCTGGGTTTGGGTACAAAAAAGCAAGCAACCATGCAGTACTTAGACGCATGCATAAAGAAGTCCTGTGTGGAAACAAATGAGACGTACATAAAATGAGTACAACGGAGATGAAGATGCTTAGGCCTATGTGCGATAAAACTTGCAAGGATAGAGTTAGATATGCAAAATTCAAAGAAAAGTAGGAGTAGCGTCAATAGAGGAAAAAATAAGAGAAGTATGGTTGTGGTTAGGACATATCCAATGACAACTTGCCATTGCTCTAAAATTGAAGAAATCCAAAGGGATAGGGTAGGCCAAAGATAACATGAGATACATTGATTCTGAAATTTTAAAAGATTACCATACCAAGTCACATAATATAGCCAAATGGAAATGTAGGATCCATGTATTCAACCCCAACCAAGTTGGGGCTGAGGCTTGGTTGTTGATTTGTTGCGGTGTGATTGGATAGTAATACATCTAGTTTCAATAATACGATTAAAAGCACAAAGTACAAACAGATTGCTAATCTTGAGATATAAAAAAACTTACTTCCCTATCTTTTCCATTTTTACTTTACTCGGTCAATCAAGCAGATCTCTCGTGATTTTCAACTCCAACTTTATATTCTCCATTAAAAAAAGCAGACATGCCTTCTTTCATCAAACAACTGGCCAAATGTAGATAAATGGGTTTTATACTTATAATAAACTGTCTTTATTTTTTAAAGAAATAGAATGTCTTCTTGACTTCCAGACTTAAAGTGACTGTTCTAACCATTCATAGGTAAATTATTAGCAGTTTTATTTTTAAGCTGTACTTTGACAAAAGACAGAACTCAATCAATTTAAGAGTTGGCTGATCCAAGTTGTATGCATTTTTAACAACAAAAATTACAATGGGAGGAATTCTTGTACAACTCACCTCTAAAATCTCCTCCATTGTCATTGGAGTCTGTTGCATAGAACGCAATCCAGAACTCCCCACTTGAGGATGGCAGCAGGCTTGACGCAACTTCAAGAGTGAACGCAGCAATTTCGCAGCTTCAGTAGGGGTAAGGATAATGTCACTTGAAGTATCATTGGGTTCAGAGCCTGAATGTAACAGCGTAAATGCTATATGTATAGGTAACGTATACATCAAACTGAAAAGAAAAAAAAAATTATGAAATTATAAAATTTGCAGAATGAATTACCGTGGAATTTCTTTTTATGAATCTCATTTTTAAAACTTTCAATAACTTCACAAGCATAACTAGCGCAGGTTTCATGTTGCCTCTGGTAAAAATGTGCTTCAATGGGTGAAAAAAATAGCCAAGTGATGCATTCCTCCTGTAACGGTAGCTCTAACTCATCTGTCACATGGAATTTGGATGAACGCCACATTATTTGCTTGAAAAACATATGTGTAAATTCTATTGCACCTGCTTCCTTTCGCTGAAAAAGAGAAGAGAAAACCTTAGAGAAACAGTTGTAGAAAATTAAAATTGAACCGGCAAACACTAAACGGTATAAATTCAAAAAGAAGAAAAGCATGCTAACAATGGATGTGCAGTCTTTAATACATGCAGTGAAATATCACTTAAGATTTGCAAGTTTACAACTTGTAGGAAATTAGGAATGAAAGTTTTTGCCCTCAATTGTGAGTACACCTTTTCACAAAAGGTAAAAGTAGTGGATAGCTATTAAGCTATAGAATGACTATCAGGGTGAATCAATAAATAGGTGAGCCCCAATTATTCTCAAGACCCTCCTCAACAACCAACTACTGCCTATCACTTAAGCTTGCCAAAAAACTAATTTCACAAATAGCACGATCACTTAACCTTGAATTTCCAAAGAAACATACATTACCAACCAAAACACCCCATGGTCAAGCCTAAGACAAGCACCAGTACATCATACAACCCCTAATTCCATGAATGCCATCTTGAAATTAATTTTATGTAGAACATGAAAGCACAAAACCATGAATCCGTAAATACCTCATATGGGACTCTAATAACTTCTAGCCACCAGCGATGAACTTCAAAAGGGGTTGCATTAAGAAATCGCAAGAGTCCATATAAGTCATCCAGACTACGTTGTATAGGAGTCCCACTAATACACCAACGGCATTTAGTGGACAGACGCATGGCCATTTCTGTTGCGCCAGTTGTATTACCCTCCACCATTTGAGCTTCATCCAGACAAATTCTCCACCAAAATATTTTAGTGAGTGGAGTTGGAAGGACTGGATACCTTTAAGAGAACTTGCCATTCTTAGTATCAAATTCTTTGCATCAACAATTTCATGAAGTACAATTCCAACACATCAAACAGCACCGAAG
Organism: Stephania japonica; assembly: GCA_039657345.1. Taxonomy (NCBI): domain Eukaryota; kingdom Viridiplantae; phylum Streptophyta; class Magnoliopsida; order Ranunculales; family Menispermaceae; genus Stephania; species Stephania japonica. The sequence continues at coordinate 53,544,416 of CM077560.1, read as the reverse complement.
TTATTAAATAAGCATTTTCTTCACATTATGAGCAAAGCATACATTTACATAGAAAGTACGATTTCGTATATACAAATTAGATATCACTAAGTCAAGCTCAAAATTTCTAAATGACTCACTCTAAGTTCGTAGGTTGAATCCAGCCTCAACTTTCACGTCACGAAATAAGAATTTTGTGAAGGGCAGGGTGGTTGCAGTGGTTATGCACACAAAAACATAATAATAATAATAATAAAACAAACGTAAAAATAAAATAAAATAAAAAAAGAGCATGAGTAGCACCAATAGATGCAAAAATTAGGGAATGGCAGTTGCAATGGTTGGGAGACATCCAAAGACGACCCGCAAATACCCCAACTAGAAAACTTAATGCACAAAACAGCAACAAGCAACAAACTTAACATTATCAAAGAATAAACATGGGGTAAGCCACTAAGAAAGCCAAAGATACCACCCAAAGAAAAAAATAAAACAACTCTTAAACCAAAGATATTGATTAGATCTATGTTAACCGGACCCTTAACTCTAACCCAAAGTACCCGTGTCGGACACTTGAAACGAGTCTAACACTTAAAAAGACATGGATACTCCATTTGAAGAGCTCTTTGTATAAAAAGATTTAAAATGTAAGAGAATAAAGAAAAAAAGTTAACAAGAACTTTCTAGTGTAGAGTAAGAAATCAAAAATGAGAAAAAATATAGGTGTATAAGCTATTACATATATATGATATATGTTATTATATATTTATATACATAAGCATATGTCACGCCAGTTTTAGACACTTTTTGCCGAGTCTCCATGTCCTTAAATTAGAGAATAGGTGGGTCCGACCTTTAGACTCATACCCGTACCCGACACCCGCACCCGAGTCCAGGTAACATAGGATTAGATAACATGGTTTCAATATGATGAAAATTTAGCAAACCAAAAAAAAAAAAAAAAAAAGGTCAGAACTGAAACAAAGACCAAAGAGAGAAGTAAACATAACAATGTAAAAAACAAGAAAAAAAAAAAGGAACCTTTTCTTGAATCTCATGAAGCGACGATCACCTTCATGCCTGTCAGAATCATGCGATAGGTCTTCCTTCAGAACGTCATAGGTTGTTAATACAATATCAGCATTAACAAGTTCAGTGATATCCACAGCAGCTGCAGCTGAAAGGGAAGCATTTCTTACACCTTCATAAACACAAGTCTTGAGAGAACCTGGTTTTGTATGGCTACAATTAAAAGTCATGGTCAGTAAGCTCCACAATAGAATATATTGTATCATTAAGCAATCTCAAATGAGACACATTATTCAAGAAAGAAGTGATATGAATATAGGTTTGTTTGCGAAACACATTTGATCAGATTGTTTGTGAAACACATCATTCAAACTTCTCTAATGAGACCCATTTAAAAGGGGTGAGAAAACGCACTTGGGGTCCTCTTTTAGCAGGATAAAGTTTACATGTTAAAGTGCAAGCAAATACCGAGTAATTTCAGCATGCCACTGGTGCAATATTGGAGATGGGCACACTATAAGTGTCGCACCAGTATTTACTGGAAGTTGAGCAGCTTGGTTCAGTTCTAAACACAATTGGCAAACATAAGTTCCATCTGTGTCAATTATGTGACTAGAATTCTTCTTTTTAGACTGGTTTGCCAATTTTACAGTCAAATTCTTTTCATAGCTTCGCCCCTTGGAATTCTCTTCAGATTTAGAATGTCTTCTTGGTGAGTAACCCACACAATCTGCATGTTGCCAAGCATCACAGACATCACACTGGACCCATATGCCCTGATATTTGGGGCTTTCGCTCACAGCTCCACATATACACTCGATACGTTCTCTTTTCAATCTCTTTAGATTATTCTTTTGAACTATGGTAGCTTCTGCTTCGTCATCAAAAATAACACTGTGCTTAGATGGAGGCCTACGATGAGCAAAAATGCACGCCAGCAGTTCGACAGTTTTGCCAAGACCCATCTCATCTGTGTGATTTTATCAATGATAATTTAATAATCATCAAACAGTAGGCCAGAAAATAAATTTCATAAGGAAACAACTGAACAGAAATCAAAATAAGGTACAGAAAACTATTTTTTAAAGATCATAACAAACAAGCACCCCAAATATATATAAACTGAAATAATTGAAGTTGATTAATCAATATATAAAAAAAGTTGTTAATTGCACATTTTTACTAAGCAGCCAACTTAACAACCCCTCAAACTTGCCCCAGAGGACACTCGAACCCGAAACCTCTTACACAAGTACCCACATACCAAACCATTGAGCTACCACTTGGTTGGCATTGAGCACTTTTACAAGAGTATCAAGTTTTGCATGCCAGGAAAAGACTGAAATGTTGCTGTACACTTCAGTGAAACTGTGACATAGAACCAAAAAGATGGGGAATATATTTATTGTTCATTTTTCATAAAGACTTTCTGATTAATTGAATGCACATTTCACTCATAGAAAGTAAAATTATCTAAATTCATTCAAGGTTTACTCAGTTGAATCTCCAATTACTTGGAAATTTTGAAGAACACTTCAGTAATAGCGCTTTTCGTGAACTCTTGATTTAACCTCTTACCAATAGTGCTCCAAATGAATTGTTACATTTACAAAGAGGCACGCCCTCTAAGGTTCCTCAGTCCAAAGTCACAAAAATGCTTATTTATAACCTATTATAGAAAGTTGTTGATGCTACTAAATTTCTTAATATGAGAATTTGCAACCAAAAAAAAAATTCTACAAACATAGTAAATTGGGACTATAAATTTTGGGAAAAGGGGAACCATACCTGAAAAAGACAACTGAAATCAATTGCTTGAACAGTAAAGAGGCGACAGGACTCCATGCAATATCAAAATGGGGACATTGAACAGAACAATATATGCCTAAGAATCGATGTAGGTGACTAGGTATAAATGCCCCAATCAAATTATTAAATTAGAAAATTAACTTATCGCAATAAAAACATGCACAAAAATTGCTAAGAATAATATGCAAAATGAAGAGATGTCCAAAGATTCCATGATTCACGAAAATGTACAGTTGGTCTTTGAAACAGTTGGCATAGCTTAAACAAAGATGCTGGCTCCTTCATGTCAGTTCCACATATCTGATTTGCCGTCGTCTTATGTAGCAATCAATATATCTTCTCCCTCATTTTTCTCGAAATTAAACATCACTAGTAATATTCAACAAACTTGTGGGAAAAAAAAAAGAAAAGAAAATCCAGTCCCTGCTTGGTTCAACATTGAAAAAGGGTTTCAAAGACGCTTCTTAGAGTTCACCCTAATAAAGATAATGCCACATTGAGATCATAAAGTTATAGCATACTTGATTAAACAGTAGCATTAGAAACTATCTAATGCATAATTTTTGCTTTTGATCCCAGGTTTTATGAACTATAACTCTACTTGTTTTCCATTGTAATAGTCAATTAACATTTGGAGAAATGGAAAAAAAAAAAACAAAAAACAAAACAAAAAACAAACAGACAAACAAATAAACAAGCAAACAAAAAAAACCACCCTTCTATGAACTGATCAATTACGAAATATAGAAAAGAAATATATATTGCAAGTTTGAAACATGACTTTTTCCAAATAGCTACAGATTTCAAGAGATTATTTTTTTTTTTTGGTAAGCAACTGACACTAATATGGTAGTGAGGCTTCATTGTTGTTGCTGTTGTTGTTGTGTGGTAAGCAACTAATTTTTAGTGAAATGTTGTACTTCTCTTCTTTTACTTGTAAAATTATATTTGAGCCAGGATTAATATAATTTATTCAGAACTTGTGAAATTATATTGCTCAAGTATGGTAGAGAATGTTACCAGCAAGAATCCCACCACAAACATACGATGAAGATGATATTGGATGCATGGAGATATTCCCACTGCAATAGGAAATTAGCCAGAATAAGTGGACAAAAACCATTTACATGACTAAAAAAAAAAGAAAAAAAAAACTTTAGTTTTGACAACATTCAATTGAAAGATTGTGGTAGAATAAGAAAAGAGTAAGAAGTTCACTACGTGAATAAATGTAACACCTAAAACAAAGCCTGGGTGCGATACATGTGCTTACAATTTGTCAAATAATGTGTTATTTCCATCATTAACATTGATCTCTATAGTGGACAAAGAAGTGAATGAAAAGACAATGACCTTCGTACCAAAAAAAAACATTGCAAGTGAAGGCATACCTGAAAGGATTGTAGAACATTCTTGAGTTGGTATTTAGAAAGTGAATAGGCACAGATAAAGGCCTAAATGAGAGATTATGGGAAGAATGAAAAGGCCCTTTCTCTCGTTGAACCATCCAATAAGCTGCACGACGCTGGTATGGTCTAAGATGAGGGAGCAAGTCGGGAAGTTCATCTTCCAGCTCTGGTTCCAATCTGCGAGTGAAAAAAGATAACAATGAAGGAAGGAAAAAAAGAGAAATGGAAATTTAAAAAGATGAGGAGGGAATGTGGGTAAGGGGTAGCTTACTTGGATGGCTTGATGGCTTCGTAGAATTCAGTGGCATCAAACTTAGATTGGTTTGTCGACACTGGCTGACTACCTCCTCTCTCCACCTGTGCGTCAACTCCAATGATGCTCTCTGAAATGTCAGAACCATAAACTAGTGTGTGCGTTGTGAGTTCGGGCCTTAGCCAAGTCATGGCATTGATAATACTCTTTTTCCAGGGCTGCCGACTAGTCTCCAAAAGAGACTGGCATCCATCAAAAGCACTCTTGAGCATCTCCACCCTCACCGTAATGGTTGAGACATTGTTGGAAACTCTAATGTGCTCGACAGGCCTGAGTGTGAATATGTTTTGACTTAGTAAATGAGCAAGGCAGGAAACGGCCTCATTAGGGCCATCAAAGTTGCCGGAAAACATGAGAAGCTCGTTATTGTTGTTATTGTTATCCTCCAATTCACACTTCCGTAAGAGCTCCAAAAAGATAGAATTGGAGGGAAGGACAGGCCATTGACCTAACCTAAACCTAAACCTAAAACGATCATCATCATCATCATCATCATCATCGACATTGCAGAATCGAAGGCGAAAGGAATAGTTGGAGGAGGAGGAGGAGTCTTGGAAAGAAATCCCATCTGAAACCCCCCCTTGTTTAATAAACCTAGAATCAGTAACAACAACTTGAGCAATATCGAGATGGTCGTCGGAACTCCAACCACTGGTGGGAATATCAATAAATCTGACACAATTGTGAACCTCCTCCCTCCTCCCTTGTACTTGTAGGGTTCCACCAGAAGTCCCATCTTTGTCCAATAATACCCGGCCGGACCGCTGCGGCCGGACCTGCTTCCTTCTTCCCATGTACAAGTAGAAAATTTATAAATTATAAATTATAAATTATTGGAAGAAGAAGAAGAAGAAGAAGAAGAAGAAGGAGAGTGTGGAGGAGGGCAAGGATGGATGGATGGAAGGTAGGAAGGACGGTGTGGAGTGAATGGATGCGTTTGTTTTAGAGGCCGGCTATGTGCACCCCGGTCAACACTCAGGGCACCCCATTTTTTTTAATTGTATGTGTAATGACTGATGTGCCCTCCAACCTAAATCTACAACAAAAATCCCAAAAATCAGAATTACCAAGGCACCCCACCCCATTTTTGAGCTTGGTTACTCCCGTTCAATCCCTATACCTCGGTTCCGTCGACGATCGGTCACGACGTTATTGGGGTGAAAGAGTTTATACAAGGTCGGTATCCTCATCCATTGTTCAGTTTTTGAGTGTTTGAATCTTGCGTTTGGTGTGTTTTGGTGTTGACAATGGTGGTGTTTGATGATTCTTGTTTACTTAGGGTTTGGAGCAAATCGTTTGGTGTTTTAGTGTACAATGGATGAACAAAACTCAAGTGACGATGAATCGAAGCAATTGGAGGTGAGTTTTAAAGTTTTTTTAGGTCTAGGGTTTTTCAATATGCAAATGTATCACGTACACGATTGTTTCGGCCATACAGGATCGAGATATCTGTATATATATCGGTGACACACAACCGATACTTAAACGTAATTCCCGGTAGTAGATAACCGAACATTTTTGTAATGGGTTACTAGTGGACTCGGTGGTCATGTGCCGAGATATATTGAATGATCTCGGTTGTGACATACCGAAACTATCCTTTACGTGTCGACCATGTACTACCAAGAATTGCGTTTTTAAGGATTTTCTAACTTTTAACACCGAGTAGTTATGATATTTGAATTATTCTTGCAGGAAGTAGCATCGACAAGTGCATTTCAAGATATCTCTTATCTTTTCAAACGGGATGCACCATTTGAAACTAGAAAAGAGGCACTCAAATGGGTTCAAGAGACAAGACGTGCTAGAAAGTTTGTCCTGGTTATAAAGAAGTCTGATGCCGGAGGGAATGGTCGTAGGGGAAGGGTCACAATTGCGTGTGAGAGATCCGGAACATATAGGGTATTTCCCAAAGAGTTGGAATTGCTAAAGTTCGAACTAATTGAGAAGATGTCACGTAAGTTGACAAACGCAGAGGAAGAGGACAACACAAGACTAAACACCGGTACAAAAAAATGTCAGTGCCCTTTTTCTTATTCAACTCAAAGAACACCCAGACTTATATTGGTATGTAAGTGTGGTATGTGGCATGCACAACCACAACTCTGCGAATTTCTTTAAAGGGCACTCATATGCTTTGGAAGATTGACTCGGGATGAGGCGGTATTTTGGATCGATGAGTAAGACTAATTTTAGGCCACGACGGATCCTAAACACTTTGAGAGCAAAGGGATAAGAACAATGCTTCAACATTGTGGACAATATACAATGCACGACAAAGGAATCGAATTAAAGAAGCTGGTGGGAAAACTCAAATGCAACAACTCTTACATTTATTGGAAGACAATATGTATCTCATCATGGCATAGGAAGGACCCCGAATCGAATGTAGTTACTGAGACTTGTTTTGGTCCCATCCTGACTCCATAAACTTATTGAGGTCTTTTCCATACGTTCTTCTAATGGATTGCACATATAAGACCAATAGGTACCGATTGTTGTTGTTGGAGATTGTTGGGGTCACTTCGACAGACATTACATTCTCGGTTGGGTTTTATTTTTTTATCTTCAGAGACTATGTTCAACTACATGCGGGCATTGAACATTTTGAGAGGTTTACTAGACGGGTGGCCTACACCTAGTGTTTTTGTCACTGATAGAGAATTGGGCCTAATTAATGCAATTGAAGAAGTTTTTCCACAATGTTCTCACCAGCTTTGTACATGGCATATCAATAAAATGGTGTTGACCAACACCAAAAAGATGTTCGCACGAAATGATGACTTTCAACTTCTTCAATAAGAGGTGGACGGATTTGATGTATGCTACGACCGAAGCATCATTCGAGCTTATGTTGGCTACGTTACGTGTTGAGTATGCAGATATGAAAGGTATGCTTAATTATTTGGAGGATACTTGGTTGCGGGATTACAATAATAGATTTGTACGTGCATGGACAAATCCACTTTTTCATCTTGGAGAAACCACAATGCAAAGGGTTGAGTCTGCACATTCCACTCTCAAACAGCATCTCGACATATATATTGCAAACTTTGAGGCGTTGTGAAGTGTAATTCATGGAATGTTAGACATACAACATAACAGGATCAAATCGTCGTTTGAGGTTAGTTTGAATGTTGTGTAACATGGATATATGGATGGATTGTATCGCCGTTTGCGGGGTTATGTATCCCTGAAAGCGCTTAAGTTGATTCGTAACGAGGTTGAACGTGGGGTGAATGTTGGGACAGACCGGAGCTTATATGGTTTGACCTACGTACCACTTGTGAGCTTCAGTGTGCACACGAGCTTAATGTACATATTTTAGCTGGTTCACCTATACCACTTGAAGACATACATGTGTATTGGAAGAAGTTGAGTATGGTACCCGATGCATCAGTAAATCGGACTGCCTATAACTTGAATGACGAGCTTCAAAGAGTTGTGTCTAAGTTTGAAACATTCGTTGATGAGGATTCGCGTGTTAGAACTATTCAACAACTAAGAGAGATTAGTTGTCCTTCCTCGACGTCATTTATTGCACCACAGGCAAAAGTGAAGACAAGGGGGAGACCAAGTCTTAATAGTTTTGGTAATTATGTTATATGGAGCACGAAAATGAAAAAAAGGGAAGAGAGGGATGAAGAGGAAAGCCGAGGAAGATGATACTTCTACGACGAGAGATCCAAGTGGCTTTGAATATGTACTTACACCCGATGAGGCAGTCAGTGCGCGAAGGAAAGTAAAACAAGTTAGAAATAAAGTACATCGAACACGTGGGGCATCTATAGGAGTATCTGAGATTGGATTCATTCAAACTATACAACCGGATTGGATTCAACATGTTGAGACTACAGTAAATGTGGATAGCTGTGGCGGCCCCAATTTCCACATTGTTCCGCCACGGGAGGCCACGCGGGCCCACAACTGTCCACGTCACCACCAGTTGTGTCCCACGCCCAATTATCCATCATTGATCAATTTATCATTAAATTTGATTCAATTAATATCATATAACCTCAAAATTAACAGCGGAAGCTTAAATAAACAATATAAAAATTCATCTTGTGTTTTATTAGCAAAATGCCTAAGTGGAAACCATACCAAATATACATCATATACACCTCATCTGATCCTCAAAATATCAAAATGTACAACCTATCTCTCTCAAGCCTAAAACCCGACATAAAACGATTAAATACAAACATACGTACGAGTGGGGCTAAAATTGTCAATCGATGTACTCTTCAAGCTTGCCCTTTCCCCGACTCGTACTAGGGTCTGCACTCAGCCATCACAAAAAGACAGATGACGAGTCTAAAGTGAGTAATCCAAAGGAAATTCACCAAGTAATTACGGAAATAAAAGTACTGGAATTGAAAATACTATAATTTAAACATGCGGAACAAGAGAAATACAGACAACTGTAAAAAGGGAACATCGCATGCATAAATATAGTGATGAAACAAAGTACGTGCACATAAAAATCAGACCAAGTCATACTTTGGGTTTTCTCCCCGGGCACTAACCGTAAACACACCAATGGGTTGACCCTAACCCTCTATGTGGCCGGCGTAGACCCACGGCGCACCCACACAAGCCTACCATACCCGGGTAGCCTATTCACCGGTGTATGCTTAGACCAGTGCTATGACTTAGTGGACCCTATGGCCATAACGAATAAGCATCAGGTGGGGAGTGATCTCAACACCGTAAAGACACCAGGTAGGAGTACCCTCAACTACCGTAAAGTCACCAGGTGAGAGTACTCAACCACCGTAAAGCAATAATGAAACGAAGTAGAGAATAAATGGAACAGAATTCAAATAATTCAAGCAGTAAATACTTAAAGTGAAGTTCAATTGGGATACTACACACCTCAATTCGCACTCCTCGTTCTACAATTCAAAACCCCGGTCAAATACCTCCAAATCCCCGATAATACTCCCGGTCTGATTTCTGACTAAACCCCGGCTCCGACTACTATTCCGAGACTCCTGAAATTCATTTATGAGGGTTAATTATCAATTAATGGGTTCTTAATGTTAGTTTGACTCATTTCCTTATTTTCCAATTTTGAGAGTCCAGTGAACAATTAGCGCGCTAATGAGATCAATTAGCGCGCTAATTAATCTCAATCACTGTTCATTATCTTCATTACTCAGCGTGATTAGCGCGCTAATTTCTCCAATTAGCGCGCTAATTTCGCGCTGTACAGAAAATTTTCAAATTACAAGTTTGAACTCCAAACCCATAAATTCAATTTCCATGTTTCCATAAAACATTAATAACCTTAATTACATCATTTAAACCTGAATTACCATAATCAAACACCAAAATCCACAATTTATGGGAATCACATTTTCAAAACCCACTTTTCAAAATCATCCAATTTCTCCCAAATTGAATCAATTGTATAACCCATATCCTACCTTCCTTATAATCACTAAATCTCAACAAAATACAGTGCTTAATCTCTCAATAAATTCGAATTTTACAAATTCAAACCCACTCAAAGAATCACATAAAAATTCAAGTTTGTTGTATCCATACCTTAGATTCTTGTTGTAGGAAGCCACAAATCACCCTCTACACACCTTGATGACTGTTTTTCATCGTCTTCTTCCCCTCCAACAGTTCTCTCTTCTCATCTTTCACTCTCTCTTCAATCTCACTCTCCTCTTTTTATTTGATCGATCAAACACACAAACATATATATACTTGGCATTTGATCAAGTGTGTGCACAAATCTCGAGGAGTATCCAAGGGTTCCTGATCATCCTGTGTCACTCCAACTCCATACACCTTATCTTGACACTAATGGCCCTGTTGTGCATCTCGAGAAACATCAACTGTTGTTGTTTTATTCAGCTCAACTATAGGACTTATTGATTTCCAATTGATTTAGCCTATATTAAGTATTTATTCCATTCAATAAATTACCAAAATTCACGGGTAAGCTCACCTTAAGTTCCCGACTGTCCGGCACCTCGTGCCTCGTGTCCCGTGTCCGCACTCACCCCGAGGTCATTCCTCACTCGTCAATAATCTACATTAACACACATATTGTAATGAAATTAAACTACTTAAAATATTTTCATCACAATTTACTACAACAAGCATACAAAACGGACTGTATACCTAGTTCGATCGTTGCGTTCCAGATCTCATTTGTGGGACCTCGACCGTCCTCGCTGGCGTCCACATCTGTCATGACATCATAATTAACAGGAAATATTAAATTGAGCCGTTACAATTCTTCCCAACTAATTTGAAATTTCGTCCCGAAATTTAGGTTCTTACTAACACTCACCAGTGAATAACTGAGGATACCTCTGTCTCATAATTGATTCGAGCTCCCAGGTGAGTCCCTCAGTTCCGCGATGCTGTCATCGTACCAACACTTTCGGAATCTCCTGGTTCCTCAGAATTTGAACTCTACGATCCATGATCTCCACAGGTTGCTCTTCATATAAAACATCAGGACGAACCTCAATCTGTCTAATATCCACTATAGGTCTCGGTCCTGACTTAGCTAACCTCAACATAGACACGTGAAATACTGGATGAACGCCTGCTAACTCTGCTGGCAGCTCTAATCTATATGCCACTGTCCCAACACGTTCTATAACTCTGAAAGGTCCAATGTATCTTGGTGCTAGTTTCCCCTTGATCCCAAACCTCTGATGACCTTTCCAGGGCGAAACTTTCAAATATACCAAGTCATCCACATTATAACTCAAGCCCTCAAGATACCTATCAGCATACTTCTTTTGCCTATCTTGAGCTGCTTGTAATCTCATCCTGATTTGCCGAATCTTCTAAGTATGATCAACAACCACTTCAGATCCAATCACTGCCACGTCCTCAGGTGCTGCCCAATAAGCTGGTGACCTGCAAGGTCTGCCATATAAAGCCTCAAATGGTGGCATACCAATACTCGCCTGATAGCTGTTGTTGTACGCGAACTCGCACAACGGTAAATACTCTTCCCAAGTACCTCCAAACTGCAAAATGCATGCTTTAAGCATGTCTTCCAATATCCGTATCAATCTCTCTGACTGACAATCTGTCTGAGGATGATAAGCCGTACTGAACTGCAGTCTCGTCCCAAACTGCTCCTGCATACTCTCCCACAACTTCGACGTCAACCTGGGGTCTCTGTTAGATACAATAGATAGCGGTACCCCATGTAACCTAACAATCTCTCTATCAAAAATAATGCTCAACTGAGGAAACGAATACTTCATCGATATAGGGATGAAGTGTGCCGATTTCGTCAATCTATCAATCACAACCCACACAGCATCATGACGTCTCGCAGTCTGTGGCAATCCGCTCACAAAATCCATCGTAACATGCTCCCATTTCCACTGTGGAATCGGTAGTGGCTGTAACAATCCAGCTGGTCTCCTGTGCTCGGCCTTAACCTTCTTACAAATATGACAAGCTCTCACATATGCACCCACATCGGCCTTCATCCCATGCCACAAAAATAAACGTCGCAAATCATGATACATCTTGGTCCTGCCAGGATGAGCTGTATACCGCGAACGGTGTGCATCCTCAAGAATACTATCGCGTAGTTCCTGCACCTCAGGTATCCACAACCCACCTCTATGTCTCAAGCACTGGTCTGAACCACTAGACCAATCTGTGCAACCCAGATCCTGAGCCAGACATCTGAAGCGAGCAAAATATCCGTCAGCCCTTTGCCACTCAGCGACCCTCTCTAACGACACCACAGGAACACGCATCTGGCCACAGATATGAACATCAGCAAAAGCATTTGACAAACACAACACCGTCGCGGCCTCCAGCAATCCATGCTCATGTGTCATCTGCCGCAGCACAGTCTGACTCTCTACACCACTCTGGCTCAATACATCAGTAACTACATTCGCCTTCCCAGGATGGTACTCAATCGCGAAATCGTAGTATTTCAGTAACTCGAGCCACCGTCTTTGCCGCATATTCAGATCTTTCTAAGTGAATAAATACCTCAAACTCTGATGATCTGTGAATAACATAAAACGCTCCTCATAAAGATAATGTCGCCAAGCCTTTAGTGCAAATACAACTGCAGCTAGCTCTAAATCATGTACCGGATAATTCTCCTCGTGGGGTCTCAATCGCCTCGATAAATATGCAACTGGGTGTCTTTCCTGCAACAACACGCATCCCAACCCAGTCCCAGAAGCATCTGTGTAGACCGAAAAGCCTTTCCCTGTCTCAGGTAGAGCCAACACTGGCGCTGAAGTCAACCTCCTCTTCAACTCTAAAAATGCTACCTCACAGCCTTCAGACAATTCAAACTTAACATTCTTCTTGGTCAACCTCATCATCGGCGCTGCAATCAACAAAAAATCATGCACAAACCGCCGGTAATAGCCCGCAAGCCCCAAGAAACTAAGTATGTCTGCAACTGTCTCGGGTGTCCTCCAATCAATGATCGCTCGAATCTTTTCTCCATCAACAGATATTTCTTTACTACCAATGACATGTCCGAGAAATTTCACCTCTCTCAACCATAAAGCACACTTGCTGAACTTAGCATATAATCTATGCTCCTTCAACGTCATCAAAACATCTCTGAGGTGTCTCTCGTGCTCCTCACGAGTCTTACTGTATATTAAGATATCATCGATGAACACAATCACATAACGATCCAAAAATGGCCGTAATACTCGGTGCATCAAATCCATAAAGATAGCCGGCGCATTAGTCACCCCAAATGACATTACTGTGAACTCGAACAATCCATAGCGCGTGCTAAATGCCGTCTTCTCGATATCACTCTCCCGAATTCTCAATTGATAATATTCAGATCGTAAATCAATCTTCGAGAAAAACTTAGCACCAGCCAACTGATCAAATAGATCATCAATCCTAGGAAATGGATAACGATTTCGAATCGTCACTTGATTCAGCTTCCCGTAATCTACGCACATCCTCAAAGAACCATCCTTCTTCTTAACAAATAGGATCAGTGCGCCCCAGGAGAGACATACTTGGGATAAATAAAACCCTTCGCAACAACTCCTCTAATTGGGACCTCAACTCTCCTCGCTCCGAAGTGACATCCCGTACGGTCGGCTATATATCTACCGTTCCCTAATCAACTCAATCATAAACTCAACTGACCTAGGAGGTGGTAAACCTGGCAAATCGTCAAGGAATACCTCAGGAAACTCACACACTACTGGGACATCCTCCACTCTAATATCTGGTCTCAAGTCTGGCTCAACCACCGTCTTAAACTCCTCCATCTCCTGGGTCGTAGCTAATCGACCTCTTGTAATCGGTAAGTCTGACGCCGTACCAACAAAAGTAAATATCGGAATGCCCTCAATATCAAATACTATCACCTTACCGAAACAATCAATGTGTGCGCAATATGTCGATAACCAGTCCATACCCAATAAAGCATCAAACTCTAAATACTCAAGGACACGAAAGTCAACAGGTAACTGGTGTCCCTCAATCTCTACTACACAATTCGGGCATATCCGATTAGGATAAATCTTATCCCCAACAGCCGTACTGAGGACAAGATGTGGGTCTAAGGTCTCAACCTGTAATCCTAACTGTCCGACCCTACGTCCCGATATAAATGACAAGGTACTACCGGAATCAAATAATACATGCATGAAGATATCGCGTATAGATAACATACCCTCGACGAGCTGACGAGTCGCATCACGCTCTGACTGTATGGTAGTAGGTGTAGCAACTGCATGAGCCCTCTCCCTGACTGGCTCAATCTGTGGTCGTGAGGATGAAGCTGACATCGAACAATCTCTATGTATATGCCCGATCTGATGACACCTGAAACATCGTCGTGTATCCCGCCAATCGATCAGTGACACTATATGAACTGAGCCCTATCATGACCTCGACCTCTCTGTCCTCTACCACGACCTCCTCCATCTCGCACACGCCGTCGAGGTCGCTCACCGGTGCAGTGCGGAGTACGAACGTACACTACCCGCCTCTCGTCTCTCTCGATGCTCGGAACGTCTATCTCGTCGACCCTGATAATCATGTCTCTGTCGATCAGACTGCTCTCTCTGTCTCTTCGGTCTTTGATCAGACCGAAAGCTCTGTCCAGACCCGTCTCCAAGCTCACCCCGGTGTCGTAAATACGTCTCGCGAGCCAATGCTCAGTCAAAAACACTCTGTACCATCTCCGCACCGGTCGCAACTATCACCCCACCAATCCTCTCATCTAGGCCTCTGATGAAAGTAATAGATCTGTAACCTCTCCGTGTTAGCCACATCAATGTCATACATCATGAGATATCTGAATCGATCCATGTACTGTGACACTGACATGTTACCCTGTCGTAGTCCCAAGAACTGCTCCCTCAATCGTAACTGCACCTCTTTGAGAATATACTAATCCAAAAATAATTGTCTAAACTCTCCCCAAGTCGCTGGCGTACCATGTATATCAGTATAAGTGGTCCACCAAACTACAGCCTGAACTCTCAAACAATAGCCTGAAATACGCGCCTGATCTACCTCAGGTACCTCCAACAACTGATGAAGTCGTCTATAAGTCATCAGCCAACGTCCTGCAACCTTAGGATCGCTGACTCCCGTGAAGTACGTAGGATTAAATTTCATAAAATCCTTCACCATCTTCGCTGCTTCTGACATCCTACTCCTAGCAATCGAAGTCCCTATCTGCTGCTCTGTAATGGTGGGTGTCACCACCGTAGTCTCTGCTGGTACCACCACAGGCTCAACCCTCTCTATAACTGTCTCTGACCCAACTACCTGTGTAGCAACAGCCAGTGCTAATGCGGTTTGAGTGGTAGCAGGTGCAGCACGCTCAGCAGTCGGTGCTACTGCTCGCGTCCTCGAGCTCCGTATGTACTCCATCGCTCAAACCATTCGAGCTCGCTGCAATAGTCGCTGCTCTTCTCTGAATCGAATCAATCGCTGCTCGATCGCTCTCGAATCATAGCTCGCAAATCAGCCACGTCACTAGTGGTATGATTACTAGTCTCTCCAACATCTGGCTAAGTAGTGGGCGGAGTAGTAGGAACCTGTCCGTCCATCCTAAACTGCACAACCAACGTGCAGTGGATCAGACTTAGTACATACGCGTATAATATATAGTACACAATCAAAACATACGCATATGTAATTTCCTAAATTTACCCGCCTCACATCACTTCCCAACTAAGCCTTTAATTATTCACTTGTGGTTTCCACATCTAAGATTTATTCATTAAGTTTATTCTCTTGGCAAATCTCCAATTCCCAAGCTTGACCTCGCTCTGATACCAAAATGTGGCGGCCTCAATTTCCACATTGGTTCGCCACGGGAGGCCTTGCGGGCCTACAACTGTCCACGCCACCACCAGTTGTGTCCCACGCCCAATTATCCATCATTGATCAGTTTATCATTAAATTTCATTCAGTTAATATCATATAACCTCAAAATTAACAGCGGAAGCTTAAATAAACAATATAAAAATTCATCTTGTGTTTTATTAGCAAAATGCTTAAGTGGAAACCATACCAAATATACATCATATACACCTCATCTGATCCTCAAAATATCAAAATGTACAACCTATCTCTCTTAAGCCCAAAACTCGACATAAAACGATTAAATACAAACATACGTACGAGTGGGGCTAAAACTGTCAATCGATGTACTCTTCAAGCTTGCCCTTTCCCCGGCTCGTATTAGGGTCTGCACTCAGCCATCACAAAAAGACAGATGACGAGTCTAAAGTGAGTAATCCCAAGGAAATTCACCAAGTAATTACGGAAATAAAAGTACTGGAATTGAAAATACTATAATTTAAACATGCGGAACAAGAGATATACAGACAACTGTAAAAAGGGAAGATCGCATGCATAAATATAGTGATGAAACAAAATACGTGCACATAAAAATCAGACCAAGTTATACTTCGGGTTTTCTCCCCAGGCACCAACCGTAAACACACCAATGGGTTGGCCCTAACCCTCTAGGTGGCCGACGTAGACCCACGGTGCACCCACACAAGCCTACCATACCTGGGTAGCCTATTCACCGGTGTATGCCTAGACCAGTGCTATGATTTAGTGGACCCTATGGCCGTAACGAATAAGCACCAGGTGGGGAGTGATCTCAACACCGTAAAGACACCAGGTAGGAGTACCCTCAACTACCATAAAGTCACCAGGTGAGAGTACTCAACTACCGTAAAGCAATAACGAAACGAAGTAGAGAATAAATGGAACAGAATTCGAATAATTCAAGCAGTAAATACTTAAAGTGAAGTTCAATTGGGATACTACACACCTCAATTCGCACTCCTCGTTCTACAATTCAAAACTTCGGTCAAATACCTCCAAATCCCCGATAATACTTTCGGTCTGATTTCTGACTAAACCCCGGCTCCGACTACTATTCCGAGACTCCTGAAATTCATTTATGAGGGTTAATTATCAATTAATGGGTTCTTAATGTTAGTTTGACTCATTTCCTTATTTTCCAATTTTGAGAGTCCAGTGAACAATTAGTGTGGCGGCCCCAATTTTCACATTGGTCCGCCACGGGAGGCCACGCGAGCACACAACTGACACGTCATCGCCAGCTGTGTCCCACGCCCAATTATCCATTACTAATCAATTTTCGGTTAACCTTGATGTTATGAGTTAACTTTTATTTCCTCAATATCATTCAACTGATAAATTACGCAGCGGAAAATTAAATGAACAACATAAAGATTTATCCTGAATTCCATAATCAAAATGCCTAAGTGGAAACCATACCAAATATACATCATATACATGTCCTTTGAGATCCACAAAATATCAAAAGTATACAACCTATCTCTCCAATCCCAAAACCCAACATAAAACAAGTAAATATAAACATACGTACGAGTAGGGCTAGAGCTATCAATCAATGTAGTCCTCAAGCTTGCCCTTCCCTCGACTCGTACCCGGATCTGCACTCGAGCCATCATAAAAAGACAGATGACGAGTCCAGAGTGAGTAATCCCAAGGAAATTCACTAAGTAATTACGGAAGTAAAAGTACTGGAATTTAAATACCATAAATAAACATGCGGAACAAAAGAAATACGAGACAACTGTGAAAGGATCATCGCATGTATAAATATAGTAACAAAGCAAAGTACGTGCACAATAAAAATCAGACTAAGTCATACTTCGAGCCTCTCCTTGGGCACAACCCTCAAACACACCAACAGGTTGTCTCTGGACCCTCTAGGTGGCCGGCGTAGACCCACGACGCACCCACACGAGCCTACCATAACCGAGTAGCCTATTCACCGGTATATGCATAGACAAGTGCTATGACTTAGTGGACTCTATGGCCGTAACGAATAAATACCAGGTGGGGAGTGATCTCGTAAAGGCTCCAAGTTGAGTAAACTTCACTACCGTAAAAACACCAAGTAAGAGAACTCAACCACCGTAAAGCAGTAATGGAATGGAATAATGAATAATCAGAACTAAAATCAAATAAATCAAACTCTAAATACTTAAAGTGAAGTTCAATTGGGATACTACACATCTCAATTCGCACTCCTCGTTCCACAAATCAACCCCCGGTCCAATACCTCCAAATCCCCGATATCACTCCCGGTCCGATTCCTGACTAAACCCCCGACTCCAATTACTATTTCGAGACTCCTGAAATTCATTTATAAGTATTAATGATCAATTAATGGGTTCATAATGTTGGTTTGACTCATTTTGTCATTTTCCAATTTTTGGGGTCCAGAGAACAATTAGCGCTAATGAGATAAATTAGCGCGCTAATTAATCTCAATCACTGTTCATCATCTTCATTACTTAGCGTGATTAGCGCGCTAATTTCTCCCATTAGCGCGCTAATTGCTCGCTGTCAATAAAATTTCCAAATTACAAAGTTGAACTCCAAACCCATAAATTCAATTTCCATGTTTCCATAAAACATCAATGACCTTAATTACACCATTTAAATACTAATTACCATAATCAAACCCCAAAATCCACAAATCATAGAAATCACATTTCAAAACCCATTTTGGAAAATCCTCCAACTTCTCCCAAATTTGATCAAAACATATAACCCATATCATATCATTCTCATAAACACTAAATTTTCATAAATACAATGTTTAGTCCCTCCAAGAAATTCGAATTTACAAATTCAAACCCACATCAAAAATCTCCTAAAAATTCAAGTTTAATGTGTCCATAACTTTGATTCTTGTGGTAGGACGCCCAAAATCACTTACTTCACAACTTAAATGTTGTTGTTCTTCCTCATCTTCTTCCCCACCGATCTCTCTTTCAATCTCTCTCAAAACACACTTCCTCTCCTTTGTTGAATCGATCAACATATACATATATACTTGATCATTTGATCAAGTGTGTGTACAAATCTCGAGAACGATCCAAGGGCCACTGACCACCCTGTGTCACTCCAACTCACACACACCTTATCATGACATTTCCCACCTCAAATCTCTCCATTGTGCATCTCGAGAATCATCCAACTGATGTTGTTTTATTCAGCTAACTATAACACTTTGATTACCAATTTGATATAGCTAGTATTAATTATCTACTCTATTCGATAAATTCCCATAATTTATGGGTAAGCTCACCTTAGTTTCCTCGACTACCGGGCACCTCGTGCCTCGTGTCTCGTGTCCGCACGCACCCCGAGGTCATTCCTCACTCGTCAATAATTTACATTAACACACATATTGTAATGGAATTTAACTACTTAAAATATTTTCATCACAATTTACCACAACAAGCATACAAAATGGACTGTATACCTAGTTCGAGTGCATTCCAGTCCTCGCTGTGGGTCCCTCAGCTGTCTTCGCTGGCATCCACATCTGCAATGACGTCATAATTAACGGCAATTATAAATTTGGGCCGTTACAATTAGCACGCTAATGAGATCAATTAGCGCGCTAATTAATCTTAATCACTGTTCATTATCTTCATTACTCAGCGTGATTAGCGCGCTAATTTCTCTAATTAGCGCGCTAATTGCGCTGTACAGAAAATTTTCAAATTACAAGTTTGAACTCTAAACCCATAAATTCAATTTCCATGTTTCCATAAAACATCAATGACCTTAATTACATCATTTAAACCTGAATTACCATAATCAAACACCAAAATCCACAATTTATGGGAATTACATTTTCAAAACCCACTTTTCAAAATCATCCAATTTCTCCCAAATTGAATCAATTGTATAACCCATATCCTACCTTCCTTATAATCACTAAATCTCAACAAAATACAGTGCTTAATCTCTCAATAAATTCGAATTTTACAAATTCAAACCCACTCAAAGAATCTTATAAAAATCCAAGTTTGTTGTATCCATACCTTAAATTCTTGTTGTAGGAAGCCACAAATCACCCTCTACACACCTTGATGACTGTTTTTCATCCTCTTCTTCTCCTCCAACGGTTCTCTCTTCTCCTCTTTCACTCTCTCTTCAATCTCACTCTCCTTCTCTTTTTATTTGATCGGTCAAACACACAAACATATATATACTTGGCATTTGATCAAGTGTGTACACGAATCTCAAGGAGTATCCAAGGGTTCCTGATCATCCTGTGTCACTCCAACTCCATACACCTTATCTTGACACTAATGACCCTGTTGTGCATCTCGAGAAACATTAACTGTTGTTGTTTTATTCAGCTCAACTATAGGACTTATTGATTTCCAATTGATTTAGCCTATATCAAGTATCTATTCCATTCAATAAATTACCAAAATTCACGAGTAAGCTCACCTTAAGTTCCCGACTGTCCGGCACCTCGTGCCTCGTGTCCCGTGTCCGCACTCACCCCGAGGTCATTCCTCACTCGTCAATAATCTACAGTAACACACATATTGTAATGAAATTTAACTACTTAAAATATTTTCATCACAATTTACCACAACAAGCATACAAAACGGACTGTATACCTAGTTCGACTGCATTCCAGTCTCGCTGTGGGACCCTCGACCGTCCTCGCTGGCGTCCACATCTGCCATGACATCATAATTAACAGCAAATATTAAATTGGGCCGTTACAATAGCGATGGAAATTGTGGCTTTCGTTGTGTTGTCGCGCGGTCTTAGATTCTCAGATATAGATGATTGGAAAAGGGTTAAAACAACTATGGTTAATGAACTACAAGAGAACCAAGAGTTTTGGAAGGATTTGCTTGGAAGTTACTTCGACCAAATTAAGGGAGTTGTGCAATTCTTTGAAGGTAAGGATGTCGAGTCTGACAAGTGGATGACCCTTCCAGACATGGGACTTCTAATTGCAACAACATTTAATGTTGTGCTTGTCAACGTGTCATATGGTTGTTGCATGACATTTCTTCCTCTACGTAATGCCCCTCCGCCTATGAAAGATCGGGTAGTTATTGGCGTTACAAATGTTAACGACACTCATTGAGTTAGGGTAAGTTCTTAGCGTTTGTATCAAATTTTGGTTAATATGTCAATGCACGTTACTTATTCTTTCTTTTATGTTGCTCCTCCATTTGACAGGTCATATTCAAGCCTAATGCACCGGTTCCCCCTGTATTCTTGGTGTGGAAAACCTTCGCGAATGTTGATGCTCAAGGGTAAGGTTTTGGTATTAACATTCAAGCACAAGTCCCGGTTCAATCTTCTCATCTACACACGCCCTTCGTGGTAGACTTAGCGTCACCTTAAGCAAACTTGAATTGATGTTGTTGAATGAATATTATGTATTCGAAACTTGGCATGATGCTTTTGTGTACTTTTGTTGATGTATGTAACTTGAATTGATGTTTGTTGAATGGATAAATTCATGATATGTCAAGTTTGTACTCTCAATTAAAAGGATCGGTTCATGAAGGTCGAAAACTATCCCCAGTCTCTGACAGACAGAAACCGTGACACCCATTGTAATCTCGGACATTAAGGTTCGTGAGCATCTAACAATGGGGTGCCCTAAATACTTCGGTTACATGACATCGAGATTCTTGCTAAATTACGGTGACTAATGACCGAAAAGTAGACCAGAGTAACAGAACATTATAACCGATTTACTGCAAATAATTGCGATAGCATGTGGCCGATTTAATGTGTGTTCCTTGCATGTGAGCATCGGTCAAATGCAACCGAGACCCTTAATTATCAATCGGTATTTCATAGCCGATGCTAACTCATGAATTACGGTATTCCGTAACCGATTTTATCTGCAAAGTTGTGATAAAAGGAGGCCGAGTCGTTATGTGTAATAGTTGCGTAATAATTTCGGTGATGAACTACCGAGACCATACATAGGTTTCGGTACCACTTGATCGTAAGTTAGATATTACTTGCGGGTGTGCATGACCGATACTATATAAAATTTGGTCAATATGGCAGGGTTCGCATGGAGGCGTCCGAGCTCGATAGACCAATCACGGTCATGCATAACCGATAATTCTCAGTAGTTCTCGTTCCTGCGTGGCCGTGGATTTCTCTGTGGTAACTTATTGCAAACATGGCAGTGACAAAAATAGAACAACAAATAGTAGTAGTAGAATACATCAATTCAAACATGACTAACAAGTCAAATATTATCAATTCAATACTGAAGAAGGTAAACAATACCAAATTAACAAGTTAAACATCATCCATCATCAAATACCAAACAAGTTAAACAATACCAAATGAACAAGACAAACAACATGTTTTTTCACTTGAGCCCTTTTGCTTTCTTCGCTTTGCGACTAACATATGTTGTCGTGGGGGACTTCCTTTTAGGTGGCTGGCTAGAACTTGGGGTGGGCAGAGGGGCATTCTTTCTCACCGAAGGCTCAATAGAACTTGGGGTAGGCACACTTTCGGTTAGGTGCTTGTCATGTTGTGAAGGAGCGTAGGTGCACTCGGTGTTGTGGTGTTGGTCGTGGTGGTGGTGGTACTGTGCCAAGACCCCTACTCGTCAAGTAGTCCACGACATCATTCGCCATTTTCTCGGCCAGCCTCCATCTTGGTCATACCCGCCGGCAAGTTTATCCATGCCAATACGCTATCCAATGCCCGTCGATTACGCTGTTCAAAACCAATAGAGAAACTATGAATAAATAATACAAAAGAAATGTGATAAACCACCTTAAATTCAAATGGTTGCAAGGCTCTTACCTCCAATAACTCATTATCACCAACCGTATCGGGAAGTCATCATCGTGCGGCCGGGTTCTCAATGGTAGGATGTGAAACTCGTGTGAACCATGGCAGATATTCTGGTGCAGCCATGAACTCGAACCTCGCCTTCTCCCCTCGATCTTCAATAGAGAGTGAATGGCTACGCCACCTTTCCCAATTCTCCGGTTGGAATGAGTACTTAACCGAGTATTTCATTGCAGTGCGACCTCGATTTGCTTCGAGGGGGCGATATGGAGACGGCGGTATTCCTTGAACATGGCCAAGCTGTCGAAGGAACCTCTCCGGATGGTATGGCTCCACAACTTTCATGTACTTCAAACAACCAAAGTAGAAGGCCATCGGTAGAACAATACCGCCTGTCCTGATGTCACTGTATAGGTCCCACGTCACCTACACCAATGAAACAAACAATTTATATTAAAATATGAAGTTTGATAAATTGGAATATCAAACTTAAAGTAATAAAACAAAGTACCCCACTTGGTCGTAACCTATCAAGGGTCTTACGAATACTACTTAGCTTGTCCACGTTAGCTACCGTCTCGTGTTTCTGTACCCACCTCGAGACACGTGGCTGAAGGTGGTCCATGTATTTCGCATTCGACGCAACAAGCTGGAGTGGGAAGTGTTCGTTACCCATCCCTAAAAAAAGAATCAACAAAAATAAAAAAAGTACTGGATTTGTATTGGCCGATTTACAAGTAATGCACAAGAAATATGTACCTCGAACAAAGTTAGGTACCACACGCAATCTGCGACACTTCTACCCCGGTGGTCGACCCGAGATGACGGTAAAGATAAGCTAGAGCGTGACGACCCCATGCGTAAGTCCCGACCTCATCCAAGTTCTTCGAAGCTTCGCAATGAAATTGAAACTCGTGACCCACTCTTATAGGCGAATAGGGTGCAAGAGAGCAAGTACAAAAAGTATGCACGTGCAGTGCATTCCATTGAAGGGTACGTAGTAGGAGAACTAGAAGTACTAGAAGACTTGGACTTGGGTGGGCAAAAACGACTCTTCAGCCAAACTACTCGCACTGTGAGACCCTTCGTAATGTTAACCTCTTCCTCTGCTTCGTCAGGAGAAACCCTGAGCAGTTTTGAAACTAACTCAATTGCATCATTGCGGGACTCCTCTGTGTACCTTGAAAAATTCTCAACCGCCACCACATTGCTCGTCACTGGGATCTTCAGTAAAATGCTCACGTCCTCGAGCGTGATGGACATTTCACCAAATGGTAAATGAAATGTATTGGTCTCCGTCTGCCACCGCTCGACAAAAGCTGATATCACTTCTTTATTGGCCTTCCGATAGGAGCAGTCTATTAGTGGAGCCAAACCCGACCTCTGAATGATTCTTTGCAGTCCCTGGGTATCGGGGTGACAAGATTGCAAATCCCACTCAGCTATTTGAGCCCCGTGGTTTATGCACTTAAGCAACGGTCGATGCTACAAAAAAAAAACATAATTCATAAATACATTATCGTATATGAATAGCAAAAATAATAATTTGATTGAAAATGAATTGATATTTTGCAAAAAAAAAAGGCTACATACATCATTATTCCAAATTGCTGCCGCAACATGATCCTTAAAACTCTTCAACAAAGAGCGGTCAATAGGACCGCCAGGGAAAAGAGCAGATGGGTCATCTTCAGGCTCCACAACATTCCCACCAACAATACCGCTACTACTCCTAGTTACTTGTGGTTAGGATGTGGTGGTTTCTTCCATTGCGGCCCTGCGGGCCTCATCCCCGTCTGCACCACCCCAACTACTGCTCACCACAGGGACATGAGATGCTTCATCCTCGACGTTATCCCTCACCGGTCTGCGTCCACGTACACCCTCAACAGCTTGCACTTTCGCCTTTCGATATGATGCAGTCTGTGCCTTCCTCTTACCACGGACATCACAAGCAGAGGGAGCAGCAGCAGGAACAGAGGGAGCAGCAGCAAGAGCAGCAGAAGCTGTAGGAGCAGCAGCCACGACCGATGCTCGTTGTGCTCGTGCTCGTTGTGCTCTCGTGGGCTCTCCATCGACATCCTCTCTGGAAACAGTACATTTTTCTCGAGCCATATCTGATAGAGAAAGACATTGTAACCATATAATCTTTTGTGCAGCAAAAAAACTCCAAAAAATATATTTTCAACACTGAATCGGTATGGCACAACCGATAGTAAAACAAAATTTTCGGTATACCATAACTGAAACATAAAGAAACATTTCGGTATGACGAAACCGAGATCTATCACAAAGTTTCGGTATTTATCCTCCGAGACTAAACCTACACATAAGTAATATATGACCTTCGGTTTACTGTCACCAAAACAAAACCAAGAATCTCGGTTACTTGTGTCCAAAATGTAATGAAATTTTATATGGGCTAAGTGTCGTTTGGATACAAACGAGAAGTACTCATAAGTCTCGGTATGGTATTTCGAGATTAATGACTAAACCAAATGAACATAAAATCGAACAAAAACTCAAACGAACCTATTTCCCTCTCGATTTCACAAACTCAAATCCGAACCTACCCACCACTCCAACTAAAAAAAACCTGTCCAACTCGAAAAAACCAGGAATATGTGGGAGAGAACGATGAAAAATACGTGATTTAGTTGATTTCGCCTCCAAATCACGATGAAAATGAGAGCTTTTGTAGGAAATAAGGTTTCGAAAAAATGGAAACCAGTTATAGGGTTTAAGGTATAGCCGAAATAGGTGGGGTGCCTCAGCCTTAGGGTTCAAGGGCATTTTTGTCCAATTTAGGGGGTGCCCTGATAAATTCGATGGGTGCCCTTGTAAATGGGGTGCCCTGAGTGTTGACTGGGGTGCACATAGCCGGCCTCTTGTTTTATTAGTATATAATAGCCTGTTCAATTTGAAAATGACGAAAATACCCTCAAGAAGAATCTCCTTTTAAAAGGTGCTCTCGTGCACGTCTTCATCGTCGTCGTCGTCGTCCTCTTCCTCTCAGTTGGTTCAGTTGGTTCTAGGGTTTGTGGTTGTGCGCGCGCGCGCGGGAGGCATGAGATGAGATGAGATGAGAGGCGGAAGGAAGCACCTGAAGATGAAGAGAGCGTGTGAGGAGCAAGAGTTGACACTCCAAGATGGTCAAAGCATTATGCAAGTTGTCTCTCTTCGGGGCTCCAACCTCATCGAGGTAGCCTACTCTCCCTTACTCCCTTCCCTTCTTCTTTCTTCTAATGCAAACTATCTTCCTTCAATTCATTCATTCATTCATTCATTATGCAAGTTCTTTCCTTTCTTCCTTTCTTCCTTGAGGTTATGGATGGTGGAGGCCACAAATCATTGGCAATTTTTCCAGCTAAATTTCACAAGACCATGTGGATTAAACGAGGTTCTCAACCTTAACACACCCACCCCCCCCTCTTACTTCTAAACTTTTTTTAACTGTTTTGTGATCATCGATATTTCCTGGGATTTTATGTTGTGCAGGAAGCTTTGTTGTGGTAGATGACAGTGGCAAGGATAAGGCTCTTGAGTCTGGTAACAAGGTTGCATCCATTGTGTCCCAACTTCTGTTTTATGAACAAGTTCGACTGCTTCAAACATCTTCACACTGGTTTGTTCCCCATCCTTCCACTTGTTCACTGAATTTTAAATACCACAATTCACCTAATGACCTAATCTTTCTAATGCCTGCCTGCCTGCCTCAAAATCATGACTTCAACTGTCACATAGAAAACTGTACTGTTCGTCTCCTCAGTAATTCTCCCAATTACTCCAAACCCTTGTTTGTATAGATCATTAAGTCAATACACTGGATTTTATGATGCTTAACCGGATAATACAACATTGAGAAGAGTATTCCATTACTTAATGTTTCTCTAAACTGCATCTAAACTAAAATGTCAATTTTTGTAAGAACCCTCAACCATTGAAACACTTTAATCCTGTGGGAATAAATTAAGGTCCATCCTGGTAGATATGGAAATGCTACTATCCTCCATTTTTTGAATCCATAGATCAGCATAGTTTGATCCTCCTTTGTTATTTATTTGTTTTTTGCTGGAAGACTAAAGTTGAACTTTGCAATCGTTTGACATGCTATCGAGTCATTGACACAAAAACTTTTTCTTCTCAAACGAGAAATCGAGGTACCCATAGCAAGCTTCATTTGTGATATATGGATTTTTATTTTATCTCATGTGGAGCTTGAAAACGAAAGAAATGCTTTTATCTATGTGATATTAGTAATTACAAGATCATCTTGTTTGCTCATTCATATTGATGGAACAACTTTGAATGACTACTGTTGTTAGATTTAAGTAGTCTCTAGTTTTCTGTATCATCGACGAAATCAGGACAGTTACATTTTAGAGGAGCTTATGCCTTTCTTTCTTACCATCACTATGACTAAACAAATTAAAGAGAGAGTATTTAATCTTGTTCATGAAATCATGCATCTCTTCTTGAAGTAAGGACTCAACAAACAGATTGCCACAAAAAAAAAAATAGTTAAAATGAAATATAATATCCACGTGTGTTATTGTCATTTGCCTAGAAATCCTTTTTTTTTTTTTTTTGAGATTTTGATCTCTAGTCTTAACAAGCTCATGAGGGTTTTTTTTTTTTTTTTTGATAGGAATGAGGCTTTATTTTATTATAGTCAATATATACAATATTTACAAAAGACAAACTCATTAGTTTTTAGTCTACGAGCTATATTATTTACATTTGCTGAAAAACTTCTTAAAACAGCTCATGAGCCTTTTTTTTTTTTTTCTTACTTTTCATTACTGGTTCTCCTTATCTGCTACATATGGCTTATGATTCTCTCTATGGTTGTTTTTTTCTGCAGGCCCGATATCTTCAAAACAGCTATAAGACAGGAGGATTCGGACAAGCATCCTTCTCATAGGTCACCCCCAGAGATGTTGGAAGAAGCAGATTCTAGCGGCGAAGATGGGCTTCCCCCATTGCAGGCCAACTTAAACAGAGTTAGGCCCTGCGAACTCCCTTCAGATACTGAATCAGAATCAGACCCAGATTCCTAATCAATGAGATAATCCAAATCATTGTTGAGAACAGCTTTGTCATCTCTGGGAAATTTTTCGCCCTGAAAGTATAAGGCGATTACGTTAACTTTGAATTGCAATGAGTGTCTCGTGGAGCTGTGGTTTTTAATTGGCTTAGCAACCATATACATTTTGATTGTATTTATACTAATTTACATCGTGACATTGTTTTTGTGTTATTAAAATTTTTGAAGCATCTATAAGATAACTTCAATCATTGTTATGAAGAAACAGTGGTGGTTGCCAACTAATAATGCTCGTCCATAGATTCTGCATGGTTTGAACTCAATCATTTAAACATTATACTAATTGGTTATAAATTTAAGAGTAACAATGATTCATTTAAATAGGACAGCTTAATTAAAGGAGGATCTGGCGTGATGGTAAGGTTGTGTCACTTTTAACTAAATGTTTCGAATTTGAACTTTGCATATATGGAGTCTTTTAAAATCTTTGAAGTAGAGTGTGCTGCTACATAGTTGGGGTCTATTGCCTATTAAATTTTTTTTGGTATATATATAAACTACTTGGTATTTGGATTGACCGACTCAGTGGGTTATGTTGGGCTTTGAATATTAGGTTGTGTAGATCAAACAAAAACAAAACAAAACAAAACAAAAAAATCGAAAAGATTGGTTATTAGGAGTGCTTAATGTGTGGGAGTGCTGTGTTGGTGACGCGGGCGGGAACGATATCACGTTATTAAGCGCGCCACGTGGCTTCCGGTCTTTCACGCTTCGGCTTCGACTTCGACTCCTCCAGCTCCAGCTCCTGCTCCTGCTCCTCCTCCTCACTTGTTGAGTGAAATTGCGCAATGGCGGTTTCGGCGATCCGAGGCATAGCTTACTGTCGTCTACCACTCCTTAACCACTCTAAGCCAAAGGTATCCAATTGCTTCTCCTCTGCTTTTTCCCTTCTTTTATCACCTTGCTTTTCTTTTTCTAGGGTTTGATAGACTGCTGAAATTGGGGTTTTCAGTTTCCTGAAAAAAGCATCTCCGTTCCATCAAGAAGAAGCATAATAAATGCCCCCTCCAATGGAATTTACTGCTCTGCTCAGTATTCCCAGGCCCAGGATTTTTCTTCTCGTCTTCAAGGTACAGGATTTATAACAAATCAACCATCCCAAACGTTTATCTTTGCTGTCTTTGTGATTGTTGCCTCAATTACCATATTTATTAAACCCGACCGCGGAGTAAGGGCGAGCTTGGGATTGTGTGGGTTACGCGAACTCCACCAGAGATACCCACAGATCGATATATGTTAAAAAAATAAAAAAAAATTAAAAAAATACCATATTTATTTAGCTCATCCGTCTTCTTGGTGTACAGACAGAATAGAGAAGTTGCCCAAGTTGGTGGAGGATATCTTGCAAACATCTTTAAACACGGGGCCGCGTGGAGCTGTGAGGTTAGTTCAAGGTTTTCAAGCTGTTGTTGGTGTAGGCGGAGAGTGGCTAGCAGATGTGTCCAAGGTATTCTCGACTTCCCTAAGCAATTGCTTTGTACAAACTATAGTGTTTTTTTCGTGCAAATTGTTGAAAATCTTGTTTCATGCTTATCAAACATAGTTTCCTAAATGGCTAAATCCCAAATTAGTTATGGTCAACTACTTGGATAAAACTCTTCCATTGCACTCGATTTTGTTTCCTAAACAGCTTATTTATCATAATTATTGGCTGTAACTAACAATGAGCCAAATTTAAATTACGCTAGAAAAATTAGTAGTTGATCACAGTAAATATCTCGCCTCAAAATCCATATTGAATTTTGTTCCAGCCCATCTAATTCTTTTTTTTCAGACAGCAAATACGTCGACTGTATTAACTCCTGAAATGCAACTCGGCTTACTATCTCCCCTCTATCTAAGGAAATTATTTGAGCGCTTGGGAGCTACCTACATCAAATTAGGTCAGGTAATCCTTTGTCGTGCAATTATTTTTTTTCTCATTTATCATGTTTTCCATGTGCAACACGCCTCATGATAGTTCCAGTTTATATTTGTGATTCATGGGTTATTTCAGCCTTTATATATATATATATATGAAGTATTATTTTTTAATGTTATTTGACACAACTAATCTTTAAATGCTGATGGTTTAGTTAACTTTTCTATTACCAGTTTATTGCATCAGCGCCTACACTGTTTCCACCTGATTATGTTGAGGAGTTCCAAAAGTGCTTCGATAGGGCTCCCCCAGTTCCTTTTGAAGAAATTCAAGCTATTATTCATCAAGAACTAGGAAGGCCAATAGATAGTGTGTACGAGTATGTTGATCCCGTGCCAATTGCCTCAGCTTCAATTGCTCAGGTTCTTATATGCTCTATTTGATTTGGTCCATTCAAAAGTGTTTTCATGCAACCAAAACTGTTGGGGTTAAAGCTTGCAGTGACTGTCTCTGGTCAATTTGCTGTTTCCATAAATTGTATGATTGGCTTAGACTTAAAGATCGAAACACTATTCTTCAAAAAAAAAAAAAAAAAAAAAAAAAAAAAAAAAGATCGAAAGACAAAACCTTGAATTTGCTTAGCGCTTCATCTACTTCTTTCCAGGTTCATGGTGCAAGGCTTAGAGGTTCCCAAGAAGATGTTGTGGTAAAGGTTTTAAAACCTGGAATAGAGGATATATTAGTTGCAGATCTGAACTTCATATATGTTGCTGCTCGCATTTTGGAATTCTTGAATCCTGAATTCAGCCGGGCATCACTGGTATGTGTAGTTAAACTCAATTGTATTTTGATGTGACTCATATGGTTGTTACTTTGAATATTTTATATTTGTTTCTGGATTTATTTCCCCGTTGTTTCATTTGAGAGTAAGAAAAGCAACTTTATCTTCCCCCCTTTAACTTTCTATCTGAAATGCTAAATCTTGAATATTGTACTGTATATGTACATGCTTTAAATAGGTGGCTATTGTTAAAGATATAAGAGAGTCAATGCTTGAAGAAGTTGACTTCAAAAAAGAAGCAGTGAATATTGAATCCTTCCAGAGATACTTAGGAGAAATGGGACTCACAAAGCAGGCTGCAGCTCCAAAAGTCTATAGGCATTGCTCTACCAGACGAATATTGACCATGGAGAGGTTGTATGGAGTTCCTCTGACTGACCTAGATTCTATCAATTCACTGGTTCCTAGTCCAGAAACAAGTCTCATTACAGCACTTAATGTTTGGTGGGTTTCTAAACTTTGATTCCACAGTTTATGTCAATATCTACAGTTTTAGTTGCACTGGATTAATGTATAAAGATAAAAAGATCTCTGTTTATTAATTATAGTTTTATTTGTGACACTGTTTTCTTGAGCAGGTTTGGAAGTCTGCTTGCATGTGAAACATTCCATGCTGATGTTCATGCTGGAAACTTGTGGCTGCTTCGTGATGGTCGTATTGGTTTTCTTGATTTTGGTGGGTCTCTTAAGTGGGAGTTAGGAGTATACTTTTTGTTAGTTGCATGGCATTGATTTTTATGTTGAAGTTGAGCTGAACTAAATGTCATGGCCTATGGGGGAGCTGGTTGTCTGAAGATGCACAAAATACTATCTTGTCATTACTCTGTTCTTTTATAGCATTAGTCATCCAGATGCCTCTATGCTGCTCATATTGTTGTGACATCCTCTTCCATCAGACTTGCTTTACCGAGAGTTCTTTTGTGTATATTATGCAGGAATTGTTGGTCGCATATCACCAAAAACATGGGCCGCTATGGAGGTATTTTTGACTTCGATAGCAAGTGAAGAGTATGAGGCAATGGCGGCTTCTTTAATTGTAATGGGTGCTACTAACGACGAGGTGGATTCCAAGGCTTTTGCAAGAGACTTGGAGAAAATATTTTCATCAATAAGGGCAAGTCTTAACATCCCCATAATGTGTTTCCTGTGTTATGTTGATTTTGCTACTTCTTAAGAAGGATAGACCATTATCTTTTTCTTTATATCTTTTCTTTTTGGAATAAACTAATAAAGTTCGACCATTATCCTATGCACCCTTTATTTGACGAAGTAATTCCTAGAAAGCTGACTAACTTTTCCATTCTTTTGTGGATGAATTAAAGAGAAAATATCAAAGTAGACTGACTCCTTTCTCGTATTCTACTTCTATGTACAATAAGAATCAAAAATTTCTGTTTTAATGCAGGATCTAGACACAGAAATTATTGTAGCAGCTGCTAGAAATTCAAATACAAGTGCAACTGCCGTCTCAGCAAATGTTGTTGTTGATGAGAGACAAATGAATGCCCTATTTCTTGATGTTGTGAGTACATGAAGTAGTTAGATTTTTGATGTACAGTTTATGTTGATGGTCCTCAAAGACTCAAATCTCCATTTCACTTTGGTTGGAGCTAATTGGTTTTGGTTGGTCCTGCAGGTGCGGGTCAGTGAATCCTACGGTCTGCGATTTCCAAGGGAGTTTGCCCTTCTCATGAAACAGCTTCTTTATTTTGATCGTTACACGCGATTATTGGCTCCTAACTTGAACATGCTCCAGGATCAGAGAATAACTATTGCCTCAAACAAAAGAACTAGGAGCACAGATCAGTTTCAGTAAAGCTCATGGTTTATATGCATGTGCAAATAGAAAGGATATCTGTTTTCAAGCAAATAGAAAGGATATCCGTTTTCAAGCTCTAACCTCTTCTATATGCCACACTACTCCATTCATCAGTAGAAGAAGAAGAAGAAGAAGAAGAAGAAGAAGAAGAAGAAGAAGAAACAAATACTTGGCATTAGGAGATGCGAGTCTTGTGTAAGTCCAGTTCTGGAAGCTCTCAGAACTACTGAAAAATAAAATTCTAACCCATATTTCATAGAGATCCATTTAGTGTAAAACTTGAAAGTGTTAATGATTGTATATTAGTTATAGGCATATTCAGTCAAATGAATTAAGACATGTACTTAAATTCCTCTATATCATGTAAAGATGAAAACACTGCCCAGACACTTTCTTGGATGACAGTTTTCTGCAACTTCCAGCAATAATATCTAAGATCCTATTCGTATTTGCTTCTGCTCAATTACAGATTTCCATGGCATTTGCGCAGCTAAAGTTCTTGTAACCTACCAGAAAAATGTTCTAGGCATCACGTTCGCACCTTGCGCCTGTAGCTCCTCAGTGGATAGAGCGTCTGTTTCCTAAGCAGAAAGTCGTAGGTTCGACCCCTACTTGGCGCGCTTAACCATTTATGTCATAACTGCATGTTATGTTTTGCTTTACATACAACTTTTGTTTTGAAGAACAACTTTACAACCTTTAGTTTACTTGCCACCTGAAAAGCTCCTTCTCGTGAAAGTTCACAGCTGCTTTCTTTTTAAAAGTCATCTGATGAAGTTGAGCTTCATTGAATGACAGAAGGTACTACATGTTAATTACTTAATAGTACTCACTAAATATATATCAACAATGTTGTCAATTTATACAACAGGAAGACACTGTCAATTATCAAACATCTATAAACAGTACAATTTAAATTTATCTATACATGAAGACACGTCAATGAACTATACTCTACTAGGATGGCCTTTCATGCGCAAGATGGAAGGAAAAATAAAACACAAGAAGTCATCTTATTAGGATGGCCTTTCGTGATTGTGGAATGGAATCTCACTAGCTAGAAAACCTCACCTACTGTGTTGGATTTAAACTTCAACCAGTTATCACTTCACTTGGTGAAGAATAACCCATGAGCCGATGTAGAGGCGACCCGATCTCATTAGACGATGAACCGACAAAAATTTGAGCTTCCATCGGACTTTTTTGCTTCCCTTCTGGGTGACTTAAAACCGATCTTTTCCTTATCTCTTCGGTTACTTTGTTGGAGCCATTTGAATAAGGCTGCATATGATCAACTGCAGTCCCCCCAGGACTAACAAAAGCAACTTCGCTTTCAGTAGAGCAACTTTTACAAGTAGACAGTCCATAATCTTCGGAGTACGACAATGGCTCGCCGTGTGTGCAGTTACGAACATGAGTTGAGTTTCTCATGCCAATAGCAGCATGACTGTCACCAATCTCACTTGGTGGAGGTGTAAGTAGTGGCTTTGGCGAATAGGGAACGATGTGAATCCTTTTATGAAGTGAAAACTTGAGCACCTTGGAGCAAGAACCACATTGAAGCTTATGGCACTTCTTACTAGTGAGGAGAAAATCTGCAGGGACGTGAAGCAGTTCAGAGCAGCTATAACAGGTAATGAAAGGGGCACCACCTGCTATGGGACGATAGTGGCGCTTCATTGCTTGGCGTCTCTCTTTGTGATGAAACTTCTCCACTTCATAGGCCATTTCGGTTGAATGATGTGTAATTGGCTGCAGGTCACAAACTTGACAGGGACAATTGGAATGCTTCTGTCGGCATGGACTGGAAGAACTCGAGCTGCACGGATCGAAGCACATATTACCACGTCTTGCCCCATGTAAACCCCCTTCACAGAAGACACTTGGCTGTTCCAGACTCCGTAGGTACCTCGAATCTTCATAGCAGCTATGTGAATGGGAATGCTCAGCATGGTGAGTGCAATTTGTAAACGTCCCGGAGAAAGGTCTTCGCGAACAACCATAATGGTGAGTGGTCATGGATTTTCTTGGCCTAAATGATCCAGGAGGCTGTTGGGAATAACTAGCATTGTAGCTTTGGATATTCTCTTGGTCACTCTTGAGATTATGATTGCGATACAGTGGCTGCAGATTTTCCCGTCGAGAGTATCTGTCTGGAAAGTTTTCAGTTGCCGTCTGTTGGCGGTGACCATATGATTTATTAAGCTGTTCTCTCAATTCATCAACCTTCCTCAAGAGTTCTATTGGATCACACTCGACATAACCAAGTTCCTCGTTGTTCAAGCTTGAGTTGTACATAAATTCCTTGTGTCCATATTTTGAATGGCCAAGATGATCATGAGCAGCGGCGTTAAAATCTCGACGGAGGTGCTCCTTACGCAGAAAGTCTTCCCTTCCAAATACCTTAACGTGCGGTGCAAGATGAAGCCCCTCAGAGCCACATGAATTCGACCGCTGATGAGCTTGTACGTCGTATCTAATAGGATCCAATTGTGCATCATCTCTCCTAGTAGATGAGCTATGCTCATTTAGCAACATAGATGAAAACTTTATAGCTTGATTGTGCTCTTCAACCATGGCATTCGTCTTGTTAGTCACCCTTAAGTCCTCCCTTGTTGGCCGGCGTTCATTGCTGGACTCAAGCAGAGGTGGTCTACATTGGTATTGATGTCGGTCTGAGACCTGGTCGTCCCAACCATCGTAAGAAGACACACTGCCATCATAAGCATTAGAATTTCTTGTTGCAGAAGATTGTATAACACCAACATGTCTACCACTTATCTGCGCATCATCTGACTGCTCATCCGAATCCTCATTATAGATTTTAGGATCAGCAAATTGCATAGTATCAGTTGGTTCTTCTCGACGGGTACCTTGCGCTTCAATGTTTGCCCATGTTTCGGGCTCTCTACTTGAGAAGGAATTGTTGTCTTTGTATGATCTTTGAACTGTATAGGCTGGACTACTTCCTCTCGAGAACAACTGCGCATCAGGACTTTGTGATCGAGAATCAAAGTACCCTCCATTATCATGCCCCACTTTAGTACTATCGCCTCCTGTTTCTGAAGACGACTCTTCCTTCTCGTGAGAATTGATCTCGCCAGAAGAAGAAATCTCATGTGAAGAGCTGTTCTCACATTGCTCCCTCTGGCATTCATCAGATTCAATCTGGTTGGATGTCATTTCAGATGAAAGATTATCTTTTCGACTAAAAACATCGAAGTCCTTAATTTCGGTTTCAAGCTTCGGTTCGTCCTTTGAAGCAGGATTATCAGAGCTCACAATGTTCCCATCTTCCTTGCGATTCTTTGCTGCATTAATATTGCCGCCAAGTACAAATTAATGAATAAACTGAAATATACATTCAAAGGTAGATGATACAAACATTAACAAAAAGGAAACAAACCATACCTTTAAGAGTCGCATTGCATCCGCCACATCTATACACGGGAACATCAGGCAACTCTGGGAGAATCCCCCAACATTTCGGGCACCTTACAAACCGCACTTTCACGCGTGTACTGGACATGCTCCCCCAAGTTTCTCAGAATCTGATAAAGAGTGACACAATTTTTCAATCTAGTACATCATTAGTCCTGTAACTGAATGTCAATGAAGATTATGGTTGTACATATATATAATTAATTATAGTCTTCTAGCAAACAAGTAAGGTTTATTTAAGCCAACCTACCTACATGGAAATGTTCGAAACTTTGTGCAAATAAATCTAGATAACGCGACTTTGTACAATCATAACATTATAAGACTAGATAGAGATGATAGCATCAAAAATAAAATAAAATAAAAAATCAATCAATAGAATTAATCCTATTACAGATTCTTCCAGATTGCTTACACAAACAAGATCTCTGAGAAATCTTAACATGCAAGTACAATGAAAAAAATCTGCATTGCCACATAAAAGAAAATGATTCATATTGAAGAATATATAATAAGCAATTCATTCATTTATACCAAAAAAAAAAACGGACACGACAAAAGCAATTGAAAAACAAAGAAAATTCAACAAGAGAATTAACTGAATACAACTTATTGGAAAGATTTTAAATTCCATCAATCAAACAACAAGAATTAGACTCAATCTCAAATTAATTGGTGCAGCTACACGGATCAAATTCGTCCACTCTGGATTTAGTGCAAGGGTAAAACTAGAAAAAATCTAAAACACAACTTTAACAAGAACAAAGCCTCAAAAAAGAAACTCTATTTATTGGATGAGTTAAAATTAAGTGAACAAAGATGTTGGTTGAGCAATTGAATCCAGATCTTGAACAGAAGCACAAACTAACACAATCAAAAGTAATCGCTTTTAGTTGGTAAGATCTCTACGAACCTCTCAAGGAAGATGAAGAAGCAATAATCAGCAACACAAATTCAACAAATCCCAACAAATCAACCTCTCTCTCTCTCTCTCTCTCTCTCTCTCTCTCTCTCTCTCTCTCGTTGAAAAAAGAAATGTGAAGGAGAGGCAGAGAAAGAGAAAGAGAGAGTGAAGGCTGGCTGCATTGAATTCTGCATCGGTGAGACTTCATGGAGAGCCGGTGACGTGTCAAGTTGAGTCCTACGTGTCCCAGTCATTAAGCCCAAGTCAATGGTAACCGAGGGCAGTATTCGGTGCTCTCGAAGTTGTGCATCTTATGCTGCGCTGCGGCACTCTCGATCAAGACCGTCTAATTGACTTTTTCTTGTTCAATCATTGTCGCGTGAGAGTCGCTCCAACCACCGGCCTCGCAAAAATTGGTTTGACTTAAAATTGGGCTGGGCCGGCCCAGGTGGCAACATCTGCTACACAAGATATTCGCTCCCAAAAGTCGTGTGGACAACATTCCACGGACACTACACCATCACACACCATAACCTTATTAATCTGCGCCCAGCGAAGAAGCTGGTGACGTGGAGAAACAACCCAATAGGGAGTCTCCACGTGGGTGGGTTTGGTGAAGTAAATGCTGGGTGGTGCTCGTTTTTTATCATTATTACCTAATCAATCTTCGTTTGTTGTTGTGCTAGGCTTAATGTCTCCTCCCTTTTCTTTTCTTCTTTGCTTCTTTTGCCTTCATGTTTCTTTTGTTCATTGTTCACTTTAATTTGAAACTTGTGCTTTGAGTTTGAGAAAAATAAATAAATAAATAATATTGAAACCGGAGCACTTTTTGTATAGTTTAAATTTCAATTCAATTTTTGAGTTTCTTTATTGTATCTTTCATTTTTGCCTTTTTTTTATGAACAACTTGTAATTTCTAGCTCAACAAGCCTGAACTGCATTGGACTCGAGTCGGACATGATTATTAGGTGGTGGAAAGCTCTCCCTCAAGAATTTTAAAAAAACTTCATATTTGAGATTCAAACTCGAGACATTTAATTAAGGCGAATGCGACTCTTGTTATCATGCTATACATCCTTAAGTAAACTGTATTTTTCTTTTCCTCTGTAAAGTAGTATCTACAACCTTTTAGCAATGGTCCTGCAATACAAAGATTATACATGTGCAACTGTGTGTGAGAGGGCCAACTTAGACATTTAATTGTACATGGTCTTATCCCATTCCTCAATGGGTCTTTTATGATATTATAATACTCATTTAGGGATGCACACGGATTGTATTAATCTGCATATCTGGTCCAATCTGGACCAATTATCACTAATTTGATCAATTTTTTAATTCGTTGGACTGGACTAGATTGAAAAATCACTAATCCGACTGGACTGGATTGGATTACGGGTCTTAAATTAAAAAACTGCAGATCTAATCCAGTCCAGTCCATTTAACACATCAACACATAGATATTTAATCATATGTACTATAGTATCTTAAAGAGCATCAACTCAAACTATCAACTCTAAACTATAATATCTAAAAAACTATGTTCATTCTTAACTATTTTATTATACTTTCGACCTTTTTTTTTCAGGTTATATATTCAACGTGCATTTTTTTATGCTTTTGTGGGGGTCTATGGTGAAGATTTGTGGATGACATGATTATTTATGTAGGAACTTACATTTTTTAAGGTTATTGTGATGACAAGTTTGTGAGAAATATACTATATATAGATTTGTGGAATGTATGTTGTAAATTTGTCATTTATGAGATTTATAATTCTTGTGATTCATTTGATTAAGTCTAATTTCATGAATCTTTGGATAGAAAAATATCAAGCTGTGGAACTTGATCCAATATTGTTCGCATTTTACAAATTAGATTAAATTGGATTAATAAATTATTTAGACTGGATTGGACTGTAATTTTTTAATCCGCAATAATTAGATTGAATTGCGAATTGATCATAATTGAATTGAATCCAATCCATGTGCACCCCTATACTCAATGTTACTCTTTGACACAAAAAAATAAATAAATAAATAAAAAATTAGACCGGTATTTAATTTGAAGACATAAAGGCATATGCGTGTGAATGTAAAATAAGCGCCTACATATGCATACACCAGTTTTTGATGCGGCATAATTAGGATTGATGGGAACGGCACAATAGCGCGGCGTGCGCATTAAAGGGAGTAGCTGGACGCAAATTGTCATTGTCGACCATGGACATGACTTGATTTCAGCTCAATTCATACCCTCATATTCCAATAGGACTCGCAAGTTATTTGTGTTGACACACCACTCATTCATTGGTTTGTGTTGCTCCCAATACATACACCACAATTAATTAATTGTCAAGTCGTTTTACTCCTACTACTTAGTTTGAACGGCAAAATGGCCAAATCAGTCCCTCTACTCTCACCGATTTTCCAACTCAGTCCCTAAAGTCTAGGGAGGGCCGACTCAGTCCCCCAGCTCTCAATTCTTCTCTAAACCAGTCCCTCTTTAATGATTCTGGATACTTGCGTTATCTCATCTTCCTCTCCAATTTATGTCATAATTCAATAAATCCATAGCAGGGATAGCGAAGAAGAAGAGGACCTAATTAAATGGTGGAGTCACGGGAGTGATTGGAGGCGAATTTGATGTTAGCGCAGCAGTTCTACGAGTTGTTGAGGGAGTCTTTTTGATGTTTGGACTTAGTATGCTTGAAGTCCACGTTGATGATCTCTAGATGCACCTTTTTGGCACACGTTGCTCTGTGACTGCCCCTCCCTTAATCTAAGGCACCGTCTAACCTAATCCCGTAATTAAGCCCTAATCTTAACCTCGTAGAACTTAGCTACGTATTCGTCAGCCTTACAACCTATAATATCATATTCTATTCAACTTATGATATTTAGTGTTAATTAAAACTTTATTTAACATGGTTTGTTATTTAGCGGTAGTCTTATAAAATTAATGCAGAATTACATATGTATATTATGCGGAAGCCAATTGAAAAATAACTTAAGTATGGAAAACTAGGAAGTAACATCAAATATATCAGATAACCTCATAATATAATATAACAGTCTAAGTCTGGTCAGGGAACTAACGTTCAACCCAAATGTACAATCTAATGTAATAAAAGACATATAGTATCTAATACATACAAAATATCAAAATGGACCTACAACAAAAGTCGTGTCACGCCGCTACGCAGGGAAAATCTCTTATCTTCTCCTTGCCTGGCCGGCTGGTAGATGGATCTGCACCCACTGTCATAAAAAGGATGGTGAATACAAAAAATAAACAATAAACCTCGATGACAAGTTTAAATTTGCATTTCCAAATATAATCAATTGTTATTTAAAAGCATATAATTAGGGAAGCTGAAAAATAAACTATATGCAAGTAAATATCAGAGTTAAACAAGTGAAACTGACACTAGGCTAAGTAGTGGTGAATTAGGTCCGGTCGGTAGTGAACTGCTTCACTCTGACTCCATAATCATAAATCACAAGTGACTCTAACCCAAGTGAGGCCAGGGACTTTAACCCCAGTGTGTAGACCACCTTAAGAACTTTAACCCCGAGTGTCATACAGTGTCAGGTAATATGTACCAACATCTCCAGAGACTCTAACCCCATGAGTCGTGCACACCTCGATCGAGTACGAGACCTAATTACAAAAACTACTTTTTAATTTTAAGAAAGACCAAGTATGAAATGTCAAGGCATAGATGTGACAGTCCCAAATTTCCCTTATATTTGGATACGCCTCGCCTAGACTCGTACGGATCCCCGATAACCTTTCGAAACCTAGTCTTAGTTAGCCTCAAAACATTCAAAAATTCAATTTATGAAAGAGTTATTGCAAGTTATAACACGCAAATGAAGCAAAATAAATAACTAATCAAATATTGGGAAATAACTCTAATCAAATGGAAATGTAAAGGAATTCTATAAGTGTGAAAAACCATAGGTATTCATGTACAATTCGATAAAACAAAGGTACATGATACCAATCTCATCAAAATTTGCCAATTTTAATAATCCCAAAACATATATTAAAACAATATACAAGTAAGCAAAACATAAAAACCTATAAAATGTCTTCCAACTCAGTCGTTAATCCTCACAAAAAGTCGTTTCTAGGTAGGCTCCTTGCCTCTACTACACTCCCTTTATTTGCACCTACCGTCACAAACTAGACGGTGAGCAACTAATAAAATCGAATGTAATGCCAAAAGAAAATAACAATAATTCATGATAATTCAAGTAAAATAGTCTAAATATCATGCGGTAATAAAAAAACAAGAATTTAAATAAATCAAGATGCATGATAAACAAACTAATGGATATCAATCGAATTAAAAGTGTGTTCCAAAGAATCAAAAGAGGCTCATAAGTGGTCTAAATCATAGCATAACGGCGAAGACCTCGCGAGGTCTTCCCGGCATCGACACAAGTAAAGGCACACGATATGATGGGAAAGGGACTCGAACCCATCCACCCGGTACTCGGTGTCACACGATCACTAAGGGTGGTCACACACTCGTGGCCGCGAGTGCCGCGTTTATTTTATCCTCTAGTGCGGTCCTAGTACTTTTGAGACAAAACACTTACGCGGAATCACACATACAAGAAGTATGGAATGGAAGGCCAACAAGTAAATAATAACAAACACAATGGCATGAAAATGAATCACATGGCATTTTCTAACCGGCTTACAAACGTACAAATGCTTGTTTAAGGCAAGTGTACTTACCTGAACTATCGTGACTCGTATGACAACTCCGAGATCCTAACGCGACTTCCCGATTTCCTATACCGCACTCCAATTATCCAGTCCAGCTTGAATAAATGCCACACAAATCAAAATTACCACCCGAATTATACCTAAGATTATTTGTCATTAAATTAGCTTCAATTTAATACATTATATCAATTTTCACGTTTTTCGAGGCTAAAACCCGACTATATCCCGCCAACATTTCCGAGAAAATCCCAAAACTCAGTTGTGAACCATTTTTCTAATTTCTCATATTTTTCTGGATTTTTCTGAATTTTTCCATAATTTTCCCTATTTTTCTGGATTTTCTTTTCCATTTTTTTTTTATATTTCTTTTTAAGGGCGGTTCGGCCGAACCGTCCCGGTTCAAGGCCGAACCGGACCGGTTCAGGGCCGAACCGGCCCTTCATCTTCTTCAATTTTTTTTTTTTTTTTTTTGAACAGAGGCGCACAGCGCCTCTGTTTTTTTCTCGTTTCCTCTTTTTTTTTTTTTTTTTTTTTTTTTCGTTGTATGGATCGATCAAGAGAGGGAGATACACACACTTACCTCGGTGACGTAGGCGGTGGTGGTGGCTGTTCCAGCCGGGAGAGGAGACCGCCGAGAGCGTGAGAGATGTGAGGCCGAGAGGGAGGGAATGACCGAGAGCGTGAGAGACGACGAGCGTGGGGAGGGAGATCGAGAGAGAACAGCGAGAGTGAAATGGAGTGGGAGAGGGAGAGACCGTGAGTGGTGTGGTGAAGGGGTCGAGATGGAAGAGAAGGAGAGGGCGGCGGCTTTCATCAAAGGAGAAGATGAATAGTGGGGTTTTGTTATGAAACGGTTTGTATATATTTATAACATCAAATGACCTTTTTGCCCTTCTCCCTTCACTTCATACATTTAAACACATCTACCCTTATGGGTCTTTTACCACATCATCTCATCTTAGCACACACACACATCTCTAGGCCAATCTCATGGCTCCTCACCATTAGACTGTGTCACTTTAACAATACAAACTACATAGTCCGCATGTTACGTAATTAACCAACTCCCGCGTTCCAACAACGTTCCTCGGTCCGTTTTTCCTTGTTTCGACTCTCATAATGCGCGTAGTCTCGCATTATCTCGCCAACTAATTAATTAAATTAATAAAAATTCATTTATTTATATGTTTTACTCCCCCGTTTGACTAGTCGAAACCTCACTCAATTAAATATCGTCCGACCGGCGCGAGACTCGTAAAATACTAACATACTATTACACACAATCAAAGAATCATAAAATCACTTCGGCGTCGACTCCCGAAGTTCGAAATATTGACCAGTATTCACGTAGCCGGGTCACAATTTTGACAATTGCCGTACAAGTCGGATTAAAAATTTGGGGTTGTTACAGTCTCCCCACTTATTAGAATTTCGTCCCCGAAATTTATCTAATAAGTAAGCTAGATTAACGACTCTTCGCAACTCCTAACGAGACCGAAAAAAACTCGAGTGAGTCATTTCTTGACTCCGAACCGTTCGTGACCCTTCAAGAGAGAGATCTTTAGGTATTCATAATCTCCCGAATCATACTTGCTCATCGTGATACTCGACAAGTATTTCTTATGCCACTCCCGGGGCAATCTTAAGTCTCAAATAAAATTTCCCACAACTACCGGAGATGCTATCATGACCACGAGGAGATCGGGGCAACCACTAACGAAATCCATATCAATATGTACCCAATTCCATCGAGAAATGGGTAGAGTACGTAGTAGTCCTCCAGTCGTCGATACCCACCTCTAAGCGCGGCATATCTCACGTTTGAATAACTCCGACAACTCGGAAATCATCCCCGGCCACCAAAAGAATGTCGCATATCGGCGCACATCTTAGGTCAACCCGACACACAAGAAGATCGAAACGGTGGATTCTCCCGACGTGCACTGGTCACACACATCGACCACCAATGGAAACCCTGGTCGCCGCGATACCTCAAGCATGAGTCCGTCGACCGACTCTTGTTTGGGCAATCGAACTATCCACCATCTCACCGCACCGCTGTTATGACGCATCATCTTGCTGTCCCTCGCGCACAATGCCAAATGAGATAGTCTGCAATATCGTTTTACCACGTATCTAGGTCCTGGTAGTCGTCGGCACATCCTCTAAATTCATCAACTCGGTTACCTCACGTAAACCACACTCATTGGTTCTTTGACACACGACTACCTCCGCATTCAATCCTTTGAAGTGCAATGCATCAACAACAACGTTGATCTTCTCGTATCCACCAAACAACGCACGTAATGTTTATACCTAATTCGCACCAACCAAGGCTTCGAACTATAACAACTATAGTACTCGCATGTTTATTGGCAACTCGTAGCCCCCTAACACTATCGAAATGTCAAGACTATGCACATTCGAGTATCTCGCATCCTGACATCTGTGACTAGGATTAAGGCCTGCTACATCTATTGAGTTTTTCAATCCTAACAGGTCTACCAAACGCACAACAATCAAGGGATTAACATAACTTGAATCGAATACGATATGCATGCAAGTACCGCAAATGAAAAGCATACCCTCATTAATGTGTCTGGACGCCTCCTGATCTGGCTCAACAGCAGCCTGAACACGCTCTCTCTGGTACTGGTGATGCTGCGACGATGCTCTTACTGGCTGAGAGCACTCCCTCTGAAGGTGACCGACCTGTCCGCATCTGTAACACGTACGGTTATCCTGCGACCTCTGAGTCTGACTCTGGCCTCGTCCCTGTGTAGAACCATGAGTTTGAGTCTGACTAGACCTCTGCGTGCTCCTCTGCCTAACTCCTCGATCAGCATCCCTGTTCTCGAAATCTGCCTCTGCGACTGCTGGTCAAGTCGATTAGACTGCGGTGAATGACTGGCAAAGCTTGGCACGGGTGGAACGGCTTGTACCAAACGTGTGGTTTGTTGTGCAACAGATCCTACACTCTGCGCCCGATGCTCACGATTATCCCATCTGCTCCTTTTTCTCTTCCTATCCTGCTGAAAAT
This sequence comes from Stephania japonica, assembly GCA_039657345.1. NCBI lineage: Eukaryota > Viridiplantae > Streptophyta > Magnoliopsida > Ranunculales > Menispermaceae > Stephania > Stephania japonica. Next base: position 53,499,983 of record CM077560.1, on the reverse strand, counting down.
GACTATCTGATCGGGTTTCCGCTCTGTTCGCTCCAACCTCATTCGGATGCGTGAGTAAGTAACTCTCCCTCGCTAAACTACGTTCGTACGCAATCTGCAAAGTCTCCGCCTGTGTAGTGACTACAGAACCTCCAATCGTAGGTAGCAAACCCTCAGTGAAATAATAGACTCGATCAGTCTCGGTATCTGCAGATCCTCCAGCGATAAGGTAATAGTGCAATAAACCTACCCATGTAATCCATCACGACTCATCGGTGCTCTGCCTCAGTGCCATAAACTCATTCCTCTTCGCACAAAGAACGATCGGTGGAAAATACTTGGTTGAATTGAGTCTTGAAGTCGATCCAATCTCTCGGGGTGCCTCGGGTAGTAATGATAGTCGTCCACCAATCATCCGCTTCCCCCTGGAGCATAGATGAGGAAATCGTCGCTCTCATGTGATCCTCGGTCGCGATGATAGTATGAATCTTCTCGTGATTCTTCGGAAAAGCTCTGCGCCGTTACGTCTGTACCACCAAAGAACTTGATCCGGATCGTGTCGCTTGAATTCTCTCCACCGCCTCGCCTCGGCGGTGGCCTTAGTGCTCTTCTCCGGAGTAGTGACCGAGTAGTAATCGGAGTAGTCTCTGCGAACAATCGGCATAGTCGGCGTCTCCGTCGTTTGTACTATCTCCGTCTCGTAATGGAGGTGTCTCCGCCTCGATCGGCGTACTGTCGCATCGATCAACTATTCCTCGGGAATTGCCGCTAACGGAATCGGGCGGGTGGAATTCGTAGCTACTTTGGAGTCTCCATTCCCCGAGTAACCGGAACGGGTGGAATAGGAGTGGTCGGGGTTGATGGTGTCGCGATAGCCGGTGCGGGTGTCGTCAACGACCGCACTAGATCTTCAAATCTCTGTGCCCAAGCGCGAAACTCCTCCAAAGTGACAAATCGAGAATCAGTCGTCCCGTTGTCGTCGCTCGGACCGGCTTGATCCGCCATCACTGTCTGAACCAATAGAGCGATACTTCAGATCAATACATAGCTACCGCATACCATATAGTACACACAACAATCATAATATGTACAAATTTAAATCCGACTCATCCCGAACTCCCCCATTTTAGTTTTTAAAAGGATCGTAGGGTTTCCACTCTAAGTTCAACCATTCCTAACTTCCGCTGTCTTAATGGTTTGTGTTTTAACTTGAGAGTCGGTCGTTATAACCTTAAGCTCGATACCAACTGTGACGGCCCCAAATTCCCAATGCATTTGGAGTACGCCGCCTAGACCCGTGCAAGCCTCGAGTCGGTTCTCGATAACCTTGACGAGCCTAGTCGGCCTCAAAACATCAAAAAATTCAAGATTTATGAAAGAGTTATTGCAATTATAACACAAATGGGAAGCAAAAATCAAATTCAAATCAAATATTGGGAAATAACTCTATCAAATGGAAGTAAAGGAATTCTATAAGTGTGGAAACCCCGGGCATTCATGTACAATTCGAAATGCAAAGGTACATGATACCAATCTCATCAAAATTTGCCAAGTTTAATAATCCCAAAGCATGTATATATAAAACGGTGTACATAAAAGCAAAACATAATAAAAACCTATAAAATAGTCTTCAACTCCAAATTGCTAATCCTCACAACACATTTCCTAGGTAGGGTCCCTTGCCCTTCTTTCTCTCTCGCTTTATATCTGCACCCACCGTCACAAACTAGACGGTGAGCAACTCGAATAAAATTGAATGTAATGCCAAATGAAAAACAACAATAATTCATGATAATTCAAATAAAGTAGTCTAAATATCATGCGGAAATAAAAAGACAGGAAATTAAATAGACAAGATGCATGATAAACAGACTAATGGATATCAATCGAGAGTTAAGTGTGTTCCAAAGAATCAAAAGAGGCTCATAAGTGGTCTAGTCCATAGCATAACGGCGAAGACCTCGCGAGGTCTTCCCGGGCATCGACACAAGCGAAGGCACACTATGATCGGAAAGGGACTCGAACCCATCCACCCAAGGTACTCGGTGTCACACGATCACTAAGGGTGGTCACACACTCGTGGCGCGAGTGCCGCGTTTATCCCTCTAGTGCAGGTCCTAGTACTTTCGAGACAAAACACTTACGCCGGGAATCACACATACAAGAAGTATGGAATGGAAGGCCAACAAGTAAATAATAACAAACACAATGGCATGAAAATGAATCACATGGCATTTTCTAACTGGCTTACAAACGTACAAATGCTTGTTTAAGGCAAGTGTACTTACCTGAACTATCGTGACTCGTATGACAACTCCGAGATCCTAACGCGACTTCCCGATTTCCTATACCGCACTCCAATTATCCAGTCCAGCTTGAATAAATGCCACACAAATCAAAATTACCACCCGAATTATACCTAAGATTATTTGTCATTAAATTAGCTTCAATTTAATACATTATATCAATTTTCACGTTTTTCGAGGCTAAAACCCGACTATATCCCGCCAACATTTCCGAGAAAATCCCAAAACTCAGTTGTGAACCATTTTTCTAATTTCTCATATTTTTCTGGATTTTTCTGAATTTTTCCATAATTTTCCCTATTTTTCTGGATTTTCTTTTCCATTTTTTTTTTATATTTCTTTTTAAGGGCGGTTGGCCAACCGTCCCGGCTTCAAGGCCGAACGGGACCGGTTCAGGCCGAACCGCCCTTCATCTTCTTCAATTTTTTTTTTTTTTTTTTTTTTTTGCACGCCGCCGTTTTTTTTCTCGTTTTTCTCGTTTCCTTTTTTTTTTTTTTTTTTTTCTCGTTGTATGGATCGATCAAGAGAGGAGATACACACACTTACCTCGGTGACGTAGGCGGTGGTGGTGGCTGTTCCACCGGGAGAGAGGAGACCGCCGAGAGCGTGAGAGATGTGAGGCCGAGAGGAGGAATGACCGAGAGCGTGAGAGACGACGAGCGTGGGGAGGGAGATCGAGAGAGAACAGCGAGAGTGAAATGGAGTGGGAGAGGGAGAGACCGTGAGTGGTGTGGTGAAGGGGTCGAGATGGAAGAGAAGGAGAGGGCGGCGGCTTTCATCAAAGGAGAAGATGAATAGTGGGGTTTTGTTATGAAACGGTTTGTATATATTTATAACATCAAATGACCTTTTTGCCCTTCTCCCTTCACTTCATACATTTAAACACATCTACCCTTATGGGTCTTTTACCACATCATCTCATCTTAGCACACACACACATCTCTAGGCCAATCTCATGGCTCCTCACCATTAGATCGTGTCACTTTAACAATACAAACTACATAGTCCGCATGTTACGTAATTAACCAACTCCCGCGTTCCAACAACGTTCCTCGGTCCGTTTTTCCTTGTTTCGACTCTCATAATGCGCGTAGTCTCGCATTATCTCGCCAACTAATTAATTAAATTAATAAAAATTCATTTATTTATATGTTTTACTCCCCCGTTTGACTAGTCGAAACCTCACTCAATTAAATATCGTCCGACCGGCGCGAGACTCGTAAAATACTAACATACTATTACACACAATCAAAGAATCATAAAATCACTTCGGCGTCGACTCCCGAAGTTCGAAATATTGACCAGTATTCACGTAGCCGGGTCACAATTTTGACAATTGCCGTACAAGTCGGATTAAAAATTTGGGGTTGTTACACCTCGATCGAGTACGAGACCTAATTACAAAAACTACTTTTTAATTTTAAGAAAGACCAAGTATGAAATGTCAAGGCATAGATGTGACAGTCCCAAATTTCCCTTATATTTGGATACGCCCGGCCTAGACTCGTACAGATCCCCAATCCGGTACTCGGCAAACCTGGCGAGCTTAGTTAGCCTCCAATCATTCAGTTATACAATTTATGAAAGAGTTATTGCAAGTTTTACGCAGTGAAAAATAAATAACTAATCATAAGGGAAATAACTCAATCAAAGGGAAATGTAGGAATCTATAAGTGTGAAAAACCATAGGTATTCATGTACAATTCGATAAAACAAGTTACATGATACCAATCTCATCAAAAATACCAATTTCTATAATCCAAAACATATGTTCGAAACAATATACAAGTAAGCAAAACATAAAAACCTACTATAATGTCTTCCAAGTTCAGTCGTTAATCCTCACAAAAAGTCGTCTAGGCAAGGCTCCTTGCCTCTACTACACTCCCCTTTATTTGCACCTACCGTCACAAACTAGACGGTGAGCAACTAGAGAAATCGAATGTAATGCCAAAAGAAGATAACAGTAATTCATGATACAACAAGTAAAATAGTCTAAATATCAAGCGGTAATAGAAAAACAAGAATTTAAATAAATCAAGTGCATGATAAACAAACTAATAGATATCAATCGAATTAAAAGTGTGTTCCAAGGAATCAAAAGAGGCCCATAAGTGGTCTAAATCATAGCATAACGGCGAAGACCTCGCGAAGTCTTCCCAGGCATCGACACAAGTAAAGGCACAGATATGATGGGAGGGACACAAGCCCACCCACCCAGTACTCGGTGTCATACATTCACTAAGGGTGGTCACACACTCCTGTATATGAGTGCCCGTGTTTTATCCCTCTAGTGCAGGTCCTAGTACTTTTGAGACGAAACACTTATGTCGGGAAACACACAAGGAATGGAATGGAATACCAATAATAGAGCATAACAAATCTGAATAAATGATAATGAATCACATGTCATTTTCTTACTGGCTTACAAATCATACACAAGCTTTAAGGCAAGTGTACTTACCTGACAAAGCAACCCGCGAATAACCACTCTCCCACGAATCCTAACATGTATCTCTGAGTTTTCCGCTACCTGACAAGGTTGGAAACTCTATTTAATGGGTCGAGTCATTAGCTAAACCCTAGGTTAAACCCTAGTGTATTCCCAAGTGTTTTAAGGACTTCAACAACTCGACAAATCGATAGAAAAATGAATACTCTCTCTCGGGTTGAAAACCATAACGTATGTAAGCCTAATCACAAATATTAGGCTCGGCTCAGTCGTATTTAGGTCACACCATGGCCTCAAGGACCGGTGACGTGACCACGATGTCATAACCATTCACAATACATAAACCTTTAACATGCGACGTTCAAACACAAACAACACTAAAACATAACTCGTCATGAACCTAAACCAAACATGTACTAGCGAGCATGCAACCTTGCTGGTTTGTTAGACGTCGAGAGTGTACCATCGTGGCATGGGAGAGCCGAAGGTACGCTCCACATTTTGGCAAACCACTCAACATGACAATGAAACCCGATGAAACAAATGCACAATACCATCGATTAAACAACTCTCCCCCATCGATATGGATGCTCCGAGGTTGTGAGACTCCATGACGGACATGGTAAGGTCTCCGGCAGTCCCCCATGTCATCGCGTCGACGACAGTACGACCACGACAGGTGGTTTCCGACGAGAAAGTTACAACATGCATACAACACAAAATTGACATAATATAAACAAAAACGCCACTGTTTTAGGCCACTCCGAGAGTCGTGAGACACAAGCATAGACTTAGCTTGGTACCCGACATCCCCGGTCATGGTGGCACAGCGGTGGCGTCGTCCATGGCAGCGGATTCCGACGAGAAGGAGCATAACGCACATGAAATGAACATAAACATGAAATTAAGACCAAACAGTCCAAACGCAACTGGTTCAGACATACCGAGGGGCAGGAGGGTACCAATAAGGGCAATCCATGGTCCCCAACAGCTAGGGCTGGCAAAATGTGCCCGGTCCCGTTTGGCCCGTTTTGTCCGGTCCCGTTTTAAACGGGACCGGACAATTTTTTTTTGACAAACATACGGGACTGGACAATATTTTTTGTCCGTTTAAAAATACGGGACCGGGTCTGGGCAAAAATTTAAAAAAAATGGGTACCCGTTTTGTGATTAATTTGAAGGGTATATTTGTAATTTCACTGTTAAAATTGTGTCATGAACTTTTTTATGTAGTTGTTGTTGATGCATGAGGTGAAGATATACTTTGATAATTTGGATTTTGGACTATTGAGAATTTGAGGTGATATCTCTTTTTTTTTAAAAAAAACTTTTGTGATGTTTATATTGGAAATTAAAAAATTGTGATATTATGTATTTATTTTTTGGTAATTGGTGATTTGTAGTTGTAGACTTGTAGTTGTAGTTGAGGGGTTTTTTTTAAGATAATTGATAAACAAAATATTTAATCATCTTTAAAAAAAAAACGGGCAAAACGGGTCCCGTATGTTTTACAAACATACGGGACTGGACAAAAAAATAGTGCCCGTTTTGAAAACGGGACCGGACCGGCACCAAATTTTTGGATTTTTAAAATAGGTGTCCAGTCCCGTTTTTGTCCGTTCCGTATTTTTGCCACCTACTACCAACGACTCTTTCGACGTGGTGTCCAAATTTCACAAAGACCGCCATTGGGGCGGTTTCCGGTGAAACATCAACAATAGAGAAAAACCAAAGAAAATACAACACCTCACTACCATCGCTGTTATGGACCACTCTGGGAGCTGTGAGACGCAAGCATGGGTTTAATGTAGTCTCCGACGTTCTCCAGGTCATGGTGGTCTGACCAGCGGCGCCGCCGAGCTTTGCAACTCCGGCGAGAACAAAAAACATCAACATAAGTGATCAACCGAATAGGGACAACAACACTATATGTATCACGAATCAAAGGTATCCCTAGGGATATAGGGACTCCAGTGGGCCACGAGGGTCCGTCTTCGACTGTCGTCACCCACGGCAGCGACGGCCAGAGGCGAGAAGACCAGTGAGAACGAGAAGGCCAATGAGGACGAGAAAACCAGAGAGAACGCGAGAAAGAGAGGGAGAGAGAGAACCTACGAAGACCAGTGAGAGCTCCGGCGGGGGTCGTGGTCCGGTCAGCAAAGAGAGCCGAGAAGGGGAGAGAACGTGACCGATAGAGAGAGAAGACTGAGAGAGAAGACCTAGAGAATGAGAGAGAGACCAAGAGAATGAGAGGGAGAGATCACGGACCTCCGACGTGATCAGTTCCGGTGAGGCCGAGTGGAGAGAGGAGGAGGGGCGGCAGTGAGTTCGTTGAGGAAGAAGGTGAATAGTGAAATTAGGGTTTTATTTCTTATATACTCAAATAAATGGGTCAAATGACCCTTTTGCCCTTCAACATCCTTCTCATACTTTTCAAAACAGTTGTCCTTATAGGTCTTTTACCCCTTTATCACATCTCAACATACATACACATCTCAATGCCAATCTCATGGTTCTCATTATGATGTGTCACTTTAACAATTACTATCACATAACATGTGTGTTGTGTAACTATCCAACTCCCGCGTTCAAACGACGTTCCTCAGTCCGTCTTTCCTTGTTCCGACTCTCGCTATGCACGTAGTTTCACCTTGTCTATTTAATAATTATTTAAATTACACACATATTCATTTATTAGTGTTTTCACTGTGTTTTACTCCCTCGTTTACCTTGGCGTAGCCTCACTCAACTAAAAATCGCCAGAACGACTCGAGAACCATAAAATACTAAAATACTAATACACACAATCAGAGAATCATAAAATCACTTCGGTGTCGACTTCCAAATTTCAAAATACTATCTAGTATCACGTAGCTGGGTCACGTTCCTAAATAGTGCAACACTAGTTGGGTTAAAAATTTAGGGTTGTTACAATAGACAAGTCGAACATCTAATCAAATAGGGAGTACAAATTCATATAAACCTTTTAAATATGTACTAGCCTAATAGTATGCTATTTAACATTTGATAAATCAACTAGACAACAAGGCATAAACATGGTACAAGGATGGAAGCAATGAATTATCAAAAGGAAATAGATATCATGATAATAAAACTCAATCAAATGAGTATAGAATACAACCAAACTCATGATATCATAATACAATGGTATAACAGTCAACAATAACCATAAAAGAACAATAAGTTAATGGAATGAAACAATAAGTTAATGGAATGAAATGCCAAGTAAAGTCATCAACGGGTATACTCACCATTCACGTAAATCACTAATAAATCCGACCCACTTCTTTTCTTTTCCTCTTCACAAACACAACACCTACAACAATATCATCTTCAATAACCCAAAACCACCATTAATACACAACAAAACATTGTATTTCATTTAAAAATTCATTTTTTAATCAAACACCCAATTTTGGCCAAAACCCCCAAATTTTTTGGCAAAATCTTGCAAAAATCGAAATATAACTTAAACAACCAAATTCAAGTCTCCATTTTGATTCAAAACAATAGTAAAACATATTAACACTGATTTTATGCAAAAACCCCAAGATTAAAAATCCAAAACTTCAATTTTTGGTGTTGCATGAAAGTGAAGAACATTACCTAAGGTTGTAGCTATGGTTGGGGAGTTTGATCCTCCTACTTTTGATGATGAAACCACCCACAAATCTCTCAAATTTCCAGCAAGGAAGTGCTCTCAATTGCTCTAGATTTGTTTGGTTGAAAATTACATAAAAAATGAAGCAAATGAAAACAAGTTGGTATTTATAGTGGGTGCCTAATCCAGTGTGCTTTAGCATGAACCTAGGTTGATCAAGTGTTAAATGGCATGCTATTAGGCTAGTACATATTTAAAAGGTTTATATGGATTTGTACTCCCTATTTGATTAGACGTTAGACTTGTCTATGCCTTGACATTCCATACTTAGTCTTTCTTGAAATTAAAAAGCAATTTTTGTAAACAAGTCCCGTACTCGAACAAGGCGTGCGCGACTCACGGGGTTAGACTCCCTAGGGATGTCGGCACATATTACCTGACACTGTATGACACTTGGGGTTAAAGTCCCTGAGGTGGTCTACACACTGGGGTTAAAGTCTCTGGCCTCACTTAGGTTAGAGTCACTTGTGATTTATGATTATGGAGTCAGAGTGATGCAGTTCACTGCCGACCGGACCTAATTCACCACTACTTAGCCTAGTGTCAGTTTCACTTGTTTAACTCTGGTATTTACTTGCATATGGTTTATTTTTCAGCTTCTCTAGTTATATGCTTTTAAATACCAGTTGATTATATTTGGAAATGCAAATTTAAACTTGTCATCAGAGATTATTATTTTTTTTCTACTCACCGTCCTTTTTATGACGGTGGGTGCAAATCCATCTATCAGCCGGTCAGGCAAGGAAAAGATAGGAGATTTTCCCTGAGTAGCGGCACAGCACGACTTTTGTTGTAGGTCCATTTCGATATTTTGTATGTATTAATTAGATACTATATGTTTTTTTATTACATTAAATTTGTACATTTGGGTTGAGTGTTAGTTCTCCGACCAGACTTAGATTGTTATATTATATTTTAAGGTTATCTGATATATATATATATATGATGTCATTTCCTGGTTTTTCACACTTAGGTTATTTTTTAATTGGCTTCCGCATAATATACAAATGTAATTCCGCATTAATTTTATAAGACTACTGCTAAATAACAAACCATGTTAAATAAAGTTTTAATTAACACTAAATATCATAAGTTGAATAGAATACGATATGTATAGGTTGTAAGGCTGACGAATACGCAGTTAAGTCCTACTAGGCTAAGATTAGGACTTAATTATGGGATTAGGCCGGACTGTGCCTTAGATTAAGGGAGGGGCCGTCACATATAACTAACTCTTTGGGGCTTACAGCTTGTTCTTCATCTTCATGTTGTTAAGATTCTTATTGTTGTATTGGTTGTTGGGGTTTTAAGGATGATAGGTACGAAGTTTTATGTTCAAAATACTAATCGACTTCCAAAAAAATGGAAATCTGTCCCAACAATCTCAAACTTGTGTGCCACGGCTTCAAAAATCTAAGGGAGACAAGATAGGACTTGATGAAATTGGGTAAGATATGGGAATTTTAACGATTACCTAGCAAATGACATAATTTAACAAAATCACCTAATAAGATTACTGTAATGGGAATGCGTTGGTGAGCATCGACAGATTGAAGAAGACACGAGATAACATCAGTTAAGAGGATCATTGGAGATGGACCGGTTTAGAGAAGAATTGAGAGTTAGAGGAGCGAGTCGGCCTCCTTGGAACTTTAGGAACTGAATTGGCAAATCGGTGAAAGTAGAGGGACTGATTTGACCCTTTTGCCTAGTTTAAATTATACGTTTTTTCAAACAAACCTTTTCTTCTAGAAATGTCATACTCTTAAATCTTCATACTAAAAAATGTATAAATCGGCTTAATAGCGACTTGTCCTAACTAAAATATAGAGTACTCCCGTCATTAATCCTCCTTCAATATATTGGGGGAATTTTAAGTGGCTAGAGATAATGATGTCGTGGCAGTTGTAGATATTTTAAGGGACCATAACTTTTGATCAAGAATCTGATTGATTATTATAATATCTTTTTAGAAATGACATTTCATGCTCTACAACTGTCCCCGGAGCTTTGCTCTTCGGAATTAGGTTTCACAGATCCAAATTCCTTCGTTTCGGCCTTCATCTGAAGCTTTTATTTTATTGTCTAGTTTTAAGGTATTTTCATAATTTACTTTATTTAAGTTGTTTTTAGAGTCTTAGAAGGATTAGGCGTTTTGAGTCATAGAAGGATTACGTTTTGAGTCGTAGAAGGATGAGCGTTTATAATGGGATATATAAAGCTATGATTAGAGTTGTAATCATTATCAATTATTATCAATTTATTTCAATTTCGATTTTCTTCAAAACTTTAAAGATTCTTCCTTGTTTGAGCGTTTACGCTGCGTCAGATAACTTTGAGATTTTTCTAAACAAACTGTTCTTTACCGCAGTGTTATTGAATTACCTGGATGAGGGCAGCTACCAAACTACTATTGAGGAGCCAAGATTTCATGAGTCATAGTTCAAATCGTGTTGCTACAGAAATTGTCCAATGTTGAGGACTGATCCCCCACCCCGCCAGATACAATTTAATTAAGGAAAATTTGTATGGACAAATCACACCTTCAATGAAAAGTTAAATCACAAGACATAGATTCATTTCCAAGGATTAAGTGAGCAACACCCAAGTGACCAAGTCTGCTACATATACAAACACCATAATGCTATAGGAGGCACACGTTGAGACAACGTGATTTTCTTTGTGACTTAATAGGGGTACATATATGGGAGCCGACAACAAAAAAATTAAATTATTGGGAGCACTCTCATTTCAATACTGCTTATTTAATCATCAACTATAGAAGTGCATTGCATTTTATTATAGATTAATATGAACTGTTACAGCTGTGATTTCTCTTATTTTTAAGGTCAACAATAAAATAACGTTTGTTGACTTAAACACAAACTCCCATTGAGCCTCAACGTGATTTTTAATCCAAGTGATCGAGTTGCCGCCATTACTGTTAAATTAAGTTATTAAATTAATGTTCTCAAGTACAGTCCATAAACTGCAAAAGAATATCTTTGTACACATAATTAAAGGAGTACTGGAATATACATACATACTGTTCAAAGGAATAATTGTGTAGCAAATGTGTATTAGAATTTGGAAGTAAGTTTGCACCACCCAGACTCAGCAAACCTGTTTATAATAACCGCTCAAGACCGCCCAACATGCATGGCCGGAATTGGGCAGATTAGTGAAGCCCAGCCCGACGCCCCCAGGCCCCAACTCCCAAGTACAGAAGTGCTAGGTCAATATCTACACTTTTAAACACCATGTGGGAAAAATGGAAGAAGAAGAAGAAGTAGTTCTTACATGTAAAACACAAACAAATATGTATTTTATAATTGAAAAAAATAAATAAAACTTATTTTATTAATAAGAAAATATAGGTGGGAGCGTGTTGGGTTGGGTTGGACTTGGGCCAAAGCTTGCTATCGCAGGCTTGATCCTATGAACAAGAAGGTAGCTCATTCGTTTGGCATAAGTTCAGTAATACTAGAGACTGACGGTTCAAGTTTTAGTTGAGGCAAGCTGATCAATTTATTTCTTATTAAAAAAAAAAAAAAAAAAAAAAAAAAAAAAGGGCAATCTTTAGACTAGCTAAGATTGTCAAAATGCATATCAAATGGTAAATTCAAATAGCTTTTGAGTTCTGACTTATTCAAAAGAACAGGAGTTTCTCACTTCTATTTGTTGTTTGGTATAAAGCATGAAGCCAGCACCAATGATCTGAAGAACACTTAAACATATAGGTCTTATGCTTGTTGTGTTTGCAGTTGAAAGGAATGTTTGACACTTGAAATTATCATACGGCACTAGCTAACTATCGTTGTTTCCTTTCTGTCCTTTTTTTTTTGTCTTTTTTTTTTTTTTTTTTTTTTCCTTCGCACTCAAAAAGGCACTTGTTTTCCATTTTATCATCTGCTCTCAAATCTTGGTATTAAAGCACAAAACAAACATTAAGTACTGGTTCATCAACCCCTTAACACAGAGCTGAGAATTTAAAGAAATATTCCAAGGTTTACAGTAGTGAATAAGGTACAGCACATACAACAAAATATTTACAAACTGTGGCTCGTAAGCATCGATCAGTAGAAGAGAAGGACAGTTTGGAAGAGTGAGAATGAGTATGAAATGAATTCAGGATGCGAAAACGGCCGGTCGCTTGTAGAGTTGGAAGGCCTGCCGCAGCTGATGATACCCGTTCCTATAATGCTCCAAGGAGAAACATAATTGCCGAATAGCCTCACGTTTCTCTTCTGCACCATCGGAGATCAGTACCCTCTGCGTCTCCACCTCTTCCTCTAGCTCCTTCACCTTGGACCCAAGTCTCTCCGCCAGTTTGCTAGCCTCTTCACACCCTGATATCAGCTCTACATGTTCCAAGTGCAACCGATGCAAATGATCGTCTTTAGTACCCAGTTCAGTAGCGAGTGTGGTCACTCGTGCTCTCAGTTCATCTCTCTCTGACATCAACATGTCATACTTGATCTTCAGTGCATCTAAGCTTTTGTTCAACTCTTCTATGCATTTGCTTCTCTCCTCCATGCCTGATTTCAAACTTTCCATTTCCATTTCCATTTCCATTTCCATTTCACCCCGACTTGCTCTCTCACGCTTCATCTCTTCCTCCAGATATCGACCACGCAATTCCCACTCCTCCACTCTTGCCTCTAGTGATTTAATTGATTCTGATAAACCTGAGACTACCTTCTCTAACTGGGATTTCTCCACACAGAAATATTGGTGGGCCTCAAAGATGGCTGATTTCAACTGCCCAATCTCATGATCACGATCGACTATGTCTGATTCCAGCCACATCATCCGCTCCTGGAGCTCTACTACCTGGGTTCTCTCGTGCTCAAGCTCCGACTCCCTCTTTTTGATCTCTTGTTCAGCAGATTCAAGTTGAATTTTCTTCTTCTCAAGTTCAAGCTTCAGCTTTGCTATCTCTTCTCCTGCTTGAAGAAGCTTGTCATTTCTTATTCTCAGCTCTTCTTCCATGGCCTTCCGATCTTGACTCGTGATATCAGCATCCACATCAGTCATTCCATCCCTTTTTGCTTCAAGTATCACGTCCCCATTCCTAGAATTACCAGGCAGAGATACAAGTTGATCACATAATTCACTGTCAGACTCGACTTTCGTCCTAGTAATAATGCTCAACTCTTGCTCTAGTGCCTTAATCTTGTCCTCATGCTCATCTTTAATAATGCCTTCCATCCCTATAATCCGTTCTTTCAACCCGAATACCTGGTCGTCTTTCACTTTAAGCTCAGTCAAGTGCAGTGTAATCTCTTTTTCTGCTGATTCAAGCTGCGCGTGCAAGTTATGTATAATCTCCGAAGAATCATTAGTCTCAAGCTTATGCTTCAATCTAGAAATCTCTTCCTCCGAAAGCGCAAGTCTTTCATTAGCCACTTTAAGCTCTTCTTGGTACCATGCAACTCCACCCATATTCCCTATACCTGATAATCTTGATGAAACACTTGAATTATCTTCCTCCGCAGCCCTGAGCTTTTCCTTCAATTCCCGAATCTCAACCTCAAGTTCAATTGTCCTCAAACGCAACCCCTCCCCTTCCCCTTCCCCTTCCCCATTTGCCAATTGGCCAAAATCATTATGCTTAGATGATGACTCGGAATCAGATGATGACGAGGAGGAGGAGGAGGAGCCATCACTTTCCTTGCGCGAGAGATCAGAGCTCCCCCCGCCAGAACCAAGAAATACATCAAAACCAGCTGCCCTGATAGCACTCGACCTACGGCGTGATGGCTTACGATCAAGAGCCAATGGAGTCGCTATTTCCGAATTGCTGTCGGATACGCCAGAGCCTTGTGATTCAAGATCAGATCCCATATTTTTGCGCAATTCGCCAGTCAGGTTATCATAGCGCTCAGCCAATGATCGATACATGCGATAGAATTGCTCAACATGGGATATCAACTCCGGCCGCCTTTGGTAATACATATCAGCTTTCTTAGCGAAAGAGTCCCCTTCCTCCTCTATCAATTTCAACATTCGCTTCACGCTCCTATCCATCTCTGTGCTCAAGGACGTAATTGTTATTTTCTTGAACAAAGGCATTTTAACCGTTCAAACTTCAAACCAAAACCCAGATCGGGGAATAAAAACAAAGAAAAAACCACTCAAAAATAAATGACCATGCTTCCTCTTCCACCATTTCTTTGATGCTCAAATCTGTCACCACCACTAAGGATCTTAATGTCATGTTCTTGAGACAATAATTCGTTTTATCCACTAAAAATGATTTCAATAACATAGTTTTGGATCAAGTTTTGGAAATTTCAGTTAATTCAAACAAGTCCGACAATGATACAATGGATCGACAGAACAAGACCCCAGGATTTTAGGAAAATAGGCCTCTACTATTTCAAATATTCCCAACCATTAGAGCATTTTCCATATTTACAAGTCAACCCATCAAATTGTTTTTGAAACGCAAAATTAGGAAATGTAGAGCTGCCAAATGGCGAATGCATACTTCCTACGTAAATAAATTGAAAACATTTCATACAAAAATAACAAGGTATAAGCGCATAAAACGTGTATACATGCCACAAGAGCAGATTTATTACTGAATTATACCAAGGTAGAGAATTGGTTTATACCTTCCAGATTTTCTGAAAGCCATTTAGAATTTTTGGGACTAATGTGGCTGTCCCACCACCAGGAATGAGATTTTTTCGATTCCAGCCTCTTCATTCTCCGATCAGACATGGCCTAAAACTCGAGACAACCTGAGGAGTTCAAAGTCCTTCGTTAACAACATCAAAGAAATGAAACAATTGCAACTATAATCAAACATGTCCTGGATCTAATTTATTTAAATGAATAGAAGTGAAAGTCTCAAATGACCTGAATCATTAACTTGACATCTTACATGCAAGAACTTTCGTTGAATGGTTTAAAAAAAAAATCAAAGACTCAGATGGAAATGCTACTTCAGAATTCAAAGCCAGAAAAATATCCAAAAAGTAATTAAAATTTCAAAGCTGCTTCAGGATATACATCTGTTTCGCAGAGAAAGGTATTGTCATACATCTATCATCCTATAATGCAAAAATTCAAAATAATGATCACACTGTTGGTCTTGCTCACTCAACAAATTGATAACTTTTTTTTTTCGATATTCGTGGTCACTCCTGGTGCAATAGAGATAAGGCAGTGGCTCTAACAAACTTGAGTAAAAAGGGAATCGAATCTGGGACTGTGGGTCTAACCCACACAATCCCAAGCTCCCCCTTGCCGTTGGGCCAAGGTGTCTAGAATCATCCTTTTTATTTTGATGCAGATCGAAGAAACCAATTAAGGTGAAACTACAATAAATTAACAAGGCAGGCCAACATCCAAATTAATGGTGTGCATAGACTGTTCAAAAAGTAGTCATTAGATTCGCTTAGAATAAAACAAATTAACAGATGATCCAAGGCGGAAATATCAAAGTTGCTAAAAAAGGTCTCATTTACCTGACCAAGCAAATGCAGCAGATCACCAAAACATTAACAAAATTAAGAAGCGACTCCTCAACAACATGAAAAAACTAAAAGGAGCATTTCAGAATAATATTGAGATTTCAACAAACCAGTTGAATCTTTGAAGAAAAATAAACAACAGCCAATAGATTGAAACAAATCTCCCAAAAATCCCAAACTGAATCGCTCTCGCTAGCTAGATTCAACGAAAACAACGCCCAAATCATCAAGGCACTATACCAACAAATTACTTATCATGCCTTCAATATATACATGCATACAAAGGTGATAAATTATATAGACAAGAATCTGAACCTTTTCAGATAAAACTCTGATCTCGACCGATTGAGCAAACAAAAATCTAGAGATATATGGATTACCAAACGTTCTCCTCGAGAGCCTCGTGGGAGGAAAAACTAAAACTAAAACTAAAACTAAAACTAAAAGGTCAAAGCGCTATGCGAAAGTATTAAAGAGCGTCAGCCAACTCTGAACTGTGACCATCAATGTGTGTTATTACCAAATCGCCATTTTCTTTGCTTTCTTAATCTCGACGCTCAAAAAGCAGAAGAAAATGATTTAACCAATTGAGTGTGTCGATGCAAGTGGAGATATCAATGTCAGTCATCTCGAGGTGGTTATGAGTCGGAGAATGTGTTACAGGAATTACTTCAAAAAAAGGAAAAAGGAATCTTCAAGGATTGAAACAACACGTGGTGTTGCAGAACAGATAAGGAAAGGTTAGTTTGGGGATTTCGCGGGAAGTCTTTATATGCGCGGACCCACGTGATGTCGCGACAACCTGAACTTCTGAGAGCTTTGGCGGGAAAATTGGCCTTGTTTAAATTAGTCAAAATATAGGGCTGACGTGTCACGTGTGCTATCAGGCCGACACGGCCCCGGCCGTACCTGATGACGTCCCACCAAATTAAACGGGATAAATAATTATATTTTAAAAAGAAAAATGTTAAAATCACAATGAATAAATCACGCATTAACTCACAAGAGCCCTATATGTATCATCGACTCACGTGTTATACACTGCGATATGTGTATGCTCGTATTCCAAAGTAAAAATTAATGGCTCTTGTGAGTTAATATGTTAGAGGTGTAACTTTTCATTATCATTGTATCACTACCCTTATAATTTATCTTTTTATGAATGGGCAGACTTTAAATTTCAATTTTCTTTTTAGCCAAATTTAGAGTTCCATTTCAATGTTATTATAGAGAATTTTTGTATGCAACGCAAATTACTTGGCTTTTTTTAAATAATAAAATTCTCTTCGCCTCCACCTCTCATTAATTACATGCCATTAAATCGGGGCCTTAATCACTTTATCTCACGTAAAGCATTTTCCTTATATTTTTACCTTAAAGGATTAAAAAAATATTTCATTTTCTTACCAAAAAAAGAAATATTTCATTTCATTAATTTCATTGTATTCAAACTTAAAAAGAAACATCAATTAGGTTGATAACGGTACAACCTAGTTGATTAGGTGAAAGTGCGGCATTACATATGTGGAAACGAGTTTGATTATTGACTCGCTCTTAGGGTGTGTGAATGCAGATAGCCATCATAGGAAATGTTAGAGCAGCCCACTTTTGACACCTACATTTAGCACCAAATTTACAACTTCAAGATTGATCAATTAGTGCCCTTTGCATGCCATCCAAGCTAGCACTTAATTAGTTGTGCATTTTTCATATGAGTAGTGTTGTTTTGACCTTTAGAGTCTGAACTCCTATGGAGTTTTTAATTTTTTTTATTTCAAAGTTATCCTCAAACAATAAATTAATGACTTTGAAATAATAACTTGTAACACTCCTTCGATATTTGTAAAAATTTTAAAAATCCTTTATAAGTCCGAACCCTAAGAGTCAAAGCAAATTTTTTGTTTTCGTATATAGTGTTTGCTTTTATGCAGTTCTTTTTGGATCACGAATCAAATTCTATTTGTTTTTAGAATTACTCCCTCCGAATTTATTTAACTGACATTTTAGAGAGTTACACAGTTTTTTACGAGGTCATTGATGGGTTTTGATAAAAGGGACTTTGATAAGTAAATGACTAAAGTACCCTCAACAATTAATGATGTTTCTCTCTAAGGGATTTATTACAGTGTCTTTCCTTCTCCCTATAACTACAATGACATACATGGAACCATAATATTAATGGGTGTTGAAGTTGTCAAACGACACCTAATGTAAAAATTTAACATCTCGCTAAAACGACTTTTATTAAGAACCGGAGGGAGTACAAACTAATGAGAATGAGACCTGCCAAAAAAAAGAAAAAAAAAAACTAATGAGAATGAGAGAAAGAGAGGGAGATGTCCTTAAAAAAAAAAAAAAAAAAAGAGAGAGAGAGAGAGAGGGAGATGTTGGTTATGCCATGTGGCAGGTCGAGAGGGCTGGAAACCGTCACGTGACAACCTCAAGGTCTTCTCTTATTATTATTATTATTATTATTATTATTATTATTATTATTATTATTATTATTATTATTATTATACAAATATATTTACATTAGAATTTTTTTTGAAGTAATATATACATTAGATTTCATTGTTGTAAGTAAGAGTAGATACAAATAAATTTAAATTTAAGTTCGATTGGAAAGTAATTAGTGCAATTAAGGAGGTTGACGGTTTTATTTTCAAAACAATTAAATGAGATAATGGTTGTGCCGCGTTGCACGTCGAGAGGATTGAAAACTACCACGTGACAATCCCAAGGTCTTCCCTTATTATTATTATTATTATTATTATTATTATTATTATTATATATATTTACATTAGATTTTTTTTTTGAAGTAATATACACATTAGATTTTTTTTTTGAAAACAATATACACATTAGATTTAAAATTCATTTTTTTTAAGAAAGGATTGATACAATTAAATTTAAATTTATTTTTCGATTGGAAGGTAATTAGTGCAATTAAGGGGGTTGATGGTCTTTAATTGTTTTGAAAATCAAATCATATTTTCATCTTGCTAGAGCATGATATCCTGCAGCTACAAATGTAACTTATACTAGATTTGATCTTTGCTAATAAAAAATAAAAATAAAATATAATAAAAAAAAGAGGGAGAGGTCACCCTTGTAGAGAACTTGAAAAGCTATAATCAATGTAAAGAATCCCAATTTATAAGCTGACCCTTTTGAGTGAGCCAAGCCAAAAATAAACACAAATTAAAGGAGGGCAGAACCATCCACATGTAGAAGTAAATGGCTTTAATGTTAATTTCATAATGGAAAATGATAAAATGACTCACTTTGGGCGCACTCTTGGACGCACACTTGGACACACATTTTGTCTTTTAGTTCATTTATGGTGTTTTGTTAGATGTGGGCCCACACCTTGAGAGACAAGAAATAGCAATAAATGGGCTAAAAGACAAAACGTGCGCTCCAAATGTGCGCTCAAAGTGTATAAGACTATCATTTTCCTTTCATAATGACATGCAGCAAACCTACTAAATTAATTACTTGGACACTTTAATTCATTTGTTATTTGTGTCTTCAATTTCAACTTAAAATTGTAGATTTATAATGTACATATTAGCAACATGTATAACATCGAGCCAAATCAGTTTTTGAGATAAATTAGGAACCACTTGCTAAGAGGCAGAAAAAAAAAATCCAATAAATTGCGAAGCTTTTATTCAATATTGTATATATAACGAGCTAGCGCACATGATGAGCCCATGAAGTGTGCAATTCATCCAATTTAAAGCCAACAAATGTGGCATCCATGCACGTCACAGTGCTGGAAAGTCTGGACCGATCAATTGACTCACCGTTCACACAAAGATTGATTGTATCTCCCATCAATTTTTTTAACGTCTTTTGAGAGATCATATTCATGTCGATCGATCTCACAATGCATCAAATTCAAGCCAAGTGGGGCATTTGACAATCTATATAAGATTAATTAGTATTTTCCATCTGCGTTGATACTTTAATATTAATTCAACCATTACATTCTTCGCCATGTGAGTCTTAATGACCGGTGACCTGCCCTCTCTCCTCTCCATATATAATATACTTCATTGACTTTTACATATACGTACACAATAATGTTAAAAAATATCTTAACCTTTATAAATTGTATCAATTATGTCCTGTCATGTAAAATTTATTAATTATATTATATTATTTAAAATTTAATATTAATTATATCCTCAACTAATTTAGAACATTTTTTTGCCCACACATTTTTTATTTATTTTTTCTTATTATGTCATTTAAAGATTTATTCATATATATGCATCAAAACATTTTTTTTATGTATATAGTAGTATGTTAATATAATACTCAATCATATACATATAATCTAAGTACATAATTCTATTCAATTACATAATTCGTTTATTAAATTAAACAACTATGAGTACATTTTAATAAGTTTTATATGTTATTTTCGTATGTATATACACATATTTTATTTTTATTTTTTTTGGTAGGAATAATTTTCAACTTATTATTTGTGTTTTATGAATAACTAAAAAAAGTAATTAAAGTATTAACGTATCATTGATTTATAAATTATTTTTTGAGTTCTTATACATTAATTCAAACACGAGGCTTACAAAATTTTAATGTGTAAATTGATCAATTTAGATGATTATGAAAAAAAAGTTAGAAGGTTATATTGATTTCAAAGAAAAATTGCTCAGATGATAGAATTGATACTAAAATAAAAAAATTAGGATAGAATTGATAATTTTCAAAGGTTAATGATAATTTTTATCATTAAGCCTTTTTTTTAACAAAATACATACACTGTATAGTTAAATAGTGAAGTCAACACCTGCGTTCTTACGCTATAAAATTGTTGGAGTACATACTGTAATGCCAATCAGAACCGGTACATCACGCATCTCGATGAAAACTTTAAAGGATACTTTTGTGGGGCCTTGTATTGCTTGGATTGGGCCTTAAGCTCATTGAAAAACTCATGCCACAACAAGCTTCTGAGCCTGGGGTGTCTAAATTTTCTAATGCGGACTATGACAATGGATCCAATTTGCCCTCCTAGTCCGAGCTAGTATAGGAGAGATGTGGGGACCACGTCTTTTAGTTGTTTACAGTATTTTATCAGATGTGGGGTCTACGTTTGGAGAGATAAAAAAGAGTTAAAAATAGCTAAAAAATAAGGGTGTGTGCACAAAGTGTGCGTTGAAAGTGGATCGTTTTATTATTTTCCTAAAAAGAAAAGGCTAAACCATCGATTAGTTGTCATAATTGAAAACAGATTGTTGTTCATTAACTAGTGATTGAAGTTCGAGTCATAGAATGAAAATATTAATGTTGGGTGCTCCCTCCACTTATATTATAGATGACTTTAGGTGAATTCAAAGTAATTAAATAGTTGAGATACCGGATTTATAAAAAAAAAAAAAAAAAAAAAAAAAAAGAAAGGAAAAAAGCCAAGCATCTTTTTAGTAATATGGTACAGCATTTCCCGTTCAAATAAATGGTGATAACTGAAAAGACAACACATACAAAGTACCCGTTTGGTTGGAGTTATGTGTAAGGTGTAGGAATTGACTTAGATAAGCCTGGTCTTTGTGAGAGATGAGAGTTTTGTTTAAAGGCGTTTGGTTCAAGTATAAACTTAGTAGTATATTGGTCATTAAAATAAGGAAGAGTGGGTGAAAAGTCTAAAATGCCCATATTAATTCCACATCAACTAACACACCCACCACGTTTAAAACAAGAAAACCCTAGTTTCACCCCCATTTCTCGGTCGTCTTCGTCATCGAGTCTGTTGGTCTTCTCGGTCGACTTCGTCATCCACATACCGGCTCGTTCCCGATTGTCTTCTCCGTCGTCTTCATCGTCCACACCAGCCTACTCATCTCGGTCGCTCTTCGTGCTCGTCTAATTGATTTTTTTTTTTTTTTGTGATTGCAAGATCTTCGGATCTCTGTTTCTTCTTTTTTTTTGATGGTTGAAATTTCCTACATTTGGTTGAATGCAAAGAAGTACGATAATTATTAGAAGATTTTGTTGAATTCAAAAAAAAAAAAACCAAAACCCAATCATCACAAACAAGTACAAACCGAAACTCCAATAATCGAGAGAAAAACACCAAAAACCAACATAAATGTTACCTCGTCAAGTTGCTCAAGTGTAGATCGACCTCCTCACTCTCTCGAATTGCGGATGTGAGCTTCATATTTCAGCGTCGACGATGTGAAGAAGATGATGAAGCTCGAATCCTTGCCACACGCGATGTGAAGAAGATGACACACGATGTGAAGAAGATGAAGAAGTTCGGCTCCCACGGCACGCACGATGTGAAGAAGATGATGAAACGCACGATGTGAAGAAGATGATGAAGGTCGGCGATGTGAAGAACGATGTGAAGAAGATGATGACGTCGGCCTCATTCGTGTGGGTTTTGTTTGGATCATGAGGGCATTTTCGACATTTCATCTCAGAAAATTGGTGGGCTTATCTAATGACAGGGTCCCCCTTGTCATTCGGTAAGATGGTGTATGGGTGTTTATGTAAGCCTATGTCTTACTTAACACTCGAACCAAACAATAGCCTTACCTCTAAACCCAGGCTTACATAACCTAACACTCCAACCAAACGGGCTGAAAGATTCTCTGCTTCTGACTACATACAAATTGCAATGGGTATAGGTTCTAGCCATTGCCGAGCTCTCAAAATATTGCAAATACTAATTAAGAGGATTGTTTGGACCATTCGTACATCTTAATGCATTTATTCAACAAACTTGACTCTAACATAAGAGGATTGTTTGGATATGTAATGGTTTAATTATTAATTGTCAGTATTTATGACGTTATTATAAACGTGGGCGACAGCTCAGAAGTTTGTAGACTCTATAGCTAGGTCGGAGCACGCCTGAATTAGGCATACAGTTTGTTTTTGTGTGCTTTTTGATGTGATTTGTGTTGTATTTGTTCAAATTAGTTATTTGCATCGCAATGATGTGTGTTTATATTGTATATGTCATGCGAGATAATATGACGAGTATTTACCTCGGGTAGCGTGTATACATGGAAAACGAGGAGGCAAATGGTTAGTACACTAGGTTGGGAGTTGATATACACACAATAAATGATACAAATATGTTAAATAATTAATATAAAATGTCGTATATACGTGAGTGGCGCGAGTATACACGTTGGACGTGCGAAACGGTTTGGGATCGAGTGTCGGAACGCCCGAGAATTGGCTAAGTTGTTAAGAGAAGGATGTGTGAGAGGGTTTAAGTCACATATAGTGGGCCAATTGATCACATCTTAACTATCAAAATGTGCATAGAGATTTGATTTACACATTTGATGAAGATTTTGGTATAAAAAGTTAAAAATCCCATTCTTTACCACTTTTTCTCTCTCATGGCTATCACTTGGACAAAAATAGAGAGGGTGGTGAGGGTTTGTTGTGTTTTGTGAGGCCATTTGGAACACAACAAAGCTTGGGATCTGATTAAAAAGGTTAGATATTCGATCTCCATCTCTTTCTCTACATTTTGGGCATAATTTCTCGGGTTTTGATGAGGTTTCGGGGGTGTGAGTTGAGTACACCAGCTATGGTGGTGTTGCTATGGTTTCAATGTGGTGGTTTAGAAGCAACAAGTGAATGTTTTGGTGTTGTTTTATTGGTTGATATGAAGTTTAAATGGATTTTAGGGTTTTGACGAGAAATCTCATGGTTTGCGTTACGACGCGTTTTGTCGAGGGATTTTGGTAGTTTATGGTTTTTGGATCTTTGATGAATGGTTTGGAAGAGCATGAATTGCGGCAACGAGCCGAGAGGGTCCGAGAACCCCAGAAATCTTCCCTGGTTCAAGAGGCCAGTGTAACGACCTTAAAATTTAACCCGTGCCACGTGTCAATACAGGTGGTACGTGGACCCTCCATCATTGTACAATCATCAATTCTTAGATGTCGACACCGAGGTATGTTATGTTTGTTCAATGTTTGTATTATACTATATGGCCTTAACAATAGTTTATAATGTCCCAAACGCATGAGGACGTTTGTGTGCAAGTGTTGGTGGTGTGAGGGTGATGTTTAGTGGTCCGGGGGATAAAGTCGAGTTAAAACACTGATAAAATACAAATTTTAAATTTATCGAATTAATTGGCACGCGATTCGACCAAGTGCGCAAGATTCGCGGGGTGTGGCGCGGTTCAAGTTTGGATACACAAGGGATGAGGTGGAAAGGCTAGAGTGAGGAACAAGTCAACTAAAGTCACCCAATTGAGTCACTTAAGTAGGTAGGTTGGTGTCATTATGAGCCATTAGATAGACCTAGGGATGTGTATGTTGGGCCAAGATGAGGCAAGGGGTATAAAAACCCAACTCCCACATTTTTTCTCTCTTCCTGACTCATTTTCTCTCTTTTCATTTCCCTAACTTCTTCTCTAAGAAATCGACGAACTGTGGTGGCCGAAGTGGCGCGGAGGCAGCATTTTCTGACGATCCGAAGTAAGATCTTCTATCTCCTTGTCATTCCCTACGTGTTGATATGGGTTTTATTTGTGTTCGTCAAGATGAAATTTGGACACCACGTCGAGATTTTGAACTCGATCGAAACTCTCGACGTTTTGGTGACCCTCACGACAATCAAAACGAGTTTTGTGAAGGCGGTATTCGATCTGGGGAAGTTTTGGATTTTTGGGGATTTTTTGAATTATTTTCATTTTAGATTTTCCGTCGAAGATTTCGGACATTTTGGGGTGTGTCGAATGTGTTTTTGTAATGATGTTGACTTCCCGAAGAAAATAGACCAAATCGACTTAAGGCGACGTGAGCTGAGTGGGAAACACCCCCGACAGTTCCTCAAGTGACGACGCTAGGCGCGGCGTTGGGGACATAGAGGGAGCTTTCTGTCCCCACGTCGTAGGGCGCCGCCAAGGGGAAACTCCCACGGCGCCCAGAACCCAGTTTTTTCCATTTTTTGTGGATCTTTGGAATGAATTGGGGACTTTTCGAGGTACCTAAATGAGTCCAAATACGACCTAATAACTCAGAAACTCATTGAACACAAATAAGAAAAATTGGATAAAAATTGATGAAAAATCACAAAAAATTATATTATCAGGATTATTAGCACGCAGGACTATGTAAGGACCAGTCGGAGTCCGCTAGAGTGCAATTAGCTTGTATTGAGGTAAGTAAATCAGTGAGGAACATTACAGTTATTTATTGAGCTTTAAATTTATTATTGATGTTGTTCAATGCCATCTAGAAATTCCATTCTCTTGAGTTGTCCGAAGACAAGTGAGTCAAGCACGATCCTTGCAGAATTTCAGGCCTTCGGTATATTTATACCAAGGGTTTACGGCTGGGGATTCGTGATTTGGTTGCAATGATGTGGATGAGGTAAGAGTTCTCCACCAGATTGCTGGGGACTCTACACTCGCGTAGGGGTCTTAGAGGAGATTTTTCCCTAACTTCAAGCCTTTGAAGAGATTCAGTCATCGGCTCAAACAACTTTGATTGATTCGGGACCACTTGTGCCTTTCCTTTGTATTACGGAGCACTCAATTTTGATTACTCATTCATTTATTTACATTCTATATATATTCATACGCTCATTGTCCTTTCTTTCTATCTGCATGAATTGACTGCTTTAATTTATTTATTTCAAAATATTGTTAATTGTTGTTCCAACTTGGCGTTACTTGTTTGGGCTCGTCATTCTTGTGTTTGATCGAGTGCAAATTCATAGTTCAGTAAGGGAAAGGTTGTGTAGCTAGGCGAGATACATTAAGCGGCCCTCCTCTACTTGATATAGGTGACTTTTTTGTTGTATTAGGTATGTATATTGTTTTGAACTTAGGATTTTTGGATTGAGAGACACGGGATATCTATGACATTGATGATAGTCTCTTTTGATTCATATGATGAATATGATTTACGGGGTAATCACACCCTAGGTTTTGTCCTAACTTGGAGATTTAGAGGTTGATTGATTAGTTGAGATTTATTGCTTTCGCTTTATACTTTGATAACTTGCTAATTAATTGATTTCACTTTTAAATGCTTAATAAATGATTGAATGGTAAGGATAGTCTCACTAGGCCCATGCAACTCAGCGAGACTAGCTAGGGGGTTCGTGCAGGTCTAGGCCGGGCGGCGCCCAATTCTAGGATTGTAGAATTTGGGGCCGTCACACCACGACGCCACTGCGCGTCGTCCAGGTCAGTGGCAAACCACCAACCCACGCTTTATATGGTGTCGTGGGGGTAGAGCGTGATGATGTCTAATCACTGCGTCCAGGACACCGTGAGGCACGCCGTAGAGGCCTTGTTCACGATGGCGCCTCTTGCGGCGTCCCAAACAGTGCTAGACATAAAATTTTTAAATAAAATTTGTAATATTGGGGGTGCACCTAGGGGTTTATATAACCTATATGAAATGTTTAATATGTGTTTTTATCGAGGATTTGATATTGAATAATGATTTTCAAGGTTTAGGAAATTAATTAGATTTATCGAAAATTCGATTTTAGGTTGATTTGACGTGTAGTTGACACATGGTTGAGGCGTGCATTGGACATTGGCATTAATGGAGCACGTTTTGAAGTGTGTAGTATCCCAACTGAAATTTATTTTAAATATTTATTTATTGGATTATTTGAATTCTTGTCCAGTTATTTCAATTATTCTGATTCCTAGCATTTAATTACGGTCGGTTGAGTTTACTTCCGCTGGTTATTTTATTGCGTTGGCATTGTGGCACACTAAGCCACAACATGTGTTATAGTGGTATGTCGGTGGATTGTCGACTCGACTGCTGATTTTTCCTATACTCACATCGGTGTGCTCTGCGGTCTACACCGACTACTAAGCGGACAACAAGTATTTCAGTCAGTTCGAGTTTACTTACTGGCGATGCCTGGGTGGTAGTCTGAAGTATGGTGCTAGTTTGACTTAGATCGTGCACGCACTTTGATTATTATTACTATTAGATATACATGCAAGGGTCCTTCCCAGTGGCATGATTATTTTCTTCCGCATGTTTATTTCATGGTTTTTTTTATTCTAACATTTGTTTATATTATTTACTCGATGAATTTCTTTGGGATTACTCACTCTAGACTTGTCATCTAATAGTTGTGATGGTTGAGTCCAAACCAGTAACGGCCGGTTATTTATTAATGTCGTTAGTTAATTTATTTCAGATTAGATGCCAGTTCGGACGACACGTAGACGTCGCAGATAGGTATTGACTGTGTATTGATTATTCATGAGTTCTGTGATGTAATAATATTATTTTTATTATCAGGAGGTCTTATTCATCACAGGTGTGTATATATATAATCACTTGTTGGGCGAGGTTGAGCGCCAGGGTCCGTTTTGTAGGACAAGCCAATGCGAGGTTCGGTAGCAGTGAGGCCGGGCATTGGGGTTTAATTAAACTTAAATTATTTAAACATGCAAAGGTGGAAGGATTTAATTTATAATGAAATGTAAACATAACTTTATGCTAGGTTATAAATTAAATTGGGTAGACTAAGTGTGGGACCACCTCAAGAAATGTGCCAGACATGGGGTACGGGGTGTCGAGTGGTCAGGGAGTTAGTGTGACTCTATTTACAAATTTATGGAATTTATCGATGCCTAGAATAAATTATATAAGTTAAATCAAATTGGAATAAATATAATCCTATAGTTTGAAATGAATAATTAGCATTATTGGGATCAACCTCGAGACACGCAACGAAAAGATACAAAGAAATTGGTGTCATGATAGGATGTTCAAGAACTGTGTGTGTAACGATCCAAATATTCTCTTACCCATTTTAAATGTATTTTATTGATTTTATATTAAAGTATGTGAACAAATGAAATTTATACACAAAATTAATCTTAATAAGACTTGGACTAAGTGGAAATAGTTTAAATGGGCTTAACAAGGAAATTGGGCCCATAGGGGTATTTACGTCATTTTGGTTGAATTTGTGAATAACCCTACTTTAAAACCCTACCTATATAAACCTTTTATAAAGTTTGTAGCCTCTTTTGTGTTGAAACCCTAAACTTGAGACGGGAGAGAAGTGGAGGAGGGTTGATGATGAAGAAGATGATGATAGAGTGTAGTTAAGCATTCAAGAAGGTAAACACACCATCCCCTAATCCCATCTAAGTTTTTCTTATTTGTTGGTTTTATTAAAAAAAAAAAAAAAGAATTTTTGGATAGGAAAAATGGTCAAGGTGGTGGTGGTGGTGGCATCATCAAGGCAAGGGCGGCGGCCTCACCGCCACCGCCGCCATAGCTGCTGTGGGCGGTGGGCCCCACAAAGGAGCCCCATCCTCGCCGGAGAAGGGGGTGGGAGCCCCACTAGGAGGCTCCTCTTTCCCCACCCCTTTTGAACCATTGAGAGGGGAGGAAAGGGGTGGTTCGCCACCTTTCCTCCACCTCGATAGCGGCCGGACAGGGGGCGGTGGCCCTCTGGCCAATTGCAGGAGGCCCTCGGCGCAGTCGGCACCGGAGGCCGGATGGGAGGAGGGGCCATTAGAGGGGAGCTTTAAGCTCCCCTCCACGGCTCCAACAAGGGGGAGCACGGGTTTCCCCTTGTCAGTCAATTGGTCGATCCAGGTCAATCGGTCAGATTGGACCGGTTGACCAACCAAATTAGTTGACCAGGGACTAAAATGTCCCTGGAATAGTAAAATGAGGGGTTGGAATGTCCCAGCCCCTCTATGATTTCATCGGAGGCGTACACGTGCACTCCGAGGGACTTAACAACGGGTCCCACCATCGACAAAACCCTTAAATGGTACAACCCGTGGGACCCGCACCATTGAGTCCCCAAATATAAATTAATAATTAAAATACTCAACTTTAATTGAGTGAAATTTTTATGTAGTGTTGTATAAATTGCTTAGATTCGCGAGACGGTTCACGTGGGACCCCAAACGTGCGAGGAGTCGGTATAGACATCGCGACGGGTCCAGGTAAGTGGGGAGCTTCGCTCATGCATTAAATATGGCTTGACTATTAGATAATTAGGAATTCATGTTTTGAATAGAACGACTTGAGTATGGGTTGCGTCATGATATTGGTTTGGATCTCTATTATCTATGGAATTGTGAATGCACTGTTTTGCCTTTCATGTTATTCGATGCCTCAGAATGTTTGTGGAGTTCCACCGCGGGCCAAATTAGCAAGTAGTCTATATTTTGGACGCCCCAGAATGTTCGTGGTAGTTAACCACCGAGGGTTTTACTTGACTAATCGAATGCATAAGGTGAACTATTCGAGGGTAAAAGTTTGGAGTTCCATCCTTTTATTCTTGATGGTTCTTTGAGACGTGTAGTGGTGACGACTTGGTTGAAACTACCTTTGTTTTGGTGTCATTATTTAGAGGGCGTAACGGCCATTGCGTTTCCACTAGTTATTGTACCAATTCAAAAGTAGATGATTCGGTCACCGGATCCTTACCAATATCTAGTTCGCATTGAATGAAACAACGTACTATATTAGTATATATCTATCGCATTTCATTTAAATCTTTCATTTGACTTTATATGTATGTCATGTGTAGATTTTATAAATGAAAAATGGTGAATATTATCATGCATGAAATAAATGAATATTTATCAAATGTGTTATGAAACCGTCATGTTTTTATGTATATTATAGTGAATGAATTATGACTTCAAATATTGATACGTAGACTATTTGATGTTTAGTTTGGAAATGGAAATTCTATTTATGTGTCTTCTTAGAAAATGAATTTATTTCCATGACCATGAGGAACATGAACAATATCTATACTCATACCTAATCATGTGTTCATTTATATGCTTATATTTGGTTATGACTTATATTTGTTTGGCTTTTACATGATGTATTGTGAGTATGGATTTGATGTCATGTTAGAACTTGCATGAGTACTAGGTAGTACTTGCATATTTAATGTTTGAGCGAGTCTTTCCTCTTATTGAGCACCGTTAGTTCTTTAGCTCACCCCACTTACCCCACAGGTCCCTCTACCAGCGTGATAGACAAGAAAGGCAAGGGAAAAGATCTATCTTGAAAAGCCTTTACATGTGAGCCTCGTATGATATTAGTATATTGTTAATATTGATCATTTTGTATACCTCGTACGTGGGTTATGACTCAAGACTTAGTTAATGGGTAGATTTGAACCTTTATAATATTATTATGAAATTGTATGAGACTTTTGAATATTAAAGATGATAGATCTTATTATGATATATAAGATTATATGGTTTTATTATGATTATCTTTCACACTCTTATTATCATATATCTTGTTAGAATGATTATTCCGCAGGTTTATTTAGGCGTGCCAAGCCGTTATTTGGGCCTGATTCAGGTATCAGGTCTAGGTAACAGTTCGGGCCGGGCGACTTGACCTTAGATCAGGGAAGGGGTCGTCACAGTGTGACACAGGGCGATCAGTGACGGTTGGATTGTCCTCGAGATGCGTGTACACAGTAGATTAGATAACCACCTATATATACATTGATCGATCAACATGCAAAGAATGAAAAAGTTTTCACCAAATCGTTGGGGAGATCTGTGAGAGAAATTGAGGTTGGGGAAGGTGAATGCGAGCAATTGGAGAGTGAATTCGAGTTTCAGAGCACGGATTCAAGGTAATCTTTATATTCTAAATGAAAAGTTTTGAAAAAAAAATGGGGTTTTTGTGGGTTAAGGTGAAAAATAGATTTTTAGATAATTCATCACTGTTTTTGATGAATATGGTGTTATTGAGTTTGGTTTTGATAAATTACATCAATTGGAATCGGATTTGTGAAAAATTGAGGTGTATGTAGTGATTTCAGGTTTTTGGGTATATGCATGTAATTCGAGAATTAGGTTGGTTTTGTATTGATTTGTGGTAAAATTTGGAGGTTTTGAGGGTCTCCAATGGATTGAACGTGAAGAGGGATGGAGAGGAGAGAAGAAGAGGTAATTATTGAAGAGAAAAAAAAACATAGACGAAAATCGTCTCTAGTATAAACCAGAGACGATTTCGTCTCTGGGAATGGGACGCACGCGCAGCGTGCAGCGTGCGTACATCCCCCGAACTGGGCTGGACCGGCCCAGGGCCGATCCAGGTGGGGCCCGCCAAAAAAATATATATATATTATTTTTTTTTGGAAAATAGGAAAAATAGTTGAAAAATATCAGAGAAATTTGTAAAAATTCTAGAAAAATATAGAAAATTAAGAAAAAGGTAGAAAAGTAGGTACGAGACTTTTTGAGTATTTTTGGAACCCCGACATAGTCCGAAAGAGGTACCACAACTGAAAAATTAGAAATATAATATAATATCATAAAATTATATAATATGTTTTCAAAAAATATAAAACACTATAAATGAACTTCAGGGACCGAGAAATCATAGCTCGAACATCGGGGAGCTAGGTGGGCGTACTGACGGGTCCAGAAAGTCGGAGCGTGTATTTTCGGGTACGTAAAACCCAACTGAACATCACTACTGCATTTACTTATTATTATTCAATTTGACTGTTATTATTGATAATCTTCGAGTCCATTCCTACTGGGACAGTTATGGTTCCGTCTATGTATCCGAGTTGTGTGGTCGCTTGCTGGATGTGTGGTGTAGGACACAGTCGTAGTGTAACGACCTGAATTCTACCTGACCTGACTCGAGGACATTTTGGTAATTTCATATTTTATTTGTGTTTGTCGTGATATTGTATGTATTATATATTATTACAATTTGGCGAAACTCAACTTGATAGTGCGTGCACAACAACGAAGACCTCAAGTCACAAATTTATTGAAAAATTATTAAGTGAGGGCCAAGACTAGGGTTGTGCACAAAGTGTGTCAAGTTTGGAGTGTTACAAGTTAGTGGGACAAATAGACCCAAATAAATAGGTTTCAAACCCTAATTTCTTACTCAACTAAATAAAAAGGGATTAAAACCCTAATTTGCTATTAACAACAAAAGAGAGAGGGAGAGATGGAAGCTGTCATGGAGAGACGAGGAGGGCGGCGGCTCTTATGAGCAACGGCCATGGAGGCGCGGTGGCGGCGGACAGCGATGCCGGCAGGAGGCGCGATGGCCAAAGGCCGAGCTGAAGGGAGTCCAGCGAGGCGACGCGGTGGCGAGCTTGGGAGGTGCGGACTGGTGTGAGAGACGCCCCAAGGCGCGGCAGTGCAGGACCAGCGGCGGCGGTGGGTGTAAAACTCCGAGGAGAGCGTCTTGGACAGCAGCGGCGCGGCTTAGAAGAAGACCAGGGAGGATGACGCGGTTACGGGGGCGGTCACCATGAGGAGAGCTTGCGGACTACGGCTTAGCGTCGGATGGTGACGGCTAGGGAGGTGCGTAGACGGGAGCCCGCGGTGGAGGAGGAGCGGCAGTGGGAAGCTTCGCTTCCCCCATAACGCACCACGCCGGCCGTGCCCCTGGTTGAAGAAGAAGGGGGGGACGTTTCCCCTCCCTTTGGCCTACAAGGGCCAAAAGGGCCCTTGGACCGGTCAACAGCTTTGTTGACTGGTCAACTAGACCGTTGACTGGTCAACTGGTCAAATAGACCAATTGACCAGGGGCTAAAATGGCCCTTACAATAGTAAAACCCTCAACGGCTTCATCGGTAGCGCACACGCTCAAGCCGAGGGACCCGACAGCGTGTCCCACCCCTCGACACACTACGGGGGAATTCGACAAAGGTTCCGAACGATATGAAACCGGCGAGACCTGCACTAGTGGGTCTTCAAAGATAAATAAATGGAAAAATACTTAACTTTAAATTAAGTAATTACTTATGTAGTATTATATGAACTGTTTAGATTCGCGAGGCGGTTCACGTGGGACCCCAAACGTGCGAGGAGTCGGTATAGGCGTCGCGACGGGTCCAGGTAAGTGGGGAGCTTCGCTCATGCATTAAATATGGCTTGATTATTAGATAACTAGGAATGCATGTTTTGAATGTAATGACTTGGGAATGGGTTGCGTCGTGATATTGGTTTGGATCTCTATTATCTATGGAATTGTGAATACATTGTTTTGCCTTTTATGTTATTCGGTGCCCCAAAGTGTGTGGTAGTTAACCACCGAGGGTTTGCTTGACTAATTGAATGCATAAAGTGAATTATTTGAGGGTAAGGGTTTGGAGTTACCATCCTTTGCTACTTGATGATTCTTTGAGACGTGTAACGGTGACGGCTTGGATGAATCTATCTTTGTTTTGGTGCGATTATCTAGAGGCGTAACGGCCATTGCGTTTCCAACGATTATTGTACCAATTCGAAAATAGATGATTCGGTCACCGGATCCTTACCAATATCTAGTTCGCATTGAATGGAACAACGGCTTATATTAATATTTATATCTATCGCATTTTATTTAAATATTTCATTTGACTTTATTTGTATGTCATGTGTAAATTGATAAATGAAAAATGATGAATAATATTATGCTTGACATAAATGAATGCTTATCAAATGTGTTGTAAGATTGTTAGGCTTTTATGTTTAGTATGGTGATTGGAATATGATTTGAAATATTTATACATAGAATTATAGAATATCTAAATTAGATATGGAAATAATATTTAAACGTTTCTTCTTAGAATATAA
The DNA here is from genome assembly GCA_039657345.1 of Stephania japonica. Classification (NCBI taxonomy): domain Eukaryota; kingdom Viridiplantae; phylum Streptophyta; class Magnoliopsida; order Ranunculales; family Menispermaceae; genus Stephania; species Stephania japonica. The sequence continues at coordinate 53,466,487 of CM077560.1, read as the reverse complement.
TTTCATTTTTTTTATAACTACGATGAGCATGAACCATATCTTTAATGGTATCGAATTATGTGTTTAATTAATATGCTTATAATTTGGTTATGAATTACAAGTATTCGGTTATTACATGTTGTGTTATGCGTATGGATTGGATGTCATGTAGAATTTGCATGAGTACTAGGTAGTACTTGCATATTTAATGTTTGAGCGAGTCTTTCCTCTTATTGAGCATCGTTGGTTCTTTAGCTCACCCCACTCTACCCAAACAGGTCCCTCTACCAGCGCAATAGACAAGAAAGGCAAGGGAAAAGATTTATCTTGAAGTGCCTAAATATGTGAGACTCATATAATACTAGTTTATTATTAATATTAATCGTTTTGTAAACCTCGTACGTGGGTTATAACTTGAGAATTTAGTTAATGGGTAGTTTTGAACCTTTATAATATTATTCTGAGGTTGTATGAGACATTTAAATATTAAGGATGATAAATATTACTATGATATACAGATTTATATGGTTTTGTTGTGATTAGCTTTCACACACTTATTATTATATATATTGTTTAGAATGATTATTCCGCAGGTTTATTTAGGCGTGCCAAGTCGTTATTTGGGCCTGGTTCAGGTATCGGGTCTAGATAACGGTTTGGGCCGGGCGACCCGACCCTAGGTCGGGGGAGGGTTGTCACAGTTGGTATCAGAGCATAGGGATCAGAACCTAGGGAAATGTTAGTGTGACGGCCCCGCTTCTAATCTAGGGCACCGTCCGGCCTAATCCCGTAATTTAGCCCTAATCACGACACATAGGACCCAATTACGAATTAGTCAGCCTTTACTACCTGCGTTCTCTTGTTTAAACAATTATTTTATTTAGCGGAAGTCTTTAATATTTTAGCGGAATATTTTTTTTTTATTAAATCCTAAGTGTGGAAACCAGGAAATAACGATCACCATATATATGCAAGTAAACGGCGAACATATATAAACAAAGTGAAAGCCAAAAGTCAGGTAATCTAACACTCATCCCAATAGCAACCCCAAAAGATAAAGACATAAGTAAACATAATACAAAAAGTACCCTACGTGTACGGGCAGCTACGCGCTCGGAGCTCAGAGGTAGTCGCCGATCTTCTCCTTGCCCTACTGGTGCTTTGCTCGACGGATCTACACCCACCGTCACAAACTAGACGGTGAGTATGATGATATTTAAGTGATAACTGGGGAAATCTAATACTACATTTCCAATTTAAACAAAAGGTATTTAAAAGCATATGTAGCTGAAGAAATGCTGAATAAATAATGCAAGTAAATACCAACGTTAACAGATACACAAACTGACACAGGCTAAGTCGAGATGATCTACGTCCGGTCGACGGTGAGAACTATCACCTAGCCTTTTCCACTACTGTAAGGAGCTGTGCTCAACATATGGTAATAATCTCTCTTTTTTTTTTCTTTCCTAATAACCTCAAATGGCGGAGCTGTGCTCGGCGTATTTAAATCATTTATACTTGCCGACAACCCCGTGGTCCATGCCACGTGTGCCGCCCAAGTGTAGTGGCGAGTGCCGGAGACCCCGAAAGATCGAAATCCTCATGAATCCGCGCATCTCGTGTGCAATGGACACTAGATAATCCCTACTTTAGTTTTCAAGAATATATATCCTAAAATGTTATGATTTCAACATGAGTTAGGCTACAAAGCCCTAAGGGAAGTAGAACACAAGTCCAACATAACAGATAACCCTATAGCATGCATTTTCTAAATATTCATTTACTACATTCCAAGGCAAAAATTGAGCATATAAGGAAACATGGAGTCAATGATATAATAAACAAGGCATCATGCTATATCGATATTCAATATGAACAGAAACAAGGAAAGCATGATGTGGGAAATAAATTAGCTAGTCTACAAATAGACTGAAAAGAAAATTAATATGAATGAAATAAAGTATAGGGTTCCCACAGTTTCACTTACAAGTTAACGCGATGAGTCCTAGCTATCCGCCTCCCAACACCCCGACTCGTGCACCCGAACTTCCAAGAATTCCCTTTAATTCCCGAAGTTCATTTTATATCATTTTTATTTATTTAAAAGCCACGACATTAAGTGAATTTATAATATTAAACCAAAATATATAATTTTATGTAAATCTTTAATTTTGGCACATTTTTCGAGTTATATCGGGGTACCAAAAACACTCGAAAAGTCCCGAAACCATTTTTCTACCTTTTTTTCAATTTCTTATATTTTCTATAATTTTTTCCAATTTTTCAGGAATTTTCCAACTATTTTCCTTATTTTCCCGAAATTAAATTAATATATATAAATATATATATTAATTTATTATTATTATAATATATCTTATTTTATTTTATTATATATATATTAAATCAATAATATATATATATCTTTTATTATTATTTTTATTTTTTTATTTTTTTATTTTTTTTTTGATTGAGTTGGGGTTGGAAAAATCCCAACCCCAACTTCGATTTAGGATGGCAGGGGAGTCCCCTGCCATCATCCTTCCTCGAACGACGCCACAGCCTTCGTCCGAGCCACCCCCACCCCAACAACAACACACCACACACAAACTCACCTTGTCAATGCCGGTGCCGCGCCTCAAGATCTTGATATCCCCGTCTCCGATGACTCTCTCTTCCTCTCTCCCGGACTTCCCTCTCTCTCGGACTCTCTTTCTTTCTTCTTCTTCACCTTTAGATTTGTTTGCATGTTAATAGTGCTTTCTATCTCATCAAGTGGTATATATAGTGTTGATGGGATCTAGTGTGCATTACGCATCTCGAGGTAAGTCTAATGGCTACTAACTAGGCAGTCCAGCCTCTCATGTGACACAACTTGGGTGACTCCCATCATGGGAGTGTGTGGCAGCACGGATCCCAAGGTCAATCCTAAGGTTAGTTTAATTCATTACAAACTATAGGGTATCAAAATGTGATTTCTTAATTAAATAACTATAGGTTAAATCGATTAATGTACATTAATCCCATATGGACCATAATTAATTTGTCACACAAATTTATAAAGTTTATCTAAATGGTCACACCGACTCTCAACTCCCCGGCACTCGGTGTCCCGACTCGCACGCAACTCGAGGCGCTTTTCCCCGTGCGTCGAACGTCGTATTTTCCAACTAAATTAGATAACTTAATTTATGTCAAGGTAGATTTGAAATAAATTGTTATTTCCTAGCCTAGTCTCGCTACCCCGGTAATTCCACTAGGTACTCGTACTTGCACGCACTCCAAGGCGTGTCCCCGCTCACGTCAACTCGACGTCTATGGTTTGCAAAAATTGACTTAATTAGTCTACACACATACACAACACTAGGCATACACCAGTACAAATATAACATTTACCTCAGCCATGTGCCTCGGTTAGTGTGCGCATCTTATGCGGGCCCCACGTCACGGGTCAGTGATCCTGATTAAGCAAGTTAATCAAGATTAGAAAATTGGGCCGTGACAAATATTCCCAACAAAATGGAAATTTCGTCCTCGAAATTAGATTTAACTCGAGGAACCTTACTAAAGTGCACACCGCAGGGATGTAACTATTTTCCCCATCCCTTTAACCTCACTCACGTGGACCCGTTCCAACATGAATATGTGATACTAACTTTCTACTTGGTGGGCACACAAATTAACCTAACCGATCCTATGGTCGTTCACGTAAATTACGGACTCACACGTAATCCTTTTGGGGCGTATATCGATTCATACGTAATACGTACACGGCTCGATATCTTGTCTCGAATTTATGGACCCACTTAGAGTGATAAGGTAGACATCGGATTCACATGGAATTCGTGCACACGGCTCGATATCATTTTCCGTCAAACCGACTCACCTAAAGTCAAAACATGTGACTCCGCTCAAGTTCACACAAAACCCGGACTCACATAAATCTATGCACACAGCTTTACTCTGACTCACATAGAGTCTAGACTCACACAGAGTTCTGTCACATAGTCTACTCTCACTCACACAGAGTCTAAACTCACACAGAGTACTGACACACAGTCTATTCTTACTCACACAGAGTCCTGGCACACAACCCCTTTTCCCCTAGATCCACACAAGTCCTAGCACACAGCCTCGTCCACCACTCTGAAATATTGATTCACACAGAGTCACTGCACACAGAAAGATATCCTTTCAAAGGTTAAGACTCACACAGAGTTAGGGCCCACACAGAGTTAGGAGTATCACACATAGTTTGCTCCTCCCCTTCGAAAGTTGACTCATACAGAGTCGTCGCACACAACTAAATATCTATCATACCTCGAAAGGTGTATTCACACAAAATTCTTCACCACTACTCACATGGAGCACATTCTTGTGACGGCCCCAAATTCCCAATGCATTTGGGTACGCCCGGCCTAGACCCGTGCAAGCCTCGAGTCAGTTTCTCGACAACCCTGACGAGCCTAGTCAGCCTCAAAACATCAAAAATTCAAGATTTATGAAAGAGTTATTGCAATTATAACACAGCGGAAGCAAATTACTTACTACTCAAGAATTGGGAAATAACTCAATCAAAGGAAATTAGGAATCTATATAAATGTGGAAAACCCAATATGTTCAATTCTAAGTCAACAAAATGGATTGATGGAATCCATTTCAAAACATATTCCCCGGTTACAAAATAATCATATATATAAACGTCATACAAAAAGAAATAAACATGAGCCTACATCTCGGTACCTCAAGTCCACCTTGCCACAAAAAGTCTCCTAGGCAAGGTCCCTTGCCCCTACGCTCTCTCTCTCTATCGCACCCACCGTCACAAACTAGACGGTGAGCAACTGGATAAAATCGAATGTAATGCCAAAGAGAAAACAACGATAATTCATGATAATTCAAATAAAGTAGTCTAAATATCATGCGGAAATAAAAAGACAGAAATTAAATAGACAAGATGCATGATAAACAGACTAATGGATATCAATCGAGAGTTAAGTGTGTTCCAAAGAATCAAAAGAGGCTCATAAGTGGTCTAGTCCATAGCATAACGGCGAAAGACCCCGCGAGGTCTTCCCGGCATCGACTCAAACGAAAGCACACTATGACTGGAAAGGGACTCGAACCCATCCACCCAAGACTCGGTGTCACACGATCACTAAGGGTGGTCACACACTCGTGGCGCGAGTGCCGCGTTTATCCCTCTAGTGCGAGGTCCTAGTACTTTCGAGACAAAACACTTACGCCGGAATCACACATACAAGAAGTATGGAATGGAAGGCCAACAAGTAAATAATAACAAACACAATGGCATGAAAATGAATCACATGGCATTTTCTAACCGGCTTACAAACGTACAAATGCTTGTTTAAGGCAAGTGTACTTACTCGAACTATCGTGACTCGTATGACAACTCCGAGATCCTAACGCGACTTCCCGATTTCCTATACCGCACTCCAATTATCCAGTCCAGCTTGAATAAATGCCAAACAAATCAAAATTACCACCCGAATTATACCTAAGATTATTTGTCATTAAATTAGCTTCAATTTGATACATTATATCAATTTTTCACGTTTTTCGAGGCTAAAACCCCGACTATATCCCGCCAACATTTCCGAGAGAATCCCAAAACTCATTTATGAACCCATTTCCTAATTTATCATATTTTTCTGAATTTTTCAATATATATATATATTTGCTATTTTTCTTCTATACATATACATATTTATACATATATATATATACATACATATATATATATATATTATATTTATATATATAATATGCACGTGTGCATCTTCTTCAAGTTTTTTTTTTTTTTTTTTTTTTTTTTTTTTTTTTTTTCAACGAGGCACGCGCCGCTGTTTTTCTCATTTCATTTTTTTTTTTTTTTTTTTTTTTTTTGAAACCAAGAGAAAGATTGGAATTGGGAGGGAGTGGAGACGACATAGGCATCGTCTCCCTCCTCGGACGAATTGCTCTCGCAGTTCGTCCGAGCTCCCGTGTTTCTCTCCACCATCACCACCGAATCACCATCACCACCATCACCACCGTACAACAAAGAACAACAACAACAACAACAACAACAACAACAACAACATAAACCACAAACTTACCTCACTCACGCCTCGCTCTCCTCGATCTCCCTTCTCCTTCTCTCTTCTTTCTCCCTTCGATCGATCTCTCTTCTTCTTTCAATCTCTTTAATTAGGAGGACATAAGTATCGGTTATCAAAAATTTTGGGATGAAATGACCATTTTGCCCCTGCATTATTACTCTCATTATTCACAACCACACACCCTTTTTGGTCATTTCTCATTTAATTATTTATTTTCTGATTTTAATATCTATTTATATATATATATATATATTTAATTACATATATACATATATATATAAATATATATATTCGCCTCTACTTTCGCGCCTATTATTTCGTCGTGCGCGCCGTCGAGCATACTCGGGCGTGCACACTACACTACCACCCACGCGTGTCGACCACGACCCCGCGTGTCACTTGGCGCCCACTAATTTACTATTTTATTTCTCTTTATTACACATTAAAGTGTGTAACCATTCTATTTATTTATCTTTATTACACATTAAAATGTGTAACCATTCTATTTATTTGTACTTTTTACTCGTTTTTCTCCCCCGTTTAACTAGTCGAAACCTCACTCAATTAAATATCGCCCAACCGGCTCGAAACCCGTAAAATACTAAAATACTAATACATACAATCAAAGAATCATAAAATCACTTCGGTGTCGACTCCCGAAGTTCGAAATACTGTCCAGTATTCACGTAGCCGGGTCACAATTTTGACAAGTGAAATCACAAGTCAATTAAAAATTTTGGGGTTGTTACAGTCTCCCCCACTTATTAGAATTTCGTCCCCGAAATTAACCTAATAAGTAAATTAAATTAACGACTCTTTGTAACTCTTAACGAGACCGATAAAAACTCAGAGTGAGTCATTTCTTGACTCCGAACCGTTCGTGACCCTTCAGTAGAGAGATCTTTAGGTATTCATAATCTCCCCGAATCATACTGAAGCTCATCGTGATACTCAACAAGTATTTCCTATGCCACTCCTGGGCAATCTTAAGTCTCAAATAAAATTTCTCACAACTACCCAGACGCTATCATGACCACGAGGAGATCGGGGCAACCACTAACGAAATCCATATCAATATGTACCCAATTCCATCGAGAAATGGGTAAGGCTGTAGTAATCCTCCAGGTCGTCGATACCCAGCCTCTAAGCGCTGGCATATCTCACGTTTGAATAACTCCGACAACTCGGAAATCATCCCTGGCCACCAAAAGAATGTCGCATACCGGCGCACATCTTAGGTCAACCCGGACACACAACAGATCAAAACGGTGAATTCTCCCGAAGTACTGGTCACACACATCGACCACCAATGGAAACCCCAGCGCCGCGATACCTCAAGCATGAGTCTCGTCGACCGACTCTTGTCCGGGCAATCGGAACTATCCACCATCTCACCGCACCGCCGGTATGACGCATCGTCTTCTTGTCCCTCGCGCACAATGCCAAATGAGATGGTCTGCAATATCGTTTCACCACGTATCTAGGTCCCGGTAATCATCGGCACGTCCGTGAACTCATCAACTTGATCGCTTCACGTAAACCACGCTCATAGGTTCTTTGACACACGACTACCTCCGCATTCAATCCTTTGAAGTGCAATGCATCAACAACAATGTTGATCTTCTCGTATCCACCAAACAACGCACGTAATGTTTATACCTAATTCGCACCAACCAAGGCTTCGAACTCTAACAACTATAGTACTCGCATCTTTACTGGCAACTCGTAGCCTCCTAACACTATCGAAATGTCAAGACTATGCACATTCAAGTATGTCGCATCCCGACACTGCGTGACTAGGACTTAGGCCTGCTACATCTATTGAGTTTTTTTCAATCCTAACAGGTCTACCAAACGCACAACAATCAAGGGATCAACATAACTTGAATCGGATACGATATGCATGCAAATACCGCAAATGAAAAGCATACCCTCATTAATGTGTCTGGATGCCTCCCAGTCCGCTCAACAAAGCAGCTCGAACACGCTCTCTCTCGTACCTTGGTGATCTTTGCGACGATGCTTTTACTTGGTGAGAGCACTCCTCTCGAAGGTGGCCGACTGTCCGCATCCGTAACACGTACGGTTATCCTGCGACCTCTCGAGTCCGACTCCGCCTCGTCCCCGTGTAGAACCATGAGTTTGAGTCCGACTAGACCTCTGCGTGCTCCTCGCCTAACTCCTCGATCGCATCCCTGTTCTCGAAATCGCGCTCTGCGATCGCTGGTCAAGTCGATTAGATCTGCGGTGAATGACTCGGCAAAGCTTGCACGGTGGAACGGCTTGTACCAAACGTGTGGTTTCTTTGTGCAACGATCCTACACTCGTGCCCGATGCTCACGATTCTCCCATCTCGCTCCTTTTCTCTTCCCCGTCCCGTGATAGTGACTATCCGATCGGTCTCCGCTCTGTTCGCCCTAACCTCATCCGGATGCGTGAGTAAGTAACTCTCCTCGCTAAACTACGTTCATACGCAATCCGCAAAGTCTCCGGTTTGTGTAGTGACTACGAACCTCCAATCGTAGGTAGCAAACCCTCGGTGAAGTAATAGACTCGATCGGTCTCGGTATCTCGCAGATCCTCCAAAGATAAGGTAATAGTGCAATAAACCTACCCATGTAATCCATCACCGACTCATCGGTGCTCGCCTCGGTGCCATAAACTCATTCCTCTTCGCACGAAGAACATCGGTGGAAAATACTTCGGTTGAATTGAGTCTTGAAGTCGATCCAATCTCTCGGGGTGCCTCGGGTAGTAATGATAGTCGTCCACCAATCATCCGCTTCCCCCTGGAGCATAGATGAGGAAATCGTCGCTCTCATGTGATCCTCGGTCGCGATGATAGTATGAATCTTCTCGTGATTCTTCGGAAAAGCTCTGCGGTTTATTACGTCTGTACCACCAAAGAACTTGACTGGATCGTGTCGCTTGAATTCTCTCCATTTGCCTCGCCTCGGCGGTGGCCTTAGTGCTTTCTCTCCCAGTAGTGACCTGGGAGTAGTAACTGGAGTAGTCTCTGCAGCAACAATCGGCATAGTCGGCGTCTCCGTCGTTTGTACTATGTCCGTCTGTAATGGAGGTGTCTCCGCCTCGATCGGCGTACCTGTCGCATCAACTATTCCCTCGGGAATTGCCGCTAACGGAATCGAGGCGGTGGAATTCGTAGCTACTGGAGTCTCCATTCCCTGAGTAACCGGAACGGGTGGAATAGGAGTGGTCGGGGTTGATGGTGTCGCGATAGTCGGTGCGGGCATCGTCAATGACCGCACTAGATCCTCAAATCTCTGTGTCTAAGCGCGAAACTCCTCCGTAGTGACAAATCGAGAATCGGTCGTCCCGCTGTCGCCGCTCGGACCTGCCTGATCCGCCATCACTGTCTGAACCAATAGAGCGATACTTCAGATCAATACATAGCTACCGCATACCATATAGTACACACAACAATCATAATATGTACAAATTTAAATCCGACTCATCCCGAACTCCCCCATTTTAGTTTTTAAAAGGATCGTAGGGTTTCCACTCTAAGTTCAACCATTCCTAACTTCCGCTGTCTTAATGGTTTGTGTTTTAACTTGAGAGTCAGGTCGTTATAACCTTAAGCTCTGATACCAACTGTGATGTTGGTATCAGGTTAAAGAATAACCTACACCTCATCCCTAGGCTCCTCAAACCTAGGCTCTGATACCAACTGTGACGGCCCCAAATTCCCAATGCATTTGGGTACGCCCGGCCTAGACCCGTGCAAGCCTCGAGTCAGTTTCTCGACAACCCTGACGAGCCTAGTCAGCCTCAAAACATCAAAAATTCAAGATTTATGAAAGAGTTATTGCAATTATAACACAAATGGAAGCAAATTACTTACTACTCAAGAATTGGGAAATAACTCAATCAAAGGAAATTAGGAATCTATATAAATGTGGAAAACCCAATATGTTCAATTCTAAGTCAACAAAATGGATTGATGGAATCCATTTCAAAACATATTCCCCGAGTTACAAAATAATCATATATATAAACGTCATACAAAAAGAAATAAACATGAGCCTACATCTCGGTACCTCAAGTCCAATTTGCTCACAAAAGTCTCCTAGGCAAGGTCCCTTGCCCCTACTCGCTCTCTCTATATCTGCACCCACCGTCACAAACTAGACGGTGAGCAACTGGATAAAATCGAATGTAATGCCAAGTGAAAAACAACGAGAATTCATGATAATTCAAATAAAGTAGTCTAAATATCATGCGGAAATAAAAAGACAGAAATTAAATAGACAAGATGCATGATAAACAGACTAATGGATATCAATCGAGAGTTAAGTGTGTTCCAAAGAATCAAAAGAGGCTCATAAGTGGTCTAGTCCATAGCATAACGGCGAAGACCCCGCGAGGTCTTCCCGGGCATCGACTCAAACGAAAGCACAAATGCTATGATCGGAAAGGGACTCGAACCCATCCACCCAAGGTACTCGGTGTCACACGATCACTAAGGGTGGTCACACACTCGTGGCGCGAGTGCCGCGTTTATCCCTCTAGTGCGGGTCCTAGTACTTTCGAGACAAAACACTTACGCCGGAATCACACATACAAGAAGTATGGAATGGAAGGCCAACAAGTAAATAATAACAAACACAATGGCATGAAAATGAATCACATGGCATTTTCTAACTGGCTTACAAACGTACAAATGCTTGTTTAAGGCAAGTGTACTTACCTGAACTATCGTGACTCGTATGACAACTCCGAGATCCTAACGCGACTTCCCGATTTCCTATACCGCACTCCAATTATCCAGTCCAGCTTGAATAAATGCCAAACAAATCAAAATTACCACCCGAATTATACCTAAGATTATTTGTCATTAAATTAGCTTCAATTTGATACATTATATCAATTTTTCACGTTTTTCGAGGCTAAAACCCCGACTATATCCCGCCAACATTTCCGAGAGAATCCCAAAACTCATTTATGAACCCATTTCCTAATTTATCATATTTTTCTGAATTTTTCAATATATATATATATTTGCTATTTTTCTTCTATACATATACATATTTATACATATATATATATACATACATATATATATATATATATTATATTTATATATATAATATGCACGTGTGCATCTTCTTCAAGTTTTTTTTTTTTTTTTTTTTTTTTTTTTTTTTTTTTTTTAACAGAGGCGCACGCGCTCTGTTTTTCTCATTTCATTTTTTTTTTTTTTTTTTTTTTTTTTTTTTGAAACCAAGAGAAAGATTGGAATTGGGAGGGAGTGGAGACGACATAGGCATCGTCTCCTCCTCGGACGAATTGCTCTCGCAGTTCGTCCGAGCTCCCGTGTTTCTCTCCACCATCACCACCGAATCACCATCACCACCATCACCACCGTACAACAAAGAACAACAACAACAACAACAACAACAACAACAACAACATAAACCACAAACTTACCTCACTCACGCCTCGCTCTCCTCGATCTCCCTTCTCCTTCTCTCTTCTTTCTCCCTTCGATCGATCTCTCTTCTTCTTTCAATCTCTTTAATTAGGAGGACATAAGTATCGGTTATCAAAAATTTTGGGATGAAATGACCATTTTGCCCCTGCATTATTACTCTCATTATTCACAACCACACACCCTTTTTGGTCATTTCTCATTTAATTATTTATTTTCTGATTTTAATATCTATTTATATATATATATATATATATTTAATTACATATATACATATATATATAAATATATATATTCGCCTCTACTTTCGCGCCTATTATTTCGTCGTGCGCGCCGTCGAGCATACTCGGGCGTGCACACTACACTACCACCCACGCGTGTCGACCACGACCCCGCGTGTCACTTGGCGCCCACTAATTTACTATTTTATTTCTCTTTATTACACATTAAAGTGTGTAACCATTCTATTTATTTATCTTTATTACACATTAAAATGTGTAACCATTCTATTTATTTGTACTTTTTACTCGTTTTTCTCCCCCGTTTAACTAGTCGAAACCTCACTCAATTAAATATCGCCCAACCGGCTCGAAACCCGTAAAATACTAAAATACTAATACATACAATCAAAGAATCATAAAATCACTTCGGTGTCGACTCCCGAAGTTCGAAATACTGTCCAGTATTCACGTAGCCGGGTCACAATTTTGACAAGTGAAATCACAAGTCAATTAAAAATTTTGGGGTTGTTACAATTCTACTAACTAACTCACACAGAGTCTCCCCAAGTCTGACTCACCTAGTGCCACTGCTAACTCCTGACTCACCTAGAGTCACCATTTACAACTGACTCACCTAGAGTCTATTCTAACTCAGACTTACCTAGAGTTCACTCAGGTCGAACATAAACTACAGATCGAACACAATAAAATCACGCTAAGATGCAAAATAACTCATACCCGCCATAGGTTGTCGCGTCTGCTCGGGATCCGGAGCTGCATCAACGTGGGCTTTCTCTCGCAAAGGCGGGTGTGCATCACTAAGTGACATGCACGTCAACTGAGGACAATACTCAGCGGTATGCCCTGGTTGCCTACAATGGTAACATAACCTATGTCCCTCGCCACGTGGCCTACTCGTACTCGTCAGCTGTGGACAGTATGCAACAATGTGTCCCGACTATCTGCAACGATAACATAGTCTCTGCCCGCGTGACTCACTGTCTCCACTCTGAAAACCACGTGACTGTTGTCGTGGTGCTGAGGGTGCCGAAAGAGCAAGTCTCTCTGGCGCTGGTAATGCTAGCCTAATCGGTGGTGGTGGTAAGGAACGTCCTCCCCCTGAGCTCTGTGTTGACGCGACATAAGACACTTGAGGTACCACCGATGTGAAACGTGAAGTCATCCCCGATCCATGGAAGCCTCTATCCCATGTCCTGGGTGCCTTGCTACTCCGCCGCCTCCTCTCGAAATCTGCGGCCTGATCTAATGTCAATCTCTGCCCTAAGCCTGCCCTGTCAGCTATTACACCAAGGTAGTAGGTCTCGTGGGAAAGTGCACGCTCGTAAATGTCACCAAGGATCCGGGCTCCCGTGCCGACTACATGCTCCCCAATATCAGCTCTTAAGCCAACCCCAAAGTAGTGCACATCCTCTAGCTCTTCTCTGACCAAGTCCCCAGCAAACTGTCGCAAGTAGCCGTATCTGTCTCGATACTGCATAACTGTCTCATCCGGTCCCTGTCTCAAACTCATGAAGTCTCGCCTCAGTCTCATCCTAACTGCTGGCGGAAAGTACTGCTTATAAAACTTGTCCTTGAATAGCTTCCATGATGTGAAGTCCCCATCCGTCGCTATCGTCATGTGCCACCAAACATCGGCGTCCCTCTGCAGTGTATACGACGATAACTCAGGGCGTAGTCTATTCTCAATGCCCAATATCCTATGAAGCTTCTCCTGAGATAGCACCCACTTCTCGATCATCTGGAAGTCTCGAGTCCCGTCAAAGTACTCTGGCTGAAGCCTGATGAAGTCCTTAATCAGCTTGATCCCCACTGCTGAGTCTGATGACGTGGAGGTGCGAGTGGTCGTCGCCACTACTATATCTGTCGTCGGAACTGTAGCGGCTGGGAGAGCCTGTGCCACAGGAATCACAGTCGTAGCCGGAACAGTAGGCGTCTCAATTACGAGTGTGGCCGCAGGAACGGAGGCTGGTACGGCAAACGGAGTGGCGGCGGTCGTAGTCACTGGAATGGTGCCCTGTGGTATAGTGGGCTCTGTCGTCGGAGGCGTAATAACGGTACGTGTACTAGCGACTGCCTGTGTGAGTGCAGTGAGCTGCGCAGTGACGTATGCCATGAAGTCCACCAACTGCTGCCCCTGAGCAGCCACTCGGTCAGACAGCCTCCGCTGGTCGTCCTCAGATGTAATAGGAGGCTAACTGCCGCTAGCATCTGAGTCACCTGTATCACGTGCGTCCGTCATCGTCGTCTGCATGTCGATGGCGACTTCGCATCAGCCACTATGAAGTGTATCGCGTATATATATACATAATGAAATTAACACATATACTTTAAAATCCCCAGCTCACCTTCACTCGATTCCCAACAAAATAGTTCTTAGGCGATGTTCATCTGGTTTCCACTTCTAAGATTTATGTTTTATGCAAGTTCGTGTTTTTTCCTTATTTGTCCCTAAGGCTCTGAAGCCTAGGCTCTGATACCAACTGTGACGGCCCCGCTTCTAATCTAGGGCACCGTCCGGCCTAATCCCGTAATTTAGCCCTAATCACGACATATAGGACCCAATTACGAATTAGTCAGCCTTTACTACCTGCGTTCTCTTGTTTAAACAATTATTTTATTTAGCGGAAGTCTTTAATATTTTAGCGGAATATTTTTTTTTTATTAAATCCTAAGTGTGGAAACCAGGAAATAACGATCACCATATATATGCAAGTAAACGGCGAACATATATAAACAAAGTGAAAGCCAAAAGTCAGGTAATCTAACACTCATCCCAATAGCAACCCCAAAAGATAAAGACATAAGTAAACATAATACAAAAAGTACCCTACGTGTACGGGCATTACGCGCTTTCGGAGCTCGAGGTAGTCGCCGATCTTCTCCTTGCCGCCAGGTGTTGCTCGACGGATCTACACCCACCGTCACAAACTAGACGGTGAGTATGATGATATTTAAGTGATAACCTGGGAAATCTAATACTACATTTCCAATTTAAACAAAAGGTATTTAAAAGCATATGTAGGCGAAGAAATGCTTTGAATAAATAATGCAAGTAAATACCAACGTTAACGTATACACAACCGACACAGCTAAGTCGAGATGATCTACGTCCGGTCGACGGTGAGAACTATCACCTAGCCTTTTCCACTCTCGTAAGGAGCCGTGCTCAACATATGGTAATAATCTCTCTTTTTTTTTTTTCTTTCCTAATAACCTCAAATGGCGAGTCGTGCTCTCGCGTATTTAAATCATTTATACTTGCCGACAACCCCGTGGTCCATGCCACGTGTGCCGCCCAAGTGTAGTGGCGAGTGCCGGAGACCCCGAAAGATCGAAATCCTCGTGAATCCGCGCATCTCGTGTGCAATGGACACTAGATAATCCCTACTTTAGTTTTCAAGAATATATATCCTAAAATGTTATGATTTCAACATGAGTTAGGCTACAAAGCCCTAAGGGAAAGTAGAACACAAGTCCAACATAACAGATAACCCTATAGCATGCATTTTCTAAATATTCATTTACTACATTCCAAGGCAAAAATTGAGCATATAAGGAAACATGGAGTCAATGATATAATAAACAAGGCATCATGCTATATCGATATTCAATATGAACAGAAACAAGGAAAGCATGATGTGGGAAATAAATTAGCTAGTCTACAAATAGACTGAAAAGAAAATTAATATGAATGAAATAAAGTATAGGGTTCCCACAGTTTCACTTACAAGTTAACGCAGTAGTCCTAGCTATCCGGCCTCCCAACACCCCGACTCGTGCACCCGAACTTCCAAGAATTCCCTTTAATTCCTGAAGTTCATTTTATATCATTTTTATTTATTTAAAAGCCACGACATTAAGTGAATTTATAATATTAAACCAAAATATATAATTTTATGTAAATCTTTAATTTTGGCACATTTTTCGAGTTATATCGGGGTACAAAAAACACTCGAAAAGTCCCGAAACCATTTTTCTACCTTTTTTTCAATTTCTTATATTTTCTATAATTTTTTCCAATTTTTCAGGAATTTTCCAACTATTTTCCTTATTTTCCCGAAATTAAATTAATATATAAATATATATATTAATTTATTATTATTATAATATATCTTATTTTATTTTATTATATATATATTAAATCAATAATATATATATATATCTTTTATTATTATTATTATTTTTATTATTATTTTTATTATTATTTTTATTTTTATTTATTTATTTTTTTTGATTGAGTTGGGGTTGGAAAAATCCCAACCCCAACTTCGATTTAGGATGGCGGGGAGTCCCCTGCCATCACCTTCCTCGGACGAACTGCCACAGTTCGTCCGAGCCACCCCCACCCCAACAACAACACACCACACACAAACTCACCTTGTCAATGCCGGTGCCGTGCCTCAAGATCTTGATATCCCCGTCTCCGATGACTCTCTCTTCCTCTCTCCCGGACTCCCTCTCTCTCTCGACTCTCTTTCTTTCTTCTTCTTCACCTTTAGATTTGTTTGCATGTTAATAGTGCTTTCTATCTCATCAAGTGGTATATATAGTGTTGATGGGATCTAGTGTGCATTACGCATCTCGAGGTAAGTCTAATGGCTACTAACTAGGCAGTCCAGCCTCTCATGTGACACAACTTGGGTGACTCCCATCATGGGAGTGTGTGGCAGCACGGATCCCAAGGTCAATCCTAAGGTTAGTTTAATTCATTACAAACTATAGGGTATCAAAATGTGATTTCTTAATTAAATAACTATAGGTTAAATCGATTAATGTACATTAATCCCATATGGACCATAATTAATTTGTCACACAAATTTATAAAGTTTATCTAAATGGTCACACCGACTCTCAACTCCCCGGCACTCGGTGTCCCGACTCGCACGCAACTCGAGGCGCTTTTCCCCGTGCGTCGAACGTCGTATTTTCCAACTAAATTAGATAACTTAATTTATGTCAAGGTAGATTTGAAATAAATTGTTATTTCCTAGCCTAGTCTCGCTACCCCGGTAATTCCACTAGGTACTCGTACTTGCACGCACTCCAAGGCGTGTCCCCGCTCACGTCAACTCGACGTCTATGGTTTGCAAAAATTGACTTAATTAGTCTACACACATACACAACACTAGGCATACACCAGTACAAATATAACATTTACCTCAGCCACGTGCCTCGGTTAGTGTGCGCATCTCATGCGGGCCCCACGTCACGGGTCAGTGATCCTGATTAAGCAAGTTAATCAAGATTAGAAAATTGGGCCGTGACAGTTAGATTAGGGAAATCTAAGATTTAGGGCCTTTAAGTTTAAAGGTCAAGTTAAGTCGAACAAATCAGTGGTATGGGACATTGGTTCAAAGTCGACTTAACACGCAATAATGTTAAAATCTTAGGATGGGATGAGACAAAAGAAATTTGATAAAGATTTAATGTGATGATTATTTGCTACTTTGTATATATAAATATATCGTTAGATATATATAGGTAAATGTCTTTCCTTAAGACGTGAAACCATGGTTTCATGAGTTGGGAATGACAATTAACGACACAAGAAAGTTGAAGGGAAGTCCGTCGAACGTTCCACATGCGTTGCAAGGAAGTCTACAACGCTTTGCTTCAAGAATGGTTCTGATAGAACGACTAAACTTAGAGTGAAAATTGTATGGCGAGATGCGCCTATACTTGACAATAGAGTGGCAAATAAAGACTTAAGCAAGTATTGATAGACTTGAAAGGACAATGAGATGCCATGTTAAATACACAAGACGGAATTGTGACGTGGTCGCATTTCAGAGAAGTAACTCTGACTCCGAAACTCTATAAGGATAATTAAAATTAACGATATCTTGTTGAAAACGGAAGCTAACAATCCTAGTAAGGATGCAAATGAATCTTTGATTTCGAACAATGATAAGCAAGTTAGTCTGGCCAGGAGGCTGAACTTAATTCAAGATATAGACGTCAAGTATACTCTAAAAACCTCTAATGCTCGATTAAGAGTGTGAATCATTGGTTTATAAATTTGATTTGAAAGTTATTACTATAGATCAAATTATGTTGTTTCAGGTGATCTATTTTTATCAAAAAATGATTTTTCGACTATATTGGACCATGATTTTTATATTGTTTTCGAGTTGATGTTTGCCGCACTTTACTGAAATTTTCATGGAAGGATTTAACGTGACTTTACAAAAATTTTGAAAAGGCAAACAAGTACAAAAAAAAAAGAAACCATTTATTTTTCTTGGTGTTCAAAAGATAAAGCGAATAGACTCATTCATATTTCGAGTATTTGACGTTGTAATTTTAATCCTTACATAAAGAGTTACTGAATTTCAAAGTTTTTGATTTGATAAAAATGCAACGTATGTTTTGTGTCTATGTCACCATTGTGTGTTTGGAACACAAAATTTACTTACCGTTATAATTTACTTTTGAATTACATCAACTAAATCGATTTGAAAGGGATTTTATGAATTGTTAGAAAATACAAGAAGAATTTCAGATGATTTCTATAAACTAAGCCTAGCTCGATTTGAAAAGTGGCTTTGATGAAAATTTGACAGTTTAAAAAAAAAAAGGTTTTGATTCGGATTTGACTTCTAAATTGATTGAATTATGGCATTCAAGTTTCGATCGAACTTATGTAAAAGAAAAATAAAGCTAAGCTAGTTATCGATAAGTTGAATACTAAATATGAGGACCCAAATTGAGAGTTAGCTTGAAGCGTAAGTGCATAATGTACGAGATGGCGAATGAGAGATTAAAGAATACATTGAAAACTACTCAATGAGAAAATCTCGTGAATACGAAATGTCAGATTAGTATACTCAAAGATGGATGAGTTACTAAAATTGAGGATCCAAAGTCAAAGACTATTTCGGTGAAATAGCCATGCGTGAAGATCGTGTTGCCAAGTAGAAAATTTGTAGATGTTGTAAAGACTCAAGATTTGAGGTTAAAAAAAATAATAAAAAAATAAAAAAATAAATTATTCTATTATAATTAGAAGAGAGTTGATTCATAAAGTTGGGGATATCAAGAATTGATAAATTGTGTTCGAAATGAATGGAGAGTACGTAATAGCAGTACCATGACTGAATAATTAAAGGAAGCCCCAAACTAAACGGTATGTATGAGTTATATTATTAGGCTGTAAAGAGCGTATGATGCAGTTAATGATATTATAATGAGCTCGATGATAAGTGAATCATTAAAATTGAGGGTACACTAATGAAAAGAATACTTCTGATATGATTAGACGTGTGGACTCATAGCTGTTGAGTCAAAATGAAACCTAACCAGATTGGTAGGGAATGGTTGAATGAAAAAAATGAAGTTGAAGAGTAATCGAGGCAAATGATTGTTATATAACCTTAGTCAATAATGACTTGGTTCTTAAAATAAGGGATCCTAGGTTAGGATCGAATCCCAATAAGATTTCTACTATGCAATATGTACGAAACAATAATTAGGGATGGTGAGGAAATACCCTAAACTAGCAATGAAACATGAATATATGAGTAAAGATAAAATTTCTTAAACTTCACACCTTTAACAATTGTTGAACAAAATGTGTAGTTTACATTTGAAAACCTGAGGACTTAGTATTAGTCCAAAAGTGAAAGCCCTGATTTGATGATGTAAGAGAATTTGAGGTTAAAACCCAGATGGGTAAGTAATTGATTTTCAAATGATTAAGTGTCGAGGATATCAACACATGGAAATAATGTACGAATAATCAAGGTCGACACCGTAACAAGTGATAAAAGCATAAGCAAATTATTTGACATAAAGGTTTACCTAAGCATGAGGTCATTTTAAATCAATCCCATGAGAAATCAGTTGATATTATTATTTTCAAGAATCATTGAATTTGGAGAAAATGGAGAACACTATGAATGGTTTTGTGCTAAGTATAAGCAATCAATCATAACCTGAACAGTGTAAGATAATTCTCGAAATCACCTTGAATATGACTACTGTTGATTCAAAACATGAAAGCTAAATCACCTTCGTTTCTCAAAAAGAGGTACTAAACACATTATAAGAGCTAAGAGTTAGCTTAGAAAAATGAGAAGGGACCATTGTATACCAAAAGGGGTCATGACTAAGTCAACAATGTTTAAAATAGTCACCCAGGATCGTGAGAATTGATCAGTGCGAGGACGCAATATGATAGATCTCCTGAAAATCGAGATATAGTGATAAAAGATCTTGGTATAAAAAAAAAAATGGTGATGCAATGGAGCGCATTCAGATGAATGCTGAAACCTACTTAGAAATAATGACGATGTTAAAAATATTCCACAAGATTTTAAAGGTGGAAGCTTGTTTACGTCAATTAACAGTTAAGTGCGACAGAGGAGTTACAAAGTGGAACATTAGTCAAAAGTAGACTTGAATTATGAACCTACAAGGATGAATGTCGATAAACATGTGATGCCAATAATATTAAAGTATTATTCTAGAAAGGAATACTATGTATGCCTATTTGTAGCCTTCACAGATAAGTCGCAAAGATATGGTGAGTCGTTCAATGATATACGTAACCGAGATGTTAATAGAGATGGTGTGCTAGTGCTCATGTTATAGCAGACAATTATCCTTGTTTCCCTACTACCAGTTGGTGGTATGGTTTCAATGCCAGATAGGCAAAGATATTCCTTGACACGAGATAGGCACCGAGATCACATCTCGGTATGGTTCTACCTCTCTCAAGTTGAGCGACTTGAGCGTATATTGCGACTTCGGTGAAGATTATAAGAAATACCTTAAGAACACGTGATGACAAAAGAACTTGGCAAATGGTTGAGTATAATGATTCTATTGAGACCTATAAGAGAGACCTTATGAATTTCGGTCAGTGGGATGGAAAATGAAAATATTGAGATAGTAGAGTCAAGGATAAGACTTTATTTCACATGGAGTATGAGCAGAAGGTGCGAGTGCAGAATTGCCTCAGGTAAACGATGGGTCATAGAAGAAATTATTACGAGCGGACATACCAGACTACGGGTATACCTTACTTTTACTTTCGAGGACGAAAGTTCTTAAAATTGGGGATATTGTAACGACCTGAATTCTACCTGACCTGACTCGAGGACATTTTGGTAATTTAATATTTTATTTGTGTTTGTCGTGATATTGTATGTATTATATATTATTACAATTTGGCGAAACTCAACTTGATAGTGCGTGCACAACAACGAAGACCTCAAGTCACAAATTTATTGAAGAATTATTAAGTGAGGGCCAAGACTAGGGTTGTGCACAAAAGTGTGTCAAGTTTGGAGTGTTACAAGTTAGTGGGACAAATAGACCCAAATAAATAGGTTTCAAACCCTAATTTCTTACTCAACTAAATAAAAAGGGATTAAAACCCTAATTTGCTATTAACAACAAAAGAGAGAGGGAGAGATGGAAGTCATCATGGAGAGACGAGGAGGGCGGCGGCTCCTATGAGCAACCAACGCCATGGAGGCGCGGTGGCGGCGGACAGCGATGCCGACAGGGCGCGATGGCCAAAGGCCGAGCTGAAGGAGTCCAAGAAGACGACGCGGTGGCGAGCTCGGGAGGTGCGGACCGGTGTGAGAGACGCCCAAGGCGCGCGGTGCGGGACCGGCGGCGGCGGTGGGTGTAAAACTCCGATGAGAAATGCGTCTTGGACAAAGAATGGCGGCGCTGCTAGAAGAAGACCGGGGAGGATGACGCGGCTGGGGCGGTCACCATGAGGAGAGCTTGCGGACTACGCTTAGCGTCGGATGGTGACGGCTAGGGAGGTGCGTAGACGGGAGCCCGCGGTGGAAGAGGAGCGCAGTGGGGAAGCTTCGCTTCCCCATTAACGCACCACGCGGCCGTGCCCCCGGTTGAAGAAGAAGGGGGGACGTTTCCCTCTCTTTGGCCTACAAGGGCCAAAGGGCCCTGGACCGGTCAACAGCTTTGTTGATCGGTCAACAAGGGCCTATTTAGCCTGACCCTGGTCAACTAGACCGATTGATCGGTCAACTGGTCAAATAGACCAATTGACCAGGGGCTAAAATGGCCCTTACAATAGTAAAACCCTCAACGGCTTCATCGGTAGCGCACACGCTCAAGCCGAGGGACCCGACAGCGTGTCCCACCCCTCGACACACTACGGGGGAATTCGACAAAGGTTTCGAACGATATGAAACCGGCGAGACCTGCACTAGTGGGTCTCCAAAGATAAATAAATGGAAAAATACTTAACTTTAAATTAAGTAATTACTTATGTAGTATTATATGAACTGTTTAGATTCGCGAGGCGGTTCACGTGGGACCCCAAACGTGCGAGGAGTCGGTATAGGCGTCGCGACGGGTCCAGGTAAGTGGGGAGCTTCGCTCATGCATTAAATATGGCTTGATTATTAGATAACTAGGAATGCATGTTTTGAATGTAATGACTTGGGAATGGGTTGCGTCGTGATATTGGTTTGGATCTCTATTATCTATGGAATTGTGAATACATTGTTTTGCCTTTTATGTTATTCGGTGCCCCAAAGTGTGTGGTAGTTAACCACCGAGGGTTTGCTTGACTAATTGAATGCATAAAGTGAATTATTTGAGGGTAAGGGTTTGGAGTTACCATCCTTTGCTACTTGATGATTCTTTGAGACGTGTAACGGTGACGGCTTGGATGAATCTATCTTTGTTTTGGTGCGATTATCTAGAGGGCGTAACGGCCATTGCGTTTCCACTGATTATTGTACCAATTCGAAAATAGATGATTCGGTCACCGGATCCTTACCAATATCTAGTTCGCATTGAATGGAACAACGGCTTATATTAATATTTATATCTATCGCATTTTATTTAAATATTTCATTTGACTTTATTTGTATGTCATGTGTAAATTGATAAATGAAAAATGATGAATAATATTATGCTTGACATAAATGAATGCTTATCAAATGTGTTGTAAGATTGTTAGGCTTTTATGTTTAGTATGGTGATTGGAATATGATTTGAAATATTGATACATAGAATTATAGAATATCTAAATTAGATATGGAAATAATATTTAAACGTTTCTTCTTAGAATATAATTTCATTTTTTTTTATAACTACGATGAGCATGAACCATATCTTTAATGGTATCGAATTATGTGTTTAATTAATATGCTTATAATTTGGTTATGAATTACAAGTATTCGGTTATTACATGTTGTGTTATGCGTATGGATTGGATGTCATGTAGAATTTGCATGAGTACTAGGTAGTACTTGCATATTTAATGTTTGAGCGAGTCTTTCCTCTTATTGAGCATCGTTGGTTCTTTAGCTCACCCCACTCTACCCAAACAGGTCCCTCTACCAGCGCAATAGACAAGAAAGGCAAGGGAAAGGATTTATCTTGAAGTGCCTAAATATGTGAGACTCATATAATAATAGTTTATTATTAATATTAATCGTTTTGTAAACCTCGTATGTGGGTTATAACTTGAGAATTTAGTTAATGGGTAGTTTTGAACCTTTATAATATTATTCTGAGGTTGTATGAGACATTTAAATATTAAGGATGATAAATATTACTATGATATACAGATTTATATGGTTTTGTTGTGATTAGCTTTCACACACTTATTATTATATATATTGTTTAGAATGATTATTCCGCAGGTTTATTTAGGCGTGCCAAGTCGTTATTTGAGCCTGGTTCAGGTATCGGGTCTAGATAACGGTTTGGGCCGGGCGACCCGACCCTAGGTCGGGGGAGGGTTGTCACACGTAGAGTCGATGGTGTGGGTCACGACAGGGCTCCTGGTCCTCAGTTCACATCTGAGATCAGCTGGTTCACATCCATTTGCATCTCTTTGTGTTTATATTCATGCGATGAGCTTTTGGGCAGTTGTTTGCATTTTTCTTCAATTCCGCATGTTTATTTAACACTATTTATTGATTTCATTTTACATTCTTAAATTGTGATGCACGGTGGTTTTCCTTGGGATTTTACTTACAGGGCTCGTCATTTGTCTTTTGTGATGGCTGAGCGCAGATCCTAGTACTAGCAAGGGTAAGGGGATTTTCGGCGATTACATTTCACTTACCTATGCCGTGGCTTGCTGGTATGTGTGATGACCATTATATTTTGATATTTTGTATAATATTTTGGGAAACTGGGAGACTATATTTCATACTTGTACCTGTACATACTAACTATATAGTTGATCGCCATATGTACTGTACTTTCCAGGGATTTCCACTATAGAATAAATCAGTAATTCTATATACATTTCTTTTCGTTAAATATAGACTTCCGCTGTAAAATTTTAAATTATTAAGTTAATTAGCACGAAACTCGAGAATGTCAAGTAAAATAGATAGAGAGTGACATGGCAGAAGATTCTGATGCACTAGCAGGGGAAATGGGAAGCCACGGGGCAGCCTCAGAATTTGGGGCCGCCACAAAACTCTACCACGAGCAGAAGGAAGAACAAACTTGAGGATTTCTTGTGATTGACAGCTACTCGCTACTCGTATGTTTGTTTATTTTATTTGATTTATGTTGGATTTATGGGATATGAGAACTTGAACATGTATATGACCTGTTAAGGTCCTTTTGATGTTTTGATGAGATGAAATATATATATATATATATATATATATATGTTGGTAACATTAGGAAAAATGCTCTTCTATTTGATTTATTTATGTAAGTCTTTCGCTAAATATTTTAAGTTTTTAACAGATGAAAATGAGTCCTTAAGCTAACTGATATAATTAATTTGAGGAAAGTTAATGGTAACTTGATTGACAAATGTGTTGGTGCGCATAGGACACAGCTGGACCAATTTCAGGTAGGGTTGTGGGTTCACAGCACATGACGTGGCGAACCTCAGATTTTGGGGCTGCTACATCCTCTGACACTTCCTTTGGCAATTACTAATGCCTCATCGACTAGGATGCTTTGGCAATAATGTTTCAGTAACCCATTTTGGGCATGAATTTTGAGTGATGTCATAATGTGTCACATAAATAAAAAAAATGTACTCTTTTCTCCGACACCATCATTCCAATGGAAAACCATTTTAGCGCTTCATTAGAGATGCCCTTGGACACGAACTTATTCGGATGTAGTGCAATGCATCTCATAGTATGTGCACACACATCTCGAGGTGGATTACAAAACATTCGAATAAGTTCATGTCTAAAGACATCTCTAATGGAGCGCCAAAATGGTGTTCCGTTGGAGTGATGGTGTGGGAGCAAAGAGTACACTTTATTTATTTATTTATTGTTTCTTTTGAATTGTGGGCCCCACTTTATAAAGATAAAATTAATAAAAAAAATAAAAATGTTTGAAATATTTTTATTTAGTCTAAGATTTGGTGTGATGGGTTACAGATGGAAATAATATTTTAAAAAATTTTAATTTTTTTGTTTCAAAATGTATAAAAGTTACAACATTTCAGTACAACAATCGAAGATGCACTAAAGCGTGTTACCCAGCAGGTTCAAGATTCAAACACAATGTTTGAATCTAGCTTGAGATAAAATCAATCCAAACCAGCAGTGCACGTGGCCGTGCCCATGTCCATGGGAAATTATTGTAAAAGCAGAGCAAAAGATTTTTCTTTTTCTTCCTCTGATAGGCGATGTCTATCTTTTTGTAAAATGTGGTCTCAATTATTTCACTTTTCTCATCCATGCAAAAGCAAGCACTACCACCCCTTTTTCAAGTTCTCCTAATAGAAACCACATTTCCATGTAGTGTCTACTTCTCAGTGCTCTAATTAGCCAATTTTCACAATTTTTAATCTTGCAAAGCATTGCAAGTCCAACTGATAAAATTAGGTTCTAAATTGGGCCTGAATTCTTAATCTAATTATTCTTCACGATCTCTTTCCTTCCTTTCCCCCTTCTCTTATTTTTTTTCTTTATCCTTTTATGGAAGTTATAAGAGATACTGACATCCACACATGACATAAGGACTTAAGGCACAACTAACGATTGACTTATTGTTCAGTTACATTGCAATTGTCAATTGAGTGGTAGTTCTACTAGTTTATCACATTTTCATCTGTTAATGAAGTTTTGAAGTTTTCGCTTGTGATAGTTGTTATTAGCTAGAGCAATGCATGTAAGCAGATTTCTTTAAAAAAAAAAAAAAAAAATAGAACAGTTAAGCTCACACGCCCTAAATATAATTAGGGTCCTAACCTAAATATAATTAGGTGATAAGTTTTATTATTTAAATATATGTTATATTTAATTAAAAAATTTACACTTAATTTTTTTAAAGCAATTCTTAACCAATATAGAACTATTTCAATCTACACCATCATAATCACACTGCATGTAATCTAGCTATTTGTTTGCTATTAGAATTGATAGAGCAAATATAAATCTACATTATTATATATGTTAAAAATACTATAATGTTGCAAATAGCGACAACCATGTAGTGACGTTGTGTTCATGTAGAGCCAAAAAATCTGATAAGAATGGAGAATGGTGAGCCCATAAAGTTGAACAGAAAGATGTTAATGCTGGGCAACACCAAGTGTGTGTGGGTCTAATTGAGAGGAGAAAAAAGTGCTGAAATTTCGGTTTATAGTGGCTGCCAACCATGAAAAACTCAAAACTACGTTTGCCCTTCAAAGGAAATAATGAAACCACTTGTCCACATTTGCTTAAACACAAAACATGATAAAAATGCAAATGACAAATAATATTACATACACTGTAGATCGATATTTAGCCCTATGAGATTGAACCTACCATATATATATATATATATATAAGAGTGCTAGAGTGACTCACTACAGACACGTTATGAGCACGTATCTTTTTATTTATTTATTTTTTTAACAATTTTATAGTTATAGTGAGTGTCCGTGGTAAGTAATCTTAGTATTATCCTCAAGTACAAAATTGTAAAAAAAGTAAAATAAAAAATAAAAACATAGTGTGTGCTCTTAGTACCTATGGACACGCTATGAACACGCACCTTATTTTTTATTTTTATTTTTTAATAATTTTGTAGTTGTAGTGAGTATCCATGGTGGGTAACTTTAACATTATCCTCAAACACATAATTGTAAAAAAAGTAAAATAAAAAATAAAAAACATAATGTATACTCTCGGTGAGTACCAATAGTTGGTGACTTTAACATTTCTAATATATATATATATATATACTTGGTTCAGTACTCTATATGTGTTTTTGTTTTTAATCTGATTTTTGGCCTGAATAAAACCTGCCACATGTATGATACAAAATGTAAATGACCGGCCTCATTGTACACCTCGCAACATTTGTAAATTAGGTTACCCTTGACAGCTAGTCTACATATAAGCAGAGCCACCAGAAATATATATATATGCATACATATGCTAAGAACATGTGATATATTTTCTGCCTTAGCGTTAAAATTAGACCCCACCACTCTCAATCGTTAGCTAAATCAATTTCCCCCATTCAAGGATTAGGTGAAATGCACGAAATCTTCTTATTTGACTAATGTACAAAAAAAGTTTATAATACTTGATTTCCGGCCTAAAAAAATAATAATCGAATTCCTAGATTTTAATAATTAATGGTTACCTAATTATACAGGAACATTAGAAGTTTAAACGCACATCTAAAATAGCTAAGCTACTATCGATCAAGTTCCAGCGTTCCACAAGAGATATTAACAGAGTTCAAGTATTGTGAATTACATAATATATAAAAAGTTATATCGATCTTTAGTTGATATTTTGTGTAAATCTAGCTACTGCATTCCAATAAAATTAGGATTGAGTAATAAAACTTAAAAAGGTCACTTTGAGGGTTGTATCACACGAGCTATTGTAATAACAACTACAGTTTATATGAAAAAAAAAAAAAAAAAAATACTCCATATGATTACATCAGTTGGTGGTTGATTAATCAACCAATTAATTTAAGTTACTGTAGATCCTGTCGGGTCTATTCCACAAGCAACACTATCTTCTTCGTGCTCCACCATTAATAATCCATTACATTTCGTATCCTTAGTTTCCCAATACACTACATTCCTCTGCAAAATCCACGCATATATAAAAAGGAGAAATTAAATAAATTAAAGTTACACATTTTCTTTTATAAAAAAATTAAAAATAAAAATCACATGGCTGTTCTGGATACCACTACAATACAAACACAAATCCAACGGCCATCAATGCATCAAACATCAGATCAATGTTTGATCAATAATTGGGTCTGTAAACATTCAAACATTCTAATAAATTCCATATATGTATATATATAAAAGGAGTTGAGATAGCTAGGGAGGTACTTATTAAGTATTCACCTAGTTTGAATCGATACATAGAGGCATTAATGTTGGTGGTGAAGGAGAGGTTGCACTTCGTTTTGGTGCATGGGTTCGGTGGGGGAGGTTGGGTTTTCTACAAAATTCGTCCTCTCTTAGAGAAATTGGGCCACAAAGTCTCGTGCCCCGACCTCAAGAGCGCTGGAATTGACTCCACCGACCCCAAGACAATCCAGACATTTCAACAATACGACCAGCCCCTCTTCGACCTCCTCTCCTCATTGCCCACCAACGAAAAGGTCAGTACATATATATTTACACATGATCGAATCATGATCATCACTGTTTAATTAATTTGGTGTTACTTAATTAGCTATATATATATATATATATTAATACTGCGTTGATCAATGATGATGATGATGAGCAGGTGATACTGGTGGGACACAGTTCCGGGGGAGTGAGCTTGACGGACGCCATTCACAACTTCCCTGATAAAATCCATGTAGCTGTGTTTGTTGCAGCTACTATGCTACAAAATGGCTTCTCCACTCAACAAGACTTTGCTGATGTACGTATGTGGTAGCTATTAGTAATTACTAAGTAATTACTCTTTAACACTATTTAATTATTTCACATCACACATTTTTTATCTGATGAGTAGGACATTTATCAGCTTGATTATATAGGAATCATGCAAATAACCTTTAGTCTCGCTTGTTGATTAAGAGGACATCCATCATCTAGTGTACAAATGAATGTGAAATTGATCTTTTCCTTTCTTCACTTTCTGTCTGCCAAAAAGTTCTATCAAGTAAGGGCATGCAGTAAAGTCGTCATCGTCCTGGCTCTCCAGCATCTTCGCATTTCCAAAGAGATAACTTCACACGTGAGGTGGGGTCAATTTCTTAGTGTGCACTGCCTTGCCTAAACCCCAACCCGCCCTTCTTGAGTTTGAACACGTCTAAAATATCTTACAATGTACATTAATTAATAAGGATTTTAAAAATTACATAATCAATTATATTAAATCTAGTGAAGTATAATTTGACTGATGACCAATAAATTATGCAATCAAATCATACGATTAAACTCTAAACATGTTAGTTTTAAAAGGATTTAGAGGTTAAAATATTTTTCATTGAGTTTTCACATGTATATATATGAACTATATCGGATTGTTATTCCATCAAAAGGGGAACAACATTGACTAGAATAACAATACAACCACCTTTTGAATTTAGGATAATAATAAATATTCAAACTCAAGATAATAATAACTGTTTAGATTTAAATTTAATTAGACTTGATCAACTTGAATCACGTGTGATTCTATCAAGTTTCTCTCAAATTATACATGGGGCTGAGTGTGTGACTAACTCTCATGATAGTCAGCGTAAGAAGACTCAACAACCACAATCATAAAAAGGAAAAGGCTTTGTTTTTGCATTATGTTCTCTAATATGTGTGCTTTGCAGGGGATCCCAAACCCCTTTTTGGAGCAAAATTCTTCTGAAGCCAATGCCAAGCCTGATTCGACTTGCAAGGACCAACAGCACCTGCTCAACGACCCAGAACTGAGTATGCACTTATGCCCTCCAGAGGTAATGCCCATCAATGAGGTTTGAATTTAACAAGTCTTAGGTTGCATGGACGGTTTCTAAAATTCTATAGGCTAATATGACTTTGGCCGTGACATACGTGAATGTTGTTATTCTAATATTTTCATGGCCTTAAAATTAAAGAGCTCGACTAAGTGCACCCCAACTGTTTACTGAGTGCACACCACATTTTTACTAAAATACCTCTTCGTTCAAACCGAAGCATCCAACTTCAAAACTTTGGTCAAAACATTTATTTTAATAACCGAGACTTATCATCTAAGCTTTGTGTTGTCCAACCGAACCACTTTAATGAGATTTAGTTGACAACTACCACTTAAATGCTCGGTGGGATCTGACCGACTCTTTAATTAAATGTTCAGCAAGCTGTGACCAACTCTCTAACTAGAGGTTCGGTGGGTTCTGACAGACTCTCCAACAATAAATTTGGACTTATAAGATCGAACCATTCGATAATGCCTATAAATCAAAATAAAAGATTGTGTGGAGGAATGATGATGATGTGTACAAAAATGAGAGAAAAGTGCAGTGAGTGCACTAATCACAATGAAAGGAATAAAAGTTGTTTTATAGTAGGATTGACTTTTTTGTAAATTTGACTTTTTTTCTAAGTTTGACTTTTTTGGTACTAAGTAAAAATTGAGGTTTAGTCGGACTCAATCTAAATGGTCCGTGATCTGATGACCTATTGCTTTCCACGTGTACGGTGTTCTTATGACAACAGGACATCGCGCTGTTCTCGATGCTGCAGAAGGAGGGGCCATACCAAGTGATACGAGATGCAAAGTTCAACGAAGATCGAGGGGCGGACGTTGTTCCACGTGTTTACATCAAGAGCATGCACGACAGAATTGTTACATCGAAACAGCAAGAGTCGATGCTCAAGAGGTGGCCACCTAGCCAAGTGTACAGTCTGGAGAGCGATCACTACCCCTTTGTATCTAAACCGTTGGATGTGTTCGGGATACTTATCAAAATCGCTGCAACTGTCCAGTGCAAGTCAGGAACCTGGCCCATATAGTAGAGTGGTGGTGATCGTATTTATATTCATAACGTTAATCCATTGTGCAATTTGTAATATGGCGAGAAGTGCATTTTTGTCAGTTTAATTCGACAGCTTGCAATTTGTACCTTGTGGACTAGTGATTGTCAATTTGTCATCCTAGATCAATACACACTTGAGTTTGCTATTTTAATCGTTGATAAAAAAAAAGAAAATGATAAAATGACCCACTCTGGGCGCACGCTTTATCTTTTAGTTCATTTATGATAGTTTGTTAGATGTAGGCCCACACCTTGAGAGATAAAAAATAGCTATAAATGAATTAAAAGACAAAGTGTGCACTCCAAGTGTGTGCCCAAAGTGTGTTAGATTATCATTTTCCAAAAAAAAAAGAAAGTTTTTTTTGGGAGGTTGTACTTCAACTCCTGCTAAAGTAAAATAAAAATAAAAATTAATGGTTTACACTTCTTATGACATCCTTAATTGGCAAACATTAAAGCAATTAAGCAAAGCTAAACACTAGCCAAAATAGCGCCGGTGCGAGTAATACTCAAATAACTTGCAGCTGTAACTTCTTTTTTCTTGGATTATGACATGACACCAAACCATTAACTCATTCCAGACAAGAAAAAAAAAAAGAAAAAAGAAGCATTTTACAACGGTTTGAACACAACATACCAAATGCAATCTTCAATTAATGATAAATCAACGTAGTAATTTGTATAAGAGAGAACTTGAATAGAATCTCACCTCAAGAATCATGCAAGATCGAAAATTGTTTGGATATAAATGTATCGAAGAGGGAAGGACCCCAATGAAGGAAAGTGCCACGATTAGGTAGACCACTGTGAGGAAAGGAAGTGGGTTACTCATGAAGAAATTGTTATTATGGAAGTAGCAAGATTAGGAAAACATAACATAAAAGGCCATTGGGTTTACATAGCCAGAACAATAACCATTGCACCAATGCAGTGGTTGAGATCAAATAGTTCACCTATGCCTCCTCCTAGAAGTCACATGTACGAGTCTCTAAATTTTTCAAGGCATATTGCTTATAAGGTGGGGTGTTCCATATGAAATAATTAGGAATATCCTGAAAACCACAATATCAAAGAAAATGTAGCAAAACTATTAACATAAATGTGGGGGCTACTCTTCTTTAGTTTTTTTTTTTTTTTTTTTGAAGAAACTACTCTACTCTTCTTTAGTTAATAAGTATTGAATAGTGAAAAAAAAAGTATTGAATCAATGCATATAGAATTTTGAGAAAATGAAAGGAACGAATTACTTCCCCCTTTTGTAATGAAACAACCATGAACATAAAAATAGCACCAAAGACTCCTATTATTGTATCTAAAAACAATAAGCTTAAGCAAAGAAACTATTAATGTTTCGAGTTTTACTCAACTAGAGAGTACATCCACATCAGGCATCACTTAAAATTTCAATTTGACAAACCCGTATCACCTACACCTTTGACCTTACCATATAAAAGGTTGATTGTGCGTGGCAACTTTTCGAAGTCAGTACTCATGGATATCACACGAACCACAAGTTCATGCTCCTGATGTCACGCAAAACACTGCTTTCTACACAATATCTTAACCATCACACACTGAAGAACTCCCATGACCAACTATTCCCAAACACCATGCTTAGACGTTAATAGATGTATCAACATCAATTAAGCTCTACATTCCCAGAAACAAATAAACGAAAAATTCATCAAAGACGACACTTGTATCAAGCATCACACACTGATGAAGTCGCATGACCAACTCTTCCCAAACATCATGCTTACACGTTAATAGATAATATCAATATCTCTTAAGATCTACATTCCCACAAAAAACAAGGAACTTCATTAATTAGTGACACACACACATAAAACGAAATTAGATATGGCTTTACTTACATCACTTCATCACATATTACCAAAGAAAGTCAACTAATCGGTGGTAGCAACCCCTCTGAACGTGTATCTATAGTTCAATTTGGGTCAGGGGCATGCATACACGTTTGTGTATGAGACTTCTTCACCAGGCTGGCCAGTATCGTCTCTGATTCTGTGTGTCTACATGTAGAGATGAGAGAATGCTGTGCTATTTAAGTGCGCCAAAGTGAACCTTCTCAACAAAGTCTAGCAATTAGTTCATCTTCAGCCTCAGAGAAAGAGGCCTAACTACTGAATCGACTAGGAAAGCAAACTTTCAATATGCTGCACTTTGTTTTCGTTCATGGCTTTGGAGGGGGAGGGTGGGCTTTCTACCAAATCAGGTGCCTCCTAGAGAAATTAGGCCACAAAGTCTCTTGTCCAGACCTAAAAAGCGGCGGAATCGATCCAACTGATCCAAAAACACTCAAAACATTTGAAGACTACAACCAGCCTCTCATTGATCTCTTGTACTCTTTGCCACGTAATGAGAAGGTCTTCTACATATAGATTCAACATTATTCACTAAACCTCTCTTTGTTATTATGTTCCAAATGGTATAGATTTCTAAAGCAAATAAACAGCGAATTACTTAATTACGCAGGTGATATTGGTGGCTCACAGTGCAGGGGGATTGAGCTTGACACATGCAATTCACAAGTTTCCTGAAAGAATCCACTTAGCTATATTTGTCGCGGCAACAATGTTGCGATTAGGCTTCTGGACAGAACAAGATTTCAGAGATGTAAAGCCTCTTTTCCCATGCACTCCTGAACTCCTGAACTAGTTTTAAGATCACTAAAATCATCGAGGTGTTGGTTTCAAAATCCACCATGCATTGCCAGCAGTCATTATAGCAATTGGCAATCAATTCAAATCATACATTCATCAAAAATTCTATGCGAATAAATTACTAGAATTCATCACTGCATACTCTCTCCTTAGAAGACTTACTGAAATCTAAAGGATGGTGCACGAAGCAATTTCTGCATACCACCTTGCATCTAGTTAACACCAACAAATTGCAAGGAAGTATCATTGTCTATTTATGCTGTGCATTTTTATCTCGTCAAAACGACCCCCTAATGTTTTAACTCCATTAACGATTCTTGTTCATAGGGAATTCCGCCCATGTACGGTAATGAGAATGGAACAGCACACCATAGGCGGCATTCAACCAACAAAGGGTGCCATATCACCTTGGGCACTCCACAGGTAGAGGCATGCCTAGAACCTAAAAACGACTATTCATTTCTTTGCGCATGTTTACTACAAGCTAGAAGGTTATCAAAAAGTAATTATGAACAATTACTTCTAAAACTACATCAAAATAATAACGATATGTGACTTAATCAGAATTTTAGGGAAGAAGCAAGATACACAGAGGAATGCATGTAAGTATATGCTTAGTTTACTAACTTGTCTTGTCTTTTAACTCTTCTTGTTATATATAATATAGTTATATGGATATCAATGATAATCAATAAATGGTAATATCATATGATCATTTTCTACGCATTGAGCATGGAAACAAGTGTTACTAACCTTCTCTTCTTGGCCATTAGGAGATTGTAACACTGAGCTCAATGCTGAAAAGGGAGGGACCACTTGCTGCCATACAAGCCGCAAGATTCAACGATGGAGACAGACGAGTGGATGAGGTGCCGCGTGTATACATCAAAACTTCGTGGGACACGGTTCTACTACCTGAACAGCAAGATGCGATGATCCACAAATGGCCACCGGTCCAAGTGCACGTTCTGCAAAGTGATCACAATCCCTTTTTCACCACTCCCTTGGATGTATTTGGGTTGATAATCCGAGTCACAGCTTCTATATCGCTTTGATTCATGCAAAACATCCCTGCTCATCAACATAGTACCAAAAATAGTTACGTCAGAAAATGTGTTAAGGATAGACCCTCCAAAATAAACCATAGTAAGATGGAGAGTGCAACCAGCCCTGTACCGAAATAAAAAAAAAAAATCACTCAGGTTGCTACAAGATCTACTGATCAGTGAAAAATAATGTTGAAAACTATTTTGACAATATTACTCTTAAAAAAACTATATTTTACTTGTTTGAGTTTACCTACTTCAACAGGAAATGTCGTTTTATATCAAACAAACTTCAAGGTCAAAAGGAAAGAAGCTGGACTAGTGACAACCGAAAGAACTGTAGTTGCAGCAGCATTATACAAACAGATCAGAAATTAAAAGATCGAGGAATGTATAACAGCACCTTTACCATAAGTTACAGATAATCCATAGGAAGCTGCCAATCATCATCGGCATTCTTTTCTTTTGATGAGAACTTCTTTCTGTGCCGACCACGCTTTTGAAGAGGGAATTTTTCCAAGTCAGAAATTTCATCGACCTCCTCTTTGACTGTTCCAATTTTTGGAGAATCCCAGAAACCCTGACGAACATTAAAATATGTAAGTTTATAAGTGGCCTAAGAAAAGCTGGATAAAGATGGTACTGTTAGTTCTTGGTCTGGAAATTTCCAGCTTCTGATTGTTCAGGTAGTGAATTTAATTTATTTCTCTTACAAAAGTCTAAAGCAAATCTTCAGTTGCTGTGTTCCCTAAGCAGCTGAGATCTGAATGTGTTGTAAACAGCACATATAACATTGCTTTCACATAAACTACTAAAAAATGAAATATACGAAGCAATGCATTTTGCCAGAAAAAAGAAGGATGCAGCCCCTAAATAAACTGCAGCTAGCTGGGATGCAAATTATAAGCCATAATTGCGGATGCAAGAGTGTGATTTTGTAGATTATACATATAAATAATCCTAGCATAGCTGTTACCACATGCCAGCAGCAGTAGAATATAGAACACACGAGTGAATCACAATAGCATACAGGTACGGACCTTTGTTAGTCTTTGCACCCTGGAAGCTGCAGCTTCTTGCACCACCACTGTGTCAGATTCAACTCCAATCACATCCTCAACGAACAAAGCATAAGTACTCACCTGAAATCTTGTCATTACTTGTTACTTGCACTTCAACATTATATTTGCTGAGTTGATCAAGACTTAATATGGACTAAGAGAATGAGAAGCTAAACATGCTTACCAAACTAGAAGGAATAATGGAAAACCCAAATGAGTCAAGCTCGAGTAGTTCCACAGCCCCTGAGTTAATGTTGAACGTATAACTTCGCACCTGGGAATACCAGAACAATAACAGAATTATTAGTGCAATGGTGCATGCATTGGAATGGAAGTTTTCAGATGCAGCTGCAAGTAAGATTCACCTTCCCGATACTGCGCCGGCTTGGAGTTACAACACTGTATCCTACCTGAAAAACAAGAAGGATTACGTCTCTTGAAATGCCAGGAAGATGAACAAAGACTCAAATAATTTTGACTGAAAAACACATTGTCCTCGTAACAAAGAAATAACACATAGATCATGCTGATATTATACCCAGAACATTTTCACCTGCTTACAATGGGTATGCGTGTGTTATTTAGTCAACAAAAAATCAAATGTTATGGTCCTACCCAGTCTCATCTTGCTGAATCATGTTCATTCCTTATTTACTAAAGTTACTGAAGTTGAAAGGCAACATAATTTTCTATCAAAATTCAGAAACAACTATTCTATTGGTAAAAAGGTTTTGCAGTTAGAAGAGCAAAAAGATGATTAAATTTGGAAAGACAACTAGTTAGCCAGGTTTTTTTTTTTTTTTTTTTTTTTTTGGAATTGAGGGGGAGAATTGGAGATAGTCCCACATCAACTAGTTGAGATGAAAGACAATGAATTATAAGTTTGGAGTAGAAACTCTAACTTGCATTGGCATTTTAGAGAACTCATCCACTTCCAAAATTAAGACTATGTATACAACTAGTTTCCACACCATCCTAAGACTTGGGCCAAGCCTAATACAAAACCTAACTAGAAGATTTATAACTATACATAGCCCAGTCCCATTCCCTCAAAAAAAAAAAAAATACATAGCCCAGTCCCACAATGTTAGGCCACCCTCATCCAAAAATTGTCTGCCAATTTCTGCTTCACTCATTTATGAAAAATCAAACGTTTTTTGGACACCAACAATCACATACCTACATGGTATTTGCATTTGATGCAATCCCACATCTCCTCCATTGGTGAAGCCTTGTCCTCAAAGATTCCTATTCCTCTCATCCCACACATACTATAGATCACTAACGTCGATGAATATGATAAATAGCAGAAGTTATTGTACTGAGAAGAAGTGCAACTATAAGAAATCGCACAAACGTTTCACAATAGAAGTGATTTTCATGAAGAAATCCTAGTTAAGACCTATTACCAAAAATCCATACAAACAAATAGAAAATGAAAGTGATGTAAGAAAATGTCATAGTCAGTTCCCATACAATCCACTTAAATTGACAACAGTTTTCACTTACTAAAGCATCCAAGTCAATCATTTTAAAGTCATTATCCAACACACTCTCATCCTGGACAA
Organism: Stephania japonica; assembly: GCA_039657345.1. NCBI lineage: Eukaryota > Viridiplantae > Streptophyta > Magnoliopsida > Ranunculales > Menispermaceae > Stephania > Stephania japonica. Next base: position 53,429,412 of record CM077560.1, on the reverse strand, counting down.
GCACAACATCCCCCACCTGCGAATATCAAAAAGTCTCATCTTGAAATCAATAATTGTAAATGATAGTCCAGCTGAAAATAGTTTACTGTTTCAGAAGAAACATTAATGACAAAATGACCTTACAAACCAAAGCATCTCCAATGAGATGGATGGGCACCACTTGCCAAAGAAAAGGTTGGGAGTTCGACTCATATTGGAGTCATGGGTATTGTAATTAAGTTGGGGTCCACGTGCAAATCAAATGCTTCCACTCAACTCTATTCCATGCAATTGATTATGTTCATTCATAAATTAAATACTTCATATTAGTGCATCCAGACAACAGTGAAGTGAATGACTATTACGATCAACTTTGAAGTCAAATTATTTTACTTTTCGAGCACCCTAACAAGAAAATAATTTAAAAGCACAGATCTAAAAATAAAAAAATAAGGACCAGCAATGAGAATATAATTGATGTTACAAAGATGAGGAAATGCATCAGATACCTGGCACACATCATCTAGAAGAAACCTTTCCATTTCTCCAGAGAGCATACTAGGCCTTAATTCAATTACAACCACCATCCACTGCAAAGAGTACACAACAAATGAGGAAGTCTTGAGAAATTATCCTAAATAAAAGAGCAACTATTTACACAAACAAGAATGAAAATCACATAAATAATGAATTTGTTTGCGTATAAAAACTGCATCCAATCATAACACAAGCAACTAATGATTGACGGCAGAATAAAATTTAAATTAGTAAAGCCTCAGAGCCGGCAGCCTATCTCAAGTACAGGCATCAAATTATACTATTAAAACCTATGTGAAAGAGAATTGTATTCTTATTAAATATTACAAATCTAGGTCGCCATTAAATTCTCACTGCAAAGAGAAAATGGAAGAAGTAAAAAAGTATTCATTGAAGAAGCAGCGCACTTTCTCTTCTTCAAGTCAAAGAAGCATTCCCCAATACACCATTGATATAATTAGCAGCCAAAAGATTCATGCTAAAAGAGATGAAATGACAAATCAATACAACGTACAGACATAAACGAAACTTACGGAGCTGGTATCCACCCAAAGTTGTGAGACGAAGCCCAGGCTTTGCGCAGATTCTATACTAATCACTTGCTTGGCAAGCATATTAGTTCTCTTAATAACTTGCCTTCCACTCCTCGCTCTGCGCGCCCCAACAAACTCCCCGACTTCTTCTAATCTAGAACCAACATCAACATCAAATGCACATTCAAGTTGAGTTGAATCCCCATCCTCCAAATCATCAGAACCTCTCTTTTCGTCATCCGAACTGTCACTGAATTCCATAACCTCAAAACTATTTGACGCCATCGATGAATCGCTACTTTGAGTCCCTCCACCGCGCGACTCAATTTCGAAAGAATCAAGCCCCTTCTCGCGACTATCCTCAAACCCTAACTCGTCAACAAACTCGAATCTCCCAGACCCGGCCTTAACACAGCAATTCGACTTCAATCGCTCTCCTTCATGGACATTTCGCAGGAATCCAGCCCTAACAACACGAAATTCACTAGTTTCGAAACTTAATCTTCTCGAAACACCGCAATTTGATGCCTTAGGGGGCACAGCTAAGCGGGTTCTAATCCTCGAATCGCATCTGAGCGACTCCATTGTTTCGCATTTGAACAAGGCACTACCACTATGTAGTGAAATAGCGCAATCGCACATTGTGTGAATTTTTGAACCGATTATAAACAAGTATAGTTGAAGAACAGCAATTAAAAGATGAGTATAAAACTGAGAAGAGATTAATGATTAACTCCTTCGAAGCAGCGGAGTTGAGGCGAAAAACGGATTGTCCCAGGGGACGCCTGTAATTGGCTACACTAAATCAATTAGTTCCTGGATAAGGCTTAAGGCCGGTGTTCCGTACCCATACCGATTAAAATGTCCACCTAGGGGTGCACACGGATTGGATTCGATCCAATTAGGGTTAATCCGTAATTCAATTCAATAATTGTGGATTGAAAAATTACAATCTAATCCAGTTCAAATAATTCATCAATCCAATCCAATCCAATTTGTAAAATGCGGATTGGATTGGATTAAGTTTCGCGGATTGACGTTTTTATATCCAAAGATTTATGAAATTAAACTTAATCAAATGAAACACACAAATCATATATTTCATTAATGACAAATTAACAAATACATCTCACAAAATCTATAACATATTTTTCAAAAACTTGTCATCATAATAAGCTTCAATATGAAAGTCTTACATGAATAAACATGAAAATTTAGTACATGTTGCAAACATAAAACTCACAAAAAAAGGTTTGAAACATAACAAAAGAGTTGAGAACAAGCATAGTCTTTGAGTTCTTATGAAAACCTAAACACAACATACAAGTAAAGTGATAACAAAATAGGAAACAAAAACTTTCTTCCATTGTGAATCTTTATTTTCAAGCCTCTTCTCATATCTTAGTTATATGCTCCCCACCTGAGTTTTTCAAATTAAAAAAAACACACACAAAAAAAAAAAAAAAAGAATAGAAAACATGAGTCATGATTAAGTGCAGTAATTTCATATCATTGAGAGAAAATATATACAATGCATAGCAATATATACTTGCCTCGTTCAAGTCAAGTCATATTATCAATCATCGATTTCAGTTTGAAATGATACGTTCAACCCTTTGAATTTTGAAAGAAGATATATAAATATGAAGACAATATATTTTAAAATATAAATACCACAAGTTTAACTATGTAAATGAGTTA